>CAWUFW010003088.1:0-600000 GCA_963921515.1 Calotriton arnoldi
TCCAGGCAGCGGAAGCGGCTCTTCAGGAGACCAAAGGTCCGCTCAATCACTCTCCTGGTCCGACCATGTGCCTCATTGTAGCGCATCTGGGCAGGTGTCACAGGGTTCCTGAGGGGTGTCAGCAACCACGGCATGTTGGGGTATCCCGAGTCACCTACGGACAGACAAGTGCACATCAGCTGACTTGGAAAAGTGGGCGGAATACTACAGATCAGATCACACACAATGGCACAAAGTCAGTACACACCGACAAGCCAGGCACGCTGGTTCTGCATCTGTGCCATCAACCTGGGGATGCGACTACTCCTCATCACAAAGGCATCGTGTGCTGAACCAGGGAAACGGGCACACACGTGTGTGATGGTCATGTCTGCAAGACACACCACCAGTGCATTGACCGAGTGGTAGTGCTTGCGGTTCCTGTAGGCCTGCTCCTGGGCCTGTGGTGGTACCAAAGCCACATGTGTCCCATCAATGGAGCCAATGACATGCGGCATCCTCCCCAGGGCATAAAAGTCACTCTTCACGTCAGTGAGTCGTCGCAGTCTAGGGAAATAGATGTACCGGTTCAGGAAGAGCAACATTGCCGCCAAGAAATCGCGGAGCACACGGCTGAACATGGTCTGTGACATCCCACCAGCAGACGCCACAGTATGTTGGAAGGTACCGGTGGCAAAGAAGTGTAGGGCTGCCATCACCTTCACCTTGGGGGTCAGCGCTGTAGGATACGGCCGGCCAGGCTGCAAATGTGGGGACAACTGCACTGCCAAATCCTCAATCAGCTGCCTGGTGAAGCGGTACCGTCGGATGCTGTCCCGCTCCACCATCGTTGCCAGGTCTGGGAATGGCCGATGGACAGCAGGAGCCCTGCAGTGCAGAGGAGAAGTAAGCAAGATCGTCAGTCACCCCACATATGCGGCATTGAACACACTCAAGATCCCAACATACATCATCATGAGGCACAACTACATGAAGTGTGCAGTACCGGAACGACATGTATGGTACATACATGGCCAACATCTGTCAACACGGTCCTACAGGTGGCATCAATTTGTCCCAGGTTGGCCCATTGGATATCATGATGCTGTGTCACAGTCACCCCCCAGTGACATGTGAGGACAGATGTGCCCCAGGCACCACAGCTCAACGACAGGCACATTCCCAGGGACCCTGTAATGCCACATGGACACTGGCATCACCTGGAGTATCATGTGTACACCACAACAAAACAAACATGACCCCCACAGGTAGTGGCCACACTTGCCATGGCAGGAGAGCCATGGACGTCTGTGACACACACGCACAACATCAGAGTCCATGCACACACAACGTGGATGTGGAGACTGTCTCCCATTGTGCACATGAAATCAGAGACATTGTAAACACTACATGCACAAAGACTGTGGAGGGCCATCACTATTGTGCCACTGGGACACCCTGGCTCAAACATACCGTCCCACATGGGACTCACGGGGTATGTGACATGACATACACAAACACCACTGTGAAATGTGACCATGGCACATGCACAGATATGAACAGTTGCACATCACAGTGGTCACGTACACGTAACACCCAGGATCCTGTCCCCATTAACACGTGCACAGCCTGGGGGTGGCTGCCCACAGGTGACACCCACAGGACAAAATGTACACCAACATACACACAATAGGAAATGCAGCCTTACATGCCTTATGATAAGGTTTGGACAGGCTGTCGTGATGTAGGTGTGCCCCTCACTCCTGGGAGCTATCTGTGGCTGGCATATGTCCATCTGAGACAGGCATGCTGACATATGCCAGTCACATGTACAGTGATGCGTTGAACAGCAATGGACCGATCGGTGCCTCCGGCCGGCCCATTGCTTTCAACGTGTGCGGGCACGCGTTGTACCCCTGTGCGCGTTGTACTGCACTGGACCGATCGCTGCCTCCGGCCGGCCCATTGCATTCAATGTGTGCGGGTACGCGTTGTACCCCTGTGCGCGTTGTACTGCAATGGACCGATCGGTGCCTCCGGCCGGCCCATTGCATTCAATGTGTGCGGGCACGCGTTGTACCCCTGTGCGCGTTGAACAGCAATGGACCGATCGGTGCCTCCGGCCGGCCCATTGCATTCAATGTGCGCGGGTACGCGTTGTACCCTGTGCGCGTTGTACTGCAATGGACCGATCGGTGCCTCCGGCCGGCCCATTGCATTCAATGTGTGCGGGTACGCGTTGTACCCCTGTGCGCGTTGTACTGCAATGGACCGATCGGTGCCTCCGGCCGGCCCATTGCATTCAATGTGTGCGGGTACGCGTTGTACCCCTGTGCGCGTTGTACTGCAATGGACCGATCGGTGCCTCCGGCCGGCCCATTGCATTCAATGTGTGCGGGTACGCGTTGTACCCCTGTGCGCGTTGTACCTCAATGGACCGATCGGTGCGCACCCATTGACAATGGGCTTGCCTGGCAACGGACGCGTTTTCGAATATTCGAACGAGTCGGTTGCTGGAAAATCAGTTGGTCACCCACAACAATGTTGCAAAATCATGTATGTCATGAAGTTGAAATTTTGAAGGATGCTGTGGGCGTGTTTTGGTGCTGCTATTCCATGGATTGGCCAGATTCAGAAGATGCAAACGACTTGGACCTATCACTTTGGACACAAGGGACAGTATCTGCCTCTCCAGCACATATATATTGCTGCATGTTCCCCTGAGAGCCCACTTGCCTGCACTACATGCTCCAGGACGACATCTGCCACTGCACTGCTGCTGTCTCTGCCCCTCTGGACCCTGCAATGGCACGTACTGTGGAGAGAGCCCCAGCCTTCAGCCTTGAAGAGAACCAGGCCCTGCTGGACAGCCTACTTCCACAGTACAGCAAGCTGTATGGGACACCAGGGGAGCAGGTGAGTGTTCTGTGCACTGCCTTTCTGAATGTGCATTTTGTCTGACTAGCAAGGCTGAGAGTCAGCACACCACTGGCTAGCAGGCTCACTGAGTAGTTGTCACCCCCATAGTGTGTAGTGACTTGCACTGGACAGGTATGGTGCAGTGACAGTGCTTCTGAACAGGGTTTTACTCCCCATGCTATGATACCATGTAGTGACTTCTGGAAAACTGTCCATGGGCAGCCGTGCACTGCCTGGGTACACCATGTGCCCCTGTGATTGCGACATGTATATGCAACTGTGTCATGCACGGATATGTTGCATGTGTAGTAATGGCCTTATCACTTTGTCATCCTGACAGGCTTCTGCCCATCGGAAGCATGAGATCTGGAAGGACATCGTCCGGGCTGTCCGGTCCGTGGGGGTCTACAAGCGCCGGATCCGCAACTGCCAAAAGAGGTGGCAGGACCTTCGGGGCTGGACCCGGAGGATTGCACGGGTCCAGCTGAAGCTGTCGCCTCCTCGCAGGAGGGGCGGAACACGGACCCTGACCCCCCACATGCTCAGGATCCTGGCGGTGGTCTTTCCAGACCTGGATGGGCAGCTGAAGGCCAGAGAGCAGCAAGGAGGGGGTGAGTCAAAGACTGCACTGTGTACTCTGTCTAACATGTTATGTGCCCTCCTCGGGCCAGGTTGAACTGCCACAGTACAGCAGTCATGTTGTCCAGGAGCCATGTCCCTCTATTGTGCACTGCCCACTCCTCATCTGATACCCAGGTGTGGCCCTTACATGCAGGGAATTCTGTCACTTAGGACTGTGTCCTTGCAGTTTGCTTGACTCAAGGTGGGAGACAGCATCTGTTTCCCTGACTCTGTGGTGGGCATCATGGGTGGGTCCATTGCTTACACAATGCCTGTATTCTGACATGTATTCAGCGTGTTACTTTGATCTGTGGTCCAATTGCTGAGCTGATCCACCACATGTGGCTGGGGTACCTGGCACACACCCATGCTGCGGGTGGGAACAATGTTTGGGCCCCAGGAGTATGTATATGACGTGTGTCACACATACTTAGCCAGCTGCCTACAGTCCAGGGCTCATCCCTCATTCATGTGGGGCTGGACAGTCATGCCTACTCCAGGCCATACAATACACTCTGTACTCCCACTCCCGTGTATCAGAGGACACATTGTGCACAGTGATTTGACCCCTCAGGTGTCTGCCTCTGTGTCAGTGTGCTGTGGATTAGTCGCCAGGACTGCTGTGGAGTTTCTTGGTAGGGGCTCAGCATGCCACTGGAGATGTGACCATAGGAGACGATACTTGTGTGACACATAGGTGTCTGATCAGCTGCCCATGCAGACTGGGGCATGTAAATGTGAAGTTCAGGCAGCTGTTCCCCATGCACAGCAGAGTGTGAGGGGCTCAGGTTCAGAGGGTAGTGTCACAGGTCTCCCATATGTCCAATAGGTATGACCTGGACAGATGAGGGTTAAGAGGATGTGTTGTGGGGGATGTACATGTGCACTTGTGCAGCTCCAGGACTTGCATTCCCCATGACCTACTATTGTGACACAGTGCAGAGTGTTGTTAGTCTGGCTGCAAAGTCATACATCACTGAGACAGTGATGTATGACTTTGCAGTCATGCCTCCGCCATGGCATGTGTCTACTGATTGGTGATCCTGCAGGGGAGTGACATGTGCTACATGCACACCATAGTGGCGCTGGCTATCAGGACATGGGTGCATCATGGTGTCTGTCGCTGGTATGCATCACATGCATTTCCTATTTGACTCTGGGCATCCCTTACATCCGTAAACCTGTACTGACTCAGTGGCAAGAGCTGTGATGTGTCCACACCGTGTCCTCTGCACTGTCCAACTACTGTGTACTTGGTGCATGTGTCAACACTGGGGTGTTGCAATCCAACAGACACCAGACAGATGGGTGCAAGGCCATGTGGGATGTGAGTGCCATGCTTGGCATCAGACTGACAATTGACTTCTCCTGTTCAATTAGGGCACTTTTAGCAATGTACAACTAATGATGCCAGGGCTTGCTCTGTAATGTGCTGTGCTCACAGTGGTGTGTGCGTTTGGTGCAGGTGACTGATGTCTGTCTGTTTCCCCATTGTTTGCAGATACATCCACGGCCACGGAAGGGGACAGCTCCACGGACCAGGAGGAGCCGGAGAGCCAGACTGGGTCAGCAGCCGAGGAGTGGTCGGAGGGACCCAGTGGCACGGAGGGCGAGGGGAGCCACACCGAGGAGTCCTCAGCAGCATCCACCTCAGCTGAGGACCAGAGCAACTCGGAGGATGACTCCCTTGTGGAGGCGGGTGTCAGCAGCCACCACACCCCAGCTAGTGTTGCTGTCCCCGCCACCACCAGCACCACCACCGCCCTCCCATCGGCTCCCATTCCCCAGGTCCGTGGAGGCTCCCATGTCCGGGAGCGTGTCTCCTTTGGGCCAGGCACCGCACCCCTGCCCCTGTGTCCCCTGCTGCCCTGAGTGAGGAGTCTGTGTACCTCCTTCGCCAGCTCCATGTAGGGCAGACAGCCATGCTGAGTGTCCTCCATGCGCACACCGCGCTGTTGACTCAGCTGGTGTCGTTCATGGAGGGCATCTCATCGGGCATGTCTGACCTACAGAGGGGCAATAGGTCCATGGACTCCTCCCTGACGGCAGCAGTGTCCCTCCTCAAACGGTCCCTCACCCCTCCTGCCTCTGCTCCATCCACACTCCCCAGCACCTTACCCATCCCAGGCACACACACACTGGCACAGGCACACACCAGCACACACACATCCAGCACACTGACACACACGCCAATGACAAAACGCACACGCACGCACATTCAGGGGACTGAAGCCAGACTCACAGGGGATGGGGCCCTGGAACACACACACGCATCCACATGCACTGCGCAGTCCTCAGTTCCCTCTCCCTCCAAAGCACCCTCCCTTGCCTCACCTGCAACCCCAAAGTCACAGCAGCTCTTCCTCTGTGACCTCGGCCTCTTCCCCACCGATGAAGCTGCTCCAGCATCCCGGGGGAAGAGGAAGCCCACCCACACGGAGCAGAGTGCCCTCGCCCCCGGACACCCTCCCCCAGGCGCAGACGGACTGAGGCCCCCACCCGCAAGTCCCCCCGGAGTGCTAAGAGCAAGACCCCGCCACCACCCTGCAGCTCAGGCACAAGGTCTCCGTCCTCCATCCCTCAGGCCCCCACTGCACAGGTGCCCCCACCACACCCTGCCCCAGGTTCCCCCACCCACAGATATACCATCCCCAAGATGCTCCGGCCTTCTCCCCTGCCACTTGCTCTCCCAGCACCACACCCCCGCTGCGCTTGTCTGTGCCACTGATGTGGTGAGGGTGTCCCCCCTCTGTCCAACCCACCTTGCCTGTTCCCCATTCTCCTCCCCTGGAGGTAGGCACTGCAGTGGAGTCCACTACCGCCCTGTCTGACTTGGGCACTGCAGTGGCGGACCTGTCCACCCCATCTGCAGGGTCCACTGCAGTTGTGCCGGCACCCACGACATCTGTGTCATGCCCCCAGTTGTGCCGGCACACACCATGTCAGACACCTCCACTGCAGTTGTCAGTGGCTCTCCTGCACCCACCACCCCTTCCCTGACTCCCCTGGTGAGCCCTGATCCTGTCCCTGCGGTGCCTGGCCTGCCCCCCGGTTGCCCCTCCTAGTGGATTGTCCCTGGTATTGTGCAGGCATGCGTAGGGTGACATCTGCCAGTGTCACCCTGTTTGAACTTTGACAATGGACTGGCCATTGGCCTTTGCTCTTTTTCAGGACTTCGTTTGGCCTCAACACATATGCTGAATAAAGCAACTTTCTTTTCTCTAGTGCTCATGCTTCAGATGTACATGTTGTTGGTGCAGCTAACCATGCCCTTGCTGCAGTGATGGTGATATCTGGTCTCATGATTATGAAGTGTTACTGTGCAGGAACCCATGTGGTCCAGGGGGAATGTGTCCTATCATGTGGTGTATCCATGTCATCAATAGCAGCATCTGAGGGTGTCATGTGTTCAGTATTTGGCAATGGGTTTCCTACTTACATTGGCAATTTCATATCTGTGGCTTCCACCCCTGCACATCTGTTGTGCCTGCCATCGTTGCATTTGTCTACTTCCCTGACCGTGTTGCCATCTCCAGTGGACATGCAGGTTTGGGCATCAATGGGGAGGGACTCATCCGTGTAGTCAGTGCAACATTGCTATACAAGTGTGTTGGATCTGTGCTGATGATTCCGTTGGCACATCCATGACCAGGCTGATGTGATGGGAGCCCTCATTTGGTGCTAATTGTTGATTGTGTGACCAAGTGCTCAGCTGACATGATGGGGCCCTACTGAGGCAACATATGGCACAGCTTTCCTCACACAGGAGTGGAGTCCCCTCATGGCAGTGTGTACACGTGTGACATTGCCTGCGCCCAAGGTGTGTGTTGTATGTGCATGTCTGTGTGTTCACTTCCATTCATCTGCGCATGCTGTGATCCCTAGTGTTGTACCTGTTTGTGATGCTTGCTGACTTGAGCTATGTTCCCCCAAAGTCTTCTCCCTGTGTTCTCTGTGATGTGGGTGCATGGCACATTACTGGTCATCAGGGTGTCACCCATAGGTGTGTTTGCTGTCAGGGCAGAGTTTGTGTGCTGACGCAGATGGGTCACAGTCAGGTTTCCCTTTGGCACTTGTTGTTTGCCCCTGTCATGTGATTTCCAGTTTGTGTTATCTTTCAGTGATTGTGACACGTTGTGTGTGTGACTGCTGGCACTCCTTAGGGTCCGGGCTGCAATGTTGGTTGTTGTCTATGTGTGTTCTTTGTGGGTGACCTTGGCTTCTTCATTGGTGTGTGACTGTGGCTGGGATCCCATTGGTCGGTGTGGTATTGCCGTCATGTCCATGTACAGAGTAGTGTGCAGTGTGTCAGACATTCAGGAGTCTTGTTGAGTGTCCATGTGTGATGTGTTTCTACACCTTGGTTCCCACCCACCACCCTGGAATAGTCATGGGTGCATGTGCAATGTCACCAGTGCATGTGTACTTCACTGCTGCACATTGTTGGAGGTCGAGGGGTGTGGTGTTGAGTGTGTGCAGATGAGAGTTGTTGCCCGGCTAGTCCCCTGCCTCCATGTTGGCCTTGGCTTACTGGCCATGCTGATTGATTTGTGCTTGTGTAGGTGTGATGGTAGTTAGTTGCTCAGGACACCTGACTGTGGTTCACAGTGTGAACGACATTTAGCTTTGTCATCACAGTGGTATTTTTCTTCAGCCCAGGGTCACCACATTGTGGGGGCCCTGGGGGTGGTGCTGTGGTGTGTCTGTGACTTGCTGTGTCAGTTGTTGTTCCTACGTGCCTGTGTGACATGTGTGTTTTGTGCTCCCTCTCACCTGTCAATGCCTGCTTGCCCACATAGGGGATTTGGATCCATGAGTTAGCTTAGTGTGGCAGTGTATGCACATCTGTATGATTGGTATTCAGCTCTCCTCATGTGTTGTGTTGTTGCCTGGGGACACTGGCACCCCCACCCCTCACCTGCTGTGTATGATGACAGTGTTGGTCTGCCTGTTTGTGTTTGTGCATCTGCACCACTGCATTGGCATATCTTGGGTGTGCCATTGGCTGTATGTTGTTTGGTGTGTTTCCCTGCTGTCCCTGGGACTCCTAGGTCATCGGTCAGCACAGTGATCATGGTTTGTGTGTCCCATTGCTGCCATGGTATGGTATCTGTTCACCTCACATCTGCTGTCTCCACAGGGTATCTGCATTTGTGTGCCCATTGGTGCAAATATGTGGTTCTGCATTCTGATGGTCACTTCTGTCATTGTGTCATTGATGACTGTTGACGGTCTCAGCCCCCATGGGTGTTGTTTGTCTGCACATGGCCAAAGGAATGTTTCATTTGCACTGCAGTATTTGGCTCCCCCAATTTATGTTGCAATGGGACACATACACTACTTTGCCACAGATGAGTTTTTGGTTCTGTGACCAGGAATGATCCATGCAGTTTGGCAGTTGCAGCTCTTTCTTTGTTAACAATTACCTTTTGGTCACTGTGATGATGAGGGTGTAGACCCCATTGCCACAATGGTCAAAATGTGCTTCAGCTATGGACCCCACACTTACCTTTTGGTCACTGTGATGATGGGGGTTTAGACCCCATTGCCACAATGGTCAAAATGTGCTTCAGCTATGGACCCCACACTTACCTTTTGGTCACTGTGATGATGGGGGTTTAGACCCCATTGCCACAATGGTCAAAATGTGCTTCAGCTATGGACCCCACACTTGCCTTTTGGTCACTGTGATGATGGGGGTTTAGACCCCATTGCCACAATGGTCAAAATGTGCTTCAGCTATGGACCCCACACTTGCCTTTTGGTCACTGTGATGATGGGGGTTTAGACCCCATTGCCACAATGGTCAAAATGTGCTTCAGCTATGGACCCCACACTTGCCTTTTGGTCACTGTGATGATGGGGGTTTAGGCCCCATTGCCACAATGGTCATGGGCTGCTTGCATTGTGGGTGCCACACACATATATGTGTGGCACATGTGCTAGGGGGTCACATTGTATGTTCAATGTCATGTTCGGTGTTGTAGGCATTTGACACAGCCTGCTCACACGCTTGTCATGGTGGTGGGGGATGTCTTAATCTTGCATTCCCTAGGTTGTGGTGTGCTTGTTGTGTCATGCATTGTCCATCCTATGAGTGGGGGTGGTAGTAGTGGTAGGCATCCAGCCCCCTGGCTAAGGGTGGTAGTAGTGGTAGGCTTCCTGCCCCCTGGCTAAGGGTGGTAGTAGTGGTGGGCATCCTGCCCCCCTGGGTGAGGGTGGTAGTAGTGGTAGGCATCCTGCCCCCTGGCTAAGGGTGGTAGTAGTGGTAGGCATCCAGCCCCCTGGCTAAGGGTGGTAGTAGTGGTGGGCATCCTGCCCCCTGGCTAAGGGTGGTAGTAGTGGTGGGCATCCTGCCCCCCTGGGTGAGGGTGGTAGTAGTGGTGGGCATCCTGCCCCCTGGCTAAGGGTGGTAGTAGTGGTAGGCATCCAGCCCCCTGGCTAAGGGTGGTAGTAGTGGTGGGCATCCTGCCCCCCTGGGTGAGGGTGGTAGTAGTGGTGGGCATCCTGCCCCCTGGCTAAGGGTGGTAGTAGTGGTGGGCATCCTGCCCCCCTGGGTGAGGGTGGTAGTAGTGGTGGGCATCCTGCCCCCTGGGTGAGGGTGGTAGTAGTGGTGGGCATCCTGCCCCCTGGCTAAGGGTGGTAGTAGTGGTGGGCATCCTGCCCCCCTGGGTGAGGGTGGTAGTAGTGGTGGGCATCCTGCCCCCTGGCTAAGGGTGGTAGTAGTGGTAGGCATCCAGCCCCCTGGCTAAGGGTGGTAGTAGTGGTGGGCATCCTGCCCCCTGGGTGAGGGTGGTAGTAGTGGTGGGCATCCTGCCCCCTGGCTAAGGGTGGTAGTAGTGGTGGGCATCCTGCCCCCCTGGGTGAGGGTGGTAGTAGTGGTGGGCATCCTGCCCCCCTGGGTGAGGGTGGTAGTAGTGGTGGGCATCCTGCCCCCTGGCTAAGGGTGGTAGTAGTGGTGGGCATCCTGCCCCCTGGGTGAGGGTGGTAGTAGTGGTGGGCATCCTGCCCCCCTGGGTGAGGGTGGTAGTAGTGGTGGGCATCCTGCCCCCTGGCTAAGGGTGGTAGTAGTGGTAGGCATCCTGCCCCCTGGCTAAGGGTGGTAGTAGTGGTGGGCATCCTGCCCCCCTGGGTGAGGGTGGTAGTAGTGGTGGGCATCCTGCCCCCTGGCTAAGGGTGGTAGTAGTGGTGGGCATCCTGCCCCCCTGGGTGAGGGTGGTAGTAGTGGTGGGCATCCTGCCCCCTGGGTGAGGGTGGTAGTAGTGGTGGGCATCCTGCCCCCTGGCTAAGGGTGGTAGTAGTGGTGGGCATCCTGCCCCCCTGGGTGAGGGTGGTAGTAGTGGTGGGCATCCTGCCCCCCTGGGTGAGGGTGGTAGTAGTGGTAGGCATCCTGCCCCCTGGCTAAGGGTGGTAGTAGTGGTAGGCATCCAGCCCCCTGGCTAAGGGTGGTAGTAGTGGTGGGCATCCTGCCCCCTGGGTGAGGGTGGTAGTAGTGGTGGGCATCCTGCCCCCTGGCTAAGGGTGGTAGTGGTGGTGGGCATTTGGCACCCCCTGGCTAAGGGTGGTTGTGGTGGTTGGCATCCAGCCCCCTGGGTTGGGGTGGTGGCGCGCATTCAGGCCCCTGTGTGCATATGTGGCATTGGTGATGGGCATCCCGCCCCTATGGTGCTGCTGTTGCAAGTATATTCAGATTCCCCGTGTATGTGTGTGATGTGTCGTGTACGTGTTGTATGTGTTTTGTGGTTGGTGTCTGACTTACCTTCTGCGCCGTACGCGTCCGTGCCTGTTCCGGTAGTAGATGTAGAATATTGGTATGATCGGGACGAAGGGATTCATGGTTGGTTCGTGTCGCTCGTCCTTCTCGTTGCTTCGCGTCGTCCTCGCCGCTTGGCTTCGTCCTCGCCGCTTCGCTTCGTCCTCGCCGCCTCGCGTCGTCCTCGTCTGTGCTGTGTTCGCCTCGTAGCCGTGGATCGTGTTGTGGCGCGATTCGGAGCTTATGTGCGCCTCTCCCGGATGCTTTGACGTGCCGTGCGTAGCGACGGGTTCGGCGCGTACGGAAAGCGCATCGTACTTGTCCGGCCGGACGGGGCTGCATTTTCCCTTCCGTGCGACTCGATTCGGCGCTTCCGGATTCGCCTCGGTCGGAGAACAGGACCTGGTTTGGGTGAGTACGGCTCGGCCGGAATTTTTGCTGTTGTGCGCATCGTACTTGCTCGTTCGGTGTGCTGTACGGATCGGTCGGGAAACTGGCTTTCGCATGGCTTTTTTCCCGACCGAATAGTATTGGGTGCGCCTCCGACCGAGATCGGAATCGGCCCCTATGCCGTCACTATTAGTCACCATTAGACTTCCCTTTCTCATTAATGACAGAGTATCCACCACCTTTCAGGAATAGTGACAGGCTACTCCCTACCTCCACTTTATTATTTGTAGAGTCCTCATCTGTCACTCTTCATTACTGAAAGAGCGCTCATTATCATCTCACCATTATTGGCAGAGTATCACTACCTCTTCACCATCAGTCACTACGGTATTCACTCAAAACCCCCTTATTAGTGGTAGGCTTCTCATGCTCTGCTCTTTATCAATGACAGGGTACTTACTGCACGTCTTCCATTAGTGTCAGTGACAGGGCTTTCATCAACCCCTGCACATTAGTGATAGGGGTTCCCTATGCCTTTTCATTAGTTACAGGGCACTCACTTCATCGTTTCTATAAATAAAAGTGTACCCACAAGCTTCTCACTGTTATTAGCCAAGTTGTCACTGCCTCCTCTTCCACTAAAGTCAGATCTTTCCAACCTCCCTCAATTAGTATAGGGCCTCTCCTCATACCACCCCATTAGCACAGGGCCTATGCCTACTCTCTGCTCTCCTTGCTTTAGGAGCTCTCTTTAGGGAAATCCACTAAGGAGGATGGCTATTTCTTCAACAAACCAACCAAGTTCTACTTAAGGACAGGTTGGTTCTGCAGCATGGCTTCCATGTGCTAGAGGGAAGTAGTTCTGCACTTAGTATATTTTATGTCTTTGCCCATCTATTAAATGGCCAACCGTTAAGTTTTAGCAAATAAATCGTATGAAAGTGCATATTGTTGAGCCTTGGGATTCATGCTGCAACACTTTCCGATCATCTCTTGCACAGTATTTTTCATAATTTGATATTCAGCACTAAAACAATCTGAGAACATTTGATGGCAGTATTGCTTATGTGTTGGGTCTAGTAGCTAAGCTGCCCACTTTTCAACGTAGGACCCAGGATTTGAATGCTGGCTGCTGCACTTAACTGAAAATCACATTCTGGACAAATCACCTAATCTCCTTTGCCTAAACACATGAGTTACAAATTTAGAACTTAATGAATTTACAACCTAATGAAATTGTGCAAGTCAGAGATGTACTAATATATTCTTTGTGTTTTTTGCTTATGCACCGCCCCCTTGCATTTCATATATTCCTTTGAGTGCACATTTCTTATTTATAAATGCCTGCTTCATTTCATAATATTTGCACAACGTGTAACATTTGCTTTAAAATAGTTTGATGGTGCATCAATTATTCATGCATATGTAGTTACATGGTTTATGATTTTTTATAGAATTAAGTGAAGGTGTAACAATATTAACATTTAATTCTTAAATTTACTCTGAGGCCTGCCCTGTACAAAATAATCAAAAAAGTATACTTAAGCTGGGTACAGACAAGTATTAGGCAGAAAGGGGAATCTTTTCTTCCTGAGAACTGGGTTCATGCAAGCAGAGGTATAAACATCTTTCATGTAGACCACAGGCAGGATTCCCTGAGGCAGCTAGGCCTTACCGGCTTTCTGGGGATACAACTCACCGAGATCAGACAGCAAACATTTCAGTATGGAACAAAATAATTGTTAATTCAAGCTAAGGTTTGCTGGTCAAAGGCCACGTTAGAAACTCACACAGATTCTTTTGGGTGCTAAGACAGCTTAGCTAGGGGCAAGAAGGGAGGGGTTGAAGAACAGAGACTAGTTTCATCATTTGCATGCAAGGAAATTCCGAAACACTGTTACATTGTGGCAGTTCTTTTTAATATTTTGTTTATTAATCATTACCACTATTTTCGAAAAAAAATTCAGTTACAACTATAAACATTATTTGCTGCAGAATAGGATGTTCAATAAAATCATAAATATATTCTTGCAGTGTATTCTTGAGTGTGTTTGTTCATGGTGAAAACAGATTTGTAACCAACTAACAAATACTCCCGTGAGTCTCACAGGACTGATCGTTGGCCAGAATGCACCATCCTCATGTAATTCATGGGTTACAGTCCACCAGGTCTCCTGTCTGAAGTTGGTAACTTGGCATTAAGCCTGCCCTCTCGCCTGAGGGTTTAGAAAACCTAATAACAGGTCTTATTTTGCTTAAAATTGCAAAAAACGTACCAATACATCCCTGCCTGATATA
Source organism: Calotriton arnoldi (assembly GCA_963921515.1). Classification (NCBI taxonomy): domain Eukaryota; kingdom Metazoa; phylum Chordata; class Amphibia; order Caudata; family Salamandridae; genus Calotriton; species Calotriton arnoldi. The sequence goes on from CAWUFW010003088.1 coordinate 13,961, forward strand.
AATAATCTAGTATCTTCTCCCAGCCCCTCCTCCCATAACATAGAGCACTCCTTTGCTCCCCAGCTCGTGATGCGCTATGTGATTACCAATACATATATACCAGTAAGACAGAGCAGAGATAGTGCTAAGTGCATCTGAATATTGGTGTGCGGAATAGCTTACCTGTTTTATGAGGTAGATTTTTGTAAATGAGGACCGTTCTTTTCTAAGTTTACACCAGTGGAGGAGTTGCCAGGGTGCTGACAGCCAAAGGAATACCAGAGGAATCCACACAAGAACCGTCTGCTGTAAGCACACAGGCAGGTCGGGCTCTGGCCCTTGTATGTAGGATTCATTCTAAAGAGCAAGAGAGAGATCACATGATCAATAAAGAGTCTGGTGGTACATATGTGCGCAATATCAAGAACCCCCACCAACAGTTTCTTAAACATTAGACTCTCTTCAACACACTGGAGAACACTCTCTGAATTCACTGCACAATAAAATGAACTTTCGCCAAAGCAGGTTAAGCAGGTAACATAACATAGCAATATAAAATGCTCATACAAGTTTCTGCACATAGTTCTGCCAAATCAGGTAACCATTATTTGACATTTTGCATAAACCAAACAGAAATTAGTTGACTACGCTCAGTCTCAAAAAAAGAAATATATTGTAGTAAGATTCTTTTCATAGATTGGTTTAGGGTGAACTGAAGCGTACCCACTTGTCGCTGGCTGTGGATATGTGGGGTTTCGGCATTTCAACCTTTGATGTCTAGAGAGGAGTCCAGAGATGGTCTGAGGTCAGATGTCACAAGATGGTCAATTTGTACAATGACGAACAGTTCCTGACCTTTGACGATGCTAGAGCACAATTTGGAGTTCTGGCAAGGCTATTTCTCACGTATCCTTCACTAGCTGGGGTTGCTAGGCTGACCTCAGAGGGATTTCCTGGTAAATCTCCCGAGGCAAATGTACTCAAAGAACTATATTCGCTGAAGCATTCCGATACCACACTATGGATTTATTCACAGAGCATATCTTACTGCAGTGGTATGTAATGAAATTTACCCAGACCGTATCAGTAGCTGACCGACGTGTCTGGCTGGAAATGTGGACATCTTACAAACAGTCTGGTTGTGAGGACGTATAGGGATGCAGGTATTTACCCAACTGCAGCCAGGGACTGGGACATTTTTTAGGCGACTGTTGGACTTGTCATTTTTAGGGTCCTTTTTCCGCCAACTTTTTGTCTCCCATTTTTTGCTGTATCTTTTTGTTGGCCGTAGGAATCTGAGAACTTTACCACTTCTAACCAGTGCTAAAGTGCATGTGCTTCTCGCCTAAAACATGTTGACATTGGTATATACCTAGTTGGCATATTTAGTTTACTTATAAGTCCCTTGTAAAGTAGTTTACCTTATACCCAGGGCCTGTAATCTAAATGCTACCAGTGGGCCTACAGCACTGGTTGTACCACCCACACAAGTAGCCTTTCAAACCTGTCTCAGGCCTGCCATTGCAAGGCCTGTGTGTGCCTTTTACTGCCATTTCAACTTGACATTGAAAACCACTTGCCAAGCCTTAAACTCCCCTTTTATTACACATAAGTCACTCCTAAGGTAGGCCCTAAGTGACCCTACGGGCAGGGTGCTGTGTAACTAAAAGGCAGCACATGTACTTTTAAGTTTTATATGTTCTGGCACTGACAAACAGCTACATTCATTTTTCACTGCTGTGAGGCCTACACCTTCCATAGGCTAGCATTGGGAAGTCTTTAAAATACCTTGTAAACTGCACTTTCTGATTGGAAAAGAGTAGATACTTCAAAGTTTAATATCTTTGGAACGGTGGTGATAAATACTTTTTAGTTGTAAAGTTGGAGTTGACATTACCATTTTAGAAATGCCACTTTTAGAAAGTGGACATTTCTCTACTCTTAACTTTACTCTGTGTGCCTGCAGCCTGTCTCCAATACACATCTGGGCTGGGTTACAGTTACACTTTGTGCATTCCCTCTAGATGGCCTCAACACAGGAAGGGCTGGGTGTGACAGGATATTCATCTGCATACTGATAACCTTACCGTGCAGGAAGGAGGAGAGGTGGCTCACACATACATCTGATTAGGCTGTGTCCTGTCCCCACAAAAAAGGCTGACTACCCCCCACCCCTCCACACACACACTGATAGCCTGGCAGACAGGACTGGGCTGAAAAGGATCCTTGTGCACTTCAGGGGAATCTTTTGAAGTCACTCCTACATCGAAGGCACTTTTGAGTATAAGTACCAGGGCTCTGACCCTACCAAATCAGTACACTACCAGACCTGGGAAGAACTCTGCTGGAGTAAAGACTGCTGTGCTGAAAGGATTACCACATTGCTGTGATTAACTGTTAGGAGGAACTGCTTCTCTGCTTTGCTGAGCTGCCCTGCTGCCTGCTGATCTCTGCTCTGCTGAGGACAAGGACTGAAACAATTTCTCTTGAACCAAGAGTGACTCCAAGGGCTTGCTGGCATGCATCCTGTTTTTCTGAAGTCTCAGGGACACAAAAGACTTCCTGCAATCCTGCTGGACTTTTACCCAAAGTCGGCAAGAAGGGATATTGGTCTGTAGTTTTTAATCAAGAATTTGTCTCCTTTTTTGTAAATTGGTAAAATGACTGAGGTTTCCAAGTTGGGGGGGACCAAACTGCACAATGGTCTTAACAACATTAGTAATCAGGGGAGCCCACGGGTCCTGACATTCTAAATATATGTCTGCAGGAACCCCATCCGGTCTTGGGGCCTTGCCCCTGCTACACTCCCTCAAAGCCCTTTGCAACTCCGCTAATTTAAACAATAAAGGGGCAGCACCGCCCTTGGCCCCACATATTCTTCCTCATCATCCTTCATAGTCTGGATAGAGTAAATCATAGTAAAATGTTCTAACTATTTCGCTTTTGTGTGAAGTCTTTTTGTTATGTTTTCATTGAGTTACTGTATTTTAAGTGTTACCCAAATACTATACACATTGCCTCTTAAGTTAAGTCTGACTTCTCTGTGCCAAGCTACCAGAGTGTGAGCAGAGGTTAATTTAGGGTGTGTATCTGACTCACCCTGACTAGAGTAGTGGTCCCTACTTGGACAGGGTACAATATTCTTCCAACTAGAGACCCCATTTCTAACAGCGACATTGAAATAATGTATGCTGGAACTTCACTGTAAGCCCAACAGGGAAAAATAGGTTATAGAATGGCAGAACTGACACTTGTGCGTTGAGGTGATGGCTTGCAATATACTGGCTCCAGGAGGGAGATCCCTCTTGCAAAATATAGTGACCTGATTTAGAAGAGAGGATATTGGCAGAGGAATTGCAATGATATTTATACCAGGGTAATGGAGGGTATCACAAATGGGCCACAGTAGATGCGTTTGGGAGTGAGGAGAAAGTAGTGTTTCTTACACAAGACGGTGGTACAGCGTATTTTTGACCAACCTTTACACGTCACAAATACATAACCTAAACATGCACTTAGCACATGTTTCCTGTTTGACATAACGACATTCAGAAATGTTGCACTTGACATTATTATTGAAGGGTATTCACTGTAGAATTAGAGAATGCATACTTAACCGTATTAAACGAGATATTCTTTGGAGACTTGATGAATAAACCATCCTCAAATATTAAGAATGTGATTACTCTAGAAATGATAATGGATTTATGTAATGTGTACACTCAAGTTACACATATAGTTCATATAAAAAGTAGTTTTTAGCCATACTTACACATTTATTAAAGATTTACTGTATGCTACTTGCAACATGAATCTAATGTACTTACAAGCTATATTATTTGTGTTTGAACGTGAACACACATATTAAATGTGCACCATTGATTTAATATTTTTAACTTTCCCTTACTAGGCTGGTTTTCCATTCTGCATAAAATACTGTTTTCTATTTCTGCTTACATTACTTTTCCTTTGCAGGTGGGTTCACACACATTGTTAGTTCGAGAATAGATACAACACTGTATTAGCGATAGAGAGAGAGCCTGAGAAGAAGACCTTGATAAAGAAACATGGAGAGCCAAAGCGTTAACTGAAGAGTCCTATTCAGCAATGTTACAACATGGCTTGGTTGAGCAAGGATGATGTCATTCCCATGTTCAGTGTCGGACACTTTGCAAATGTTGCAGCTTACAACGTGAGAATGGAAAAGGACAATGGAATCCCTGATGATGCAAACAAAGGGGTGGTACCTGAGTGATTTTAGTGTGAATAACTGGAGTCCACTGTCTGATGCTGGAGACACTTTTCCTTGGACTTTGAGAGGTTTAGACCTCTATACTTATTCTCTTTGATTCTTGCTGAGTGTGGCTTAGGCTAATACGAAAAATTTCCCCTGACCCAAGAAGACTCTTGACTGAGCTTCTCTCACTTCATGTACTTCCCCACATTTTCCTATTTTTCTGCATTTCCCTGGGAATCAAGATTCCTTAGACTAATGAACCATCTGCTTAGTTTGGACTTTAACTTAGACAATTCTATATTTACTCATGTGTAGAAGAGAGAACCAGAAATTCTGCTCTGAGCACCAGATTTTATTGCTGATATTTTGTATTGCTGTGACTGAACTTCTTGTTTGCCGTATACTGGTAGGTCTAAACTTCTTTAGGAGGTTTGGTTTCCCAGTTGTTATTCTGTATCATTATAGCATGGTGCTGAGATTTGTGTACCTTAACTTGATTGCTAATTTGTAATAAACCTTCTTAACTATAGTCACGGATTCATGGTCCTATTGTGTAGCCAAATGGGTTACACTGTTGATTGAATTTTATTGATGTCATTTTAACTCCCCTCACCTCTCAGTCGAGAAGACGGGTCCATCGGAGAACGAATGGTAAGAAAGTTGGCCCAAAGCGCTGCATCAATGGTGCTGTTGCTGATTCATGAAAGGGACACTCAATATTAATTATTATTTTAGATATTATCATGCACAGCTCCTTTAGTGCTGTATGATTGTATTGTTGCCCAGAGAAAAAATGTTTCCAAAAAACACTGCTATTATTTCCAAAAGAAAATATATACCAACTACCATGTGCTTTCTCTAAGCAATTGATCTAAAAAAGTATGCAAGCAATCCATGAAATTATAAATAAACTGATAATTTTGATTCATATGTTACATCCAATCGTATATGTATCTGTGTGTAAAGCCCTTTTAAATTGCATTGTGAACATTTCCCACACAGGAAACATTATCACTTTCTGCTTCATCAATTTTACATGTTGTTTTTCAGTTTTAGTTCCATCGAAATCCACCTGTTTGAAGACAATAAATTAGAAAGGCTATGCAATTCTATGCATTGTAAAATATACTTCTTATTGCAACCTAAATCTACCATCAGAGCTAACCTGCCTTGAAGAAAATGAGCGTCATCAACAATAAGTGCACTGAAAGTGAGTTGAGGTAAAAGGGCCACCAAAACTTCCTCAGGGGGACGGTGGTCCCTGTTTACTACACATGTCCTACAAACACCACTTTCACATACAAGCCTTCTCCGTAATTAAGTGCAGTTCCCAAACAAGCATTAACCCCAGTCTGTCATTAAACCCCAGTCTGTGTTCATCACACTGGTTTACCAAACACGGTCCACAAATTCTGATCACAGTTCATGTTTAACATCTACCTCCTAAAGCTTAAATCTATCATCACACAGGTTCCAGTGCTCGGCACCGGCACTTAATTATTAATACCGGCGCTTATGACAGTCTGCCACAAGGTGGCGCTGTCTGGCCAAATTAGAGATGACCACAACAACAGTTAATTATTAATCCAATATACATTAAAAATGACTATTACCTGCCGCCCAAGTCATTCTTATTGCTTCAGGGGCCTGAAACAGTCCGAACTGTCACACTTGTAGGAGTGTGATGGTTAGTAGTTGTGTTATTACTATCACTGGCAGCGCTGGCAGGGGCAATGTATGGTGCTGCAAGCTGCAGTGGCCTCCTGACAGAGCCCCGGCACCTATTTTCTTACAAACTAAGCACTGAATCAAGAATGTCAAAATATATTTTACATGCGAAAATGAATAAACGTGCTGGTGGCAACCCTGGCATAAAAGCCATACTCTCTGAGGAAGTCCAATCATTTTTAGTTACACTTAATATTCCATCTGAATTGTAAACTTGGCAGGTATTTTTTAGCATGGAATTATCAATGCCACTTGCATCTTAACAAGGCGCGCTACCGTCCCTTGTGCCCTACACACACCGAAGTTTAGGAGTTGTTGATGTGGTAAACCCGATGCTGTCTTATTCCATGAAATGCATGCCAGGGGATGTCCATCCAAGGGCTGGCGAAATGACCCTGCTTGATGTGTAGCAAGCCTCAGGAAACACTGGATCTACAAACCAGCAAAAAGCATGCAATATTCTGGATTTCATGATCACAGCCTCTTTTGGAAGAAAGAGAATACACAACTGTGCATTGTATTCGGAAGTATTTGAAGGAAATAATAAAAATGATTAGAACAATGTAACTGTTTGTTCTGTAATCTGTTCATCAAATGATGCACAATTCATATGCATCGCTTTTCATCCTTCATTAAATAGGATGCTGTGAAGGTTGGATTACTTTAGGTGGCTGCATGAACCCAGTCTAGGTCCAGTATTTCAATAAGTTTAAAATGTGCAGCTACATATCTCTGATCCAATCACATCGTGACTTTTCCATTCCTCTATGTAATATGCATTTCCCACTGACCCTCGAGTCATGCCTCTTCCAAATATCACTTCCTATTTATTGTGAGTTAAACATATATGATTATTATGTCCCACTTGAAACCACAACATTTCAAATGTGTCTCACATCCTAAAATTCATTCGAAACGCCAATAGGTCTGGTCACTGCATAAAAATGCCTTTTGTGTCATTGATGGGTTTGGGCACTCAGTACCTCAACATACGTGTTCTCTGTCACTCATCTTTGCACTCAAGCATCAATTTATCTATCCACTGACTCATTCTTGCATTCACCTTCTGGCATGACTACAATAAAACACACACCCGCTCGACAAAATATTCAAACAAAATTTAAAGAATGCAAGTAGAAAAAAGAAAATGTTGCTATCCGAAAACAGCGGGCGTTTCCTCAAAATAATAAAATGAAACCAAGCAGCGGGTCTTTATATGGCAGAAGTATTATACATAGTTGATGGTTAAAATTAGGTACCAGCATGGCCACCATGTTTAGAACCAACATGTTGGCCATCATGGAATGGTAAAATAATGAAACGCTAAAGACAATGCATTCCATATTGGTCGCTTGATTTAGAGGAAAGGACTACATAGGATGTAGTGCACTGCAGATAAAATGAGCGGCAAGCAAACGACCCACTAGCACTGCCTAGAGAGCTGTGGAGTCCTCTTAAGAAAAATTAATCACAAAGAGGAGAAGCAAAGAAATGTAAGAGAAACTATAAAAGGAGAAAATTGAAACCTAAAGGACAGGCCTACCGACATTTAAGCACATTCATTTTCAGGTGGATGTGCAGTAGAAGCTGCTACCAAACGAGGGTGGTGGGGCGGGCAAGTGGAGGGGGGAACAAAAAATAAAATAAATGCACTTACCTGGGTACGGCCGGCCGCCACCTCTTCCATTCGGCAGCAGGAAACACACACCATCCCAGAATCCCCTAGCCAATCATGACACTGCCTTACAGCAGCCTTGTGATTGGTCTGAGTGCCTTGGGTCAGCGCTCAGACAGGGTATGGGAGGCTGTGCATGTTCTTCACCCAAGCTGTGCAATACAGCCTGGTGGAGAACATACAAAGCGCGCATGACTGTTTGCCCGGCCAAAACGGCCAGCCAAACTGTCATGCACACTTTAAAGTGCCTACCACTCCTCCCAAGAATTATAAGAATGGAAATGTTTGACCACAAAGATTTGGCAGCTGGGGTAACTAAAACCAAAATATCTCCCCACAAAACAAATCTGTGAGGGTCATAGAGCAAAATACCTTCCTGTAGGCTTTAATACAGACTAAAAAGAATCTACCCTTAAATGCCTATTGACTTTGACGAATGCTTTTCACAATTACTATGTTAGACCTACTGCCTTAATCCCTGCCTTGAAAAAAAAATAAGGCATATAACCTTTATCAATTTATCATCACCATAACCAACTCAGACCTAATGTGTTGGTCAAAAGCTTTTCCACGAGGCATCTATAAGGTATGCTGCAGTAAAATTACAATTATGAACAAAATTATAGTAGGGAAAACAATACAAAATCTCTACTTATAGAGCCTAATAAGGATTACAATAGTGCAAATCTTTTATCCGCAAGGATTTTTCAGATGGGTCACCAAAATCCTTGGCTACTACGGAAATCTACAAGATTTTGTATAACAAACTACTAGGCTTGGGTGAAATTTAAATTGCGCTGCCATATCTAGCAGAATTTCATGAATTTTGTGTTCACTTGTTATACAAAATTCCTGAAATTATACAATTTCACCACATTAAGTAATTATGCCACTATTTGTGGCAAAATTATAGCGCAGGAGCGCATGAACAACACAAACAACCAGAATGCAAATGAATGTTGCTTGCGGCAGTTGTGTTTTTCAGCCCATTTTACCACAAAATGTGTTCTCATCTCAAAAATTGTTGCAAATATGCATTTCATGCAAAAATATAGTGCATTTTGCCTAATTATGCGTAATTGTGCTTAATTTTCCTATGCAAAAGCAAATAACGAGAATTTCACACACCCCATACAAAATACCGGCATGCAGACTTTAGTGCCGTTAAATAACAAAATGCCCCTAAAAGCCTACTGCCATTAAGATATGCTTTTCATACTACGTAAGACAGGCTGCTTGCATTGTCATGATTTTCATTTTAGGCAGATCACTCCTGAGGAATTTGACATAACTTTTTCCTAGTGAACTGAAAAAAGATATAGCCGTGACACTATAACCAATACAGGCCCACCGAAATGCACATAAACTGGCAGCCATCATTCATACAGTTATAAAATTACAAATATGTACAGAATTACAGTTGGCAAAACAATATACAACCCCTTAATCGGGCCTAACAAAAATAATCACATTAACATTCTTCTACTCTGAGGGTCTGTCTGTGTGGATGACCAAAACCAAGAGGGTAATCTGTCAGGTAAAATGTAACCAAATACCCGTCTACAGGCTGTAACACAGTGAGTTAACATCCACTGTTAGAAGCTTATTGGCTTCAACAAGTGCAGTTAACAATAAATAAGCCACGTCCAGTGCCTTTGTCATTACTTTTCAGAATAAACAGACCAAACCTATGGCATCTGGTATAACTTTTCCCTGTGCACCAATCAGGTCTATCGCTTGTTAGCATAACCAACTCAGGCCTGCTGTTTTGAACATAAGCTTTTCCACAAGGTAACCATCAGGGACACGGTAATAAAATTAGAAAGTTATACAAATTTACAGATGGATTAGTAAAATGCTACCTCTGGAAGAGGGCTTAACCTGAATTCTCACAGAGCAATTCTTCTGTGTCCATGGTTTGTTACAGGGAGTAACCGACACCAAAACCCTTGCCTACTTCGACGATCTGTGAGATTACTTGTAACAAGATACCTATGTGTAGTCTTTAATATAGAGTAATAACAATCCACCCTTAAATGCCTATTGACTGTAACATATGCTTTCACAATAAATATACCAGGCCTACTAACTTTTTTGTAATGTTCATAATAAATAGATCAGGCTTTTAGCCATGATCATCGGCTTGCCACCATAACCACCTCAATCCTGCTGTATTGAGCATAAGCTTTGCCACAAGCCAAAATGTGAAATGCAAGTGATGGAGCAGAGAAAATAAAAAAATTTAACCCCTAACAAATTTTATAAATAATTAATAAAATGTTCGTTTAAATGTATTAATCAACACTGTACGTGGGGAAGGGTAATACGCAAGTGTATGTGCTGAATAATCTATTAACGAATGTCTGTGTGTCTAATTATAACATAAAAATAAATGCGTACTAATTTAAAATAAATGCATGATTTGTGCTTCATAGAATATAAACGTGTCGTTGCAAAAACAATAGTGATGGTAAGTAAGGAACAGCTTAAATGTTGCTTTCTGCTAGGTAATAACTAATTGGGGTACGTAGATGACGGGAGGAAACGAAAAGGCTATGTTTCTCTATTTTAATTATGTTTTGTTTATTTCAAAATAGTGCTTCTAAGTATAAACGAGTGGCGATATAAAATGGCTGCCAGTTAATGAAGTGCGCAAGTGCGGGAAAACACGTGACAAGGGAGAAAAATTGGAGAAAAGCTAACCTCGTGATGTTGCTGAGAGGCTAGGATGCGAGAAATGGTCAAGGCTGATGTGACCTAATTGAACTGATAGTGTGCCGTGGTGATCAGCAAAGAACCGTGGGAAACCAGTTTAAGAGAAAGGACAATGCCTGCAGAGTTCTCGAATGTATCGAAAGAAGTTACAAATGTACTGATCGAAGCGGATGGAAACATGTCTTGAACTGTGAGAAAGGAAATGATCCAAGGACCATTGGATCCAAGAGAACTTGATTAAAAGAATGAATAAGATGACATGCATGGACCAATGAAAGAAAAGCGTGTTATTAATGTTGCAACAATTAGTTAGCAAAGTTAGAATTAGGGTATAAGAGGGCCTACTCTTAGTGGGAGGGGTCACAGTCAGGAGCGGAGTTGGAGAGTCGTGTTGGTGTTGGTGGCTTCCAGTGCTGGGTGGTCCTGATCGATCCATTACTGAGCGGGAGATGCTGAAAGACTGTTAGATGAGACGGGTTGCAGGTAGCTGATGCTGACGAGCTGAAGTTTCTGTTGCTGTCTTAATTTTCCAGTTGAGTATGAGAATCAGGTTATTTCTAATTCTTAAACTTAGGTTAGAAATCATTAGGCTAAATTAGGAAGGTAGGCAGGGAATTAGGGTTTTGCTTCATGACGAAAGTTTCCTTTCTGCAATAAATTGATTATGCTTAATAAATACTTGAATTAATAATGAATGAATAATTGAATAAAAGTTTAAATTCTTTCTCATGCTTTAAAATTATATAAAATTTAAGATTCTTTAAACCAAATGACTCAGTGGTTATTTTCCTAAATGATTGTGACATCAGTAATTGGTTATTGTGATTCAGCTGGTCTTAATCACTATGAACTAATTTTTTACATGAATGATTCATCGACAAAACAATGAGCAGGAATATCTTAAGAAATAACTAAAAGAAAGCGATAAGTAAGGTAATAAGATATCCCGGCTCCTTCCAGCGGTACATAAATGGTGTTTTCCATTTAGTTCTCATGCTTCTCCTAGGAATACAGAATTTCGTAAAGGTGTAAAGGAAATCCAGGTGTGTGTGTGTGTGTGATAGACGATGTTTATGGGCCCCATCGTCATGTGGATGTGAGAAAATATAGTTTGCCCCTGGATGACCTATAAGTGACCTAGGAGGAGAATAGTTTTTATTGTACGCGCTGCATCAGATTTCTTGGTAGCAGAGTTATGGTTTTCTATAGATTAATTTAGTGATTATTGTTCATTGATTATTGATTATTTTTGATAACTAACACTATATGTTGAGTCGCGTTATGTTATATGTGAGTTTTCACGCTTCTGGGATGTAGGAAGTGGAACACGTGTGGCAAGAGAAGTCACATGGAATTTGGTACATGGTCTGAATTCATTTTTGGTAATAGCACAGGTTGTGTTATGTTAGGGATTTTCTGTACGAAAAGTGTGTAATTGAAATAGCAAATCACGTTTTCTTGTGAAACTTAGGCCTTAATTCTCAGGAGCCTAGTCTCCACACGTGTCTTATCCCCAGAGAAACGAGTAAATTGTTTGCTTGAAAGAAGGGTAAGGTAGAGGGAAGTGCTACTTTATCGGCGAGAGTTAATAATTCTGTGGTAGGGTAGAGGTAAGCGCTGCCTACTGGAAATACAGGATTCTTGTGTACAAGGACAAAGCTGTCACTTTTGTTTAGCGAATCAGACTATGGAATTGTTTTAATTGTTGTAACTAACGGAGAAAACAGTGAAAAGAAAAATTGCCGATAAATTTTGTGAAGGAGGGGTAAAAGAGCAGGAGTGACGTAGAACAGTGCCGCGCTAGGATTGGATAGTGCGCTAGTCACGTGAACACAGAGTCAGGAGTGACGTAGAAAAGTGCCACGCTAGGATTGGTTGGTTCGCGGACGAAGGGAATTGTTCTGATTGGTGCGTTAGTGTGAGTCGCGCTGTAATTGGTTGAAGTTCCGTACACAGAACAGCGCTAGTGTAAAGAGAAAAACAAATCGAAAACATGCCGTATTACGAGTATGAAAGGGAGAGAACGTCATGGACGAAAAAATAAAGAATTTCTTTAAGAAAGACAAAAAGGTTGTGACTAGAGAGGGACAAGTAATTCCTCCGCCGAAATCAGCAGCTTCACATATGATGCTGAAATACGGATATCATACATGCATATGGTTGGAAAATTGGGCAAAGTATACGAAGAAGGATGGTGCTTTAGCTTTCCCTGAGAATGGTTCGTTTAGTGTAGCGGTTTTGCGAAATTTGCGAGAAAAGATGACAAATCTAGAACCTAGACCGACACAGTTTGAAGCGTTGACGGAATGTATGAGATGTATGAGCGAGAGAGATTCAGAGGTTTAAGGGATCATGAGTTTATGCCTGGAAGAATGTGGGGAATAAATCATGAAGATAGAATAAAACGATGGAGATGTGCTAACATGACAGGAGGTTTGTTTCCAGCTTTTACAGTTGAGGAAGGGACTAAGAGAAAACGGACTGAGAAAAAGAAACATATGGAGAGGGAGAAATATATGCATGAGAGCGAAATGGATGATGAATTGCTGGAAGATATTTTAAATAGAAATCCACCTCCGTATCAGCAGAGTTCTACAGTGGTGACACCAAATGCGTCGCTAATAGAGACTATGCGAAATAAAAGTCCGGAAAAAAGAATTGAAATAAATAGGTCACAAGATCAAATGAGAACTTCACAAAATGAAGGAATAGAAAGCGACAATGCAAGCGAATTAGCAAGGACAACAAAAGAACTAACTGAGAAGATTAGAGAATTAACGAAAAATATGGAAGCAGTTACTGTGCCTGTAACAATAGGTCCAGTAATACCAGTTTTTGAGAATCAGAAAATTGATGAACGATCTTTAGTGATTCCCATGAGTTCGCAATTTCAGAGAGAAAAAGAAAGGATGGAACAAAGTGCAAGTACAAGTAATTTGGCTAGTACTTACAGACCAAGTCCACCTACAAATTTGACTGTGAATGAGTGCAATGGTAGGAAAATGCATATGGTAACAGAATCTGCAACAGAAACTCCTGAAAAGAGTGGTAATTGGGTAGAACTAAATAATACACCCATAGGTCCGACTCCTGATGAGTTAAATGAATGGATGAAGGCATTTAAAATAAAAGAACCAGAAGAAAAACCATTAGATGTAATTAGGTTAAAAATTGACATGGAAGAATTAATTCTAGGAACGATTGGTACAGAAAAGATAAAAAATTACCAGGATGATGAAATAATGTTTCTGTGCAAAAGTATTACATGGAGAGCAAAGAATTTACATGACAAACTAGAAGAAGTAGCCAGTGAAATTGGAATAGACTTTGCGAAAGTGAAAACATTGCAGAAACCATATAGAGTAGACTTTTGTGAAAAAGATATTGAAAATTTGAACACGGCAGGAAGGCTGACACAGATAAAAGAGTTAATTGTGTTATTGAGAAAATTGGGTGATGTGGACAGATGGAAGGTTAGATGGACAAAAAAGAATGAGAAAACTACAGACAAAGCTTCTTTGGCTTTTATGATTACTGAAAAAGAACCTGTTGCCAGAGAATACCCTATGAGAGAAACTCCAGGTGGAAGTTATGTGCATGTTCCCTGGACTAGGCAGGACATACTGTCATTTACCAATGACTTTCCGAAGCTAAGAGAGAAACCAGTTGAGTGGTACCGACAAGTAGAGAGGTTTGTAAAGGTTTCAAAAGTGTTGTGGATAGATTTAGATGGATTATTTGACATAGTGGTACCAACTGATTTGTGGTCAGAATGTAAGATTACAGTTGACTGGCCAACTACAGAATATCCAAGAGATCCTAAGACAGGAGCTCCAGGTCCTGATGTGATGAAGAAGTATGATAAAGTGATTACCTTTTTGAAGAATAAGATTCCTCCTAAAGAGACAGATTGGGTAAAAATAGATAGAACTACACAAGAAAGTAAGGAGTCTGTACATGCCTATTATGAGAGGTTGTTGTTGGTTTTCAAGCAGTATAGTGGATATGAGGAATTAAGTGAAAAAGATATGAGTCATTTTGTGTACAGATTTGTGTTTGGATTGAAACCAGAGATTAGTGAAATGATTAAACAGCATATGATTAATTGGCAGAATGGCACAGTCGATGATGTGCTGAGGTATGCTAAGTATTGCAGTGATGATATTGAGAGTAGACAGCGTAAATTGAAAGAGAAGGCAATGTGGGCACAGGTGAAGGTGGCAGAAAAACAAGAAGCTCAATTGGACAATAATAATGGGAATGAAACTGGACAGAATAAAATGCGACCTAACATAGGTAAAGGGAAAGGTCAAGTGAGCCTAGAGGAGGCAAAGAAGAAATGGCCCTGTCATAATTGTGGAAAATTAGGGCATTGGAGAAACGAGTGTAAGTTCCCACCTAAACCTAATCCGGAAAATCAATCATTAACTCCACAGGTGCAGAATGAGGTAGTTGTTCAACAAAGTCAGGTGCCGCAACCACCACTTCCCAACACTGTTAACCAGCAAAGATACAGTACAGAAACAGGATTCTACGGAGGAGAGCAGGTAACACAGTTGCCGCGAGCAGCTAACATTTCTCAGTATTGGTTGCGTCAGAGTGAGGATGACCCGGATGAAAGGTTCTGACGGTGCCCAAGAGAGGGGAAAGAGTGCGTACTTGGCGCAACTCTAGAGGTAGATCAGTCTGGTCCCTTTGTGGATGGAGATGTGAATGGTGCAAATGTAACATTCCTTGTCGATACTGGAGCTACCCGTTCTACTGTTAGATCAGTGGAAATTCCAAACCTTCCTCTCTCAGGTGAATGCATCCAAGTGGTAGGAGTCGCCAATCAGCAGATTAAAACACCACTTACTGAATTAGTGGAAGTAAAAATTGGTTCTTTAAGCAAAATGCATAAATTTGTAGTGTGCGATTGTAGTCCTGTAAATCTTTTAGGTCGTGACCTCTTGTGCAAGATGAATTGCACAATTTATTGTACGCCAGATGGAATTGGATTTCAGACCTCAGATGAAGATGTCTTGTATAAAGTAACTTTGATGAATCAGGAACCTGAAATGAATGGTTTGTTTCCTGCATTTGATGCAGAAAAACTTCCAGAAGAACTAAAAATTGCAGTGAAAGAAAGTGTGTGGGATTTTACAGGAGAAGATATTGGATTAATGAAAGAAGTTGATCCCGTAAAAGTAACAGTAAGAGAAGGAACAACTTACCTGAATACGCCACCTTACAAATTAACTCCAGAAATAATTGAAGGAATAACTCCTGTAATAAATAAAATGATTGAACAGGGAATTCTAAAAGAAATAATGAGCAGTCCATGTAATTCACCTATTATGGGACTGAAAAAGCCAATTGGAACATATAGAATAGTACAGGATTTGAGAAAGATCAACAAAATAGTTGTGCCCTGTTGTCCAATAGTGCCAAACCCTGCAGTAATTCTATATCAAATTCCACACGAAGCTGAGTGGTACACTGTGATAGATTTGTGTCACGCATTTTTCTCTATTCCTTTGCATCCAGATAGCCAGCCATTATTTGCGTTCCGGTTCGGAGAGCGTATTTTGGCATGGTGCCGAATTCCTCAGGGGTATACAGAAAGCCCCTCAATCTTTAATCAGATTCTAAAGAAATCTCTGGAAGATTTGAAAATGCCAGAAAAGTCAGTGATGGTGCAGTATATCGATGACCTATTGGTGGCATCGAAAACAAAAGAAGCATGTGTAAGTGATACAATTGCTTTACTGAACCATCTAGAGAAAAGAGGACATAAAGTGTCTCCTTCAAAATTGCAATTTTGCCAAAAAGAAGTTCAATATTTAGGGCATAAAATTGAGAAAGGAGTGCGAAAGATAGCGACAGAAAGAGTAAGAATGATTCAAGGAATGAGAGCACCAATGACGCAAAGAGAGGTAAGAATGTTTCTGGGAATGGTTGGATATTGCCGACAATGGATAAGTGGTTTCTCTTTGATTGCAAAACCATTACAAAAGTTGACCAAGAAAGATGTAAGAGACCCTTTTGAGTTAAACAATGAAGAAATGAAATCTTTCAAAGAATTGAAAAAGAAATTGTGTGAGGCCCCTGCATTAGGCATGCCTGATTATGAGAAGGATTTTGAGTTGTACTGCAGTGAAAGAGATGGATGTGCGTTTTCAGTACTGGTACAAAAACATGGAACAATGAAAAGACCAATTGCTTATTTTTCAGCTGTTTTAGATCCTATAGCAAAAGCATTGCCCGGATGTCTGAAAGCAGTTGCTGCTACTTGTGTAAGTCTGGAACAAAGTGAAGGTATAGTGATGGGGTATCCACTGAGAGTATATGTTCCCCATTCAGTAGAAATTCTTTTGACAAGAACAAAAACACAGTACATGACACATAGTCGGCTGACTAAGTACGAAAAAGTCATCTTGAGTGCTGAAAATGTGACCATAGATAGATGCATGAATGTGAATCCTTCAACATCATTGCCAGATGAGGAGAGTATAATTGAACAAGACGAAGTAGATCATGATTGTCTGAACGTGCTGGAATATTGCACGAAACCAAGAGCTGACATAAAAGATGAACCGTTAAAGGAATCCGATTATGTCATGTTTGTAGATGGCTCATGTTTGAGAACAAAAGAAGGAGTTTTAAGCGCAGCTTACGCAGTGTGCACAGTGGCAACTGTGATGGAAGCGTCTTGTCTGAAAGGAATAAGGTCTGCACAAGTTGCGGAACTGATTGCTTTGATTCAAGCATGTAAATTAGGAAGAAATGTACGAGTCACGATTGTGACCGATAGCCAATATGGTTTCGGCATCGTACATGATTTTGGTCAGATTTGGTCACAAAGAGGTTTCTTGACGTCTGCAGGAACACCTATCAGAAATGGAGATTTTGTTAAAAAGCTGCTTGAGGCGATACAGTTGCCTAAACAAATAGCTGTAGTGAAGTGCAAGGCGCATAAGAAAAACGAAGATTACATAGCCGTTGGCAATAATTATGCTGACGAGATAGCCAAATATTGTGCAGAAAACATGGTGTCCATGAATAAAAATAGAGAAAGGGAGCATATCTCTTCTCCTTTGCTTTTTACTAATACTGTCGAGACATGGGATGAAGTAAGACAGTTACAAGAAGCTGCAAATGATGAGGAAAAAGATTACTGGATAAAAGCAGGATGTAGAAGACAGGAAAATAATGGTGTGTGGGTATACAGAGACGAAAGACCAGTTATGCCTGATAGCATGATTGCAGACATGGCACGGATGTACCATGGACAAGCTCATATTGGGAGAGATGCAATGATCAGACTTTTTAGACAAACCTGGTATAACCCAAAATTCAGAGCCATAGCTGAAAGTCTTTGTCAAAGATGTCTTATTTGTCAGCAGTTTAACCCAGGAAGAAAGACGGTAGTGAGTCTAGGAACAATAGGACGAGAAGGAGGTCCGTTCACTAGAATGCAGTTAGACTTTATAGAAATGCCCCCTAGTAACAGACTAAAATATGTTCTAGTGGTCGTCTGTTTGTTTTCTCGTTGGGTGGAGGCATACCCCACTAGAAGGAATGATGGAACAACGGTGGCAAAACTTATGCTGCGAGAGTTCATTCCAAGGTATGGTTTTCCAGTCACGGTTGAGACAGATAGAGGAACACATTTTCAAAATGAGTTGATCCAATTGATTTGCGAAGCATTGAGTATTAAACAAAAACTACATTGTGCTTACAGACCAGAGGCTTCTGGGGTAGTGGAGCAAATTAATGGAACAATTAAGAACAGATTAGGAAAAATGTGTCAAGCTACAGGACTCAAATGGCCAGATGCACTGCCTCTTGTTCTGATGACCATCAGAAGCATCCCTGAAAAGAAAACTGGACTTAGTCCTCATGAGATGATCATGGGACGAGCAATGAGA
This sequence comes from Calotriton arnoldi, assembly GCA_963921515.1. Lineage (NCBI taxonomy): Eukaryota > Metazoa > Chordata > Amphibia > Caudata > Salamandridae > Calotriton > Calotriton arnoldi. Next base: position 32,205 of record CAWUFW010003088.1, read on the forward strand.
CAAGCACAAGTACCTGTCAACAAGTTATTGACTATAACTGATGATCTAGTACTGGATTATTGCAAGGGACTGGCTGATGTGGTGCGTTCTGTGTTTCATCAGGTTGGACCGGATGCGACCACTCTTGAAAGAAAACCAGCCCACGACTTGAATCCAGGAGACTGGGTCCGTATAAAAATCCACAGGAGAAGAAACTGTCTAGTTCCTCGCTGGGACGAACCACGACAGGTAATCCTAGTGACAACGACTGCAGTCAAGTGTGCAGGAGTGAAGAACTGGGTCCATGCCAGCCACACAATCAGAGTTCAAGAACCTACTGATCGACATGTGAGTCGACGTCTGGAAGTGTGGGATAAAAGTTTAACGGCTGGGACAACAAGGATAAGAGAAAGGGTGCCAGAACTTGAAGATCGACCTGAAAGTCGACATCTGGAAACCCCAACTGCAAGCACCTCTAGAGAAGAAGAGGAAGAAGAAGAAGAAAGAAATTCAGAAGTTCCAGAACCTGAAGATCGACCTGTAAGTCGACATCTGGAAACATCTGACACAAGTTCAGGATCTGATGATTCAGTTGCAAACTGTGAAGAATTCCGAAGGAGAACTTGGGGTTATAAACCAATTAGAGAAGAAAATGAGCAAGAAAATGATCTAGATGAACAACCAAGTACAAGTTATGGTGGAAATCCTTCAGAAATAATATTAATAGATGAAGTAGGGAAAGAAGTACACAAAAAGTTAGAGAATCGAGAAGAACCCCGAGGAGCAATAGGGACAGATAGAGAAACAGAAGAACAGGGAAATTTAGAAGTAGAAAGGGAGGAAAACACCAAATCGGAAGAACACCGAGGAGGGACAGTAATAAGGGAACACAAGAAGGAGAAGACAGATCCACCAGTAGGAGATGACGAGATCATAAGTTTCAAAATAAGAGACAATAGTGAAACAGTTGAAACAGAAACTGAAGAGAGTGGAGAAGAGGAGAAAGCAAAAACTGAATCAAGAAAAAGAAATTGGAAATCAGAAAGAGAAGAAAAAGAAGGTGAAGCCAAAAGGCCAAGAAAAGGAGATAATTGGCCCAACAGCTATATAAGAAAATTGAGATATAGAATAATAAGAGCTGGAGACGAAAGTGCTGAACAAGTGAATGAGATAACAAGTCAAAAGGGACAAGAAAAACCCAGTGGAAAAAGATTACAAAAGTCCAAAAGAACAAAGAAAGTGAATGCAAAGTATAAGTCACCTGAGTGGCTGTATATCGCACTGACGGATTACAAAGAAGAAGAAAACACTCACGAGAACCAGAGACTAAGAAGTCGAATGGGAAAAGGTGAGATGCAACAAACCTGAAGTGAAGACTTATAGTGCTTCTGCCGGACATGACAATTTTACTGGATGTGACAAATCACCGGATGTGACAACGAAAGAATTCTGGAAAGAATTAAAAGAAAGTACCAAGCAAAGACTTTTTGAAAGCAGAGTGGCATCTAAGTCATTTCTGAGGTGTAGTGACACAATTTTCTGAAACTTAACAAATAAATAAAAGAAAAATGGAAAATACTAGGGATAGAAGAGATAAATGTGAGTTTATAAAAAGATGGTGTAAAATGTGCTGCTTTTGTACAGGGTTATTAATGACCATATGGATAGTTTTAGCAATCACAATTCCTATTAGTTTAGCTGTAATAGAAGCGAAGAATGATACTAAACCAGAAAAAGAAACTAATATTAAAGAACCAGTTATTTTAAGAAGTAGTGCAGAATTACATAAGGATAAGTCAGTAACAGACTTTTCTAAAAATGTTTTTACAAAATTGTTGTACGAATATGTAGAGACAATGGATGTGAGAGACTGTTATGTTTGTATGCAGTTGCCTGCATCAGTGTCAGAAGGTGTGACTTATCATCACCTACCTCTAACTTATGGAATAACATGTAGTGTAATAGCAAGTTTATTTTATAAAACAGGTAGATTAGAATCTTATTATACTGATATAGATAAGATTTTTGCAAACATTCCAGTAGTACCAGAACTTAACAAAGTAAAACCAGCAAAGGTTTTAGGAGAATTCTTTTTAGAACATAGAAAATTAACGTTAGAAGAAATAGTTAGTAACAACCTTACCTGTGAGTTAAAGAAAGAAGAAAAGGTATTTTTAGAAATGGTTGAAGAAAGAAGAATGAAATTTCAAAAAGAAGTAATAAAAGAGGAAGGAACACATCTATGGACGTTTGAGGAAGGAAATCATGAAGGGAAAAAGATAAATGCAGCAATGACATTAGATTGGCCGCAAACAGGAAAGTTGTGTATTAGGAGAAATAAGACAGTCTATGACAATTACTTTGTAGGTTCCAGTATCTGCCATGACAATTATCAAATTCTGGGAGGTTGGGGATTCAAAGGTGGAAAAGATCCAATATTTCCAGGTATCTATTATATTTGTGGGAATAGAGCTTATTACAGGTTACCGGACCATTGGTATGGAACTTGCTATGTAGGCCTGGTCTTTCCAAAAATCTTTCATATGGACAGAGAAGAAAAAGGAACATACAAGATGATTAATAGCTTTACACGTAGAAAGAGGGAAAGTTTTTCAGAAATTGTAGGTGATATTTTTGGAGCATTAATACCAGCAGTGGGAATATCTTTGAATGCATTTAAAATTCGGAAGTTATCCACAGTAGTAGATCGTTTGTCTACAGATACTGCGGGAGGGTTCTTGATGGTAAATACCGAAATGGTTGCCATGAGAGCTATGGTGATGCAAAATCGGCTTGCCCTTGATATTCTTTTGGCAAAGGAGGGTGGAGTCTGTGGAATGTTGAAAGTCCAACATTGTTGCACTTACATTCCTGATAAAAGTGAAAATATACAGAAGTATATTACAAATATTACAAATTTGCACAAAGAACTAGTTCCACTGGAGGTTGAAAGTGTCTTGGGAAAACTTGGTAGAGGGTTTTCTTCAGTAGCAAATTGGTTGACCAGAATGAGTAGACTAATGATAGGGAAAGTTATAATAATAGCAACTGTAGTAATATTGTTAGCCATGGTGTTGAAAATTGTAATAACGTGTATAAAAAGAAAAGTAAGACAAAATAAGATAAAAAGAAATAACAGAATAATGAAAGAGAGAGAGAGAAATGGGTGAAATTGAGTTAGAGAAAATGAAAGAAAGCATGTATAAGGAGACAAGAAGACAAGATGAAAGAGAAACAGATGTGTAACTAACAAAAAGCAAAGGATGAAAGACATATACTGCCTGAAAAAGAAGTATAACTTGGGTTTTATGTGGTGATTTAAAAATCACCAAAGGGGGAGTTGATGGAGCAGAGAAAATATAATTTTTTAACCCCTAACAAATTTTATAAATAATTAATAAAATGTTCGTTTAAATGTATTAATCAACACTGTACGTGTGGGAAGGGTAATACGCAAGTGTATGTGCTGAATAATCTATTAACGAATGTCCGTGTGTCTAATTATAACATAAAAATAAATGCGTACTAATTTAAAATAAATGCATGATTTTGTGCTTCAGAGAATATAAACGTGTCGTTGCAAAAACAATAGTGATGGTAAGTAAGGAACAGCTTAAATGTTGCTTTCTGCTAGGTAATAACTAATTGGGGTACGTAGATGACGGGAGGGAAACGAAAAGGCTATTTTTCTCTATTTTAATTATGTTTTGTTTATTTCAAAATAGTGCTTCTAAAGTATAACCGAGTGGCGATATAAAATGGCTGCCAGTTAATGAAGTGCGCAAGTGCGGGGAAACACGTGACAAGGGAGAAAAGTTGGAGAAAAGCTAACCTCGTGATGTTGCTGAGAGGCTAGGATGCGAGAAATGGTCAAGGCTGATGTGACCTAATTGAACTGATAGTGTGCCGTGGTGATCAGCAAAGAACCGTGGGAAACCAGTTTAAGAGAAAGGACAATGCCTGCAGAGTTCTCGAATGTATCGAAAGAAGTTACAAATGTACTGATCGAAGCGGATGGAAACATGTCTTGAACTGTGAGAAAGGAAATGATCCAAGGACCATTGGATCCAAGAGAACTTGATTAAAAGAATGAATAAGATGACATGCATGGACCAATGAAAGAAAAGCGTGTTATTAATGTTGCAACAATTAGTTAGCAAAGTTAGAATTAGGGTATAAGAGGGCCTACTCTTAGTGGGAGGGGGTCACAGTCAGGAGCGGAGTTGGAGAGTCGTGTTGGTGTTGGTGGCTTCCAGTGCTGGGTGGTCCTGATCGATCCATTACTGAGCGGGAGATGCTGAAAGACTGTTAGATGAGACGGGTTGCAGGTAGCTGATGCTGACGAGCTGAAGTTTCTGTTGCTGTCTTAATTTTCCAGTTGAGTATGAGAATCAGGTTATTTCTAATTCTTAAACTTAGGTTAGAAATCATTAGGCTAAATTAGGAAGGTAGGCAGGTAATTAGGGTTTTGCTTCATGACGAAAGTTTCCTTTCTGCAATAAATTGATTATGCTTAATAAATATTTGAATTAATAATGAATGAATAATTGAATAAAAGTTTAAATTCTTTCTCATGCTTTTAAAATTATATAAAATTTAAGATTCTTTAAACCAAATGACTCAGTGGTTATTTTCCTAAATGATTGTGACATCAGTAATTGGTTATTGTGATTCAGCTGGTCTTAATCACTATGAACTAATTTTTTACATGAATGATTCATCGACAAAACAATGAGCAGGAATATCTTAAGAAATAACTAAAAGAAAGCGATAAGTTAAGGTAATAAGATATCCCGGCTCCTTCCAGCGGTACATAAATGGTGTTTTCCATTTAGTTCTCATGCTTCTCCTAGGAATACAGAATTTCGTAAAGGTGTAAAGGAAATCCAGGTGTGTGTGTGTGTGTGTGTGATAGACGATGTTTATGGGCCCCATCGTCATGTGGATGTGAGAAAATATAGTTTGCCCCTGGATGACCTATAAGTGACCTAGGAGGAGAATAGTTTTTATTGTACGCGCTGCATCACAAGCATTCCTTTTAGTGGAAGCACACAGTTTCAGTCCAATCAAATCTTCTACTCAGGGTAAACAAACAACATGTGGGTGGAGCCTAGATCCCTCTTTCCGTAGTACTTTGAAAGCTCTTTTTTGTTGTTTACCCAAGGTCCTGCACGAGTTGCACTGTCAAGGCAGACCTACAAACATGTAGTCCTGTTTACCAACACGCGGGCAGAGTCAAAGCACATCTTGAAGCTCTTTTTGTAGGTTGATCACATGAGGTACGATGACAGCTGGCTTGACAGCGCAGCTGTCACCCAACTTTATTTGATCAGCCCTAAAAATGACATAGATGTGATGCATTTTCAGGAAAGGAATGATCTCCAGATCTGCATTTCGATTTCCAAATCATCAAGACATATCTGCTCAGATGTCTCCAAACCTTCATGGTTCCATGCTTTTTAGCACAACATTGTTGCACAGTCAGAAGGCACACTTTCTTTCCACTGGGTCCATTAATCCCTCTACAGCAAGAACAACATATTGCAGGGCTCTATTTCCCATGATACAAGCACATAGAGCAAATCTAAGATGTTTTGACCTCAGACAATATTTGGTGTTTTATTTGCATGTATGATTTGCAGATTCAGAAAGGCCTTTTGGCAGAAAACGGTTCTTGCAGGGACAATGTGGAAGCCTTGGTTTAACAGCAACTGTATCATACATCGTTTTACCAGGGATTATTGCTGTGAGAATACGTAGCCAGTGGCACTTTGTACTGAATAAATGTTTTGCAAAAATGTATTCATTTGAGGTAGTGGCCCCCAGGGGACTGAACAGTTACAAACAAACAAAAAAAAAAAAAAATATATATATATATATATATATATATATATATATATACACTGAATATTTATGTAAAGATATTTACGAAAATACTAGTTCATGCATCCAGACTAAACAGGCTTCATGATGGGCAAAGGCACGAGCAACAGTACAACAATACTTAGAAGGCCCTCCATTAGATAGACCTAGAGAGACAGAGAGAATAAGACACTGCTTCTCTACCTTGATGCTGAGAAAGCTTTTGTTATGTGTCTCAGATCTTGGAAGCAGTGGGGTTTGTCCCTCACTTTACGCAATGGGTGAAAACATGCAATAATAACCCTAAAGCTAGATTCAGACTGAAAAGGCAGCAGTCAGCCTTCATGAGTATACAAAAGGGGAATGAGATAGGGGTGCCCTCACTCACTCACACTCTTTGCTCTGGTGATGGACTCTTTCCTGCAGAGGATTAAGGGGGAAATATCGATATTTAGGGCATTCAACTAGGCAAGGCACTTTCAAAGTAGCGGCATTTGCTGATGATGTCTTAATTACACTCACAGATCCATCTAACTCCGGGTAAAAACTTATTAGCTGATTTCTCGACGGCTTCATGATTTAAAGTACACCTCCAAAAATCAGAGGGGCAGTGATTGCCTGGGAATATTTGATAATTTATATTTGTAAAGCGCGACATATGCCAGAGGGCGTCTGCAAAAGGGAAAGAGTTCTGGAAGTGACAAAATTAAGGCAAAACTACATAGGGAGTGGAAAAAGCCACGTGTTGAAATGTTTTCTGAGCATCGTCAGATTCCGCTGGTATCTGAGGTGCCAGGGTAGCTGATTCCAAAGCTGGCAGACGGAGTATACGAAGCTTCTGCCACCCCATGACGCCATATGGATTCTGGGAACCCTCACTGTTTTCAAAGTTGCCAATCGAAGGCATCTTCTGGGGGAGTACCAAGAAAATGTATTCTTAAGGTAATCAGGGCCAGTAAGGTGGAGGGCTTTATGCGCTGTGCACAGAGCTTTGAAGGCCATTCTCTTTTTTCTCAGAAATCAAGGAAGCTCCTTCAGGGGATTCGAGACTGGATCAAACTTTCTTATGCTTTTGAGTAGATGTGCAGCGGCATTCTGAACTCTCTGCAGTTTCTTAAGAGAACCTTGCTGCATGCCCAAATAAAGGACATTCCAGTAGTCCAATCTCGATAGGACCAGGGAGATAATGACCGTTTTCTGTAGATCGAGTGTAACAAAGGGCAAACTTTTCCTCAATGTTTTTAAATGAAAAAAAAACAAGAGAAGATAAGCTTGTTGGTCTGTTCAGTGAAGGAGAGTTTGAAGTAAAAAATTACCCTGATATTTCTTAATTTAGGTACCGGAATGGGAAGAGGGCCCAAGGTCTGAGGCCACCAGGAATCTCTCCAGAAAGAGGTGTCCCTGCTGAAGAGGAGCACCTCAGTTTCTGAGTTCAGTTTGAAGCAGTGACTCCTCATCCAGCTAACCACAGCTTGCATACAGTTGTTGAAACGATGTGCCACCTCCTCAATGCTGCTAGTGATGGGCACTACGATTTGCGTGTCGTCAGCGTAGGAGATGGTTGAAAAGCCAAAGGATCTTATAAGCTTTGCAAGAGGGTCCTCGTATATATTAAATAGCATGGGGTTAAGTGATGACCCTTGCAGGACACCACAGGGCAAGGAGAAAGGTTTGGAGATGAAATCTCCAAACGGGCCAATTGCTCTCTTCCTGTAAGGAAGGAACATACAAGATCGTATACTGGCCCACCAATTCCTATCTCCACTAATCGTTGCTTCAGGTCAGAATGGCTCACTGTATCGAAGGCTGCGGATAAGTCCAATAGAACCACGACAGCCTTACCTCCATTGTCCATGATGTTACGTATCGCTTCAGTAGCCACAACCGGTCCTGTCTCTGTACTAAGGGATTTTCTGAAGCCAAACTGGGCTCTAGCCTGGATTTTGTTCTGATCTAGCCTGGGTCAGCTGCAACATTACAAGAGTCACACACCCTTCTGGGGTTCGAAAACAGGGATCCATTACCTAAGAATCAGGGTTAAACTTAATCTCTGCACTTGCACCAGGGAGACCTACTCATTGCTGCCTTGATCAATCAGAACCATTGTATATGCTCTGTCATCCAAAACACTTTCCTGGATATAGATAATAGCTGCCTTTAAGATGGCAACCTTACCCAAAATTCTAAACCGCCTCCAGTCACTGCCATTGCATATCTCTAGAACTGTGGCAAAACATTTACAAGAACTTTGCATATCTTATATGTGGCAAGGAAAGAGATCTAGACTTAGAAGGGCGCAATGCCCAACACCCGAAACAAGGAGGACTTGATATCCTCCACTTGTTACACTCTTACTGAGATGTCCAGATACAACACTTAGTTAAAGGGTGGCAAGGTGAGGTCCTTCATTGACCAGAAATTGGCAGAATGGCCCTTGAGGTCCTGTGGGTAGTTAAAGCACAGAGAGAATTAGGGCTATGTGCATGCCCAATAACTAGGACCTCGCTCAAAGTCAGGGATTATATAACCTGGAAGAGGGGGGATCTATCTTTCCCTCAGCATATTCTTCCTTTGGACACAAAACATTCTCTTCAATGCTGAAGAGAAAAACATTTGAGACATGGGGTGGGGGGAGGAGTTGCATGCATCTAGGTGATATGTTCTGAAATCAACAAATAAAGTCCTGCAAAGAAATCAAAAAGGTGTATAAGCTTCCGGAAACGGAAAGCTCTGGGATTTGTAACTAAGGCACTGGGTGTCAAATCCAGAGATCAGGGTAGGGGCAATTAGGAAGCTAATATAGTTCGTGAAAACAAGCAGGACTTTGTCCTGGCCGAAATGATTGACATCAGGACTGTACGTTGAACTAAATACACACTTCCTGGAGACTAGATTTACGTATCATGTACAGGGGGAAAAGGAATTAGGGATACTGCTAGATGCAAAATAGTGGCCCACGTTTTTAGGACAACCAATTTTGTAAGACATGTCCGGGGTAGAGAAGCCTTCCCCAGGACTGTGTACAGGTGCCACTCTGCACCGACCGGCAAATATAAACTAGACCAGAATAACCAGATCCCTTTTGGAGAGGGTGTAGTCAGACAGAGGACTTAAGACATATTCTAAGGAGTTGGCAGTGTTTAATTTGAGCCGGTGGTTTTCGATACACGGCACCGGAACTTGTCAACACCCGCACTTATGACAGCTGCCACATGGTGGCACTGCTGGTGTAATTTAGAGACGAGCGGAAAAACAGTTGTTCATTAATTCAATATACATTAAAAACAACTAATACCTGCTGCCCGAATCATTCTTATAGCGTTGTGGCCTTGAACAGTCTGAATTGTCTCACTTGTAGCAGTGTGATGGTTAGTAGTTGTGTTGGGACTGTCATTGGCAGCGCTGGCAGGGGCAATGGGTTGTGCAAGCTGCATGGCGCTCCTGACGAGGGCCCTGGCACTTATTTTTTTGTTTACAAATTAAGTACTAGTGAGTTAAAAAGGTTGTGGGATGAAGTACTGAATGCTGTGCTAGTGATGGGAGGCACACCAAGTAAACCCTTGCCTGAAGCGGTGATCCTGGGGCTTCCAGATGGTTACACATACTCCATGTACACCCCAGAGACAAAAGGATTTCTTACCACCTGTTGGTGGCCAAACAAGTGATACTAGCCCAACGGGCAAGTCTACCCCACAGCAACAAAACATTGGTATCAGAGACTTTGGAATTTATTTTGTAATGAGAAAGGCCCAAGGAATGGGACACATTTTTAACAAGATATGGGGCATGGTGCTTTCTTGCCTTAACAGGGACTATAGAAGTGTGACATGCTCAAAATGCCTTAGGACATCACACCTGTTGGAAACAGACAGATACACCCAGAAGCAGAGGAGAAAGGGAGGAGAAACTGAGGCTACCGAGTAAACTAATAATGGGAGACAGATAATTAGTACTGTTTCATGGGATATGGGTTGGGGGGATATGGGTTGGGGGGGTTGATGTTGGGGTGACGTGGGAGGAGGGGACCAAGCTTTTAAGTTAAAGTGGGTATGCCTGCCTTATGCTCTATTTCAAAACGAAAATGCCAACAAAGGTTATTGAAACCTAAAAATGAAGGAATTTCTCCAGGTTGGAATAGTGAGTTCTGCAGCATACTCATAGTAAAAATTAAGTTGCACAGCCTGGATCCTCCACAATTGACCTTGATACTGGCGGAAACAAATGAGAGACGAGGCTTGTCTTGTCTAGTCTAGTCTAGCATACGTGACAAGACGCTTATCAAGAGCAACAGGAGAAATACTGCTAAGCACATCCTCCATGCTAAATAGCATCAATAAGCCAAATATGGGTGAATTTAGGAGACCCCTTGACTAGAAGCAAGGCATACCAAGGAGAAGGCTTCACAATTAGAGCAAAGCTCTACCATCAGCTTCCCCCTTACCCAACTGGCAGGAAGTGAAACGCAGTTCATCCTCTGGTGATTCCTCTGCCCCAAGCAGTGGTTAATTTATGCAGTGGTGGCCACAGGCACTTATTTGTTGGGAGCGGGACTTTTGTTTTATCATCAGACTTTGACCCATTTCAAGAGTGAGGAAGAGAGAAAAGGGGGAAAGAAAAAAATAAAAAGTGACAAAGAACCTGTAACTATGAGTTAGAAACAGGAAGTGCAAAGTGATTGAAGAAAGAGGCAGAAATTAAGACTAAACAGCCTTGTTATTTAGAGACCCTAGCATTCGTGAGCCTCAGACTCCAAAGAAAAACTTTGGGCCTCTGCACTTATTGTTTTTACGAAACAAGCACTGCCAGCCAGCAATTAATCAAGAAAGAGTTCTCGATCAGTTCTCCACAGTCCACACCGCTCACATCTCTGCTCTCCCAAAAAGGAAAAGGCCCATCACTTGCTGCCTTAGCTTCAACCAAATGTTCTCAGCTATATCTCCCCGTTACAGAGTTATCCACAGAGTTTCACTGAATCCTCCCAAATATGGACCAATCGTGGGTCAATAAAGGTTTTCATAGCCTATGCAGTGCTCCCTCTCATCATAGGCCAAGCTGAAGCTCATACCTAGCAGTTAATGTGGCATTTGTTGCTTATTTCATTTATAGATAACATGCTCACAGGAGCCCTTTTAGATGCACTGCAATAAGCCCAATGTAATTTATTGGAAATAACATTTATTTTGTTACTCAATGGACCTGTAAAGTTTTTTAGACTTTTGACATTTAGAGGCTTTAAACAAAATATGACCATATGCTGCTATCAGTTTAAGTCATGCCAGATGTTATCAAACAGTCTGGCGTTAGCTAAGACGTTTTTATTTTACTAGACCTTCTGATTAAACTACAATTATATTCATATTTATAGTACACTAAATTATACAGGCTTTCAGGCATCCCTCCTCATCCATTGGTCTGTTGTGTCAGTCACACTTTTCTTCCGCCCACTACAGTATACAGAATGAGACAGTGGGTCACCCCACTTCATCCATTGACTAACTTCACTCTGCTTTTCACAAGATGAACATATCCCCAGAAAGTAGTTCCCTTCAGTGCCTGACACTGTAATGGCATTGTGTGGTTTTTCAGACAAAAATATTTTTGCTTTTAACCAATGTTTTTTTTTAAATTCATGAGGGCCAGTGGCGGCTGGTGACATTTGAAAGTGGATAGGCGTAAAAGTTGGCTCTGACTTTTATCTAGAAAGCGAAGCGAGCAAGCTTAATTTTTCTCTTCAGCACCCTCTTTTCACTCTCCCCCAAATGCACTTTCTCACATCTCCCTCACTTCACCAATCCCAAACATACACTGCACTCACTCACATTTAAGCACTTTATTTTCTTTTACTTTTGCCTTGTAAATATTTTGACATCTGTGTACCCCCTTCACACGCATTTACACAGAATTTCGATTGCAACGGGAATACATGATCATTGCTCTATATGCTCTGCAGAGAGGCCAACCCACTGACAGGCACTTTGCTTTGGCTTCAGCGTCAGAGCTCTCAATCAAAGCCCCTCATAAACACCTGGCATGGAAAGTATGTACTATGCAAGAGTGATAAGATGCATGAAAAAAATACAGAAACACAATATGATGAAATAGCTAACACTCTTGGGGAATGCAAGATTAAAATGTGAAATAAAATAGGAACTAAATCGCTGACATGCATTACCTTATCGGTTTTAACAGTCATTGTTCGTAAATGAGTCCATGTTTTTGGCATTAATGTTAAGGGCATGAAGCTAGGGCCAGTTTTAACGCCATACAGCATATAACTGTCTGTACGATAAGCACATATTTATTACTTTGCGTTTGCCTCAGATATTTTGATCAACTTTGCAACTTTTACCCTTACACAGTCAATCAGGGAGATGCTACAGGAAGACAGAAGTAATCACTTTGCCCTTATAAGGAGAAACTAGGAAGATCCTGCTAGACAACACTCTTAACCTCTCCACCCTTTACCTGGATGTGCAGGTTCGATGCCCTGGACAGAGAGGCTAAAAAGATATTATGGGGAAGATTGTAATGTTGCATGAGTTTCCCTGATTAAGGAGATACTCTCTTTTGGGGTTAATAGATGTTTATTAGATAAATACAGGAGAGCGCCGGGAAACGCGTCCGGACCGCTCCCATCTCGGCGCTCAGTGCGCCCACAAAATGGCGGCCGCGCTCTACGTGATCACGCTCTCGCGTAACGACTAGAGCGCGACACTACATATCTCCCTTCTTTACGGAACAACAACAACACTATATAGGTAAGAGTCTGTGAGTCTCTCAGGCAGGAAGTCACTTCCCTTCTCCTAGGTCATAGTCTCTGTATTTGGCTGGCCTTACCACTGTTCTCCCTGCCCGTGTACGTCTTACCGGAGTAGAGGTGGAACTCTCCGCACTTTCCTCTGCCATGCTTGCCTGTCTCTTTCCAGTTCCCTTAGGGCTCTCTCTCTCGGGAGTCTTGCCTTTGCTCTCCTGATGTTCCTCTGCGATGGGGTTGTCATCCTCTTCCTGCTCCACTCTACTTCTTTCTATCCCTAAGTCCCTCTCTCCTTCGCATGGTGATACATTGTCTGTAGGTGAACTTTGGTTCTCTTGTGTCCTTGGTCTTTCCTCTCTGACCCACTGCAGTATCTTATTGCACTTGGACATGCGATCCTGCGACCAGACGTTTCCGTCACTAAGCAATGCTGCTCTGTTATACACCTGTTCAACTTGCATGGGCAAGCTGTATTTGCTGTCTCCTTTCCTCCTTAATTGGGCGAGTTTGACTCTGACCCACTCTCCTCTTTCCAAGGATGTCTCCTTCACATTGCGTCTCTTATTGTACTGCTCTGTGTATATTCTCTGGGCTCTCTCCAAGTTGTGGTGAACTACTGCCGGGGACCATTTACTTGTGACAGTCTTTTCCTTCCATGCCAGATTATCCTTAGTGAAAGGATCACGTCCCCTTAGGATTTGAAACGGGCTGTATCCGGTGCCAGTTGGTGTAATTCGGTAGGCCCACAGCATACTCCTCACTTCCTTCTCCCAGTCCTTCCCCACTCCTATGGCTGATTGTATGGAACCCATTATGACACGGTTAAACCTTTCGGCTAGACCATTTCCCGCCGGGTGGTAGACAGATGTGTGTTTGACTTTGATGCCATTTCGTTCCATGTATTTGTTCCACTTTTCCGATGTGAATTGAGGTCCATTGTCACTCAGAATGGAGCGGGGGATGCCTTCTCTGAGGAAGGTAGCCATAAGAAATCTGAGAACTGTCTCCGTGTCCATCTCCTCCTGTATGTCCAATTCGGGCCACTTTGAATACCGATCTATGAGAACTACTACATATTTCGGGGTTCCCTCTGCGTCCAACACTGGACCAAGAATGTCTATCGACAATTCCTCCCACGGGTTGGCAGGGTTGTCGAACTTCCCCAATGACGGCCGTATTAAGGTTTGTGATTTATCCGCTCTTTGGCACTGGTCACATTCCCGAACATGTCTCTCAATCTGATTGTCCATTGCCGGCCACCAGTACATCTGCTTGGTTCTCATCTTTGTTTTCACAATGCCCAAGTGCCCTTCATGCAACACTGCTAGTAGGTGTGGTATTAACGACGCGGGAGGAACTACTTTCTCCCCTCTAAACAGGAATGTTCCCTGGTCTCCTATGGATAACTCCTCGCGCACTTCAAAGAATTTCCTGTGTTCCGCCTTCAGGTGCCTTTTTTCTGGCCATCCTTGCAGTATGAAGTCCTTGATTTCCTTAACATCTGGGTCATTTTCATAGGCTTGTTTCCATTCCTGACCACTTATCACTTTCTCATGATCTTCCGTGAATGCCACCCGGACTTTGTCCTCGTCCGTACCTGCAGGGGCATCCTCCATAGCTGAAGCTCGGCTGAGATAATCTTCCACTTTATTCTTAGCTCCCGGGATGTACTCAACATCATACCTGTAGTCTAATAATTTCAGGGTCATTTTGGCGATGCGGGGTGTAGCGCTCGCGTGACCACAGGACGTGAGTACTTTGACCAGGGGTTTGTGGTCTGTTTTAAGCTGAAATCTCGTGCCCCATATAAATTGGCGGAATTTCCCCATGGCCCACACCGCAGCCAGCATCTCTTTTTCTATCACACTGAATTTCTGTTCTGTTGGTGACAGTGACCTGGACGCATAGCTGATGGTCGCCAGCTCTCCATTCTGCCTGTCCTGCATAAGGACTGCCCCTAGTCCTTTTTCGCTCGCATCAGTGGTCAATATGGATTCTCCTTGCGGATCATATCCTTGTAGGGGAACTGCTTTGCTGATATCCTCCTTGATTCTCTGAAACTCCCCTTGTGCCTCTTCTGTCCACCCGAAGGCCATTTTGTCTCGTATGAGTAGTCGCAGGTGGTGTGTCTTGGTGGCGAAATGTTGCACGAATTTACTATAATATTCAGCCATCCCTAAGAATGATCTCACTTCTTCCTTGCTCTTTGGTGCGGGTGCCTCACATATCGCTTTGACATTGGCGTGTTTGGGCGTGATGCCTTGATCACTGATCTCATGACCCAAATATGTGACTGACGCCATTCCGAATCTGCACTTCTCCCATTCTGCCGTCAGGCCGTTTCTTTCCAAGATTTGTAACACTATTGCTAGCTTTTTGTTGTGGTCGGTTTGATCCTTGCCCATCACCAAGATGTCGTCTTGGAAGTATTGTACTCCCTCTATATCTTTGAACAGTTTGTGCATCAACTTCTGGAAAACCGCCGCTGCTGACGCCAGGCCGAATGGCATCCGGCGGAACTGGTAGCTTCCAAATGGCGTTATGAAGGATGTCAGTTTACGGCTCGTGTGATGCAGGGCTATCTGATGATAGGCCGAGGCTAGATCCACGGTGGAAAACCATTTTATCCCCTTTGTTTTTGCTAGCATTTCATCTATTCTTGGTAATGGGAATTTTTCCACTATTATACACTTGTTCAACTCTCGTAGGTCTACGCACAAACGAACTTTGCCATTGGGTTTCATCGCCACCACCAGCGGGGCCAGCCATTCCAAACTGTTTATTGGTTCAATGATCCCCTCGTCTTCCAATCTCTGCAGCTCTTGTTGTACTGCGTCCCTGATTGCTAATGGTATGTTCCTCACCTTGTGGGACACTGGTTTGGCGTTTTCCTTAAGGTCGATTCTGTGTGTAAATTTCGTTAGTTTACCCACGCTTCCTCCAAACACTGTGGGGAATTCGCCTTTCATTTTTGTGAAGTTGGACTGATTGTCTATGCTGGTCATCAGGACTTGCGTGTCCCCTCCTGGGTTCAATTGTATGCCCAAGTCGCCTTGGTCCATCCATCCTAGAACAGAGGGACCCTTTTCAGCCACGTATAATTTGCACTCTGCACTACGATCTTTGAATTCGAACTTCAGGATTCGATATCCGACCATTGGGATGGGTTCTCCTGTGAATGTGACCGGTCGTATGTCTGGGGGTTCGAGGTGTGATCCCAGGCTAGGTTTGAAGTTTTCACTCCACACTGTCCGTTGAATGATGGTATACGGAGATCCGGAGTCTGCCACCATTTTGATCGGAACTCCTCCCACTACCATGTCATATTGTGGTTTCTTGGAGCGTCTGCAGTCTATGCCAAGTACTTGTTCTTCGATGCACAGCACATTGTCTTCTTCCTCTTCTCCTCCTTCTTCTTCAACTCCCATGTCTTGTGCTACGTACTTGACTGTTGGCCTCTTCACCTTGCGGCGACACACCTTTTCATAGTGCCCTACGATTCCACAGTACATGCATTTGGCCCGGAAGGCAGGGCAACGTTTATCATATGCCGCATGGGATGGACTGCCGCACCTGTAGCACGTGGCTGTGCCCTCTTTATTCGGTTTCTTTGCCTGTGTTGGTCGTGGAGTCCATTTGGTTTGTACCTTCCCTTCTGCCGCCGTCGTTTTGCCCCTCTCTGGCGGTTCTGCTTCGGTGACTCTGTTGACCATGGGCCTCGCAGTAGTTTCTCTCTTCGCTGCCTCAACGCATCTTTTGGATAGTTCCGCCTTTTTCACCATGGCTATGACTTCCTTCAGGGTAGCATCCCCGTTTACCCATAGTTTGTCTTGGATCGCTGTGTTTGTCGTGTGCATGACTATTTGGTCTTTGATAAATTCGTCATGCAAGGCACCAAATTTGCATGTGATCGCTAATTTCTTTAACGCCGCAACGTAGTCGTCTATGGACTCACCCCCTGTTTGTTTCCTCTGTTGGAAGTTATATCTGTCTATGGACGTGCACACTGCCGGTCTATAATGGTTGTTTAGGTCCTCTATCGCTTGTCGGAATACGTCATCATCAGCGTCCTGTCGTTGTGTGGGGACCAGGTTCTGGAAGACCCTGATTCTTTCCGGGCCCAAGTTGTGGAGTAATATTCTCTTCTTCCTCTTGCTGGGGAATGCCTCACCACTTTCATCTTCTATGGCTTCTAAGTAGTTCATGAAATATTCTCTCCAATCTTCCCATTTCATCACGGGATCGCCTGGTTTAGGTAATAATGGGATTGGTGTCGTAAGTGAAGACGCCTGCGCACACATTTCGGCGCGTCTTTCTGGTATAGCTTCTTCCCCCCTTGGACTGCCCGGTGCACTTGTGCTTCTGTGGTGAGGTTGGTCTTGTTGGGGCTCCGAGGCACCCCCTTCACTGTGCTGCACTTGTTCCGCCAGGGCCCTGGATGTCCAATAGGTGATTCTGGTGGGGTGACGTTGAGCCTATGATATGTTCTTTCCCTCTGCTCGCTCCTCTTGCAGCCTACATAGAGAAAATGTAGAGTGCGCATGACTGCTTTGGTCGGCCCCAGGGCCGACCAAGCAGTCAGGGCACTAAGAGTGGTGCAAGCCACTCCTACCCGACCCGCCCACCCACCCGCCCCCAACCAGGCACACCCTCCTACCCGACCCCAACCAGGCATACCCTTGCCTTCTGCTTTCTCGCAGCGCGAGAAGCAGAAAATAAAATGGTATTTAAAATACCATTTTATTTTCTGCTTCTCGCACTGCGAGAAAGCAGTGGGGTGGCGCTCCAACGCCCTAATGGAGCGGCCGCCACTGGTCAAAAGTGGACGAGGCTTGACCTCAGGGCCTGCCCCTCGAGTCCCTTCCGTTAGCTGTTTGCCCCCCCCGGGCCTCTGGTGCCTTTTGCTGCTGCAGGGAGGTGTTGGCTGTACAGCGATCTTTACAAGCTCTTTATCAGCCCTGCTGCATTTGTCTCTTCACCAGCGCATGGTACGTGAGCTGTGCACACGAGGAGGCGGAAAGAAAAGTGGAGAACACAGAAGAAGAAATGAGAGAAAATGTAGAAGAGGCAGAGGAAGTAAGTGACATAAAAGGAGAGAAGTGAAAGTGCCAGGAAAGGGAGAAAAATTTACAAGGTGAGGAAACGAAAAAAAGAAAAGTCGACTCACCTGCCAGCCACCGCCTCTCCTCCGTCCTCCCTCTGTTCTTGGCTCCCGGCTGCACCCCAGCTCCCAGACTCCCCTAAGCTAATCACGATGCTGCTGTCACCAGCATGACAGAGTGTCATGATTGGTCTGAGCAGCTTGGCTTGCCGCTCAGACAGTGCCTGGGAGGCTAGGACTGTTCTCCACCCAGCTCTGCAACACAGCCGGGTGGAGAAATGCTAAGTGCGCTTGTCTGTTTGGCTGGCCCAAGACGGCCGTCCACACCGTCATGTGCACTTATGGTGGGCCAACCAATCCTCCTCCCTCTGACGGCAGCCAAGCCCCGCCCTGCCCTAACCTGGCTCCGTACTGAAAATAAAATTATAATAACGTTGTGTTACTATCATTTTATTTTTCCATTTGCACTGCTCAGAAAGCAGTGGGGTGACGCTTTTCCACCTTAGCGGAGGAGCCGCCGTTGATGAGGGCCTGTCAGCTTTCCCAATAATAAAGTTTTGCAAAAACCATGGCAAAAAAAAATTGACAAAGCTAAAAGGCTGTCAGACCGATTGGATTTGACAGTGCCTGTTTAGGTCTGGTGTCTGCCAAGACCTTTTGATTTCACTAAAATTATAGATATAATATACTTACCTATAAGTAATTTTAGCCACTGATAAACCACATTGGAGGAAACAAAATCACGAAAACCAATTTTAAGGAAAGAGAATTTTAAGGAAATACAAATAAATAAAAAATTAAAGGAACAATTTGAAAGGAAAGATAATTTTAAGTAAACATCCAAAATCACACCACTGGGTGAAGATTAAGGATAGTGAGGGTCTTTTGGGTTCAGAGATAGGTGATGTTTGAGGTCGATAAGGTGTTTTTTTTTTTTTTTTAGAGTTTTAGGGTTAGAGGTGGTTGGAGTTTAGGGGTGGTGAGGATTTTTTATGGATCACAGATGAGATGAGTGTAGGGGTGGTGAGGGGTTTTTAGGGTTCAGGGACGGGTGGTGTGTAGGGGAGTTGAGGTTTTTTAGGTTTTATGGATCAGTGGAGTGTAGGACTGGTGAGTGCTTTTAGGGTTCAGTGATGGGTAGAATTTTGAGGTGGTGAAAGATTTTTAATGTTCGGGAATGGGTGCAGTTTAGGGTGGCGAGGGATTTTAAGGTTTAAAAGATAGGTGAAGTTTATATGTAAGAAAGTGTTTTTAGGGTTCTGGGGTGGGGAGTGTTTTTAGGGGTCGCGAATGGGTAGTTTTCAGGGGGTATTGAGGGTTTTTTAGGGTTCAGGGATAAGCAGAGTTTCAACGGGGTGTGGGAGTTTAAGGGATCAGAGATGGGTGGGTTTCAGACATAAAAAGGGGTTTTTAGGGTTCGGGAATGGGTGGAGTTTAGTGGTAGTGAGGGGGTTTTAGGTAAAGAGATGGGTAGAGTTTATGAGTAGAAAGGGCTTTAATGTCGAGGGATGGGTGGAGTTTAGGGGTCAGAGATGGGTGTACTTTATGCTTGGGGCCGAGATGGTGTTTTGGGGTGGCGAAGGTTCAGCGAATTAAAAACATCCAAAGTAATTGCGTGACAATTTAAAGGATATAAATCCGAAATCATGTCCCCTGACGTAAAGAACTGAAATAAATGCCTTTGGCAAAATGTTTCTGAAAGTAAGACCTGCAATCATTACATCTACACCTTAAAAATAAGTATACAGAAGCCAATTTCGAAAAAGAAGACTTTCTATGAATTGGTTTCTATGAAATGGTAAATGCCATTCTTCCTGAAAATTTCCATTAAAACGTTTAGATGAAATGGTTTCTCAGTAATGGTATTCCATTAAACTGTTTTTCTATGAAATCACATACAACGTTTCAGCCACTGTCTAACTTCACTGTGAGTGGCGGAACCCTTACCTCTTTCACAAAGAGCACATCCACACACAAAGTAGTTCCCTCAATGTTAGAGACTACTATGGAAATATGTGCCTTTCGAGCCCCAAAAATTATTTTGCTTTCAGATATTTTTATATTGGAATGACAATGACAAAACAAAATAGGCAATACAAAATCAAAAGGCCAGTCAGTACCTAACACCAGACCCTATTGATCTTGCCAATCCTTGCTAAATTTTGAATTTGGAAAAAAGGATGTAGGCCAATTCTTTAAAGTGTCACAGTCTGTGAGAGACACACAAATCAAGCTTTTCTTCAATGGAATGGATGTCTAATACACAGTTTCAGAACATCTTTACTAAAGATCCAATTGAAAATATTCTATCATGCATGGAGTTCCACCAATTGTTGCCACTTCTCAGAAGAACCTAGCGTTGGCAATGGGACACCAGTGCACTAGGGCCAGGGCATATCTCTTACTTTATACCAAGGGCATCCTGGTGTCACAGTCAGATACATATGCATAGCACTTGCCATAGGTAAATGCACCTGTTAGATCTAAATATTGCTCAGAACAGTTGGGGCCACTAGAAAACTCAGCTGGCCCTGCTACCGGCACCAGACTGCAACAGAAAACAGCCTTCTGAGCACAATCAGCCAAAGCCCCCTACCAGGGCAGGGTTGTTATCGGACAGTACATGCAGACAACACAGTCTCAGTTGCTCATAAAGGTTGGCTCTAAAACATGCAGCTAAGGCAATGCTGTCTTATGGAGAAGCGTGTATTATTGGCTAGTGCTGAGTTAGTAAATAATGAGTCTTTAAGGCAGAAGTGGTCTATAGCACAACGGGCACATGAGGAAGCGATGCACGATTACCAACAATAATCACCTATTACTCAAGGCCAAATTATAAACACTCAAATCAACTTTCAATATTACGAATTCTTGACCTAAGGAATGTGTTCATAAAGAGAAGGTGAATATCAGATGAAGAAATCATGTCAAGGCTCAGTCAATCCGAGGGAAGCCATATTACTTATCATTATGTACGTTGCATGTCCCAATATCCTCTGCAGAAATAAAGTTTGGCATCAACATCGGGTCCTAAATATTATTTACAAAAATATCACCTCCTTGGTGTAGAGTTTTTGTTATTAACGTCAATGGGGCTACATGTTTGTAAACAATATTTAGGACACTATATTTTTATGTCAGATGATATTCTAACAAACAATATTTTACTACCACACCCAGCTGTTGCTAACAATATCAAGAATGTAGTACGGTTGTGCTTTTGGGAAGGAGTTGCCGAGAAACGTATTTCGTAGTGGGTCACTTTGGTTTCAACCTTTGAGTGGTGATGTCATTACACAAGACTGTACATAATACCAAATCAATTCAATTTAATTAGGAAAAATACAAAATCATTTTAATAAAAAAGAAAAAATTGAAAAACCAATTAAACAATCATTGTAACTCTATATTTGTGTTTTTGCTTGTTCCGTTGATACTCATTTTCCTTGATTGCTGCGCAGCTGCAAAACGTTCACAGGAAATGCATTGCAGAAGACTTGCAGCATTGATGAAAAAATGTATATGCTGCTTCTCTGATCCCATCTGAATGATGTGTGAGAATCCTAGGAAACCACAATTCCCAGAGTTTCTTAGTTAGGTGCAGATTTCCACAAACATAGAATGTCGGTGCCTCCAAATCCAGGCTCATTGTAGAGACATTGCTTCTAACTTATGATGTGGTACAAAGCAATGCACAACATGAAATGGGACCCCAACTGTGCCCAAACACACCCATAAAATGGACAAATTGGTGTATGCCAGTGTAATGAGTGCAGTACACATACAATGCATAGTTTTTAATCCGTTCACAGCAATCCATTAACAAACAAAACCAATTGCCATGCCATAAAGCCTCCAGTCCCAAAACAACCCCAAACATGCCAAAGTCCCAGAATCTCTAGCAGAGTCATCTACAAACATATAAATAAATAAAATAGATAACATTTACGTACAGCATACAGGACACATCTTCCCCTTCTACAAATACCATCAAACACAAAAAACACATGCACACCAACTCCTGACCACTCCATTCCAATGAATCATCACCTCAACAGTCAAAACCATCATCTTTTTCATGCCACTACTGATAGGGCAAACCCTTATGGCATTCCCACAATCCCGATCCACCTTCAAGTTTTTTAAACTTCATATCTCTCTTCCTTAATACATGTAAGTTTCTAATGATCCAACAGCAATATCAGATTCCTTGAATTTTCTCCATGAATCGTTTTCAGCTGTATGTTCCATTTAAACCTCTTCACCCAACAACCCAACGGTCTCCATTGCATTCCACTCCAGACTCGTCGTCACAATTTCTTACCAAGTTACATAGTATCAGAATACGTCTCTCTCGTACTCTTACCTCCCATTAGGTTAGAATTAGATTAGTCAGATCACAACACTGTAGATTCACACTACAAGAATAATTCAATAATCAAATGTTACCAAGACAACACCTGGCTTAATACTTCTGTAAACTCTGTTCATTCGGGGATTTTAGCATTGTTTCAATGTTCTCAAAGTTCTAGGGCACTGTAGCAATGAGAAGCCGCTTCTCAAGTGATAAATCAGCAGCTTCCAATTTTTTTCAAATATTACTTCATCATGTGGTTCATTCAAAAGTGATTCTATGTCAATTAGCAAGCATAAACTTCTCGCAATCTATTGAAGTTGGAGGGTTGAGATTTCCCCCATGGGTCTGTTTAGTAACCAGTAACATGTGTCTCATTAGCATGTGATTGGTCTTTGCCATGCTCACTGTACCCAAATGTCGCAAACCTCATATATATATATATATATATATATATATATATATATATATATATTTGGGCATTTCCACCATATGTGAAGTTTGGTCCCCCTTATGTTGCATGAACGTAACATTTCCCATAATGAGCAGGTTAAACTCTGAGGAGCAATTTCGAGGTCACCTCCTGCAGGAAGAGCTATAAGTCGGCTCTAGAAGAGCGTAAAAAAGAAATTAAAAGTGAAGCCTGGGAACAACGACTGGACGTTAATGTTTTAAAGAACAGTGCCAGGTTCTGGGAAATTGTGTATCGACCCTTTTTCAATGGGGGGCCTAACACTGTTTTAGAAAACACCATCAATGCAGACACATTGGTGACACATTTTCAGGGGATATACTGTGGCGTTACAGAGGACACCTCCGTCATTACCCCCTCAAAGCCTAGAAGAGACGTAGAACCAACCTTTTCTGAGTTAGAAGTTATGGAGCCCATCTTGTTTAGGTCAATGGACAAGGCATCAGGCCCTGATGGGGTGCCTGCTGACCTACATAGGACAAATTCCAAATGTGGGCAAAAGTACTTGCTTGTCCTAAATACCACCTGTATCACTGGTATTCCTTCTTCTTGGGCCAGATCCAAAATTATCCCGGTCTTTAAGAAAGGTGCAAGAAGCATTCCAAAATGCTACAGTCCCGTCTCTCTCATAGATAGTGTGGTTAAGGTAATGGGGAGAGTGACAACTCATAAACAGAGATGCAACAATAGCAACAAAACAATAAGTAAAACAATTATTCTTGAGGCTTCTTTATTGTACGAAGTCAGAAAACAACAGCGCAGCCAACACGTTTCACCCTCAACAGGGCTTTATCAGGGCAAAAATAAGTCACACTCAGTGAACTTTTTTATGCAAAACCGTCATTCAAAAGGTACCAACAGCATATCACTAATCACGCATTATAGTCAGAAGAGTCACATCTACCATCCAGACGTGACATAAATCTAGCATGGTCCTAAGTTACCGGGACACAATACCAGTTCCATACAAGAGTAGGGACCAGTCTGTCCAATCAAGTGGTCCTAAAATCCCTAAGATCACAGGGATGTGGTTGGGTACCTAAGCTGTGTTCGGCCAAAATACATGTTTCTATCAGATCCGAAAATCAGATCCGGAATTGTTTATCGTAGGGTATGGTCTATGAGCAGCGGACCATTAAGGGGGGCAACATTGTCAATTACAACCTGATTGTACTTTGATGTGACGCATAGGGCAGTGCGGCTTTAATTCCCTTGGCTGCTTAAGGCAATTTGATAATGGGGAGAGTGATCCTTGCTAGAATAAACTCCAGGCTGAATGATAACAATGTCATCTGAAGTACTCAGTATGGGTTCCGGCTGGGAAAGGCACCTAGGATCAATGCCTGAACTTACAGTTGGTCATTGGAAAATATACAGTAGCAAAAGGAGGCAGGTTGCACTTAGCCTTTATGGATTTAACATCTGCTTTCAACAGAGTTAATAAGTCGAAACTATGGCTACTTCTTATAACTATGGAGATGGACCACAATATCGTAGATTTTCTACACAACGTACATTTAGATCTCCCAGCGGTCGTGAGATATAAGCAAATAGGGAATCTCTCCTCACCATAAGAGTGCACAGAGGGGCAAGACCAGATTGCATTCTAGCCCCATTATTTTTTACATTGTATTTATCAACAACTTGGGCCCCACTCTTAGCGTAGCATGTAGAGACATTCCCCATGTAATTACACAACTAATTACAGCACTTCTATACGCGGATGATGCCGTGCTACTAGCGAGAACAGCAGCAAGTCTTCAGCAGCTACTCAGTTAGTTGGTGGGTTTTATGAACGCACTAGTACGAATGATACAAAATCCCACGTCATGCTTATTGACCCTAAAAATAAAACGCAACCAAAAAGTTTTGCAGATGTTACAGAAATCTCAAGGGTAACTGCTTTTTCATATTTGGGGGTAATATTTGACGATAGAGGCAGTTAGGCCCCACTTAGTAAGACGTGCCTTATTATATTTACAGTTGCTGCTGAGTGTACCCGTATGTTTTAATGTAGCCAGTTTTTTAGTAGGGGCTGTCAGATGTAGAAAGAGACGTCTTGTATCCGTTATGGGTTCTACGATAACTTATTTTCAGGTGGTCTGTGGTATTGTAAACTTATTGTATCAGTTTAGTAATGGATTTTAAGCCTCTATTTTAACTGCCACAAGATCTTACGTGTGTATATTACATTTTTAAATAAAATTCGGTTTTAAGTATGTACCTCGTACTGAGGTATTTTAATTGATGTACTGTTTTGGCTCTGGATCATTTCAGGATGTGACCTATTTTATGTTGTTTGTATCTTTTATGGTTTTAATTAACCAAATAAAGTTTAATTGACTTGGGTAGACTACATTTGATTTAGTTTGTGTGGGTGTCCTATACCAATTGAGTATCAATTTATTTAAAGCCTCCCTAATTTGGACATTGCAAGTCTACTTTCGTGGGCCTCTCCATAGAGCAAGCCATTGATCATGTCTCATTGTCTCCCCGAGTATTTTCTCCCAATGAGACATATAGGACCACTTGGAAGTTGCCTGGTTTCTGATCTAACACTTTGTATAATAGATGAGCCCTTTTGATAGGAAATAGTTTTTAAAAATGTCTATTTTCTCTTGTCACTGCTCTACTATTAGTCACGTTTGCATATGGAAAAAGTTTTGATAATTCCTGAACTAAACATATCCCCCTAAATACAACAGTCTCCCTCCCTCCCTCCAAAAAAGCTGTCCCCTCTCCCCAAGCCCTATCACTAGGCGGGTGTAAAATCTGGATTATAGTAAAGGGGGAGGGAAATGCTGTGACTGCTGGGTTTTGCTTATGTGATACCTGACCCCATACCTCCAGGATTTGGCGAATTAAATCTGAGTTGCGTGCTATTTTTGGCACTGGAGTGCAAACAGCCATATTGTATTGTATTGTAATTGCATTTGTATAGCGCTTACTACCCCATACGAGGCGTCGAAGCGCTTTTCGGCGAGTAGCACGCTACTCGGGACCCATAGAGGATTAGTGTTGAATTAGTATAGTGAAACATGCAAGTAAATTTTGAGTGGTGGATATGTTAGTCAGTTATTTGGATTCGGAAGGATAGCAGAAGGATAGAAGAGGAAAAAAGGTTTGTATTTATATAGCGCTTCTTACCCCTGATGGGGTGTTGAAGCGCTTTTTTTGGCGAGTAGCACGCTACCCCGGAAACCCATAAAGGATTAGTGGTGAATTAGTATGGTGAAATATGAAAGTAATTTGAGTGGTGGATATTAGTCAGTTATTTGGAGTGAGAAGATTCCACAAAGATCTTTGCAGTTGGACATGTTCCATATGACCCCAGTGGTTTTCAGTTTCTGGTAGAGACCACTCATAGGCCGCTCGCAGTTGGGCAGCACTGAAAACAATGTTCTAGGTTTGTAAAATTCAGGCCTCTTTCTTCCCTACGACCTCATGTTAGAGATCCTGGCGTCCATGCCACCAAATGGACTTGTCGTGCGAAACATTGTAACGTTGTACTTTAAATAATATATGAAATTCCATTAATGGTTCCATTAATTTTGTTAACATTGGGTTTGATTACACTCGTGCATAGTTGTTTTTTAGGTCTTGCCTAGCGCTAAAGCGCGCATGCGCTGCACGCTCTGCGAGACCTCTTGTGATCAAGGAGATTTCAGAAGGGGACTTGAAGCCCCGCCCATCAATCCCATTGGCTGGCGTCATTCTTTATGCAAAACGCTGGCCTCCGATTGAAAGTGAGGCTTTTTGGTGACCGCCCTGTCTCCTTTAGGCCCCGCCCATCCGGACTCTATCGTGTACTGGCGGCGTTACACGATCCACTTTATAACTTCGTCCGCACTATGTTTTTTTCACTCAGTCCCGTGTTGTGTCCCGACCCGGCAGCCTGCTAGCTCTCCGTACACCGCCGCGCCCGCCTTGTTCCCAACTGACATCCTTCACGTACAACTGATTTCTTTCTAAACTCTGTTTTTTTGTTTAAGCGCCACAAGCTCAAATTAGCTCAGTGGGCTCGCTGCTAAGAATCTGTCTGTCTCAGGTGCGTATCCCAACTTTGCCCAGTCAGGTGCCCTTTCATTTGTGATCGATAAAACGGACAGCGTTGAGTTGTCCAAAAGAAGACTTTTTCTTTAAAGCACCGAGAAGCAGAGAAATCGGTTGTTGTAACAGGTGCCTTTGAACTAATAGAAAGTGCTTGATTTCTTTTGAATCTTAAGCCCTTGTTTCGAATGTTTGACCAGTGTTGTTCAAAAGATGCGCATATATTAAGTATATGTGCAAGGCAGACTTGAAGATGCAGGTTTGGCGGGAAAGTTGCTCCCCGTGGCTGTTCTCGACAATTTCTGACAGATGTTATTTTTTTTTAAGTGCCCCTTTCTTGCTCGTGAAATGAACTGCGGCGTTCCCAGATCTTCAAAGGCAGAAGGGCCGGCCCCGTGACCATTAAGTCCCTAATGAGGGCTGCGCCCCAAATTGCCTTGCGGGAGCAGGGCTGCCCACTGCGCACAAAGGGCAGTCAAGCAGCGTGGCTAACACGCTTTGTGGCCGAGCACACTTCTATTATCAGGGGATGAATGCTCGCCGGCCGGGGACGGTGTGGGAACCTCGGAGCTCGGCAGGCGCCAGCAAAACACTATGCTAATGCGACCCCCTTACTTAAAGGGGAAACGGATGCTGAGATCAACCAATGGGCATAGAGGAAAAGGTGGGCTGGCACCTGTTCAAGAAGCTGTAGCTATAGAGAGCCCAAGTACAGACAGGTAAATGTACTCTCACAAAATCCAAAGTGTCAGGGGCTACAGGTGCGTACTACAGAAACTAGAGAAAGAAACGTTGATAATAACACCTATCGCAATAATTCCGAAATTTCGTAGCACTGGAAATTGGCGTTTCTGTAACCCATCTCAATGGTACTTAATTTGCTGACCTGTTAAATTAGTTTTATTAGACACAGAATTATGCGACAGGGGAGGACCAAATTATGCGGCAGGCTTCACTAAATTATGGGGTTGACAGAATTATGCTGCAAAAAAAGGCACATTATGCGACAGTATTACTGCATTATTTTGTCTTTTTTTACATATGTTACCACAGTCTGGGCAGAGGTACCACTACATTAGTAACAGTTTAACACTCAGCTACAGCACTAGGCAATTGAAATTTAGTCAGTAAACTATTGAGAAGACCCTTCCACTACGCGTTGCTTTATTTCTAGCCATTGTTGATCCGTTTCAGCTAAAAGAAAAACGTTGCGGCCTCGGAATCGAATGATTCCAGTCACCCTGCCTATAAAAAATTCACCCTCCCATCAGCCTCCAGAACGCCCTCAACATTCCAGCATCTAGCAAACTTGATAGCCTCCTAGACTGCCTACTGACACAAAGGTGCGACATGGCTAAAGAATGAAAAAAAGCTTTGACATAGCTACCTTCGTCATTCGTTCTTCTTAAATTACTGGGTAAGCACTTTTTTTTTTATTATTTACAATATGAATGCTGGTTTAACATTGCGGTAGCCTCAGCTGTAAGTTTTTTTGTTTTTTTTTGTCATTTGTGCTGTTTTGTTTTGCTTTGTAACTTGCAATGTACTTTATATCTGTGTTATTTCTCAACATTTTTTTTATTTATTATTGTACCGCCTAACTTGCGATCGGCCTTTGTAACCTTAGATCGTGTTTATGCTGTTTTATTTTGCTTAAATAATAAGCAAAATAAAACAGCATAATCGGCTTTTGTAACCTTCGATCATGTGTAAGCTGTTTTATTTTGCTTAGTATTTCACATCGTGTGTATGCTGTTTTATTTTGCTTATTATTTCGCAATATACTTTATTGCTGTGTTATCTCGCCACGTTATTTTTTTATTTATTATTGTGCCGCCTAACTTGCGATCGGCCTTTGTAACCTTAGATCGTGTTCATGCTATGAAGGTTACAAAAGCCAATCGCAAGTTAGGCGGCACAATAATAAATAAAATAAAACTAGTTTTTGTATTGCTGTGTTATCTCGCCACGTTATTTTTGTATCTATTATTGTGCCGCCTAACTTGCGATCGGCTTTTGTAACCTTCATAGCATAAACACGATCACTTTCTCTTACTGCAGCTTATTGCAGTATTATACCTCTATTGTATTTTTTACCCCATGTTTCATGCACACCTGTCACTTTTTCCTCTTGGAACTTATCCCTCTTTGTGTATTTGGTTTGGTTGTTTTTTTTGCACAATTGTCACTTTTCCTCATGCAATGTAACGCTTGCCTTTGTATTATGCTCATTTGTATCCTCCTTATGTAATGTTGCTGTTCCTGTTGTGAAGCGCTCTGACACCCTAGGGTAAAGTCCGCGCTATATAAAAATGCATAAATAAATAAATAAATAAATACCCCCCCTCCCTCCCGTTGTTGTTCCTTCTCCCTCCCCGTCCCCCCAGCCCGCCCGCTGTCTGTGCCTTCTCCTTCCATGTCGATACTTGAATATATCATGAGTTTACAAGTCTGTTTCGCCTGCATGGGCTTTATGCTTCCTTTAAGGCGAAAGTGTGCCATGTGTTTGTTATGTCGTATGGTTTGGACGGTTGCAGCCATCAGGAAACGTTTTGCCTGATTTTAAGATGGCACCTTGAGAAGCAACGTACGCACGCGCAGCTGTGTGTAAACCATAGACACATGCATTTGCAATGCAATAGGTCTCGCATTTACGCGAGTTTAAGTTATTGGCATTGTAAAGGATAATGCGTTTTATTTATGTTTTAAAAACCAAAACATAAATAATAGGCATTGTCATTTACAATGCCAATAGCTCAAACTCGCGTAAATGCGAGACCTATTGCATTGCAAATGCTTGTCTTTGTAAGGAATTATATACACGTGTTAATGAATTCTGTAAATAAACTTTGATGAGGGTGATGATGATATTGGGTTTGATGCCCAATCGAAGTTCGGTAGATTAGTGGTGAGACACAGTCTTCAAATGAATACTTGTATAATGGCTTCACAACACTCCGATACCTGAATTTAGCCTGGTCTAGTTTTCATAATAATGCAATTAACTAAAATAATACACTTTAGCTCAGGGGAAGCTACTAGAGTGCGCCTTAACAAAAACAGCTACTAAAATCCGTGTCCACCTGAATTGCATCTGCTCATGCTTAGATCCATAAAAGGTTTCAATCATAAATATTCTAACAATAATTTACAGCATGATAGTGAACTTTAAAGTGATTGTTCAAAGTTCACACCTAAGCTCTATGACAACCACTCTCAGACTTATCTTCCCAGACAGTGCCCTTTTGTGCTCATTTACGTCCAATGGAAAATCATTTTCTTACGGGGAATTTTTCAAAATCCACGTATTGTTTTCTACCTCTACTCACAGTGAAAAACAAGCATTGACAAAACCAATAGGTCTTGACTATATGAGATCTATTGGTTTTGTCAATATTTTTTTGCCGTGTTGAAGGACATCTGCTGTGCAATATAACTGAAAGTGAAAAACAAATTGCCCAACCAATGGCGTGGCCAGCGTTGACTGCATCATAGCCCTTTGATTTTTTACTTTCAGCCATTCTGGCTAAAAAACCATTGACAAAGTCAATAGATCTCACATAGGCAACATCTATTGAATTGGCTTTGCCAGTGCTTGTTTCATACCCAATCTTCGACTCACACCCCATCTTCATCTCACACCCCATCTTCTTCTTTACCACACATTGTTTTTAGGCAGTGTCAAAGGGATAGTCTAAGGAAAACAGAAGTAAACAAGTGGCTGTCTCCTCGGAAACAGTTTTATCAGCTGTTACCTAAGTGCGGGGATCAATGAAGGTATGTGGACACAAAGGATCGAATTAAAAATTGCTTCACAAAATGGAGTCCATTTTCTTGCCACCTGAAAATCGAGGTTGCATTACAAACAAGGATTTCCTATTCTACCGCTTGACAAGAACACCGTCATATTGTTGCTTCAAGATCAGGTTTTATTAAAAGTCAAATTAAATCTTTTATATTAAATTCCCTATAAACCATAGATTTCCAAGTGAATTTAGAAAGGAAGCGAACACATAATGCTCATTTACACAGTATTATTAATTCAATCATATATTTTTAATGAGTACTATATTTTCTTAGAAAGAAACTTCGGTAACCACACATTCACACCCAAATTATAGATGACATTAGATTGAGACATATATTAATGCAGTCATTGTTTTGTTACCCATGTTTCACAGCCAGGGTGCTAAGCAACATGGTTGTAAGTGAAGAAAAAAATGTGCTATGACATGGCCAGCGTTGACCGCATCATATTGCTTTTACTTTCAGTCATGCTGCACAGCAGTTGTGCTGCTGTGCAATATGGCTAAAAAAAACAGTTACAAAGCCAATAGATCTGACATACATGAGAACTATTGGTTTTGCCAATGCTTATTTTGTCCAGTGATGCTTCCAACTTGCGCCAAGAAACGAAGTCTTTCTGGAAACTAGAACCACTTGGTCCACTTTAGGCTAAGCCCTCATTTGTCCATAAAAGACTCCGTCATCTCGTGTAGCCAGTTGTGAGAGCAGAATGACGAGTATAATCTGTAGTAAATGTAAAGATTTGCTACTGATAATCTGTCTGTGTCCAATCTCAAGAAGTGAAACAAAAATCCTTCCAGCGCCGTTTGGAGCGACCAGCAAAATGAAACCAGGAGCCATCGCTGATCAATGAACACCAAAGAAATGAGAGTGACGTGATGTACTCCCGACTTTTGTTTTGTTCAACCTGGACCTCAAGCTGAGCCAGAGCCCGGGAGTATGCCTTAGGTGTCTATCTCTCACATTAAGCCTGTTTCAAAGTGCTGCTGTATTGTCAGATCAATTGACGAGGCACAGGGAGAGCGTTATTTACCCAGGATCAAACAGTTCGTTAAATTAGACCAGGACTGCAGCACACTGCTACTTGGTACAAAGGCTATATATTTACCACTGCACTGCATTTAGGTGACTATTACACTTGACTGGACACCTCCCTTCTCTCAGGAAATATTCAGTACATTTTTAAAAACCTTGGTGACAAGCAGTTTTTACATTGAATCAAAATACTCCAAATCTTGCCAAAAGGGAGCAGCAGTGCAATAAGCAGGGCCACTGGAATTATGTGGAAGGGGAGGATCAAGTTATGAGGCAGGGATGAGTAAATTATGCACCAAGAAAAGGCATATTATGCAGGGGAATTCGGCACATTTTACTGAAGTTTTACTTCACTATATTGTCATTTTTGCAGTTGTTAACACTGCCTGGACATTGGTTGCACTTAATCAGTACCAGTTTAACATCCAAATGTAGCAATAAGCAACAGAAAGGTAACCAGTCTAGCTTAGCAAAGGATCTTCGGCTGTGTGGCAATACATGTCATTGTTTTATTAGGAACTTTTGAACCATTTGAGCTAAACAACAAACATTGTTGTTGTTAAAACCCACAGATTATGCAGCAGATGATGGATTATGTGGCAAATGCGTCAAACCTATTGCTATGCAAAAAATGCAGCGGCCACACAATTGCATAATTCCAGTGGTCCTGGCAATAAATTGAGAAAAGTTATTGCCCAAGAGCACACAATTTGACCAAATGGGAGACCAGAATTAAAAACATGTCTCCTAGTCCAACTAGTCTACTAGGCTTAACTGGGTTGTCAGTGATTCTGATGACAAGGTGAAGGGGCTACCCCTCCCAGGGAATCGCCACTCTGTTATCGGCACTGCTCAGCTTTAGAACACGTTGTTTAGTTCCATAATAAAACTGAGATTAGATGTCAAATGTCCTAGTTCCATGGTTAAAATGTACCTGTTGGACCAGGTCCTGTGCAATGGGTGCTTACTGGACAGTATGCAACACTTATGTTTACCTCTGGTGTTTCAAAGCTTAAGACTATTTCATTCCATTTGGCTACCAGAGTTCATTTTCTAAACTTGTCACTCAAAGTTTGCCATAGCGAGCAATCATGGCTTACTCCAGAAGGTGGTAAAGGGATTTGAACTCAAATATAGTATGAAGAGTAATCATACCCGATAAATTCAATCTCCACCTGTTATTTTTTAACATAGCCTGTTTTAGAATGCGGGGGTTTAGAATGAGACTCCAAAAATCTGTTATATGACTTAGTTCCCCTGCTCCCCAACAAACATCTTCTGATGTCACTGCACACGCAATGGGTCTTCACACGCACAGTTTGTCTCCAAAGGCACAGATTGTCCTGTGAAGAGATAATGGAAAATTGGCCGCCCTAATTGACAGGAGACCATGGCTGTGAGGCCCAGGGAAGGGGACTCTCCTTCCTGGGCCTTGCAACACCAGACCATGGCCGTGAAGCCCTGGGCAGTGTGGCCACATCCCATGAGCCTTGCAACACTAAATCATATCTGTGAGGCCAGAGGATGGGACAACCCTCCCATGGGCCTCACAGCTCTGGATCATGGTGGGGTGGTCCATGGAAGGGAATACCCTTACCCTGGTCTTGCAGTGCTACACTATTGTAATGAGGTCAATGGTGGAGGGCTCCACTATCCTAGGTCTCCTCTCCTCTGTGTCGCAGCACTAGACCATGGTAGCTAGGCATAGGGGACTAGAGACCCCTACCCTTTGCCTCATAGACAAGGTGTAGCATTCCGAGGCCATGGAGAGGGCCTCTCTCCCCTGGAACTTGCAGCCATACTTATGTGCTGCGAGGCCCATGGATTAGTAGGCTCCCTCCCTTATCCTCTCAGTTGTACACCATGTCTGAGAGACCCAGGAGGTGGAGCGCCTCATGTGGGCCCCTCCCCTGGGGCCCACTAAAACTTTGTCAGCTCTGTGCATAGGTCGATGTCAAGGTCCATGTCCTGTGATGTCATTTCCTGTGATTTCACATTGCATGCAAATTAGAGGGGCCTAACGCATTCCCTTTTGGCCTGGGAAAAGCCATCGGTCAGGGGCATAGCCATCAGCAGTGCAGAAAGTACAATGGTACTGGCCCCAGGGGTATTAAGTGCCCAAATGTCCCAAATTATGGTTTAATTTTACTGTGCAACCAGTGGACAAGAGTGAGGGGGCGTTTTCACTTTGCATCAGCACCCATGGCACCATTGCTGTGCTACATGCCGCTCTTCCATGGGCATTGTATCCATGTTCCGTAGCTGTTAGGCCTGGGAGAGGCCCTCCCTCCCCTGGGCATTGCAGTCAGTCGTGGTTGGACACTCAATGGAGGAGGCACCAATCCATGAGCTTAGCAGAGCAGGGGTATGGCTGTGAGGCTCATTGGGGGCCTTTCTCAGGGGTGTAGCAATCAGTAGTGCAACAGGTGCAGTGGCATAAGGGCTCACGGATGTTCTTGACCCAATGAACGCAGATTATGGCTGTGTTTTATTGTGCGGCATCATTTTCTTGCAACAGGGCCCATTGCTACATTACTGTGCCACTGGTCCCTTCTATCACGAACCGCACAGCTATGACCCAGAGCTGCGAAGGTCAGGAAAGCCCCAACCCCCCCTAGGCCTGCCAGCCATGGTCCAGTGTTGAGAGACCCAAGAGAGGAAGCCTGCTGTTCTGAGCCTTGCAGCCCTGCAGCAAGTGGTCCCTCTGAAGGGCATTGCTATCAATAGTGCAGCAAGTGCAGCGAGACCATGGCCTTGTGGGGCTATTGGTCCAATGTGCCCAAATTATGGATGTATTTTACTGTTCACCTAAAAAGTATACAAAAAGTGAGGGACGGAATGCTTGAATTAATCACAGCAACTGGTAATTACTCAGGCTGCATTCCACTCCATCGCTACTTTGCACACCTTGCCACCTCAGTTTGGACCCAGCCATATGCAAATCAGTCTTGACTCTGCTCCAGTGGGAACACTCCAGACCGAACTACCAGGCCAGGCAATGGCGGCTGGGGAAGGGAGGCGGGGGATTTATAAAAAAAAAAAACTTACCTTGAGGCCGGGTCCCGTGCCTCTGCTCCTGCTCTCCTGTCTCCAACTCCAAGAACAGGAAGCACAGCGGCAGTGCGTCCATTAGGGTGCTGGGGCATTGCCCCACTAATATTGAGGCCCCTAACAACTTTCAATATAATATTCACAAGCGTCACTCACAATACTTTTAAAATTAATCCCGGGCCGGCCGGGCCACGCCCGAGGCAGTCAGGAGTCAGCGGCTCTGAAGGGCGCGGGGCAGCAGGTTCAGTCGTCGTCATGATGACTGACATCATGATCACAGGGGTGGTCTGGTCGGCGGAGCACACAGCACGAGTGCGCATGTCCGGTTTTGGGCAGATAATTTTTCCGACCAGCCCGAACATGCGCACTAGGCTGCACATTAGGAGAGCGAGGGTTGATCCATGCCGTAGCCCCCGGTCTCCTAATGAGCAGCGAGTATCCCTGCTCAAGCCAATCCTGGTGCTACTGGAGCAGCGTCTGGATTGGCTGTGACGCACACAGTTGCCAGGCCTCTCCGCAGTCCTGAGCAGCTTTGTGCACATGAGGCGCCACGCGTGGGAGGCTCTAACAACAGAGTATGACCAATCACTGTCATGGCTTATTGTGAAGCCATGCAGTGATTGGCCATTTCTACCGTTGCTGGGCTGTTCAGCCAGCCTGCTGCTGTCAGTCACTCACCCTCAGGGTGGGAGCGAGCGTGACGTCTGGAGGACAGAGTCAGACCACACCTCGTGTTGTTCAGTACTAGACTAGTCCAGTACTACTGCTCGTCGTGTTGTTGTTGACTGGCCAGACCTGCCCACCCAGGCTCGGGTGTAACCAGTATTTGTCCCTCCAGACCCCCGCGGGCCTCAGCCTTGATTGATCACGAAGATCTGATCAAGTCGACGTCAACCTCACCCCAGTCCTGGTCAACCCCACCGTGCCTTTGTGTGGTATGAGTGCGGACTAGAGTCAGACTCGGAAAAGAGGATTCAGTGAGTACTGACTACTAGCTGAGCATATTGTATTACTGTTTATGCATTGGCAGTTCTTCGGTGGGGACGTCACGTTAATGATGTTTCTTTGTAAAAGTATTCAGCCGCGGCCGATAACTATCACCAGAACAGTTCTGCTTTTAATGAAAGCGCCCATTTGCTTTGTGCGACTGTCCTTCAATTGTTCTAATTGCCTTCTCTGACTGTCAGAGGCAATTGGAACAATTAAAGGACAGTCGCACAAAGCAAATGGGCGCCTTCATCAAAAGCAGAACTGAATTACCTTCGGGTCGCGTTCCCGCTCTATAAACACTAACACTCTTTGAAGTGTAGAGTGACTGTACTTCAAAGAGTGTTAGTGTTTAAAGAGCGGGAACGAACGCAGACTGGTGCAGAAAATGTTTCTGAAGCTAGGCCCTGCCACGTGTGACGCACCTCTGACATAGCTGCCAAGGTTTCAGATTGCTATGTGTGACATTTTCATAATTTCAGTGTAATTATGAGTGACATTTTTAGGACTATGAGTGACACTTTCTCACGATAACATCAAGCAATTTAGACGAGGTAAACATAAATAATATCAGAAATTACACCCATTTGAGTAACAAGAAACAAAGAAGTCACTGAACTAAAGTGCGCTAAAGGCAGGCAGCTGAAAATTGAGCAGAGCAGAGTCATGCTGCGTGACTGCACAGTTCTCAGACTCAGTACACTACAGGCAAGGGGGCGCAGGCAGCTCAGAATGATTGAAGCATTAATGTTATTTAGTAATAGCAGCCATAGTAAGTTAGCTTAACTACAGAAAAACACTGATGCCATAGCAGCCTTCACCCACTCTGGGCCCCCTGGATCCTCCTTGCTGCTGGCAATCAGTCAAGTCAGGATGCAGAGCATCAGTGTGTACTCCAGGCCTCTCTGTCCCACGTGGGACCCGGCCCACAACAGAAGGATGTGAGGCCCCAACATGAACAACACGGACCTCAGCTGTAATGCCCCTAAGCTGCAACAGTAGTAGACTCCTTGCTGTCACGTGCTCGAGCCTTGCCTGTTTAGTGCTGAATGCAGTGCCGGTGTGCAGACGTCATTTGCAATGATAGCAGGTTCACCACTCTGACCTAAGCTCTTCAGAGGGTGGCGCAGTCAGTCGTGCTCCTGCAGCCATACTGAGCCGAGACCATTTCTGCAAGCCTCGCCAGCCGGCCTTTGCCTTTTGAAAGAACCGTGGCGCAGTGCTACCGGCATGGAAGGCAGCATGTGAGTTGGCACAACTTTCCAAAATGTATTCTAACAGCGCTTTGACGGAAAAAGGCTCTATGATTTACATTTTTATTACTAATGCTATTTTATTTTAAGACGTAGCACCGAAAGCTCCAGCTGGAAGACGGAAACCAGCGTGAAGTATGAGCTGTTGCAGAGTTAGGAATTGGGAAACAGGCTGCTGCCCATATGGAGCAGCGGATATAATTTAAACACATAACAACAGCTCTCTCTCTCTCAGTGCAGACAGTTAAAAATGCACTCTGGAAACTTCAATAAATAGTTTCTTGCATCCATAAACTGTCAGGATGCAAGGACGTGCTGTTTAATACACTCCATTTACTCTGCAAGCGTCAAAAAGACAATTTGACACTCAGCTTTTCTAACACTTACTTGTGAGGAGAGCACGGAATTTCGGTTTATGGGCCGACCGCCCGCCTCCTAAGAGTCCGTCCACAACTTCTCACTCGACTCCCTTGGCAATGGCAAACGTGTCCCCCACCCTCCGGACTCACTCAGGCTCAGCAGCAGGCGCAGCTCAGAGCGGAGCAGCGCAGTGGGCTGCAGCGGCCCCCGTGGTCCGTGGGGGGATTGGGTCATTATTGATTTTAAATCGCCGGGGCGGTGCGTCGTGCGAGCAGCGCTGTCACGCAAACTAGCCAGGCAGCCTACCAAACGTTTAACTGTGGCTGCAGTAGGAGGACGTGACGTCACATCCTGTAGAACTAAAGAAAACCTGTCACTGTGTCAAACCTCAGTAGGCTACTGTTACTGAGCCTGCTGGCAGCCGCAAGTGAAGTCTGCTGCGGCCCGGGCCGGGAGCACGGCACACAGGTGCAGAGGCGCCAGCGCGCGTGCTAGCTCCAGGCAGGCTGGTGTTGGCAGCCCGGTCAGTGGCAAAATGCGTGACAATGCATTTCAGTGCGGTGATGCGGGAACACCACACTGAAATGCGTTAGCGTCACGCCTGATGCGTGACACTTGGCAGGCCTGCTCTGAGCAGTATACACACTGCGTGCCAGCAGGGCCTAGCTTCAGAAACATGATGATAGAAATGTTTCTGACACTAGGCCCTGCTGGCACGCAGAGTATATACTGCTCAGAGGTGCGTGGCACTGGCAGGGACTAGCTTCAGAAACATTTCTATCTACAAGGAATGTTATGTTTCTGAAGCTAGGCCCTGCTGGCAGACTAAATTCTCTACAGATTTAGGACAGATGTACGTCTTATTGAAAGCTGCTGAAAGCCCCGCCAGGGCGGAATGACGGAGCATTTACAGACATTCGAGTTCAAGCTTTGCCTCGCAGCTCGGCTCCTGGGAATTGGATTGTGAGGCCTGTCCACAAACAATAAAAACATCACTTTAAGCCACCGGCAGTATTGACCCGAGAGCTGCATCTAGTTTCGATTACAACAGCGCTCGGCGGCGCTGTATATATTTCGATAATTACTCTGGTATGTTCAGACTGCGATCATTAATGGAAATTGAGCGAAAGCTCCTAGAGGTTGAAGTAAGATGTGTGCCCAAACATTCGGAAAGTGATTGGTCAGGTTTTTGTTGTCTGGTGTTACTGCGATGCTCCGGCTTGTGATGTCGCTCTTTGTGTTTGTTGGAGAGAGATGTTTCGGTAGCGCATTTTGTTGCAACCCGAATTTATGTTTAATTTGCTTGTATTGCACACACGCAGGGACATCTTAAGGATTTTGGGGGCCCTGGTCAAACGAATTTTGGGGGGCCCTGTTCGGAACAACTTTGAATTTAAGATCCAATTTCAGATTTTTCATGACCTCTTTGGCCAGGTCACTCACAGCGCACAATCACACTCGTCCAAATTTTAAATGTGTTTACATCTAACATTTAGGGATAGTGATTTGTGTTTTCAATATTTAACACAGCAGCAGCTCACTAATATTACTGCAAATAATCTCTGTGAAGTGGCACGCAGCGTGTTGCTTTTCAGAGGTTCGAGCCAGCAGGGCTTAGCTTCAGAAACATAACATTCTTGTGGATAGAAATGTTTCTGAAGCTAGGCCCTGCTGGCATGCACTAGCGAATTTCAATTTCTCCTTCATAAAACTCTTCTGACAATGGAGATGTTGCGTAGGTCCGCAAGCAGTTGGGCTGAGGTGAATGGTTTGTGGGTTAAGCAACAGCATTTGAAGGTTAGGTTGCATTTGACTGGAAGCCAGTGGAAGCCAGTGTAATTCCATGCGTACAGACGTTATGTGATTATACTTCCTGACCACCTGGGCAAGCCTGGCTGTCAATTAAGTACTACCATCTTTAGGGATGTAGTGGCTACACTGGGGTACGCCTGCTGGTACTGGGTTACCATCTAACCTGGAAATAAATAGCTGGTTTCAGATGGTTGGTGTGGCGTGGTATCATTTATCAAAACTTTCTTTTTTTACTATTTGTTGTTGTGCACAACACACTGATATCGCCCTGTTGAGTAGCGCTTTATATGACATCTCTTTATGAATGTAATAACTGCACTTTCACAATTGCTTTATTAACCTTCCTGCTTTCTCAAATTTGCTTGAAAATGTACCATTGGTCCACTCTTTTTTCAAAATTTTCTCGGGGGGGTAACTTCCCTGAACCCCCGTAGGTTGTTCAGGCTCACTCGCTATGCTCGCTTGCTGCAGTGTAGTACAACAATAATTTTATGCCTCACCACTTTCAAATGTCACCAGCCGCCACTGAGGAAGCAGGCAGCCATGGGCATGTTCTCCATGCAGGCTGTGATGCAGCCTGCATGGAGAACGGGGAAAGTACGCATGACTAGTTTGGGTAGCCCGAGAGGGCTGACCAAACAGTCATTGCGCACTTAGGAGTGGGCAAACCACTCCTCCCATGCTCCGAGAGCAGAGCAGACCCGCCCGCCCGCAAAGCAGCAGGACACAAAGCATAAAATGATAATAACTCTAGGTTATCATTTTATGTTTTTACTTGGCACTGCTTAAAAGCAGTGGGGCGACGCTCTTCCGCCGTAGCGGAGGAGCTGCCACTGAGGCCGGACCCTCCTTGACCCAGAACACAAGCAAACCAGGACAGGTGTTGCCCTAGTTAGGGATCATCAGTCAGGTATAGCTTGGTTCGAGTGACACAGTGTGCACAGGACCCACATCTGCGTATACCCATTCCACTTAAGGCAACTCATTAAAGTACACAAAAGAAGTGAAGGCTTGAATTAATCTCAGCCACTGCTGAAGCTGATGCCCCGCCCATGATAAATTGAGGTCCACCAGGGGAGCCTCACCCCAATTTGAAGGCCTCTGATTTCAGCATTTTCTGTATATTTTGTGCACTTCCAATTTGAGAAATTTTATTTAGCTGATGAGGCACAGATATTTTGTTCTATATTGTTATATCTCTAGAGTTCTGTTAAGATCTTTTGCTTTTTTTTAGACATTAACATGCTATTCTTGATGTTAAAATATTGACCAGGCACAACCCTAAAGGCCTGGCCTCTCCCCCCCTTAGGGACCCTGCAGCCATAGTCCAGCACTGAGAGTTCCAAGGAAAAGGACGAGTTAGTGGGCCTGGCACGCAGCATTATTTAATTGCATTTAAACGTGTGCTTTCCAGGTTTTGTTCGCAATTAGGAGAAATCAAATGAGAGGAGATGTATCTCAAATCTGTTAACTGAATCTGGAACATGCTAATTAACAAAATGAAAGCCACTCTGGAACCATGTAAGTGTATACTATTTATTAGTATCTAAACATTTAAAGGCTTCAGAGGATGTTGATAGAGGTGCTGTAGCCATGACTCATACCACGACATTAAACCCTTTCAGCCTACATATTATTGTATTCTAGTACTTTCGGGTGTTTTTCAGTGATTAGGGCGATGCCTTTAATATATGTCACGCTATTTTAAACTGTTTTATTTGCTTTCATATCTTTTTTGCACATACTCTATCTTGCACTGGGTATCTGGGAGACCATCTTGGAATTATAATCCACACTGGCCCCCTTAAAGGCATTCTACATGCTGCAGCACACCTCACTAGGGCATGAAGAAATATACCCACATTCATAACACAGTGATGGAACTCCACAGGCCATTCTTGCCATCACGCGCCATCTGCAAGCTCAGCTGCATTATCTGCAAAGATATCACAATGCGTTAACAGTCCACGAACCAGCTACCTTTCCCATCACTCCTTAACTTTATGCTTGTCATTGACCCTGTACAGTGCTCCGCTGCTTTTGGCTAGGTTTGCACGATACAACGGACACCCCTGCCTTCTTGGGTGACAAGCTTGCCATCTCCAGTGGCTCTCCACACAGCAGCAGAGACACCTTCAGACGGAAGAAAAAGAAGATGTGCTAAAAAGAGAGAAAACAAGAAAAAGGCCTTTCCCATCGATGGCCCAAGAATATAGAATGTTATTTACATTACCATCCGGACATCCCGAAGTCAGCTCCAATTTAGGAAATAGCGAACACAACTTTAAAAAAAACTAAATCATGATGCAGTCACAAACCATCTACTCCTCCTATCACATCTGTGTCTTTGATCCTTTACAGTGCTTAGCAGCCTTTTGGCTTGGTTTGCGCTTTATAAATAGCACATATACGTATCTAATGCACTAATCTGGAAACAAATTGTTAATATTTGATTGTATTTCTAAGTTTTGGAGAGACCTGGGCCCAACTTTTCCATTCAGTGGGACTAATATTATGTATTTGCTTATTTAATTACTTTTAACCCCTTCGCTGCGTGCGTCGGCCAACGGCCTTCGCGAGCACTACCTCGGTAGTGCTGCGCACGTCCGTTGGTCGACGCGGCCCCACCCACTCGTTTAAACCGCCACACCGCGGCGGAATTCGCGCCGCGGTTAATATGTATGTTTTTGTTTTACTGATATCAGCACCAAGAAAGTTG
The DNA here is from genome assembly GCA_963921515.1 of Calotriton arnoldi. NCBI lineage: Eukaryota > Metazoa > Chordata > Amphibia > Caudata > Salamandridae > Calotriton > Calotriton arnoldi. The sequence continues at coordinate 73,801 of CAWUFW010003088.1, forward strand.
CTTCTTGGAAAGTCGTTCAACAATAGTCAAATGATGGCAATTCCTATTATGTCATTTCCTGGGATTTTACTTTGCATGCAAATTAGGAAGGGGGGGGGCCTCACACATTGCCTTTCTGGACGGGCCCCCAAAAGTCATAGGACAGGTCCTGCTTAGCCCAACTCTAAATAGAGCAGACGAACCGTCAGTTTGGTGGACAGGGTACGCCATCACATTTGTGGTGGAGTACCCTGTCTGCCAAACGTTAAATAACTCTGTAAGTCCCAACTTCATTGTCACGGTCTTTACGTTTTTAAGAGAGTTTGCAACCAGGGACAGTCAATGGATGCCCTTGTACCAAGTAAATAAATAACTTGTTCCTTACCACAATGGATTCGTCCGTCGCAGATGCGATTTCAACTGTAGTATCTGTTAGGGTGTCGGAATTGATGTCTGACTGAGTGTCCATATTTTTCTTCTGATTTAGCAATTTCTTTTGTTTTATTTAAGTTCTATTTACTAAAACTATGAAGATCATTTAGACAAAGATGTTAACAAGATCGGCGAAGAAATGACAGAGTCTAGATACACGTCTGGCAGGCAAACTGACATCTCAGTAATGTTCTTCATGGCAGATATACTGCTAGCCAAGACACAATGGTATTGTCCATCAGGCCCACCAAGGTGTTCTGGATAATTCACCAGAAATGGCAGAGGGCAGCTGGCTTGTCTATGTCACTATTCGACCACCATCCCCGATGGAGTTAATTCAGTGAAATAACCTTTCACCGCACAGTAAGTATAGTGTCCCTTTAATGCTGGGAAACATCCAGGCATGTTAGGTAGAATAGACATGTGGGTGCTGGTACCGTCCTCCTGATATGAAAGTACAATCGTGGTGTCCACAGTTTTAAGAAAATTCCATATTCTGCCAATGCCATTGCAAAAATTTATATCAGGCTTTTCACCTTCAACGAGTCTCCTCCCATGGCGGAGGAAGCCACAGTGTTGAAGAAACCTCTGCCACCTTGACGCAGAATTCAAAATACGCCCACCTGACAATACCAGGTGGATAAGCAAATTAGCAAGAGTTACATGTAATTATCATACATAATAGGAACACTGAACAAATTCACCATAACGTTTGGTGAGGGAGCTATATCACCAACTTAAAGGGTTTACAATGTTAACGTGTTTAATGCAGCAACTCAACATGCTATGCTGTACGAAGCTATCAAAAACTGAAAACTCTTTTGTAAGGTGGCTACGGAGACTCACCAATAGTATTCCTTTTTGCCACTGATTCCAGACCTTGTCATTAAGAGCAACAGCTGTGAAGGCTGTTACAGCCTGTACCATGCTGGGTGCGCTCCTGACACAATTACACATCAGGCACATGATTCCGGTCTGCATCGGTGTGCCATCGATGGGTGCAACCATCATCGACTAGTATGGAGTGAGCACATACTAAACTATATGAGCTCTATCCACTGCAGGGGGAGGAGGCAAACTCACAGTTCTGCACTGGAAAAACTGTATCAATAAAAGACAGAGTTTTAATCCTCAAACTGTCTCTCAGTCTATAATTGGCCCTCAAGACCTGGCTGTTTGAATAAGCCTCCGGGACCTGCAAGCACCTGGATACCCTATTGGGTGATTAGCCGTGCTTTATAAATCCTGATTGTTTGAACTTCAGGTGGAACCAGCCTGCGCCTGGGGACAGTTCTTAACTTGAGCCGGCGATTTCCAGTGCTCACCAGCACTTAATTGTCAACACTGGAGCTTGACAGTCTGCCACAAGGTGGCACTGTCTGGCTAATTTAGACATCACCACAACAACAGTTAATTATTAATTCAACATACATTAAAAATGACTATTACGTGCAGTCTAATCCATTTTTTTTTAGCTTTGGGGGGCTGAAATAGTCCAAGCTGTCACACTTGTAAGAGCGTGATGGTTAGTAGTTGTGCTGATTCTGTCATTGGCAGCAGCAATGTGTGGTGCAAGCTGCAGTGTCCTCCCGACAAGAGCCCTGACATTTCTTTTTACAAATTAAGCACTGCTTGGGGAGGAATATTTATTGGTCCCGCCATGCACCCTCTCTCTCTCCAAAGGAGCACTTGGGGGTTGCAATATAAACAAGCATTTGCAATACAATAGGTCTCGCTTTCACACGAGTTTGAGCTATTGACATTGCAAATAAAAATGCCTTTTTATTTTTGTTTTAGTTTAAAAAAACATAAATAAAAGACATTGTCATTTACAATGCCAACAGCTTAAACTCGCGTAAATGCGAGACCTATTGCATTGCAAATGCTTGTTTTATATTTTCATGTGGCAAAGGACTTTTGTACAGTGCCTTCTGTGAACCGAGTCACCTCTGGGCGCTCTGGAGTGAAGACTGTGGGAGTTTCTGACGATGCCAGGCAGTGGGTCATAAAGGTGCTCGGCCTACTCGCTCAACCAATCCTTGGCCTCTCGGCAGACCGCACAGTGCTATGATCACTTATGTGCGGATTGTAATCACTGTTTTATATGAAAGTGTGTGCGTGGGAGGCACACACAGATGGTGAAACGTCGGAGGAGGAGATATTTTCAGAACTGACACTTTCAGCTCTAAATATTCGCAGCAAAATCATTGTTACTCATTTATGATACAGTTAACAAGCATTTGCAAACTCAATGTTTAGCTTGTTTTAGGCATATGTTCGTTATTGTGCGGTGTATCTGCACGCAATATTGGAGAAATCAGAGAGGCCCACAAATACTTGTCAGGTGATACCTGTCTGAAGCACGGTGCTTTATTTTGTATCTTTTAGCTATTCCGTTAATTGCACAAGCCACGCCCCCTTTTAAGAAATTTCTAGGTGCACTTGTTTGAAGACTCCTATACGGAGACCTCACCTCACCCATTTTTTCATCGCACTTAAAGCCCCTGGCGGTGAGCCATGGAACCCCTTAACGAAACCTTAGTTACCTTAAACTCTGTCCCCAAACATCGCTGATTTAGAAGGGGCTTGGAGGCGTGTGGTTCGTTAGACTGGAGCCCTCCCTCGCCAGGTTGTGAGCTCCCTGCCGCGGGGAGCAGGGGCGGCAGGCAAACACAGACGGTGCTACGGCACAGGGACACGAGTCAGTGAAAACTCTGTAACTAAAGACCTGGCGGGGGCGGTGCCCTCCCCAAGAGTGAAAGCCTGACAGGTGTTTAAAAAACAGTGCGTTCATTTATTTAATGTTTGGATCACAACAACCACTTGTAACCTTCATCTGGTGCACACAAGCGTGCCTCTCGTTCGTTGTGCCAAGAAGTATGTGAGCTCTAGGTGCTTGTGTCTGGCTGCACTAGTGAGCTGTGTGCACACAGAGGGTCTGTAGACACTGCACACTAGGATGTGAAACGGATGGCATGTGTGCTCTGCGGCGCCTTGTGCTGCCTTCTCTCTGGCGGCCGTGTGCTGCCTGCCTCCGTAGGCCCCTTATCTCCGGGGGGCAGGTGCCGGCCAAGCCGCCCGCCCCTCTTCGCTTCCACCGCAGGGGCGGGCTGCTGGCTCCACTTGCACAAGCGCAGTAATCGATACACCGCACACTTTGTTCCAATTGAAAATCGATGGCATCCAGTGTTCTGCATCATGGAGTAACTAACACAGCGGTCTGAAACAGACCTGTTAACCCTAGGGATACTGTAGTGTATGTTGCTAGCGCCCCCAACCTTCCCCGCCGCCTCCATCTGACACCACCTGGAGAGGAGGTATCTGTGTTGGGAATCTCCAGGCCTGCGGTATTGCCTACTGCTGGCACTGCGGGAGCTGCACTCGGAGAAGATTAAGTGATTGGCACAGAACCACAGGAGGGTGAACCGGCGCCGGGACTCGAACGTGCTTTTCCAACATTATTGCGGTAGCAGAGTGCAGAGATGGGAAACTGTGGGAACGCGAAGAGTAAAGAAAGTGAAAGCGCGCGCTGTTATTACAGGAAACGCCCGGGGAAAGCAAAGCAGCGCGTGCATATGTCATGTCCAGGCGCGTTCACATGCTGTGTCCGAGCAGGCACGCCGAAGGAAGACAGGGAGGGAACCAAACATGCTTCCCTCCCAATAGAAACCACGGATTTGGCAGGTGCGTCAGTAAGAAGCGTGGGTGGAGCTTCCACCCTCGCTTCGCAAGAAAAGCGACGACAATAGATCTCGCCAGGAGCGAGCAGCACGTTTGCGCTGCAACGCTAGGCGAGACCTAAAAACAGACCATCTTCATGAGAACATTTTAATGCTTTGACCTGTTCTAGGGTGAGCAAGGCTTGAAGAAAAGTTGTGTTTGTGGATGCGCACAATATTTCATGGCATTCCAGCCAAGGAACACCCATTGCCATATAAATGAAAATCTTTGTGCGGGTAAACCCTTGTAAGAATATAAAAAAAACATGTGTGAACGAAAAGCAAAAACTTACATGTCAAATAAGTTTGTTAATTGAATTCTTTATATTTTATATTTCATTTGAAATACATTTTTCACTCATTCAGCTTGATTCGCATGGGTACGCTGCTCCAACTGCTAAAATGTACTCTAAAATCTGTTATTAGTAATCAAATGACCATTGCTAAGAGGATTAGTGAGAACAATCAGCTGAGCTATAATTTATTTCTACATTGCTTTTCAAACTTTTCCCAAACTTGAGATTTTTGATTCACTGCCTCGATTACATGCATTTTATCTTTTATGCATCCGCCCTTTTTTCAACTTTGAGCTTTTGACTCTTTTCTATTTTATACACATTCATCCGTGTGTGTTTCTTTGCTCACATACGTTTTTATACAATTTCGTGGGCTGTGTCTTGAAATAAACATGGATGATGATAGTGAACTCAAATTTGTACTGTCAATGTAGTGGAAGACGAAAATAATACACCACAGTGCCAGCACAAGAAAAAAAAAACTAAATTAGCCTTACTTCCCTTTTGCGGGCAGCGAGCCTGAGCTCACTAAGAGATTTCCCATGTGCATGATCCATCTGGCATAGGTATGTTACCCTAGAGTGCAGTCAATGTCTGGGCAAAGCACAAGAAGGCTTTTCCCATGTCCTTGCCAGAGGTTAGAATCTGCAAAAGACTCTGCCTTCTACCACTATAGCCTTATAACCTGCCGTAGCGGGCTATAACAGCCATTAAAGGCCCGCTCCAGTGTTAAAGGCCCAAGTCGAAACTTCATTTGACAAAGTATTTTCATATCTGGGAGGGGAGAGCTGAGGTGACATGTCACTGTGATTACGGAGTAAGAGTGCATTCATGTAGAATAATGAGAAGATAGAACGGCCACCATCATAGTAACTAAATACAAAATGGAACCGGAACAGTTGGAAAATGGGGCAATTGCCAGAATTGATAAGACCGATGTGTATACTAAGCAAACGTTCTGTGGAGGCACCTACAATGAACATGTTTATTCTAAGCATAATCTGAATCTAGAATCCTAAAATAGTTGTGGAGTGGAATGTAGTGTGTGATGATTTTACTCCCACCAAGAGGTTGATGAGTAAGGACATAGACACCTTACAAACTACAACAGATGACTGCTGAAACTGAAACTGAAAATTCTTCAATAAGTCCTGCACTGAAACTGAAAGAATAAAAGGAGTAAAAAACATACCACTCCAATTCTTGCTTAATGTACAATACTGTACACAGATTCCGTTCCGATTCCTTAAATCTCATCCGAGACATTGCAAGATTACGATCAACGACCATCAAATACACTAGAAGAAGTTAGTAGGACGTAACCTGTAGAGCGTAGACCTCACTTCTTAACATACTTAAGGAAATGAAAGAAATGAAAGAAAATGTTTCCTTGAGCAGAAATGCTTACAACATTTTATCTTGATAAATGAGATAGCGGGTGGTTTGGGCTGATCACAGTGGTGATTATGCAAGGACACCACATCTGGTCAATCAATTCTGGTCACAGATGTCAGCACAACCTCCAGTACAACTCACATCTGCCACATTGCTCAATCATATTATTATTTACGAAATACTGCTAATTCATGTAATTGTTGATTTGCATTGGATAGTACACAGTCTGCCATTAATTAGTACGGTATTACAGTGCCTTTCGCACCCCGAGGTGCTACTTTCCAAACGGTTTGATCGCTGACTGGAGTTTGCATCGGTTTTGTGGTGGTGTGTGGCTAGTAATGAGCTGTCAGTTTGGGGCGGCCGAGACCGTTGGGCTGTACCAAACTACTTACGTGGTTCTTCCATTGGTGTAGGTGCTCATTGCCTGGCAAATGCATGTGTGTGATAAATATAGTTCACAGACCAATAGTTCACGGTGTGTGCTTTATACAATCATGGCTCCCGGATTTTGGAAGGTGGATCAACAAACGGAGGTCAGCACTGTTAGAGATGGATTCTGTGTGACTCGTACACAGCACACAACAACATTGTGATGACTCAAAAAAGAAATGTGTTCTGAAATTCGTTTCCAAAAGAGCCTGTATCGTCTCACTGCACTCCCTTGACGGTGTTATACAACCCAGTGTTTCTGTTTTTTCCAAAACAACCTCCCTTAGTCCAAATGGCTTTGTATGTAATCACTGCTCTTCCTGTCTTAGTTGCACTCTTGTACTCTATGTCCCCTTTATGTGCACTTTGACCACATTTTGTTGCCTCTGGCTTGTTTAGTTAGCATGTGAACGGTTTGAAAGTAGGCCAGAGGTTTAATCAGAGTGGGAAATCAAATGTCAACTCAGTTATCCCATGTGTTATTGAAAGGTGCTTTGTCCGGTGACGAGGCAGTTTCACCTAAATTTGATAAATTTTTTAAAAAAATGGCAGAGGCAATGCTTCTTCTGTATCCCTAGCCTTTTTATGTTTTGCTACAGTGTGCATGCGTTGTCAGCGAAAGCTATTATAAATAAAAAAAAAGTCTAAAAACAGACTTCGAGGCCGCCCCATACTTACCATAAAATTACCATTGGTTGGCTCCCACGTCACCCTTACCTCCTTGCTTCTCAGGTCAGGGCCTCCTGCTGCTTCCACTTTCTCTTCAGTTCTTCTGGTAGTCCCGTCATCCATGGAGCTTGGACCAAGTACAGTTTTCTATCTCTTCAGCCAGTGAACTTCCACTTGTCGCCGCTTGTAGAGGTATTTTTTATTTTATTTATAATCTACCACTCCTTAAGAGTGCATGTGTTTGCACGACCTTTCTACCCTTCTCCATCCCTCCGACCACCTCTCCCGTCCTGGTTGTTTGCCCTGTCTCTCCGTTTTGTTGTTGCTTGTTGCTGTCATGTAAAATTACATTGACAAATTCAATAGATTTCGCAGAGGTGAATTCTACTTGCTTTGCCAATGATTGTTTTTGAAGTTCCTTGCAAGTGGTTTGTTTCTAATCCACCAATTGTGAGGCAATCGACAGAGAACATAAATTGTTCATTAGTGGCTGACTGCCCATGATGTTACTAACAGGATGCTACCTGAGTTTGCAGGGCTCCCTGTCATTGAAATACTAGCATCAAGCAAGTGACGACAATACACCTGATTGAATGATTTAAAATAAGGAAAGCAAGCATCCAGTCTTTTATTTAGATATATTTTAGAGGACGAAACTTATTACTGGGAGAGGTTACAGTTCACTCATACTAGGCCCATATAACAACACCATATGCCACTTTTTTTGACACACATCAGAGTGGACTACATTGAGGGGAAACACTTTGATATGAATTTCTTTATGTGCTCTGTAGTTCGTGTTCTCTCCCATATGCGATTATGTCAATTCTAATCTTCCATTAAAATGTCTGGGTATGGCAGACCACTGAAAGGATGCAAATTTGAATGTTGCTTCACTGACATTCTTCTAATTGACTATCCCTGGTGTTGACAATAAAAAAAAACTGCTAATTGTAAGAAAGGTATATGTATCAGCGACATCATTAAAGTCCTGGTATACATCTGGGTAAAGGTGAACTAAATATACCTTAAAGTTTCAACAACAGAATTAATGACAAAAGACCAGGCATACAACACAGCAAATAATTACCTTTCACTTGACCACAATCCACATGAACTGTCCAAAGCCACGTGAAAAAGTGAAAACAGAGCACAAAGACATCCAAACAGTGAAATGTACACATATGAAACTTCTGTCATGGAATGTTGCTGGATTGGGATCCAAACGAATGAACCCAGATTGGGGATGCTTTACAGATGGACTGATAGTAGCTTTGTGATAAAGCATGTGCTCAGTAGAGTGGGCTCGAGTTCTTTATTGAGAGAAGCCAATGATAAAAACTATAGGTCTGATTGATTAACTGGGAAACGTTATGTCAGATGCTATAGGGCTGATCTTTTTATTTTGAAAAGTTATGACAAAAGCCATCGACCTAACTTAATATTGCAAAAAAAGCATATATTAAATTTAATAGGCCTTTAAGGGTGGATTGTTCTTACACTGTGTTTAAGCCTGTAGATAGATATCATTTTACATGGAATTCCATAGGTTGCCACAATAGGCAAGGGGTCTGGTGGTGTTCACCTATCTGACAAAACCCTGGGAGTAGAAGATTTGCACAGTGAGAATCCTTGTTAGGTTGTATTTTGTTTTGCCAACACCAATTTTGTAATTATGACAATTTTATGGCACATATTTCATGATTACCTTGAAGGAAAGCTTATGTTCAACAAGAGGACCTCAGTTTGCATGAGCTTTTCCACAAGGCATCTATCAGCATACAGTCATAAAAGTAATAACAGGTACAAAACTACAGATGGCAAAACAAAATACAACCTTCCCTAAAGCAGCATAACAAGGATTCAAGGAGTGTAAATCGTCTGCTCTGAGGGTATATCGTGGGGGTAGCCACCATTAAAACCATTGCCTACTACGGTATCTATGTGATTCCATGACACAAAATACCTGTCTTAAAGCTTTAACACAGGTGGACTGGCAAAGGCGGCCAAGATGGCGGTTGTAGCTTGAGGCTGCTTCTGACCCTCTTTTGCCATCCATCGTTATTCTGCCAGAGCAGGCACTCCTCAGGAACTGCAGTCCTTCTCTTAACCCGTACGACCCTGCAGCTGCCGTGGGGGCCGGAGTTTCCACGACTGGAGCGTGGCGGTGTGACGAGCCGTGTGTTGCTGCCTTGGGCACGGCCACAGACGTTGCGATCTGCTGGCAGTGGGCTGAGCCCGAAAAGGAGCTGTGGAGGAGGGGTTGCCCTGTTGCCTGGCCGCACCCTTGCTGTTAAGTCTGGGGGCAATTTTGTTCCACTCGGGCCGCAACAGGTGAGTGATTGATCCGCCCCACGAGAGAGTGTATGGTTGCGACTCGGTCTCCCTGACTCTCGACTGGGGCTGCCTCCGGAGTATGTGTTCGAGGCCTTTGAAGACTGGGGTTGGGCCCTGGGGGAGCATTGCCTGCGGCAATAAGGAGGATGCGAGTCGCGCTTCCGTTTCCCTTTGCCCCATGCTGGCTTGGATACCGCTGGGCCGGTAGGACCCTACATCTTGGAGCTGCGGCCTGCCCGCTCACTGGGCCTTGAAGGTTTTGAGCCGGCCCTGGGGGAGCTTCACTCGCTTGTGCAGGAGGGTACGAGGTGCACTTTCGTTCCCCCTCGCGAGGCTGTTTAGCTACTGTTGGACTAGAGGGGGCCCCTGTGTTTTAAAATTGCAGCCTACTCGCTAGAGGGGTGGGGCTACCGCTGGAGGGTGAACTTATCCTCCTCCCCTTCTCCTGTCTGGAAGGTACTGTGTCCGCGACTGTCCAAGGACTGGGGAGGTCGAGGTGGGCCGTTGGTCGCTGCGGCCTTGGCTGCCACCCTGGGACACTTTGCGGCCCTGACACCTCTCTGGAGGCCCGCTTGCCTCTTGCTTTGGCCATTTCGCTGGATTGTGTAGTAAGGGACCTGATGGTTTCTACCCGGTGTGGGGGGTTCCCCTTTTGGCCTGACTTTGTTAGGGGCTCCTGGGACAGCGACGCTCCTGGTCCAAGGACTTTTCATCACCACATGGCCCGTACCCTGACTGGCGGCTCTACCATACCTGGCCTGTGTATCCAGGCAACTGGACCGTTCTGAGCTTCCCTCACTCCTGGTGGCCACCTGGCTGTTTGTGCTGCTGTTAGGCAAGCAGGTCAATACGGACATGCCTGCACTTCATCCTTACTTTGCCAGCAACTGTATCCCACATGTTCAGACAGCAGACACACTCCGGCTGCTTGTGCTACCAATTGGTAAGTGGGGTCTTTCCTCTGCAAGGCTCTGCAGACTTGGCATCTCACTTTCAACCCCAGCAATGACGAGAAGATCATGTTCTGTAAGTATGTAATAAATATTTGTCCAACCATATTCGCTTCAACTTTTCTTAAAATGTATTCTTGAGTGAATTTGCAACTTGTATAAATGTAACTCTATCAAAAAACAACTAAAGAGTGAAGTCAAAGCAAAATAGAAAGGGAAGGAGAAACAACACAAGGAAAACCATTAGTGTTTAAAAGAACCCTCACTCACCAACCTAGTTGGTGACATGCTTCATCATTGGGTCCCCACCAGAGAGGCCAAATGCCTCTCCGGTGTGCTACAACGCCTGATTACAGCGGAGCTGGTTTGTTGTGATTGGTGTGGGTGATGGTGAAGATTAAAAGATGCCTCGGTTTATTCCCAAAGAAATTTAATGGTGGAAAACCAGGCAACAGTAAAAAACAAGTGTATTGGATGGAAACTGCCCGGCTAATTTGTCCAAGCACATCCAATATGTGAAGTGTATAAAAAAATGGTCAACATTCCTGAAGGGTCCTGAAGGGTTGGTTACGCTTGTGGGTCCCGGAATTGGCTCTCGCATCTTGGTTTGTTGTGGCACGAGCCCATAGATCCTTGGTCCAGTGCCCCAACTGGGATCCCAGCATGCCCTTCGATTGCTCCGATCCTTAACTTTTGTGACAGGGACATGATCCTCAGGGAGGCCCGTGGGCAGTCTGAGCTCTGTTTCCAGAACATACGCATTATGCTATTTGCTGACTATACTAGAGCTGTCCAGCAGCACTGCTGCTCCTTCACGGAGGTCAAGCAAAAACTCTGGGCATTAAATCTCCAATATATGCTCCTCTTCCCAGCAAAGCTTAAAGTCCTCTTCAAACCTAAGTCCTTTTTCTTCTAGACTCCTGAGCAGGCATGGGAATGGGTTGAGGAGGGAAGAGACTCGCACGCCCCATCGGATAGACCAGGACCTAGTGGCGGAGAGTAATGGGGTGCTGCCAATGAACCCCCGAGGCCCTAGAGGGGGCTGTGGACCCATTCCTACAAACCTCGCTTTTGGGATGATGGCCGGCATGATTCTTCAGGCTTGGATTCAGAGCCCTCTACTTCCAAGACAGTGGGGACGGACAGCCACCTGAGTGGGGCCTCGCCAAAGCGTATTCCTGAGCGAGAGGTCTCTCAAACTGACCCTGTTTAAGCCAGTCTCTGTGATCCTGGAATTGTATGAGCCGGCAGCTATCTCTCACGGCGGCCGGGTCTGCGTATTGGTAACTGTATGTTGCACTTACCATAACTTTCTCCGGCACAGAATCCTTCTAGAAGGGGGTCTGTTGGGCTTCCTGCACTCACTGTAGGCTTCCCTTTTGTTTTTCATTTCTCTTTGTGTTGTTTTTTTCACCTTTGTTGAGGTTCAGTTAGGGTGACAGATGCTTCAGGGTGGAAGTATGGGGTGGGGAAGTTGGGGGAATTTGATGCAAAGTTTGTTGTTTTTTTTTTTGGTGTCAGTTTGTGTTATATGTACCACCAATTTACTCTGCGATTGCATTTTGCTTTGTGTGTGACCTACCAGGTCCCGTGCCTCTCCCCTCCACGAGTATGCATGCTTACTCCGTATTGGGTCTTATCTTGGTTCCTCTTGCACAACCACCATAGTCCTCCATGCCCTCCTTTAAACTGAAGTCCTGGATTGTGAATGGCCTCCTGGACTTCATGAAACACTGCAGTCCTGCACTTTGCCAAACGCTTTTAACCAGGGGTCCTCATGCCTCAGGAGACTCATTTGCTAGGATCCAAATGTCCCTTTCTCCATCGGTATGGGTATGACAGCGTTCCACGTGGGATACACTCGGGCCTCACGGGGTGTGGCCACTTTGCTGCATAGGGGGTTTCATTTGTTTGTCTCTAACTCATGTATAGACATTCAGGGGCGTTATGTGGTAGTGGAGGGCCTTCTTGAGGGCCGCCACTATAACTTTCTCAGGGTTTGCCTACCTAATCAAGCACCCGCCGGTACATTCTCCCCGCTGACTGCCCTGCTTGCGGGTTTGCCAATGGGTGTCTCCATTCTTGGCGGCAAATTAATGTGGTGCCTAACCCTGATCTGGATACATCCGGTCCCCCTACCCAAGGGCGTGTCTCCTGTGCGCTACACCTCTCTGCACGTATGGATGCGTTGGGTCTCTGTGATGTCTGGAGAGTCTGCCACCCTCGGGATCGGGTATATACTCACACCTCAGCCGCACACAACATGGACTATCGCATTGTTCTTTTCCTACTGCCGGCCACGAATGTGTGCCAGGTGGACTCTGGCCATCTTTCCGAGCAGAATATCGGATCATGCTCCCATTACTCTGACGTTTGGTGCTACGGACTGGACCCTGAGATCCATATGGCATCTTAACGCCTGGTACCTCACAGACCACCAATTTGAGGCCTCTCTTACACCAGAGATACAGGGGTAATTTGAGACAAACCAAGGACCGGTAGCGTCGTCCGCCACCCTTTAGGAGGCCGGTAAAGCAGTGATTGGGGCGTGGCGAAGGGGCTTGAGTGCAGAGGTGAACGGAAGAGAGTGATGTAAATCACAACCCTCGAGACCCAGGTTTTTAACTTGGAACATCAGAGCCATGGCAGCTGCGCCCCTGAGAATGCCCAAGGAGATCCACAGCCCAGACTGCGTGACATTCCGTTACCTACTATCCCTCCCTCCCTCGCCCATGAGCTGGACGGACCCATCACAGCACTCTCAGATATGCCGGCTGGCAAAATGCCCGCACCTGACGGCTTTCCCGGAGAGTACTACTGGCGGTTCCGTACTAAGTGTATCCCCTTCCTGGTTAAACTTTATGCTGAGTTGGCCAAGCAGGGTATGTTTCCCCTTGAATTGGACTTTGCTTCAATAGTGTTTCTTCCCAAACCGGGACACCCCCCTGAAAAGTACTTCTTATACAGGTCTATCTCACTGATAAACACTGAACTTAAGATCTATGCTAAAATCCTGGCCAATCGGCTCCAACCCGCTTTACCATATTTGATCCATTGCAATCAATATGGCTTTATGCCCGGGCGCAGTATAAGACACTGCATCCGAAGGGTCCAAACGGTACTCTCCAGTTTAGGTGCGTCCCATCCTCCCAGGTCGTTGCTTCTTCTGAATTTTGAAATGACATTCAAAATGGTGGATTGGTCCTTTCTTGAGGCTGTCCTTGAACGCGCAGGTTTGGGGAAGTATATAAGGTGCCTTATCAAGCTACCTTATTGGGGGCCCTCTATCACCAGACCTATGCCCAGGTCTGGGTCAATGGCTCACTGTCAGACCCTTTACCCATCCGCCGGGGTTTGCACCAGGGCTGTCCCCTGTCTCCAATATGGTTTGCCCTTGTGATCGAGCCCCTAGAACAGCTCATCCGATGCGACGCCCAGCTTAGCGAGTGGTGTTGGGATGAAGGGCCAGAGGAGAGGATCGCTCTGTATGCTGACATTTTATTGTTCTTAGCTGACCGCCTCCCTCACTTTGGGGCCCCAATGTCTCAAATTGTTTACCTTATTTGGGGAGGCCCTGGGCCTCCAGTTGAACACTTCCAAATCTTTATTGGTCCCAATCAGAGGCGACGCCGACACCCATTTCTGGCAATAGGCTTTCCCGCTGTGACATTTCTCCTTCAAGTACCTGGGGTTCCATGTCTCTGCTTCCTGACGTTACGAGGCTCCTTAATTTGACCCTGCTGGTGTCCAACATGAAAAGCGATATCCAGAAGTGGTTGCAGCTGCCCCTGCATGTGATGTGCCGTATCGCCCTTTTCAAAATTATGATTCTCCCATGCTTCCTATACATATTTCAACACTTCCCGCTCCTGATCCCCCGAGCTGGTTTCACGCACTTAATTCCACCCTCTGCTCCATCCTTTTGTCGGGCAGCCGCTCAGGAATAGTGTTTCACAACGGTCGACAGTCTCCCTATGATGGTGAATTGGGGATGTTGGACCTCCAATGTTACTATCTTGCTTCCCAATTAGTCGTGGTCAATGGTTGGCTTAGTAGAGGGTGGGATGATCCAACATACCGGGAGGAACTCTTCTCTTTGAGTTTTGGCTGCATTCTGGATCTGCTGTATGGCGCTCCAATACCCGGGAGCCTACTTGATATCACTTGCATGATTTTCCTTTGCTGGCACGCTGCGTTGCGATTTGTAGGCTGGAATGGTACATTGATGGGGATGACTCCCCTGTGGAGGGGTCGCTGGCTCCATCACACAGCTGGCTTGGTGGGTTTTTCTAAATTAGACATGATCAGCATCTTGGTTCTCGGAGATGTTTGGGCAGGGTAATATATTCTGCCCTTCTGAGAACTGCAAGATTGCTATGAATTTAATCGAACACAATTCCATAAATACCTGGAGCTACGTCACGTACTCCTGGCTGACACACCTCCAGACACTGAGATACCAGAATTTAGTCCCTTGGAGGCCAAGTTGTTGATGGGTCACATTGGTAGAGGCGCAATCTTCCATCACTCCGCTGGGAGGGTTGGGTTGGCGAACTTGATGGGGCAGAATGGAGGGAGGCCTGGTTGGCCCAGCGCATGCTCGCTATTTCTACTTGCCTTCAGTTGATTCAAATTAAATATTTGCATACGACCTACATTACCCCGATACGTTTGCACCGGGCTGGCAAAATTCCCCATCTGGTCTGTTTACGCTGTTCTGAGACCTTGGCCGATTTCTATCACGTTGTTTGGGTCATCCTTGTAATTTTCGTGTATTAGCAGCTGGTGCACAGCGAGCTTTCTGAGGTCCTGGAGCGGGATTTTGACTTGACCCCTAGGGTGGCCCCACTGGGGATGGTTGACTAGATGGGCAGCTCCATGACTCACTGCACATTTGTGGGTGTTACTACATTGGTGGCTAAGAGGGACATTGCTCTGCGATGAAACTCCCCCAGCACCCCCACCATAGCGGAATGAAGGGCGGGAGTGGCCTTGTGCGCTCAACTTGAAAAGTCTGTTTACATTGCCTGTGGCTCCCCACAGACGCATAATAAGAAATGGGGGAGGAGGGACAATATTATGGATTGGGGATGTGACTTGTTCATGGCTGGTTGCATTATGAAAGTGAAATGCGAATGTAATTGTACTTTACTTGGCAGCTTTCAAAAATAAAAAAAATTATTAAAAAAAAGCTTTAACACAGTCTAATGACAATTCACCCTTTAAGGCCTATTGGCTTTAACGTATGCGTTCCACAATAAATAAGTCAAGCCTTCTGCCTTTGTGATAAAGTTTCATAATAAAGCGATCAGGCCTGTAACCTACATCAATGGCTTAGTTGTTACCATAACCAACTCAGTTCCTGCTGTATTGAGCATGAGCTTTTAAACAAGGCAAAATGTGCAATACCTGCATTCCTTTTCTGCTGAAGCACACAACTTATGCAATATCAAATATCAAAAGGGAATCAACATTTAGGCAGAGACAAAACGCCTTTATTAAAATTAATATGTACAAAATTACAGTTGGCAAAACAATATGGGGAGAGGATGTGTTCTAACGGCTAGAGCGGTCGACCTCGAAGTTGGGGAACCGGGCTTGAGTCTCGGCAGGGACACTCAATCCTGTGATTCTGGGCAAATCACTTAATCTCCCCGTGCCTACCAAAAATGAATGTGTCCGTCTGTAGCGTAACTGGTGCTCATGTAAAGCGCTCTGATACCTTCGGATCGAGTTTGCGCTATATAAATCTCCCAAACAAAAACAAATATGCAATGCATCCTACAATTGTATAATAAAGATTCACAAAGGGCAAATTTTCTACCCCAAGGGATTGTCACGGGGGTAACCAATACCAAAACCCATTGCCTACTATGATAATCTGTGCTATTCCCTGTAACAAGCTTTAATAGTGTAATGACTATCCACCCTTAAAGGCCCATTGGCTCTAACACATGCTTATCACAATAAATAAGTCAGGCCTTTGGTGAACAGATCAGACTTATAGCCTCAGTCTTGCTGGTTTGAACATAAGTTTTCCCACAAGACAAGAAGTGCAATACAAGCACTCATTTTCAGCGAAAGCACACAACGTATGCCCAATCAAATTCTTTACTCAATGTTATCAATATTTGGGCAGAGCTAAAGACCCTCTCTCAGTGGCACATCTTAAAGCTCATTTTCTGATGATCACATAAGGTACAGCAGTAGCTGCGCTGTCAAGCCAGAACTAAATACAGGAACACCATATTCAACCTATTCTTTGCCCTATAAGGATTGAATTTCTAAGTGAAAATGCTCAAGATGATGTTGCCGCTTCATCATTTTAGGGAACTAGTCATTGTACAAATTGACTATTATAACATTACATACAGGTACCTCCCAAAAAAACAAAACTAAAACGTCAAATACAGAAGTCAGGAGCATAGCTGTGTTTCAATCCTGAAAAGTAAGAGCATAAAACACAATCTCTGTTGCCTCTAGAACAGAGAATACATCTCAAAAACCTTTTAGCATGCTTAAAGCATGCTGAGGAATGACCCCATGTAAGTTCAAAAACTGCACGCTGGCACCGTTTCAATAGGTGCCACCATATCTTTGGTCAGATACAGATGAATCATGTATAAGGTCAATAGAGAAACTCTCTAGATATCTACAAAAAGATAACGACATCAGAAGCCTCAGATCTAATTGCACACTAGAATGTGTCAGACCAGACTTAGATGCAAACTAGCCTGTGACTCTGAAACGATGTTAAGGAGCTGAAAAGCATCATTCAGCCCTATAATGTCCACGAAAGCATCAACGTGCACTGACCAAGACCAACGGAGTCATACTCTTCTATAGCAGACTTCATAAATGACACTAACACCCACTCAAAGTGGTCCAAGGTGGTCACACCAATGTTAACATAGCGGAGATGAAGTGCCCTTGTAGTGGACATAAGGCAATATGCTGATCCTATAGGAGTAAATACACAAACAAATGTGATGTACATCATCATAAAATAAGTTAGCAGTGCTCTGTCCTACTATTCATCTATTTGACATCAACATATTACAAATTCCTGAAGTCAGAAAAAAAAGTATGGACATAGAAAACGTTTTACCCATGCATACGCTAACCGGCAGGGTCTTCCATGAATGACAAGCCAGCTCATTAATCTTAAATTGAATTTCTCTGGTTTCCTAGTAGTCGATCGCATCAAAATAAGTATATAATCAAGGGTAAGTTAGGATCTGTTGGAAGCAGTTGGTTGCTGTTACTTTTGAGATGCTGTGTCAATAACCCAAAACCTAACGACCCTTGAAATTCAACTGTTGAAGTATCTACGCAACTTTACTTCACACCCGTCATGCACAGCTCATGGCAACACAGGTGACATCAGAAAAGATATAATCAACCTCATTCATGTAGCTCCAAATTGAAAAGTTCATCACATAAGAGAATGACAAGAGTGCGCGACAGACAATCTATGGAATGTAATGACACGTTTGTCAGTCAATAAAACACTTCTATAGCATATAGGAACAAACTTTAACTTTGGTGGATGATGGCACGTAGGAAACTCATGAAGAAACTTTAGTGTCTTGTGATAAACATTTTAAAGTTATGTCAGCACTCAGCATTCAAAAAGCAATCAACACACTATTCCATAACTCGTTCGGTGCCTAGAAATGAGCATTAGAGCATTAAAATAACTAATGTTGGAACTTTTATAGTCTACTCAGGAAAGTGTCAACACTATCTTGGCACTTCACTCCAGAAATGCACACAATAGTGCTTTTCCCTATAAAGCAGATAGCAAGTCTTTCATCTCTAGATAAAAAGAAGACACTTTAATGGCCAGTCTCTCCTAATCCAAAACATGAGAAGACTCCATGTGACCATATACAACTGACAGTATGGCATACCATGAGTGCTTCAGGCCATATGGTTCAGCTGTCTTATCATAGCATGGCACTACTTCGGGATGTCAGGTGCCTTCTGGACCATGTACTCAGTATCCCATAATCTTACTTAAAAGAACAATGCTGACAATGCCCAGAATGCACTTGAATGAAGTCAGTTGCTTAAGCACTCAGTATTTAACTCAGGTCACAAGCTCACTCTAATATTGAGCTGTTGACTCATAAATTTACTCAAAGCCCCCACTGTTATTCACTCACAAATCTCTTATGTTCATGTTTAGCTCACTGGTGAGCACCTAATTGCACTCTTCCTCTCTCAGTGATTTACATAGTTACATACCCACTCAAGCGATAAGCCATTCACACACCTACTCAGCTCCACACCTAACCGCAATGAAAACCTCTCCGTCCATTATTCTTCTCTTAACATATTACTCATGACTAGCGGTTCAGTTCTGGTACTTCTGTTTACTCTGACCCACAGATAACAATGTGGACATTGAGTTTAATGGGGACTGTTAGCACAATGATAACGCACAATTAAACTATTGCACAGTCAGTGATATAATTTCTTTATAGAAAGAGATAAGGCTTCTATCCAAGTAAAGTACAATTGCTCAGCAAATATATTTCTTATAGCTTACACTACTATCAGTACAGTTCAAGTGAGTAAAGTTGTACTCAGTTCTATTGCATCCTTTGTTTTTTGGACAATTACGCCATTACATTGGCGCTCACACTCATTTGAGAGGGGCAACAGTCAGATGCAACACTGCGCTGTAGCAGCCATGGCCGCATGGAGTGTTCCTGTAAACCTTGTGATTCGTTGTGCAGAGGGTGTCTGGCACTGACAAAGGGGATGGTACAGCAAAACAGATGTATGTGATCTTCAGTGACAGAACCAGCAGCACTGGACACCACACAGGAACCAATGTAGGTGGGCTGCACTCTTTTATACAAAACCATGAATGGCGAAAGTGAGCTACAGGGAAGGAGGGAGAGGGCCTCAAGAAGTCAGCATTTCCACAATGGTCAGCCCTGTAATCCTATTTGCACGTCGCTCACTCTGGTGGCTCATGCAACACCATGTTAACTCCTTGCACAGAGAGACCTAGAAAGGATATGAAGAGCTCAACTCCTGCTGCTGGTGACCTTGAGTTGGGATGAACACAGTGGCTGCTGCCACCGAGTAGCACGGGTGAGGTGGGGGGATAGAACAATACATTTGAAAAATTACTTACATTGCTGCCGGACCGCCGCCTCGCGTCATCCTCTTCTGTTCCTGCTTGAAGCAGGAAACACAAACAGGCTCCCCTAGCCAATCACAACGCTGCAATGTGATTGGTCTGAGCACCGTGGTTCAGCGCTCAGACTGGCAGTGGGACCCTGTGCATGTTCCCCACCAGGCTGTGTATTACAGCCTGGTGGGGAACATGAAAAGTGCGCATGACTGTTTGGCCGGCCCAAGACGGCCAGCCAAACAGTCATGAGCACTTAAATGCCCACCACTCCTCCCCCAGCTGACTGTGACACAGCCAAGTCCCACCCACCCCGTAAACTGGAAAAATAAAATGATAATAACATAATCTTATCATTTTATTTTATCCACTGCTCAAAATACAGTGGGGCGACGCTCCTCTGCCTTATAGGAGGAACCGCCACTGGATGAACATCACCACCAGGTACCGAAGCTTGGCATGTCTTTTCAAGCAAAGATCCTCATGGCAGCTCATGGAACAGCATGTTCTGCAGCTCTAGGATAAATTGGAGAGGCTTTCAGCATGCCAGGCAGCATCCTTTCTTCTCAAGCTTATCTAAAACAATAGTTATTTCCTTCGTCCCTTAGAATATCCTTACTTCTTCAGAAGAGGTGGAGGGTTTTCCGACCTCAGTCCTTCCTCTTTCCTTTCATATGTGCTTGTGCTTAAATCTCAATGAAGTCAAGAGGTGAACTTATATATATCAATCACTAGACTGCCGATAGCTAGAAATAGTGGCAATTTTTGACAAGTTAACGGGTCCCTCAAATTTAAAGTTGGAGATGTAGTTCTGCTGAATGGAAATCAGTGTCCCATAAGGTGCACAGTCACTTTGCCTCTCTTAGTGACGGCCGATATCACATAATGTCTAATATTTTTGAAGTGGAGATGTACGTACCAAAAGCTGTGATAGACAGTAAATTGTCTTAAATTGGTTATGCTGATCTTTGTAGCTATATAGAAACCCTTAGAAGCAATTTCAAATTATACATTGAGGTATTAATTCTCTATTTAGTTGGCAAAGTTCCATATATATTTAAACATTTTTTTTTACTTTCAGCCAACATGTGTTTCACTCTAACTTTGTGCGCAAGCCCAGGGCTTTTTCAAGACTGTAGTGTATGAAATCAAAGAAATTATGGAAATACAGGAAATAAAATAAAATTACAAAAAGAAAATGAGAACCATAAGAGAAATAAATAAAAAATAAGAGTTAGGATATGGCAATTTCAAATAAATACCTTTTTCAATCATACTGTATAAGCACACACTGTATTGCATAGCAAATGTGAAGAGATTCACTCAAAAGAAGATCTGTGCAGCATGCGTAATTTTGCTGAGGAAGGGGATGTGTATGAGGAATTCACTCAAGATTGAGTTGAGAAACAGTAACTGTAAGCAAATGCCTCTTGTTGCATGATCACGCCCACATTTTTGGACTGATGCTGCTGGTTTTTTGACACTGTAAGTGCACGGAGTCCTTCCAAACATGGCCTCAATGCCAGTGCTCTGACCCTTATAAAAATGTATATGTCAAATTGGCTCACTCACAGTTGGCATAAGTTAACTTACATATAAGTCCCTCGTATATGGTACTAGAGGTAGCCAGGGCCTGTAAGTTAAAGTGTCCCACATGGACTCCAGCACTTATTGTGCCACCACAAGTGTGACTAAGCAAAGCATGACTCTCAACCCACTATTGAAAGCTGGCAGAGAAGTTTCTAAACTTCTAACTCAACTTTGCCATTTAAAGTAATGGCAAAGCCCAAACATTCATTTTTAATATTTATGTCATCCCTAAGGCAGACCTACTGAGTCCTAAAGGCAGGGTGCATTATATTAAGAGGATGGACATGTGTTTTAGTAACTTACATGTCCTGACAGTATAACCCCACACTGTCATTTTTACTGTGCAATGGATAGTAGCCCCATTGGCGAGTACAGGGTTACACGGTGACAGCTCAGCAGTGCCAACTTCTGAATGGGACTACCAAATATGATACTTCAGGGTATCTAAAAAATCATTGCACAAAGCCCGACTAGTTGCTCAAGTAAAATTTAATGTAACTTTTGCACATATGGCAACTTTAGAAAGTTTCCACTTTGTTGCCCAAGGTTTCCGGTGATCGTTTACAGTTGCACACAAGTTGGTGTCCTAGAGACAAACTTCTGCCTCCTGGGGAGAGGTGTGATCGACTCTAAGGAAGGAACACAAAGAATCTGGCAAGGGAAGAGGTGCGACCTCCTCCTGGCAGGATGACCAGAGTGTGATCCAAAAGGTGAGCTTCAAAGGGAAGCAGCTTTTGAAGGGCAACAAATGGTAGTCACGAGAGGAGATGCTCTTTTGTTTTAGCAAACAGGCTGGCTTCTCAGACAGAGAGAGAAAAGCCGTTGCAAAACCAGTTTTTCCGTGGGCATGTAGGTGCCAAGCATCCACATCTCTGGGAAGGGCTAGGGAGCTCCACACACCAAGAGAAGGGTTGTGCCATGTTGGGAGTGGGCAGACTGGTGCGTTCTGCACTAGCCAGATGCCACATTTCAATGAAAGTCATCACCAGGCAGGAGGACACCTGGCTGCCCATTGGCTAGTAGTCGCCATAGCCCTGAGGGCAAGAAACTGGCATAAAAGTGGCATCCCTGCCATCTAGACCTCAGGTCATGCCTGTACTGGAGATAGGACTGAAGAAGGACTGCCCTGCTGATCTCTGGACCCAGCAAAGAAAGGATGTATCAAAGACAGGACTGCACCTGCTACAACTTGGGCTAGCAAAGGAAGCGCTGTGTCTGTGGTGCTCTGCTCAAGGAAAAGTTATCCTTGAGGCCCAGACAGAGAAGATGACTTCACGAGTCAGTTGACTGACTCTCTGTTACAGCCACAGGCCCATAAAAGCTGAGAAGCCTGCTCCTCTGACAGCCTAGTGCCAAGATGCCTGACCATCGCCGGACACCAAGGTGTGCCTGGGAGCCACAGTCCCAACCATCAAAAGTTGCAACTAAGTCTGCTGGACCTAGGAGAGTCGTCGGAGTGAAGTTTGGTCGCTAAGCAAGGAAGTTACTGCCAGTTAAAGGGAAACGCTGCTTTTGCTGTAATTGGAGACCAGTAGGCCAGTGACAACTATTTTTTGGATGGACTTCACCCAGACATCCTGGGACA
This sequence comes from Calotriton arnoldi, assembly GCA_963921515.1. Lineage (NCBI taxonomy): Eukaryota > Metazoa > Chordata > Amphibia > Caudata > Salamandridae > Calotriton > Calotriton arnoldi. The sequence continues at coordinate 96,333 of CAWUFW010003088.1, forward strand.
TCGACCTTTGAAACTAAAGTTGCCACTCCATGGACCAAGGGGTGGCCACAGGAAGAACCCCAACACCGGCTCTGCATCCTCAGCATCCTTGAGCATCTTCAGCATACTGCATCTCTTGTATCAGGACCACTCTATTGATTCTTATGGGGGTTTACCCATTGATCCTGAAACAGGACCAGAGACTGCTTTAACTGCGAGGTAACTGTTCAACTAGACCTTATTGGTCTCTGTGACTGGATCCCTGTCAGCGTTGCGACTCACAAGAGTGCGCTTATAGCAGTTTTCAAGTCATTTGTCTTGACTAACCCTACACCGCAAGCTGTGGTAGATTACAGCGATTAATTCCACTAAGTGAAAAGCTATGATTTATTGTTTCTTTAAGAATTCATATCTCTGGAACCCTCCAGTGGGTTTTTGTCATTGCGGTGTCTATTTAAAGATAAAAATGCAACCTATTTTTATAAATTGGTATTGGATTTATATTGAGTTGCATTTTTTTCTTATACAACTGGGTGAGTATTTCAATAGAGATCATTTCAATGAATGCTGGAGGGCTTGACTGAACTTCCATGTAGAGGAAAGAGAATCAAAATGAGAACTAACACAGTACAGGTATAACATATCAATTATGTTGACCTCAGGAAGAAACGTTCGGAAAACATACCTGGAAGGTAATTAACTTAGTATAGAAAGAAAAGCCGATCATGTCTATCATTGTGAAATAAAATAGAGAGGAGAAACGAAATGGAATATTTCAAACCTACAAATGTTGAAGAGACAGAGATGTACCTGGGATTTTGATAAGGGAAAAGAACCTGTCATGATGGGTGGATCCTCTAGTAGGGGATAGTGTGACACTGATTCGTCAACTGGGTGCTTCTGATTCCATTGAGATATACTTAGGTTTTTAAAGGGCTTATAGAAATTTGCAAGCAGCTCATATTGAGTGTTATTCTTATATGACATAGTTCATGGCATAGGTTACAATAACAGATTTTGGAAATCACAAATTAGATAAAAAATGGGATACTAAGTGATATAACAAAGTATCAGCTAGGTACAGAGGAAACACTATCCTGAAGTCCTGAATTCCTCAAAGACACAGACAGAAATTGCCAACATTTCATGTTTAAACTCGGTTACCATTATAGGAAACCATTGATCCTATCTGTACAATAATTTTTAAAAGGACTACACTTTGTGATAGTGAAACAGTGGTCAGCAATCCTACTTTTTTTTTTTATAACATATTTTATTGAAATTTTCAGAGTACCACTTGGGCAAAAGCCCACATAGTCCACTTGATAACAAAATGTTGAAGGGGAAAGGAGTATAGGAGATATCAATGGGTACAGTTTATCTACAAACAGAACAAAACAAACTGAGAACTGTACGCAGACTGCCCCACACCCCTGGCAATGGCAAGCAAAAATCAATACCCACATTAGGCTAAGAAAAAGAAATGGTATATCATACATTTGGACCCACAAGCTTCTCATAAGATTGTTTCTATGGGGATTGTGAAAGAAGAGGGGGGAGATCAATGCCCCGGTATGCGGCCCACCGAGACCATAACTTTCTATGTTTTAAGGGACAACCCCTCGCTTGGAACACAGCCATCTCCGCACCCATACACTTATCGAGCTCCTGTCGCCATTTCCCAATCGTTGGTGGCGAGGTATTCTTCCATAGCTGGGCTATGTCCCGTTTGGCGATTGTAAGGGCCAAGAATAACAGGTGTTGCTTGTATCGGTTCCCTCCGATGTCCTCCGTACCATGGAGTAAGAACAACCGGGGATCGTGTGGCAAGTCCCAGGACAGCACCTCTCAAGGCACGACGACAACCTGCGCCAAAAAGGCTGTAATGCTGAGCAGTTCCACACAGTGTGGAGGAACGTCCCTTCCTCCCTCTCGCAGCGCAAGCATATGGGAGATGGCACAACTCCCATCCTCCAGAGCCGGAGACGGGTATAGTACACGCGGTGCACATATTTAAACTGAATGAGACGGTATCTAGTGGCTACAGCAGCTCCCCGCGGGCTAGCAATCGCCTCCGCCCAGTCATCATCTGTCAAGTCAGGAATATCGTCTTGCCATGCCTTCCTCGTTTTGTGTAGTGTCGTGGCGGAATGTGTCGTCAAAGTCTGATATATTTGTCGTATTTTGTGTGCACCAAGATCGCCCATGAGAAGGTGCCCCTCGAGTGGATGGAAGTCAGGGAGGTCAGCAAGATTTACAAGTGCAGGGGTCAAAGCGTGCGCAGTTGAAGGTATTTATAGAACTGGGTTTTATGGAGGTGAAACTCCTCCTGCAATTGCTGGAAGGATTTTAGAACAGTGCCCCGCATGATGTCATTTTGCCTGGAAATACCAATCAAATCCCATTGGCGAAACCCCGTCAATGCGGACACTTGGCGTAAATAATTACCATGCCATAAGGGTGTTGCCTGCGTCAACCGCCCGTTCCATCCCATGCGTCGGACAGTGTACCGCCATAACCTGATCGTTGTTTGACATGCGTGTGGCAAGAAGTCAAGTTTCTGTGTGCCATAGAGTAGTCGCAGGAGGGGGGTCCTATCCATGGCCGCATGTTCTACCACGAATGCCGGGTCTGCAGGTGAGTTGTACCACCAGTCGTTTATGATTAGGAGGTGGGCCGCCACATAATAGGAGTAGACGTCGGCGTCTGCAATGCCTCCGCAATAAGTAGATTGTGTACATGTCTGTAGCGCCACCCGAACCGCCCCACCCCCCCATAAAAAGTTATGAATGGCGTTGATTTGTGCAAACCACGCCCGTGGGATATGATATGGAAAGTTCTGCAGACGATAAAGCATCCTGGGGAGTGAGACCATTTTGAAGATGGCCGACCGGCCATAAAGTGAGAGAGGGAGGGAGGACCAAATAGAGGTCTCCTCACGGAGGTTGGCAAGGAGCGGGTTGATATTGCGGGCCCATGAATTCTGCGGGCAAGGGGATACAAACACACCCAGATATTGAAAGCCCTCCGTGGCATGTTTCAGTTGAGAGGCCCAAGTATTCCTGCCTTGGTATCCACACACTGGGAATAACACAGATTTAGCAGGGTTAGTATGTAGCCCGGTATTTTGACTGAAGACCCGGAGAATTTGCAAAATACGTGGACCCGATATCCAGGGGTCTGTCATAAAAAACAATACATCGTCCGCATATAAAGCAATGCGGTCCGGCTGCAGCCCTGACCAATCGAAGCCTCTGAGCACCGGGTCGCTACGGACCCATTCCGAGAGAGGCTCAACTGCAAGGGCAAAGAGGAGAGGTGACAGGGGGCAACCCTGCCGCGTACTTCTACCAATGGAAAAGAAGGGAGAGCGGTGACCAGCAATACGGACCGAGGCCAGTGGATCGGTATAGAGCAAGCGTACGTATGCTAGAAAGCGTGGCCCTAAATTGATCGCCCCTAGGAGTTGAAATAGGTATTCCCAACTGAAGGAGTCAAAGGCCTTGTCTATGTCGGCCAATAATAAGGCCGCGGGCGGCCCAATTCAGGGGCTTTGGCCATAGCATTGTGAACGCGGCGAATGTTATGCCGGGTGGCCCGGTGTGGCATAAAACCAGACTGGTCCAAGTGGAGTGATCCGACAACCCTCTCGGGAGATGCGCGGCCTGGGCAAATCTGTGGACATAACTCCGGGGAGTGAACAAGTAGTCTAGGCAAGATACTGAGCCATGTACCGCTGAAAGAAACGTAAAACCTAACTCGGCCGAATGATATTTCCGCCAAATATCAGCCCAACCCAAGCTTCCCGCAAGCGACGTCAATTTGGAAGGGCTAAGAGGGGCAGTAGCACCTGGGTTCCGCCTCCTGTCCAGTGGTGTCATAGTATCATTCCAGTCCCCACCCATGAGGGACAGACCATCAGGTAGGTCGCCCCACAGTCTAGTCAGGGTTTCTACGAACATGGCCCCAAGGGGCGGAGGAGCATACACGCTACCGAGTCTGATCGGCTCACCATATAGCGTGCCCGTCAGGAAGACATACCTGCCCCCAGGATCCAGCCAATGTTTCTTATGAAGGAAGGGAACACGACCATGGACAAGGATGGCAGTCCCACGGGAGCCCCTGGTGAAGCCCCCATGATATACCTGGCGGAACCCGAATCGCTCTAGACAAGGGGCCTTATTGCCGAGGAGGTGCGTCTCTTGCAGGAGTAGAATGTCGGCTCCGTATCGTTTAGCTTGCCGTAAAACGGCCCCTCGCTTGAATTTATTAAGGAGTCCCCGTATGCTCCACGTTACCACCGTCAGTTCGCCCAGATGGGAGACCTGTACTTGAGAGGCCATGGATCTAGTCTAGGTCTAAACGAGGTGGCATGCCTAATAGGGAATGAGGAAAGCATCTGCGTATGTAAACAACTAAAAACTGAACAATATTACCCCAAAACCACCCCCCTTCCAATGTCCCCCCACCCACCACCCAATACTGCCAAAAACAAGGAGCATCTGTCGCATCTGTCGCGGTGAGGAGTACCCCAGGACCCCAACCCCGGATCCCAGAGACCCCACTCCAATGGATCCCACCCTCCCTGTATAACATAAACCATGGGGGCTAGTGACCGTGCAGATCAGCCACCGTGTAGTGCGGCTACCCCTACCTAGAGCAAATGTTCAGTAGTGCCCAGCCTATAAGCATATATAATCATAACACAGAAGCATCATTGATTACAACTGGATCAGGTTCCTAGTTCGGGGCTGGAAGAGCGACGGTCCGAACCAGAGCGGTGACGTCTTTTGAACTTAGTCCTGCGCGGTCTATTCCGCTGCGAGCCCCTAGAGGAGTCCGATTCCAGCGGCAGCGGGGAGTGCAGCTTCAAGTGGACCCTCTCGTCAGCCCAGGCAAAGACTGCTTCAGGCGTATCAAAAAAGAATGTTTTGGAGTTAAAGACCACTCGGAGTCTAGCAGGATATAAAAGCATGTAGGAGAGATTGAGGTCACGCAGCCGCCTCTTTGCGGCTGTGAAGGACTGCCTTTGCTGTTGCACCAGACGGGTATAATCAGGGAAAATCATGATGGGCCTGGAGTCATATATTAGCTTATCTTTGTTCAATCTGGCGTATTGCAGCACCTCATCCCTGTCCGCATAATTTAGCAGCTTGGCGATGACATGTCGCGGGTTTTCTCCGGGTGGTGGTTTCCTTGCGAGTGCCGGTGGGTCCGTTCGACCACAAAACAGGATGAAAGTTTATCTGCAGGTAGTAGGTCTGTGAGCCAGGAGGTGAGAAAGCGGTTCATGGAGCCTCCCTCGCAGCCCTCTGGGAACCCCACGAAGCGGAGATTGTTGCATCTCGCGCGGCCCTCTGCATCTTCAGCGCGAGCGGCAAGTTCCTTAGTAATCACCGTCAATTTATTGACCTGATGTTGGAGGGTCTGCACGGTATCTTCCACTGATGTTACCCGTGTCTCCGCCTCGGTGATGCGGTCCACCGCCTTTCTCAGGTCCTGTCACAGGAACGAGACCTCGGTACCCACCGCTCCGATCTTGGCCTCCAATGTGTCCCTCGCGTTTGTAATGGCTGCCAATAGGGCCGCGTTGTCAGGTACCGGGCCCGGTGGAGCACTCCCTCCGGAAGACGCAGCAAATTGGTCTAGGGTACTCTGCTTCGGGCCCGTGGCACCAGGTTTATCCTTGCCCATTGTGGTGTTGTCGGGGTCTTGTGCCGTGTGACCCCGGGGCAGAACTCGGCCCAGCAAAGTGACACACCGCCACCGGGCACCCGCTGTAGGGGTACAGGGACACACCGCGGCTGGCCCTCACGGAATCCACCCACCTAGGCCGCAAGCCGCACCAGGACTAATCCGGCCGCTTCCGCAACCGTCAGTGGGCAGCCAAGCAGGCCCCGTAGAGGAACCGAACTCGCCGGACCACCAGCATGCGGCAGAACCCCGACCCCTTCGCGCTCCAAGGCAGCCACTCCTCCGACGGTACGGGGTCTAGGGCACTACGCCATCTCAATGGCCGCCAGGCCTCTCATAGGACCTCGTCTCTCCACATGGCCCGTCTCAGGATGTGCACTAGAGCTGCAGAGTGGCAACAAACCAGATCAGGGGCACCAGGCACCGGGGGGAGGGCAATGGATGCTAGGCAGGAGCCGTGCAGCAAGGCCCCGGTCCAAGGCCCCGGCGTCAAGGCCCACCGCAATCTCCAGATAGGCCCGGGCATCCTGCAACCCACGTGTCCGGGGTGCGGCAGATGCAGTGGCCCCCCCAACTCAACAGGCTATCGATGGCAGGGCAGAAGTTACACACTGGGGGCCCCGACTCCAGGCCCAGGCGCCGGGCCCGTCCCAAGGTGACAGAGGGGTCCGGGCGTCCTGCATTCCACACGCCCCGGCTGTGGGCAACGAGGTGTTCCCTCGGTATGGCAGGTGAAGAATGCAGGGCAGGGTTCATACACTAGGGCTCCGGTCCCAGGCCCGCCCAGGTATCCTGCGCCTCATGTGTACTGGCCGTGTTGGGCGAGAGTCTTCCTCAATGCGGCCGGCCCCACTCTAGCTCCGGTACGCAGGTAGTCCCCGGGAGCGCACGGCAGCAGATGGCGCCGGATGGGCCCCGCAGGCACGGCAAGACAACGCCACGGTCCCCCCGCCCCCAGGGCCCCGGCGGCGAGGCCTCAACACCGGGCAGCACTCAGGACTAGGCGAGCCCCGCGGCCCCCCCCCACGTCAAGCTGGGCCGCCGGGCTCCCCCGCAGCCCAGGCGCAAACCCAAGGTCAAGAGCCCCGCCTAGAACCCCTCAGGCGAGGCCGTACGACACCAGCCGCCCCCACCCGACCCCCCCAGACGCCCACGCTCACCTCGTCCCGGGTTCCCAACCCGGTCCAGGTACTACTCTGGCCACGATCGTCCGATCAGTCCGCAGGCAGAAAGGCGCCGCTCCACGTCTGCAACTCGCTTGTTTCAAACAGGCGTCAGGCAGCAATCCCGCTGCGAAATCCGTTACGGATCCCACAGCGGCACACCAGCTGGGATCCGCGTTACAGGAGGTACGATTGAGCTGCTCTAAGCTCGGGTGTAGAAGGATTATTGTCGGATTTTACCGGTGGGCACGCGGAGCTCGCTCAAGCTGCGTCCGCCATGCTGGCTGCTCAGGCCACACACCCCCGCAATCCTATTTTAAGAAAGATTTTATTCGTATCGGAAACAGTTTTCATTGGGTGCCCGTTTCCCTCTTTTATTATTAAGATGCCTTTGATTAAACATTAGAGCTACTAAAGCCACAGGTAATGCTTGGACCAGAATTTTCAGTACACTCAAACCATTTCCCTTTAATAAAATGTCTCCGTCATCTTTTTCTTTAATTTTACTTACTAATATTACACAAGAATAATGCTTAATAAGGCCTTTCATGTATTTTTTCTGACTTAAGTTCAACATAATTGATAGGTTATACCTCTCCTGGCTTTCCTTCTAATTTTGATTCTCTTCCCTTTACTTAGAAGTTCGATCAAGCCCACCAACATTCGTTGAAATTATCTCTACTGAAATACCCACGCAGAGCTTAATACTACTCAATGAACTTAGAAAGGCATCAAACATTATTTAAAAAAAGAATTATACCATTTGTTTTTTGGTTAATAACCTGTGCCCGAGTTAGCATCGAAAAATTACTATTCCTGCAAGTGTTCCTCAGCTCGAGTGAAATCCCCATACACATGATCTTCCCCACCCAAAATCTCATGTGCAGCACAGACCTTCTTTTGAGTGACTCTCTTAATGTTTGCTGTGCAACACAGTGTGCGCTCATACAGTGTGATTTAGACATGTATGCATTTGTAAATAGGACATATCCTAATTCTTATTTATTATTTATTTCTCTTAGGTTTCTCTTATTTTCCATTTTTTATTTCTTTCATTTTCTCTATTTGCATGTTTTCTTAGGTTTCATACATTACAGCCTTGAGAAAGCCCTAGGTCTGCACATGTTGGCTGAAGTTCAAGTAAATTGTTCAAATGTATAAAGAACTGTGCTAATTAAAAAGAGGATTAACACCTTAATGTATTGTTTGAAATTGCATGTATGGTATTTAAAATACCTAAAAAATCAGCATAATTAATATGAGACAATTTACTGATTATCGCAGCTTTTGGTACATGTATCCGCTCTTCAAAAATATTGTACATAATTAAGTTAAAGGGATTTTGCCTAGAATTGCTGCACATCCCATAATACGATCCAAATGCTCATAAACGAATAGATTGGGTATAAAAGGACGAATGAGGAATTTCATATAGCCCTTTCTTCTTTTTCGCAATCATAGAATGTCCATTGAACTTGTGGATCTCTCCCAAATATTCCTTCAGCCAAAAGTGACTATTGCTGAGCTCAGCTCTTCTTGCCAGAGCCGCACACATGATGGGATGATGGGCAGACAGCCCATCAATTTCTCCAAGGTATTTTATGGTGGCCCACGCCACAGTTCTTTGTGCATGTATTGCTTCTATCAGGCTACAGCGGAAGATGAATGCAACACACATTTTCCTGCTCCAGTAAAGATTATCTTGAATTTTGAACTAGACACGTAACTGCAAGCTTACAACAACTGATGAGGGAAGGAGATAAAGGGAAAGGTGAAAGCAGCACAGGAAAAAAAAGAGATGACGAACTTTCTGGCCTTTCTATCAGTGCTTAATTTGAGCCAATGGTTTCCGGTGCTCGGCACTGGCACTTAATTGTCAACACCGGCGCTTGTGACAGTCTGCCACAAGGCGGCGCTGTCTGGCTAAATTAGAGATGGTGACAATAACAGGTAATTATTAATTCAATATCCATTAAAAATTACTATTACCTACCGCCCAAGCCATTCTTATAGCCACGGGGCATGAAATAGTCTGAACTATCACACTTGTAGGAGTGTGATGGTTAGTAGTTGTGTTGTTACTATCATTGGCAGCATGGTAGGGGCAATGTGTGGCGCAAGCTGCAGTGGTCTCCTGATGAGAGCCCGGGCACTTTTTTTTTACAAACTAAGCACTGCTTTCTATATATCTGTCACACCAAATCAAGGCTACAAACAAGCAAGAGGATCCCAATACTGGAGTGTGCCACCCCTCCTGTACACAAACACCTCTCACACACACACCTCTCAAAATCATGGTGCATGGGGGGGCTCAGTCGTGACACACTATATAGATTTTAGAAGGAACAGACAGTCATGCAGGTGCATGTAAAAAGCAACGTAGCCAATGACTAGGGATAAGCTCACACTAACTATTAGTCTTGATGTGCCTTTGGTTCTGCTGGCCTCTGGTTATTCACGTTGACAGGAGTCCCACGCTCGGTGGCCACTTTAGATCCAACAGAGTTTAGCTAAACAGTAATATGTAGAGCATCTGCCAAGCCTTTGGTACTACAGATCCACTGTGCAGGAAACCATATGGGGTGGTTAGATGGGGAACAGGATGGGGCCTTGGCTACTGTGCCAAGGACACTTCAGACGATAGCGTGCCATCCATGAATGGCCCTGGATCCCTCACATCGCATAACGGTGAGTGGAATGCACATGTTTGTGCACAGCAAGCCATTCAGATGCTTTGTATCAATCCTGGATCCAGGGATATCAAAATGACCAACGAGACAAAATGCCACCATCAGGTGTGAACATTTCTTAAAGGCCTAACAGTACTTTTTGGAAAATAAATATCTCAAAGACTACTGAACATGCATACGTCAAACCAGGAAAGGGCCTATTCTGAATAAAGTCTCACTTTAATGCCAAGTTTGGTGCTATCCCGTTCACTGAACATTCCTATGGCATTTACAATGGGAAGCAAGTTTTTTAAAACTCCTCAAATAATTTTGTAGCCCCCTGACCAATCAGCACACGGGACATACAGGAACTAAGTTTGGATGTGTAAAGTCTCTGCTACTTTTCATGCAACTTCGTCTAAAGTTTATTAGTAAATTTAACAAAAGCCATGCCCTATGGAAACCGTATAGAACATGTCATGACAATGAGAATAAATTGATACATTGAACTAATAAACGTATACTCATGTATTGATTACTATAGTGCACAGGTCAAATTTTACCTTTAACCATAGTACAGCTTAACTGACGTGTGAAATGGTTTCACCAGACTAACAGATTCCCAGTTAATATGGCTTTGGGAAAAAAAATAGCCGAGCCCTTACTTACAAAGCAGGTTTAATCAGATTTTATCACACTGCGAGATTTACCTCTTTAGTTCTGATTCTGTGCCTTTCCTCACAACAACCACACATGAAAAGGCAGCATGGCATCACCATACAACACATAGTAGGCTTACTTGTCAAAGAGGCCTATTGACACTATTGACAGAAAACATGTTTATTGCTATCAACTCAATAATGCTCATTTTATGGAACACGGAAGGATGAAGGGCTGAGTGGACCCATCGTGATTCACACTTGGAACCATGCGTTCAAACACAGATCCCTGGAGTGGATGCACTAGTCGCCGGAGCCACAGCCAAGGTGAGAATATGTGCTTTCTTGCTATTGTTGAGGTAGGCGAGGAGCGTCACGGTCCACTTGTGACCCCCACCTCTGATACACCCTCAAACATCTATATATACATACATACATACCACGCTAGTAATGGCATGCGCCGCTTCAACATAAATAAATCGGTTTGCAAGCATGAGCACTTACATACTGACAATACAGAAGACCACTCTAGTATTAAGGAAATATTACAGCGCCCCGTAAAGCTAGTGATCTTTATATAAGAACAGTGTAACTCTTGCTGAAAGCAGCAGGGCGCATTTACTCAACGACAGTCACTTCAAAACCCATCTGTAGACGTTCCATAAGAACACCCTGATGAAAAGTGAACTTACCCAAAAGGCTGAGCCGCAGTATTCATCGAGAACCGCAGTCATAGCTGCGCTGCTGCTTCTCAGCCGCGGGACTGGGCCGACTCCGAGGCACGCGCTCAGAACGCGCACTAACTTATTTATTTATTGCAAGCCTGCTATCTCTTCATGATTCAGCGGCTAAAAGTCACCCCTCGCCCAGGGACACTCCGCTGCTCGCCTAGGGCCGAGCTCACCCAGTGACTGTGGTGTTTGTTAATCTTTAACGGATCCAATATTTCTTTCATAACTCCACGGGGCTTGTTTGTGAAGAGCGCGCGGCTGACTCATGCTCACGGGGGTCCTGCGAGGTTCTGTCATGGCGCTCTCTTCGGGCCGAGCCACTGCCAATGACTGGCACATTCATTAATTGGTGTGAATAAACTTCTCAATTAAGCTACCAAAATTCACTACTTTCACCCCCTGAAGCGCATCTGATAAATCCTTTTTGAACTTAATTAGGAATAATTTGGAGCGGTGATGTTCACTGCTACTAATAATGTGTAAGCTCCCGTCACTTGGCGCGGCCCTCAAACGGCAAACCGGTCACTGATAGGCACGCGCACGCACGTCTCCATACATTATCCCTACGTAGAGGATTTTACATTCGTTCCCATAGGCAATGATAGAGTGAACAGTGTGCTCTGTGTATGTACATCGTGACACATGACTCATTTATCAAGTGATTTCTGCTTGCCCATAAAATGCAGGCAGCGTTTCTATAACAGTGATAAACGGGCGCAATTTGCGCAAATAAAGCATTTTTGCCGCCTGCTTGCATCATTAACAGTGGTTAACACCGTTTAGGGCATTAACGACCAGGGGTGTAGCTTCTGTGGTGTTCAGGCCTGGCTGGACACCGCTGAGGCTAGGCCTCTGGCGTGGTTACGCAGCAAACTAATAAAAAACACACACTCAGTATTATTAGTTTGAGCCAAAGTTCACGAGCGGTCTTGCGCTCGTTTATTTAAGCCTTCGGCCGAGCCCGCCCTCCGGGTGCGTGCGTGTGTGTAATACAATGTATGGTGCGGGCCGGGTGGCACCGTCACTGGCACCGTCACTACATCCCTCCAATCTTTTAGATACTAAGATCTTTTAATATTGCACATTCAGTTCTGGTGCACATGGCACGCAAAGTCTCTTAGTCTTTGGATGGGGACAGGATTCGGCCGAAGACCATACCTCTGGCTCCGGGAGTTGTTTTACACTCTTGTCCCTCCAGCACCCCCCTCCGATGACAGGGGGCTTGCACTCGGGTTGGCCTGTTCTTCACCAGCCGGTGATTCTCCTTCTGGCCGTTGTGGCGTCGTTGCCTGACCGCTGCGCGGGGTGCTCGGTGGTACCATTTCTTCTCCCCCTTCTTCGACACCAGTCTCACCACCTGTTGTTGGGAGTCTGACTCCCACTTTCTTAAACCAGGACACATTACGGGTGACCACTCGAGTCCTGTGCTTAGCCGACACCATGGTCCCTTGCACCTTGATGACTTCCCATACCTCCAGCTCGTACGGGGTACGATACTTCCATCCCGGGTATCGGTCCTTCACAACGACCCGGTCCCCAACTTGAATGTCCATCTCCAGTGCCCTGCGCGCTAGGCTTGCCTTGTCGTTGGTAGCTCTCCTTCGGGTTTGAGTAGCATCTTGATCCAGCTCCGTTGGATTCCAGGACGGGTCAGCGGGAATGCTGTCCCGAGGCACTTTCCGGAACAGCAGGTGCGCCGGGGCACACTGCGTTGTGCAGTGCGGTGTCTGACGGTATGCACTTAAGTATTGCTGGAGGCAGTGTTCGACATCATCGCCCTTTTCGACACCAATCCTGAGAGCTCTGTTCAGAGTCCACATGAAGCGTTCAACCTCTCCATTCACCTGCGGCCACTGTGGAGTGATCTTGCGGTGTCGAATGGCGTGGGATGACAGGTACTCCTGAAACTCTCTCCCTTGGAAGGGTGGACCATTATCTGATTTAACTTCTTCCGGGAGTCCCATCATCGCGAAGACGCGATCGAGCGCGGCTTTGACTTGGGGAAAAGCTGTCGATGACACTACTTCCACCACAGGGAACTTTGAGTGCGAGTCAATGAGGACCAGGGTGCTCCTTCCGTCAGGGAACGACCCAAAGTCAATACTCACTTGGGTCCATGGCTCCGGGCAGGGCGCTTCGGTGATGACCGGATGCGGCGCCGGGTTACTTCCGGTAATGTTGCATGAGTGGCATGTGTGGATGGCTTCCTCGACCATAGTGTCCATACCGGGGAACCATACTTTACTTCTGAGACGGGCTTTGGTTTTAGCTATCCCTTGGTGTCCTTGATGTGCTAGACAGACCACTCTCTCTTGGAGGCTCCTGGGAATCACTAGGGTGGTGCCGCGGAGAACAATCCCATGCAGACCTTCGCTGAGCTCGCTCCGGGCTCTCCAAAGCTGTTGACGGAACAGTCTTTCCTCCTCTGTCAAGGCACTGACTCCGTCAAGAAAGTGATGCCAGCTCCGGTCCACCAACGTTGCTTTGACCTTGGTCAGACATTCATCGGACTCAGTGGCTCTACCGATGTCCTCGAGCGTGAGAGCATTTGGGCAGGCCTCTTGAGAGATCATTCGAACAAATTCTTCTGTGTTGTCTTCATCGGCCACGTGTCCAGGTGGAGCAGACGTGCCAGGGTAACGCAACAGGAAGTCAGCCGGGTTGCTGACCCCAGGTCGGAAGATCACATCAAAACGGTAGGCTTGCAGTTGATCTGCCCATCTCTCGATCCTTGGGGGAGCCAACCTGGATGTGCCTGCAAAGAGGGGAACGAGAGGCTTATGGTCGGTGACCACACGAAATTCCTGTCCATAGAGATGAAAATGTTGGCACGCCCATTTGATAGCCAGGGCTTCACGCTCTATCTTGGCATATCTCATCTCTGTTGCTGTTTACGCTCTGCTTGCATAGGCAGTTGGGACCCACTCCTTCGCTTCCGTCTCCTGCATGAGAACCGCACCTAGCCCCACAGGGCTAGCATCCACCACCACCTCCGTGCGTCTGTTGGGTCGAAAGTACGCCATGACTTTATCATCGATGAGGGCCTCCTTCACAGCATGGAATGCCATGTCTTCCTTTGCGGTCCACGCCCACTGCTGGCCTGACTTTGTGAGGTTGCGAAGAGGTTCGGAGAGGGACGCCAGATTGGGAATGAACCGGACACAATACGTGGCCATGCCGAGGAAACTACGAACTTCTGTGGGCGACGTAGGTCTCGGGGCAGCACGTATGGCCGCTGCCTTCTTCAGGTCGACCCGTAGGCCATCTCTGGAAAAGATGTAACCGAAGAACTCCACCGACTCTTGGTAGAATGAGCACTTCGCTCGGTGAAGGGTGAGTCCACTTTCCACCAGCCGTCGAAGGGTGTCCCTGAGGTGTATGTGGTGATCTTCTAGTGTCTTCGAGAACACAAGGATGTCATCACTCAAGTTGATAACGCCTTGCAACCCTGTGAGTGTCTCCCTTATCGCGTTCTGAAACACTTCCGCTGCGGAGGACACCCCGAAGCTCAGATGCTTGCCCCACATGGGTGGAGAAAGTTGTGATGTTTCTGCTATCGGGATGAAGCTCAAGCTGGTGGTAACCGGCGTGGAGGTCAAGTTTTGTAAACCACTTGGCTCCGTTGAGGTCGGCCACTATGTCATCCATGGTGGGCGTGAGATGTCGTTCCCGCTTCACGGCTTTGTTCGGAAGGCGCATGTCGACGCAGAGTCGAATGGCTCCCGGCTTCTTTGGCTTGGGGGCAACGACCAAAGGTGATACCCATGGGGTGGGGCCTGACACCTTCTCAATTACGCCCAACTGCTCCAGCTTCTGCAGCTCTTCCTCCACTTGAGGGCGTAGGTGGAACGGCACCCTCCTGTGCCTCAGGGCCGTAGGCTTGACCGTTGGATCAATGTGTAGTTTGAACAGCTTCCCTTTCAGGCACCCCAACCCTTCGAATAACATGGGAAAGTCTCTGAGGATGTCTCGGGCGTGCAGGTCATGCACCTGGTTGGCGAAAAAGACCAGCTCCAGGTCTTCTGCCGTGTGGCAACTGAGGAGCGTCCCTCGCTTTCCTTCGGTAATATGGAACCGCGTGTGCAGGCGGCGCCCTTCACTGGTGACTTCAACCTCCATGACTCCTCGTAGGGGAAGTGGCTCCGTCCCACTGTAGGTGTATATTCTTGCCTTGGCGGGTTCGAGCGGGGGTCGCGGTGACAACTGCTCATATTGATCACTGTCCATCATGTTTACCGACGCCCCGGTGTCTATGAGTGCCTTTACGGAGGAGCCTGCCACTGTGATGGTGCACATGGGTGGAGGTCGACGCTTCGGACCTTCTCGACTGACGAACGACACTATGAAGATGTCATCGTCATCCGCCCCTAGGCCAAACCCTGGCGGAGTGGTATCCACTTGATCCAACGGGTCTTTCAGCGTCAGTTGTCTCACTGCCGTTGACGGTCCACGCTGCCCTGCCATGTTTGTCTTCGCTCTCCCTCCTCGGCATACCTTTGCGAAGTGGTTGAGCTTTCCGCATTGGGAGCAGGTCTTCCCTCTTGCGAAACACCTGCCCGCCGGCGGGTGATCCAAACCGGAGTTACCACATGCGCTCTTCTGTAGCGGCCTTCCGGACCCTCTTGGTGTCGCTGGTCGTCTCTGAATCGCATCTACTCTTTCTTCTTTTATCACTGGAGGTTGGGAGGTCCCTGACTGCGTAGTGGGCCGGTTGAGAGCTGCCTCCATCTCGTCTGCATGAGCGTTGGACAGTTCGTGTGCCCTGGCGAGCACGAGGATCTCATCTAGGGTGATGCCTGGTTGCCTCAGTATCAGGCGGCGCAGCGTCACTGAGCGGCACCCTTGTATGACTTGTGCCCTGATCTCCTCCCTCTGGTCATGCAGCGTGCAGGAGCTCGCCAGCTTCCTCAGCCGGGCATAGAACACATCTATGGTCTTGGCCTCCCCTTCTCTGGCTTGGCGGAGTTTGAATCGTTCGAAATCAGGGTTTATTTGCGGGTCAAAGTGCCTGTTTAAGGCCGCCACCGCCTCATCGTAGTTGTCATCTGCCCCTGTGTTGGGCAGCGTCTCGAATAAATCATACATTTCTCCCCCTCCATAGCACATGAGGAGCGACCTCTTCACCTTCCCGTCCGTCTCCCTCATGCCCACGAAGTAGTGATCTAGGCGGCCAATCCAGGATTTCCATCGCGCTGCCGCCGTTGCGGGATCCGCGAGTTCACTGAATGGGGGCAGGGGGGCCGCCGTGGCATGACCGGTTTGCGGAGGTGCATGCAGGGGCACCTGCTGTGGGGCCGGCAGCTGCGCCGCAGGAGCTCCAGCTCCGTCTACGTTGGGCACACTCGTGAGTTATGCGCCAGGTGAGTTATCCAACACTACTCCTCCAACCGTGGCGGATGGTTGGGCAGGGGTCTGGACTGGTGACCAGTTGCACTGGCCAGTGCTTGTTATTGGTGGCGAGGGAGTAATCCGCAGCACTGGGCCAATGCAGGCAGTGTATACCACTGATGGCCAGTTGTGAGCAGGAGCAGGCTGATGGCCAGTTGTGAGCAGGAGCAGGCTGATGGCCAGATGCACTTGCTAACGCTTGTTGTCGGTGGCGAGGGGGGGGGGGTGAACTGCATAGAGCTGGGCTACTGTCCTAAGGCCACTTGCTGCTGACAATGTTTGTTTTATTGTCCCTGGTTACTTTGTTTTTCAGGGCGTCTCTTGACTGCCCCTGCCACACTGTGCAGCGCGCGGAGCGCAAGGGTGCACATGAGCCCTGTCCCGAGGGCAACCGGCTCGACCATGCGGTAGTGGGAGCACGGCCTTCAGCCGGAGCGGGCGGGCGGGCGTGCGCGTGCTGAGCAGGCTCAGTCTCACCTGCGTCACGCGGCGCTGCCGGCGGTCCCGCTCAGCCGCTTCCGTTTTCTTCAGGGCTCCAACAGCTGACGGGCTCAGCGGCGGCTCCTAGTGCGGGGTGGGCACCCGATGGGCAGCACACGATGTTCAGCAGCCGACTTCAGAGCGGGGTGGGCACCCGCTCGACACCACACCACGCCGGCAGTTCTTCAAAGCGGGGTGGGCACCCGCCGGGCGGCACGCGCCCGTGCTTCCGAGTCTCGTGCGCGGCGGAGCAGCCGAGACAACAGCGGAGGCCGCGCACTGCGCACCTCGCCGGCAGGGAAGGCAGCCGGACCAGGTGAGTCGCGACAGAGGCGCGGGTGAGACCCGCCTCGTCGCCAATGTGGTGTCCAGGCCTGGCTGGACATGCGCTGCGCTGAGGCCAGGCCTCTGGCGTGGTTACGCAGCAAACGAATAAAAAACACACACTCAGTATTATTAGTGTGAGCCAAAGACCACGAGCGGTCTTGCGCTCGTTTATTTAAGCCTTCGGGCGAGCCCGCCCTCCGGGTGCGTGCGTGTGTGTAATACAATGTATGGTGCGGGCCGGGTGGCACCGTCTCTACAGCTTCGAGGGGGGTGTTTGGGGTGTTACATCCCTAATAAACGTATTTTCTGATAAATAGTCGCGGTACAGGTGCTTTCAGTCGGATATGCTCAGCTGTCTGTCAGGTTTCACCAGAAATTTGAACATAAACACAGACAAAAACGCACACACACTCTCTGTTTTGAAAGTCCTCAAAAATGTTGGTTATTTTACAAAATATTGTTTCTCTCACTTAGTACTCCTACAAATCCGCAATCCTCTCCCTTTCCATTGACCATTAGCCCCTCTCATGCACACTGCTTGTTCTATAATGTTTTTAACAAGATATGCCAGCCCGATTGTTGGAAAATGTAAAGTTCACACCCCTTACTGACACCAAAAATTTCCAAGATGGAGACTAATCCAGAGCAGATACATCTGTAGTAGAATGTGCTAATGAGCGTCCTGTGATGGTAGGAGACCTTTCAAAGCTGTGGATGAAGGAAAAGCATAACTTCAATATCACACATCTCCACCAATCAGGAAACAATAAAGGAAAGGTCAATAATACAGCGAACCACACTCTCCTTCAAGTTCATTTCCGAGTCCTAAAATTCCACACAAGAATGTAATTCACACCTAATTCACAATCAGACAAGTTTTAAAAAAGCTATGTTCGTAATTAAGTTTTAATTAACATGTAGAATTATAGATGGATAACAGTAAATTATGAAGATGTTTTTCACTGAGGTGGTTCTGAGTAACATGAAATAGACAATGAGAGAGAAGCCCGAGTTGTTTGTGATGTCACTCAGAACCCCGAGGTGAAAAACATCCCGGTAAGTCACTTTTTACCCATCTATAATTTTATGTTAAGTATGCCCATGCCAAATCTTCTGCCCCGCCATTCAACTACTGTGCAGGGGCAGAGGATAATGAGAGAGCTACACTTAACATGCCCTCTCCTCCATGACGCAAATTTGAACAAGCATTGGCAAAGGCAATAGGTCTCGGCAAAGCCAGAGCTATTGACTTTGTCAATGTCTTTCAGCCATGTTGTATAGCAGCATCATAGCGCTTGTCCCCTGACTTTCAGCCATGTTGAACAGCAGCCATGCTGCTATACAACATGGCTAAAAGTCATGGACAAATCCAATAGCTCTTGCATTACCAACACCTATTGGCTTTGCTAATGGTTTTTTTGTTTTGTTTTCAGCCATGGTGCACATCAGCCACGCTGCTGTATAACATAGCAAAAAAAGCATTGACAAAGCCAATAGACCTTGCAAAGGTAACACCTACTGGCTTTGCCAAATCTTGTTTTCTAAACCAGGTGCATAAAAAGAACCAGGGTTGGCAGGATTGTGAATGGAGTGCACATTGAGCCCAGTTGTGAACTTTAATCCAATTGAAATAGAACGCTCAGAATGCAATATGTTGTTAAATTAATTTGGTGTCATTGAGTCACCTGGTAGCCTTGGATAACAAAAGTCTATATCTATATAGTTATTAGGTGGACAGAGCTGCTGTTGAAAATAGTCACAAAGTTCTCTTTTTCATAAAATCTTTATTCAGTTGTAAAAACAAACATAAAAGAGCATAAAAACAGAACACGTACAGTCATACACATAAAGCGTATGCAGAAGATACAAAGGTAAAATTAATATCAAACACTAATAAAAACAGATATAAGTCCCGCCTTAACAACAACATATTAATTAGTCGGGTCTGGAAAGCCTCGATCCCAGTTAAGCTTGTAAAAAACAAGAAACAGCATATAAAACATGATCGTTAGGAAGCAGCTGCAAGGCCATAAGTGCAGGACGCACTTGCATAAAATCCAGGGACTTCAACAACGGGATGATGAACTACTTTCTGGGCACACTAAAATATTTAAAGATCATTACAAAATGTAAAGTGTCCTGCAGAGACATATTGTCACAGCCGCAGGGCAATATGGTACCAGAGTGAGACCAGACACTGGGAGATGCTAGGAGATTATGTAACAGATTAAACCTAAACCTAGCCAACACAAATATGTCCCTTCCATTGGATACCTGGGCTAGGTGAGCTCCGGGCCCTGAACTGATTTCAAAAGCATATGTCCTTGCACCTTAGGTTTCATCATCTCTGCTTGTTCTCTGACTAATGAAACACGCTCTAAAAGTCCTTCACCCTACTCAATTCTAAACGGGACAGTGAGTGGGGATTCAAAAATATGTCAGTTCGACCTAGATTGGCAATGCCTGCCTTTATATAAACAATCCAGGGGATTCTGTTCGCCTGATCAAGGGACAGGCAGTCTGACAGAATCTGTCTGTTCAGCTTGAGTCCCTCCCTGGTCCAGATCTTAATCCAGCACATCAAAGGTCTGAGGGCGACTATGTCAGCTAAATATCTTAATACAAGTCCCTCATGGACAGAGAAGGCCGGGGAGCTTTCAGGGACCTGCACCAGCCATCTTAGAAATTGATTTTTGGCGGTCTGAATTTTATCAGGCTTCACATACCCCCATACCTCACTGACATTCAGGACCTGTGAAACACATTTAGCCAGATAGATCTTGAATAAAATGATTGGCGACCAAGAGCCTAACCAGTGCCAAAGCTGGCCACTGTCCCTGTGGCCTCAACAAGCTCACATCTCCTCCCGTCGATCAGGGGCTTCCAATTTTTGTTCACATCAAATAACACCCTTAAATAGGGAAAGGCCGAGACTTTAGCCAGGGTGTGATTAGCCAACCTAAATGTCTAAGAACTAGTGGACCGAGGGCCAACTACCATGACATACAATTTTGTAAAATTTATTGCCAGAACCAAACTACCCCTAAAGGTAACAAACTTGTCCAGTAGTAGCTGCAGCCCCACGGCGGCGCGGGCCATGAGAACTGCATTATCAGCATAAATTAATACAGAGAACAATCTCATTCCCGCCTTAGGGCAATCTGCCTGGACGGAGAGAAGGGCTTGCTTGCGACCACTAATGTAGAGGGTGAACAGAAAAGGTGCAAGGATGAACCCCTGGTGAACACCCCTACTTGTGGGAAAAGGCAGAGTGCGGTCTGCACATTGTGAAAATCGTACCAATGCTGAGGTACCAGAGTAGAGGTCCAATAAGAAAGCCACAATATTCGGGTCCACCCCGAACCCAAGGAGCAGACCCCCACAGCTTCACGCAATTAAGCGTGTCAAAGGAGGACGTGAGGTCCATGAATGCCAAATGGAGAGATTCTGGCCGGGTGACCGTATACTTGTTAATAATCAAGTATAAATTCAAACATTGATCAGATGTCTACCTCCCAGGCCTAAACCCATATTGAAACTCTGAGAATATCTCATTAGTATCGGCTAATGCCATCAACCTATTTAGAATTACCCTCCCCAGAACCTTGACTACTGCACCAATCAATGAGATAGGGCGGTAATACTGGGGGTTGTCCTTGTCCCCCTTCTTAAAAACCGGCACAATCACTGCCGTAGATCACGAGGGCGGCGCCCCCACCTGAGCAGCAGCATTCAAGACCAGAGTCAAAGCTGGGCCCCAGAGATCAACGTTATCCATAAAAAGTCAGGGGGGTTCCTGTCAGGACCATGGGCCTTATTATGCAGTAGCGCGCAAATGTCCTGGGAGGCTTCGTCTAATGTGAACACCACCCTACCCCTGTTCTTTACAGCTTCTGCCCTGACCACTCCAGCTCTGTCGGACCCAAAATTATAGATCCCTTCAAAATGGTCAATCCACTGTTGCTCTGAGGTATGATGACATATTACTGGACCAGTTCCCTCCGCAAAACAAAGCCTGTTTTTCACCCTCCAAAAAAGAGAGCTATCTTTAAGCTCACAAGTCTGGCCTGGCTCCTACCAAGCAATTTCCCGCAAGATGGATTTACGATTGGCTAAGGTCTTTTTGCACGCCAACCGACAGGAGACAACAGAATCCCTATTTCTGGGAACCTGCTTGAGAGCTGTCTTTAGACAACAAAGGCTCCTAGAGCAATCAGAATCAAACCATTTAGGATCCTGCGAGTGAGCACTTGCCACAGGAACCGTCAATAATGTTAATGCTTTCTGAGCAATATCTGCAAATGCTGACTGAACAGCCCTATCTAGGGCACTTGGGTCCAAACAGGTGGCTAACTCCTGATTGCAACATGAAAAAAGGGACGCTTTAAATTGCAACAGCTCCACCTGGGGCCATTTGAGTCTCCTACCTTGATCAACAAGAGAGTCCCCTTTGCACCTCACCCCGTGGCTTAGCAGCAGTTACTCCATCAATGACTAAGGACAGGAGGTTGTGGTCACGGAAAGGGCTATGAATGATATCAAAGTTAGAAATAAGCAAGAACAATGGAGCTGATACAAATGTAAAATCTATAATGGACCTACAATCCCTCTCTTTAAATATTGGAAAGATGAGTGGGATTGGGGGAGCTAACAAGGTTCTCTAGTGTAAAAACAAGGTCGTAGGTACCTAGAATGGATTTAAGCTCTGAACCCTCCTTAGTGTGAACCATATGAAGCCCCTCGCCCAACATACATTTGGGCTTAATCGTGGCCAGCGCTAACGGGCAATCACATAGGTGTCAATTAAAATACCCAGCTAGTCTCCCTCCCGAGACCATGTTCCAACAAGGAATTGATAGCAGAGCATAAACAGTGGATACGAGAGACCCCAGCTAACCCAGCCTTTGCATTTTAAAAATTAACCAATACTGTCGGGGTAAAGCCAGGAACGGATATCTTCAACCTCTGCAACACATGCGCATCCCATTCCAGATCCTTTACATACTCACATAGTTCCACTGCTACAAAAGTAATCAGCCACATCTGGTTTCCCAGAGAATGGCAGACCTTTGCAGGCTTAAAGAAAAAACCCAGAGGGAGTGCTTGAATACTAGTTGGTCTGGAAGTTCTAGGGGAGCTTAGGGTGGCCAGGACATGTGCAATAATGGTAGGTTTGTTGAAATTTCCCACCACACAATCCCCTGCCCATCTCTTGCAATCCTGGCCTAACCAGCAAACCCTCCGGACCATGTTGATCGAGTCATAAATCCCCATGCCAATGTTGGAGTGCAGGTTAAGCCAGTGAACCACTATTTTTTTAATCTCAAAGGATTCGGGTGAAGTATTGGTCCAGTTCATAGGGGAACATTCCCAAATCCACTACATATGGGGTCACTTCTGGGGGCAGGTTAATTACCACCCCTGCTTTGGGGGATGGGCTGCAACATGGGAGAAGAACACGCCCCTAAATGCTAATTGACCCCGAGGAGCCGGATGTACCCCTATTGAGCTCCTTGTTGACTTAAGGGCTTGCACTGAAAAAACTGCATTGTTGAGGGGCACACTGGTTCCACACAATGGGGCAAGGTCAGAAGGGTTGGTCATAACAAGTAAAGTGTCCTGTCCTGGCTAAGGGAACCACAGCCCTATTCACCTGGCCCAGGATTAACTAGCCTGGACAGGATAGAGTCTAGTTTAGCATTTAAAACAGCCTCAAATTTGGACAGCAATTCGTCCTTAGAGGGAACTGACTGCGGAAGACAGCATGACAATAGTTCAGTTTGGGTCCCTGGTCAACTTAAATGCTCCTTTGGTTGGAGGCCACCATGTGTCTCTTCTGCTTACACCTAGGGATGACAATGGGGCTTAAGAGTGTGGGTTCGTGGTTTTGACCCTCAGCCCCCCCCCACTAGAAGACAGAGCTGCAACCCCCAGGAGACCACCCTGAACGCCCTCCAACCCTCTGGTGTTGCTTATGCCTCCAGACTCCGCTACCCTCGTGGGAGCATCAGAACAGCAAGGGGAACAAGGAGAGGTCGGAGGAAGGCTGTCCATAGTTAGAGACAGAAATCCTTCTTTCGGCCAACTCAATCTCCTTAGAAACCACCCCAACAGCTCGAGTCAAGAAGCCCTCGATGGTAGAGACCATTGGAATGACATGCGGTGACAATGATTTAGCGGCAGGCACTTTTCGCTTCCCCATTACCTCATCGAATTGAAGAGCACAAAGCTTGGGTGAGGGAGAGACCAATGCGCTGGGCCAAGAAGCGATGCGCAAATGAGCAAAAAATACAAACATAATGCGTATAGAACAAAGCACATCCGCACCTCACAGGTAACACCATACAAACAAAAGCTATGTACTGAACTTTTAAAAATCAAGATAAAGCCCCAACAGATCCAGGAGTATGTCACGGCTGTTCCACACCCAGTCCCCAAGAAAAGGATAGCTGTCGGTGTACCGCGTGGGGCCATGGTGACGCCCAATCATGACCAGAGTCAGTGGTGATAGCACCAGAGCAATGTCAACAAAAACCAAGCAAAAAACGGCTGATGACAGAAAAATTTACGTTTGCTCGCCAGACACATCCGAAGAAATTGCTGCAGATCCAGACAGCAACCAGCAGAACAGGCCAAGGGGGATGACCCTGCCCTGCCTCAATGATGGGCCTGCTCTTGGCCCGGTCACATCCCGCACTGCGGGATGATGGACTCGAGATAAACAAGCATTTGCAATGCAATAGGTCTCGCATTTGTGAGAGTTTGAGCTATTGGCATTGTAAATGACAATCCCTTTTATTTATGTGTTTTGAAAACCTACAAGCAGTGCGTAAACATGCACTTTGTACTTATAGTCCTTGCTTACGAGAAGCAAGACTGGCAGTAAAACAGGTGCAGTTACTGCTAGCCTTGCTTCTTGTAAGCACCGACAAATGCAAGGCCTATTGCATTGCAAATGCTTGGTTATGTAGCATTCGGAAATGCAATGAAAGCCTCGAAAGCCTGAGGACTCAGAAAAACCCACCCCTTTGAGCTCCTCTGCAGTATTCGTGTAGAGTATGGAAGGCTGCTGGTGTTTTCTGTGGCACCCGATAGAAAAACGCCTAAGGCTTCCTCTGTGAAGCAGTAGGAGAGACTGACAAACAGTTTACAAATTAAAGTCCTAGAAAATAATACCCAAACTACTGACGGAAGTTATGTTTACAAATTGCTAAACTAATGTTATTTTGCAAATGGTAGTTTTTGCCAACCAGGAAGTGGAAACTGTCACATATGAACACCGTGAGCAGTGGGAAACATTTCACCATGGCCCTCAATGTCCACCTGCATCTTTCACCCCAGAATCAAAGTACCATCCAGTAACTACAATAACCATAATGCATTGGAACTGCAAGGCACACAATGCTATGGGAAAGCAGAAAAAGGAAAGACAACAAACACAGGTGTGGTATTAGTGTAAAGGTATTGTAGTAGAAGGGGGGGGGTTACTAAGTTACAGACAGGGATGTAGGTACTAAGGTATAGGTAGCGGTATTAGAATATAGGTAGCGGCCTGCATACTAGGCTACATGTAGGGGTAAATAGGCAAGTGAAATTTATAGGTAGGGTATAATTTGGGGAAAGGGGTACTTAAAAAAACATATTTGAAGGAGAAGGGGAAAGGAATAAACTCAGCGGTATAAAGAGGGCTCGAGTGAGGAGAAGAGAGAAGGGAGAGTTGTGGGGTTAAAGGGGAGGGGCTTTACTGGTATACATATTTAAAAGGGAAACAAGGGGTCTTTGTGATCCTGGAAAATGGGTATATGGTCACTTATTAGGGCATAAAGGGCGTTCATCAGGATAGATCTGAAATCCTGGTACAGTAGCCTGTTTACAATGATTCAAGGAATCCGGTGTGTGTAGAAAGCGTCCCCACAGCAGCTTTCCTTCAGAAGGTTCATAGTAAGTACCTCAATATGGCTGCATTACAGGGTGAAGTTTAAAAGATTGAAATATACTGGAAACAATGCGTGCTCCGGAGGCTGCATATAGGCTGTGCACCGAGTGGGGAAAAGAGTGGCTGTGGGAGGGAGAAGGGGTTGCGAGTAAAACAGAGAGCAGGCAGCGGAAGACTGGGGAGGAAAGGAAAGAAGCAAAAAATAAATAAATAAATAAATAGAAAAATACCTTCTGTCGCCCGGCCGCGAGCGTTACACCAGCATACCAAGACCATTGTCTTTGCCAATGTTTGTTTTGTTTGTAGACTTTCCGGCAGTCAGAGTGCAGCTGCAGCAAGTACGTGGAACAAAGAGTGTCATGTTATATGGTCACCACCATCTCCAGTGTGAGGGGGTGTTTTGACAATGATAGTCCTAGTTGTCCTGTGGATTGGTTGGGGTGCCCGTAACTAAACTTCACTAATATTCAATGTCTCCTGCTGGGTTTCCACGTCACAGCGGTCCATGGAAACTGCGGTGTTTGTAAGGGTCTCTTCCTTGTGTTTAATTGGGTCAGACTCGGGCGAACGTGCCGCTGGGTATACCCCCCTGGGAAGCTTTGACACAGTGAGATGAAGCGTTGACACCTGGGGCTTTTCAGGTGTTCATGCTGTTGTTGGTGCAACTCTAGGCGCTGTACAGTCACTACGATTCAATGTACGGCACACACTTAGGAGTTAATAGAAAATGCATTTTGGTCCAAGGTATAATTGTTTGTGGTGTTTCTGAAGTGACAAGTCCGTGTCTGCTCGTACGATGATGTTTGAAAAAATATCCGTTCTTTTTCAAATTGCAATATTTGCATTTCCTTATATTTTCACTTTATTATTTTTAAAAAAAGGGATTTTTTTGTTTTTAAAGTGACAGGAACCATAACAATATATACATTTTTCAATACCCGTTGTCATTATTTGTACAATTTTACATTCCTGGGTATGTCTCTTTTCCCAGCCAGACCGTCCGCTCTCTGCACTTTGCCTATTTCTATTACGGGTTGTCCATGTAGGTTACTCTCCTCTGCCTCTCTTCTCTTGGGCTCTCACACAAATGTCCACGATATGCATTCCACATGTCCCAGATCTGCTCCCATTTCTTAGGTTTCACTTTATTTTTAACAGTGTAAGGAAATGGAAGCCATTATTAACAAGAAAAGCAGAATCACCACGAAAGCCAAAAATAAACGTCGCAAACGTACTACTCCAACGTCTGAACTCCAGCTATTACAGATTGTCTGTCTTCTGAAACCAGTGGTGCGCGCGCACCACAGAGGAGCGGGGGAGGGAGCGCAGCAGCAAAAGCGAGACGAACGCGCTGCTGCTGCGCGTTCTGCCCACCGTCGGGAATGGGAGGAGCGAAGGCGGGCCGTGTGCCCGCCTTTGACCAATCGCGTGCCGTTTTTTAAAAAAAAACGCACGCTCCAGCCAATGTGGGCTTCCGAAAACAAAACCACACGCACGAGCGTGTGGGTCGTTTTCAGAAGCCCTTTCTAAAGGTCTCGCGCTGCGCGAGCAGTGCTGCGCACTGCAACGCTAGGCGCGAGACCTAAAAAGCGCCTGAAGGGCGTCCAGCAGGCAGGAATGACAGGGCTCCTCCTCTTAGCCCTAAGCCCACTGGGACAGGTAGTCCCCTTCCCTATGATGTATGGCAGACTGTGCAGCAGGATGATGGGCTCGCGCTATAAAGTGCCTGAAGAGTGTCCAGCTGGCAGGAATCACAGGGCTCCTCCTCTTATCCCTGAGCACACTGGGACAGGTAATCCCTTTCACCACAATGTAGGTTCTCATTTTATTGACACCTGAGAGTTAAAAGGCGGAATTCCCCAATCGAGATCTGAACACTTGACTTGCAGATCCCTCCAGATGTCAGCAGTAAGTGACGAACCAACTGAGACAATGCTCGTTTGGGATTGTAATAACGTTTCAATAAATTGGTATGTGAAACTCTTTCTTGTGGTATTCTATTGATGAATAGATTGCAGGTAAACTTATTTGTTAGTCTATCAAGGTGGGCTTGTACCAAAAAACAACGCATTTAGCACAATATTTTTCTGAAAATCCACTTACACTGGACGCAAACAAATGAAAAAAAAAATGGATTTTAATTTAATGAATAATACTGTATCGATCTTTTTTACGTCAAAATTCGTTTTGAATATAAATTCTGTTTACAGTGCACGTCACAAAAAAATAAGCTGGACAGTTGGAAGGGTAAGAGGAGTGACTGCAGGGTGAGTGGTGTGACCATATGAATTTGGGTGTGGGATATTCCTGCATCAAAGTGGGATGGGGTTTAAACAAACCTAGAGTTAGGCCACATTTCCCAACCCCAGAAGCATTTAAGAAGAATGAGACTGTTTATATACACTGTGCTTTTCCTCCTCTGCCCCATTCAGAGTTGCCTTTATTACTTTTCACTTGGTACCAGCTTGTTTGCTCGATTAATCTCTGCGAGTGGAGGGTGGCACTGGTGCTGGTGGCGAGGCAGGCCAAATTAAGCAAAGCAAAGAACATTTTTAAGCCGTTCTCTTCCAACTGTTTCACAAAATCATGTTTTTGTTGTTGTTTTTTTTTTACATAGTTTTATATAGCGCGAACTTGACCCGAATCGGGTATCAGAGCGCTTTACATAGCACCAGTTGCATTACATGAGGACACATTCATTTTTTTGTTAGGCACGGGGAGATCCAGTTCCCCAGATTCGAGGTCGACCGCCCTAGCCGTTAGGCCAACTCCTCTCCCCGAACAATGCATGTTTTTATCTGAAGTTGTAACGTTGCCTTCGTTTTCAACAGTCTCTTCTAAAACAAACATTTCATCTGCAGGAATGCAATATTCTGCTACTAGAAAAATGTACACTTGTCCTCTGCAAGGGATGAAAATCTTTGCATGATACTCGAGAAGTCATAGAACTGTGTAAAATTGTCCATGTTAGGAAAAAAACATTAGTAAATATGGCTACCATTTTGGTTTTTGCTGCATCTGTGTAACAACTAAGGGTTTGTAGTTTACATGCAACTTAAATTTGAGGAAATGGTGAATGTATACCTCGGTAGGATAAAGAGCGGAGTCAGTCCTGCCAGATTTGAGCAAACCTATAACCTGAAAAATCGCACATAAATCTGCATTGAGTCACTGAAGAAACCTACCATACCAGCAAGGGCAAGGTTAGTAGCCAAGTTACATAACCTACGTAACACTTATTTTGTCAGGATGATTATACGTTCTAGTTCGATTCAGGCCGACGTTTACAATCCCCGAGACGTCTAGATCACTTTGAATGTTGTTTTAATGTTTATTTATTGTGTGCATTACAGGAAAGCCAGGACAGTTTAGCCGTTACAGGGCAGTACATGCAGAGTGGTAAGTACAAACTGAATCTACGTTAAGTCACTACCTGATTTGAAGTTACAATTACATTGATTATTAAGACTTCTCTATGCCCCGTAGCATAGAAAAGAATATAAACGTAATACATAAACTTACTTATGCTCAAATACGCAATGCAAGCGGCTGAGGGAGGAGCATGGCTTAATGCATTGCAAGGATACTTAAGAACAATGTTTGCATCGTGGAATTACCCTAAAGCTCTGCAAAACTTTGGTTCGGCACGCACCTAACAAAGAAAGTCAGAGTATGGCAGATAAGATAACAAAAGCATGGAAAAACGCTGTAGTTTTTAACTGGGAGGCAGTGGGGAGAAAAACACACACTTTAATCAAAACAGCAGAACGGCAGACTCCCTCAAAACTGCTGAAAGTTTGCAAGTGCACCAAACAGGGCGATGTACCTTACACATCTGAGTCTAAACAAGCAACAGCGGGACATAAACACACAAAGAACAGATGCTGTCGCATTTGCAAGCAGCGATGAGGGAGGGGGTGTTTGGATGGCTCAAGCAGCAAAGCGAGAGGGATTTGAGGAACGGGCAAGCAACACCGGGACATGAACAAACAAAATCCTCTCACTTTGAAGTCAGACAAAGAAAAGAAAACAGCTGCCCTCGGAAAACAGCATATGACATTTGATCTTGATCTTTGAATGCAGAGGAAAAGTTGAGGCGATAAGAACAAGATTTACAGGTCTGTTTACTGAGGAGCTTGGAGCAAATCACAAGTGCTTGGGTAAACTGCTCTTAGACAAAGAAAAAAGTAGTCCCTAAAACGATGCTAAGATCAGATCAGTGGATAGATATAGTAAATGGTCCATGCTCTCAGGGAGGGCTAAACACAGGAAGACGCATGCATGCCATGGACAAATGGGGATAAAGAATAAGGGAGCCAGCAAATGGGAAGCCTATGCGCGGGCTGAAACACACAAGTATATACAACATGTCTCGAAGAGACCATGAAAGCAATGTCTAGCTGAGACCTAAAATAAATATCTTACCTGCTATCCTTAACCAAAACCCATTACCTTCCCTGCGTTCCTTTCCCCACCTGCAGCTGTGCTTTCAGTCAAAGCAGATAGGCTCTCAGAGAGCGCTGTCAGCCTCACCTGGAAGGCCTTTATGAAATCACAGCAGTTGATAACATGTTTTGTTATCAACTGATGTTATGTCATAGCAAGGAGTTATGATTTTCAGAAACTGAAATAAACGATTGAGGCTCGCCATGTGAGCCATATATAACACACAGATAACATACTAGAAACACTTGTGGCTTCGGGAAATTCATGGATCTACATACAGACAGTATAAAATGCCCTTTTGTACACATTTTGGCACATAATTGATACAGATCCCAATATTATTCCAATGTGGATAGAGTCGTATCGACATATTTAAAATGAACAATCCACTGATATCTCAAACTATCCCTTGGGATTTTCCCTTCCCCCTCTTAGTTCAACAATTTATGCATTATTTGTGTCAGCAAGATCTCCAGCCATAGCATCCCCTAGTTCCCAAACCCCATGGAAGTGTCTCCACCATTTCCAAATTTCAGGAACTTCCATAGACAATCCCTCTGTTCATATGTTCACAATTAGACATGGTTGAACAGGAGTCAGGCAAAGGAAGTACCATTCAGGGTATGTCCCTCACAAGCTAAACAGATAGCCGAAAGAACCGTAAACATGAGATCAAACAGCCCAAATAAGGAAGTGTATTCAATAGAAACAGAAAACAGGAGGCACAAGAGAGAAAGACAAATTGACTATGGAACGACATTGAGTTAATTTTAATAATACCAAATAGGATTCAGCTTGAAAAAGTATAAATAAGACAATGGCAATCTCAGTGAAATATAGGTGGACATCTCTTATGAAAACTATGTGTAAATTAACAATACTTATACCCAACTGTTACAAAGTACTGGGGTAAAAGATTTTAAATAAAGGATTTTAAATAATATCTAAATGATCTGATGGAAAAATCCCCATTGCATCTGAAAAGGAGAAGACTTGAGCAAAATATTTTTGTATCTTAATGTAATATTTTTTCCAGAAATACATGAGCATCAAAACTATGAAGAGAAGTCACTTATCAGTAATTTAATTCTGATGTGATTACACATGCAATAAATGTGATAAATAAATGAGAGAGAAACAGATTTTTACTCTCACTTGTGTTCATAACTGCGGAAGAATTAAATTCTGGGCTCCAAATAAATCAGTTTCTACAGAACCCTTAGACAATACCATGAAGGCTTGCTCGATTTTCTCGCTCTCGCCTCAATGTTGATTTTGGATTTATATCAGCAGTACTTGCTGCCCGTAAGTAGTATCACATTTAGAGAGCGATGTAAACGTAATACCTTTGAGACATTGGCAAAATCTAAAAGAATAAAATATACAAATTTTCAGATTTAACATTTGCATGATTTTTCTTTAATTGAAGCTCAAAACAATGTTAGAAATAAGATCAAATACATACCTCAGTAACAAGCATGTCTTACAATCGATATTAAAAGTACGAATGGCCACCACACAGTTTTAACAGGTTAAATCACAGGATTAGTGTGCTGAAAACGTTTTATGAGTGGCGTACTTGTCATCAGAACTTAAGAAATACAACACCCTGCAGTTTAGAGTGCCTCTTTTGTCTTCTAGAGAGGACATGTTCAAGTGTCCCTGTCACAATGTGCCAATCAGCAAACAGACTTCAGACCCAGCAAGAATTATCCCCACTGTGGCTCTTTTGCAAAACCCCATAAATCTTTAAGAATAGCCGCAATAGCATCGTTTTTTGGAAGACACGCCTGATTGACAGTGGACCTCAAGGGCTCAAGGAGGGAGTTCTGTGGAGTGACTCTTGTGATTGTTCGCCTTTTCTGGAGCACATACATTCTGGTGCAGAGAGGTCTAGCACAGATGATCTAAGGTTCTGTAGCATGAAAGAAATCATCTGGGCCACCAGTGAGAAGTGCATATTTGGATTGAGTTATGCCATGCCGATATTTCAACTGGAATGTAAATAGGGGTGTTGTTACACTCCATCTCTCTTTAAGTGGTATGCTAGACTCACTGATCCTGCATTGAGGAACTACAGATTGCTGGGTACCTAATGCGGACTGGCTAAAAAAAACTATGGGCCAGATGTATGAAACCTTTTGGCAAAACACGCCCCATGCTTTGCAACCACAACAAGTGTTGTTTTTTTCTTTTTACAAAGTACTAAATTCCTTCTGTGGTTTGGAAAAATTCTTGCTGAATCGCAAAAGGGATTTTGCAGCTCATTCCGAATCACAATTAGGAGAAGGCGTGAAAGGGGCATCCACTACTATTTGAAATTTACAATGAGATGTTTAAATAGTTTGAGAGAGCAACTGCAGTTGCAAACGACTGACAAGTTACTGACTTCATTCCCAAAGGGGAAGCTGTACCCGTTGGACAGATTCATCTTTTGGATTTGTTTGTCCTGTGTCCCCAATTCAGAAAGGACCTCCAGATCTGGCTCTTCGACTGAACCACAGTGCCTGAGACAGATCAGCAGTCCCCCGACCTCCCTAGCGCCTTGAGACCCTTACGGGTGAGTAGTCGTGCTTTACAAGTCACTTGATTGATTGAGCTGCCCAGAGCAAACAAGCTGGTACCAAGTGAACACATGCATTGTTGCTAAACACATGATTTTGTGAAACAGTTGGAAGAGAGCGGCTTAAAATTTTTCTTTGCTTTGGTTAATTTGGCCTGCCTCGCCACTAGCACCACCCTTCACTCGCAGAGATTAATGGAGCAAACAAGCTGGTACCAAGTGAAAAGTAATAAAGCCAACTCTGAATGGGGCAGAGGAGGAAAAATACAGTGTATATAAACAATCTCATTCTTCTTAAATGCTTCTGGGGAGCTCACAGTGGTCTAAAGGCCCTACTGATGCATTCTCAAATCGAAAAATTTGTTAGGTCTCGCGCCTAGGGTTGCAGTGCGCAGCACTGCTCGCGCAGCGCGAGACCTCTAGAAGGGCTTCTGAAAGCTAACCACACGCTCGTGCGTGTGGTTTTGCTTTCCGCGGCTGCCATTGGCTTTCGCGTGCTTTTTAAAAAAAAAATCCAGCACGCAATTGGGCAAAGGCGGGTGCATGTCCCGCCTTTGCTCCGCCCATTCCCGTCGGTGGCCAGCACGCGCAACAGCGCGCGTTCGCTTCGCTGCCGCGCTCCCTAGCCCCCGCTCCTCTGTGGTGCGCGCGCACCACTGGTTTTTATAGTGAAAGTAAAGCATGAAAAGTGGGTAAGGAAGGAGCTGTGCTCTGTAGATAATTCTCATAAGAGCATCGCAATTTAAGATTGATATAGATTATTCCCAGGACCCTTTTCTCTGACTAGGCCTATGCAGATTAACTATTAAGGGCCATTGATTTAAGTCCCAGGTGAGCGAGCACCATTTTAAGAGGGACACACACGTCTTGCACTAGGAACAGGATGTGTTAAGACAACGGAGCCTAAAATTTGCATTATGACCTACTAACTGCCAGACCTCTAATTGTGCTGCGTTTCTGTGCAGCAGAGGTGCTATGAAGTCTGGGTTGGTTCCCACTTACCTGTCCTTGCCACAGTTCATCTCGATTTTGTTTTATTCGGGCACTGGGAGCGTGAAACACTTTGCATGTTTTTTGTAAAACGGACAGTGTTTTATGAGTTAGTAGACCAAGGGCAAACACTCTGGTGCATGTTGGCAGCCGGGGGGGGGGGTATATACCCCGCTGGCTGGGCCCCTTTGAAACCACGGGGGGCTCTATGCGACATTACCTCACAGCCCGTGCCTCTCCATTGCATACATAGCACTCTAATCACTGTGTTCTCTAAGCCCCGTCGAGTCGTGCCTGCATGCTTACAGTGTCTCAAAGCGCTTTGAAACAGCAGGCAGGCAGCATACGAGCGCTACATCACAATTTTTCAACAAACAAAACAGTTACGGCAATCTTTGTCACTCTTGTTCTTTACAATGCTGTCCTCTTTGTGTTCGAAACCAGACCATTAACCCCAAACACACACATAGCGCCCAAAAATATTAAGAGGAGCTCAGGTCACCAGTCCGGTAATAGCGCCAGAGGTACATGAGGCCGGGTGTGAGGTTGAATGAAATTCATTTATTTCCCTGTGCGCCTCGCTGCGCTTTGTTAGCAGTAAGTGTGACATTCTCTTTTCACAGGGCACTGTATAAACTGGATCGCTTCTGGGTGCTATATTTAAATGTAATGCAGCGAATGATGTCCCAATGAGAACATAGGAAATGAAATTGATGCAACGCAATGGCAGATCACACGCTTTTCGGGTTGGGCAGGTCCAGCCCCCTTTAGATTCATTTCACGCTTTGCATCATGGTATTCGTAGTCTCAATTGTCAGTCATTCATTCTCAACACTAAGTCTTCACAAACATATGTTGATTTTTCTTTAATCTTTGTCAACAAAAAAAAGCATCTACTCACAGTGTAAACAATGACGCAGTTCAAAGGGCAAGGGACAAAATTGCCTCCCCGGGGACGCATGCACCCCGCGCAGGAAGCAAGGCTCAGACGGACCACGTTCATATGCTTGAAAGCGTGAGAGCTCACCCCGACAAATCAGCTCGTTCAACATTTAAAAGTGCTCGGCCCCCGTTAAGGGATTCATTTCACCCGAGGCATTATGGGACTTGTGGTTTTTATATTTTCCATTCATTCATGTTTTTTCGTAATTGTAATTCACGACATGTACAGATACTTTGCTTTCTTTTATGCTAAACAATTAAAAACCCAAATTTCCATGCAGTTAAATAATTTGAAAGGCAAATAGAAGAGTCCTTTACATGACCACGCTGATAAGATATTCCCTGCTGTCCATTGTCGTGAATATAATTTGAAAGATGCGTTTGCAGCCAATTTATCAATAACCCCAAAAATGAAGGAAAGACGTTTAAATGTCTTTTACGTCATCTTTCCTTGCATTAGTTCCACATTTCTTTTTACTTTTGCACTTTCTATTGCTACCGGTAACAATGATTGGGGAAGTGAACAAAGTGTAAATAGCGCTTCACACCACATAGGCGCTATGCTGAACACAGAAGTAAACATTATTTGCACCAATTGTTAGGGCGGGGCCAACATCTGATTTAGAAGTGGGCAGTTTAAACTTCATGCGTCTCACTATGAGGCCTCAGTTGAGACAGCCCACGGGGTGCAAAGCCGCCTATGGATCCTTTCTGAAGAGGAAGCCGAGCCCCTCAAACAAACATTGGCAACCCCAATCTATCTGGACTTGGCCAGCTGCCTCAATGGTTATTTTTTATTGCAAGCAAGCGCCAGAAAAAGAGAACCTGACCTATCCACTATATGCTTGCAATAAATATTGTAAAATTAAAAATAATAACAGCTGACTGTTTTACTAGTGATGTTTTGTAACAAGCATTTCAGTTGTATTGTGCATTTTATTATGTGAAAGGGAGAAAAAATAAATCAAAACCCTACCGAGCAATTAAATTAAAGGGAGCAATTATAAAGACAATGTTTTGGGTTGTGCCTCCCAGACCGTGCAGGAGGTCTGGTTGCAAATTACCTATTGTTGGCTCATCAAGAACTTAGAGGGCCTTGCAGCCCTCCCCCTGTTTACAATTGGTTGGCTTTATTGTCACTCATTTTCTTGCTTCTTATTTGATTGATTTCCTTGTCCCAGCGTCCATCTTGTGTTTGTCCATCCCCGAGAGTCCAGCCTTTTTACATTCTCTCGGATTGCCTGTCTTCTATCCTTCCAATGGACAGTTTTAGGGATTCTTTTTCTTTTTGGGTAAGCGGTTCTTGAGGGTGCATGTGTTTTTCAGCTCTCTCCTTCTTTCCCCCATGTTCTCCCGTAAATGGCCACCCCCACTCAATGTTCGCTTGCTACCCTGTGACATCTCACTTTGACATTGAATATTTTTACAGCACCATAACGTTGAAAACGCTCTCTAGAAAGGGATTCGTTCTGGTTTTGCAGGTTACCTGTGTCCCCACAATCTAGCACCACCTTATAGGATGGCAGCTGCTTTATACTTGAAGTATGGATTTGATTGAATCGGCTCCCAAATTGTTCTTCCAGCATTTTGGCACTTCTTTGTGATCTTCTCATCTGCTTTGCCCTGGACAGTTTGTAATTGAAATGGGTGCCTATGTAGTTGAATGCGTAAAGATACTCCAAATATTCACCTACCACCACCAATCGGAAATGTTTTCTTTACTGAAGTTTTGGATTTGGGACCATAAGCATTTTCTCCATGTTGATAGTGAGTGTTTTGGCTACACAGAAGCTTTTGAAGCCCTGCAGTAAGCGATGCATTGCTATTTCTGTTTGTGCCATCATTACTGCATAGTCGCTGAATAAGACATGGGCTTTTTTGCCGCCAATTGTTGGGACATCGGGATTTAAGTCTTCAAGGTACTTACCTGCATAATCTATATGCAAGTTGAGTAAGATCGGGGTTAGTATGCAGTCTAGGCAGACGCCAATTTGTGTCAGGAACTCCGTTGTGCATTCCAGCTTTTCTCTGCATCTCACTTTTGCTGCAGTGTCTTGATGAAGCCTTTGTAGGACTCCGTATTCCTTGGTCGTCCAATGTGCTCCATAGAAGGTTTCTATCATCTGAGTCAAATGTCATTTTCAAGTCCCCACATATCCAGAATAGCTATATAGTCTTCAATTTTGTGTATTTGGTGCAGGTGAGATATTCTCATTGCCTGATCTACAGTGCTGATTCCTTGCCTGAAATGGGCCTGTAGGTTGTGTATGAGCGAGTTACTATCCGCCCAGGTTCACACATGATTTTTTTTTTTTTTATTTCGTTTTATTGTTTTATTGTAACAAAACAATAGATTGCACAGTGATTTAGTCATATCAGTGACAACGCAGCTAGATTGACGATATAACCCTTCCGTAGATATTAAGGAAGAGGCGTCAAATCATTGCATCCCAACTCTAGAAGTGTAGCAGTCAAAACGTTTGGGGCAGTGCATCTTGAAAATAATCTGCCTATTTACCCAATATCCTCTTGTGCTTTCCCAGACAACCGCCAGATTTATAGATGGTACCTTCAGTCAAGGTCCAATGTACCATCACGCGTAGCTACTCTACTACTGTGGGTGGCACAGGTGCTTGCCAATGTTTAGTAATATCTCTTGGCCAGCAAGCTCGCCCATGAGTCAAGGTGAGTTTCCATAGATTTTTCGAACACGGTCGGGTAGTGAGATTGGTCGATAGTTCATTGGGGCGACTTGGGGCCATTTTTAGGTCTCGCGCCTAGCGTTGCAGTGCGGAGCCCTGCTCGCGCAGCGCGAGACCTCTTGTATGGGGTTCTGAAAGCTGACCACACGCTCGTGCGTGTGATCAGGCTTTTGCCGGCAGGCATTGGCTTTTGCGTGTTTTTTTGTAAACAAAAAAAAGGCCCGCGATTGGGCAAAGGCGGGCGCATGTCCCCCCTTTGCAACGCCCATTCCCGTCCG
Source organism: Calotriton arnoldi (assembly GCA_963921515.1). Taxonomy (NCBI): domain Eukaryota; kingdom Metazoa; phylum Chordata; class Amphibia; order Caudata; family Salamandridae; genus Calotriton; species Calotriton arnoldi. The sequence goes on from CAWUFW010003088.1 coordinate 133,280, forward strand.
TGGCTAGCAGGCGCAGCAGCACGCGTTCGCCTCTCTGCCGCGCTCCCTCGCCCCCGCTCCTCTGTGGTGCGCGTGCACCACTGGTTTTTTCCAGATAGTATCTGAAATAAGTTTTGCAGCTGCTTTTAAAAGTGTTGAAGTATTGAAATATTATGCATTGCACTATGTTCACTATGTTCACACAGTATAAAAATGTCTGCCCCATCTTTAGGCCTCTCCTCGGACTTCTGTGAGGCAGAACTCCCGTGTTTTCTGCTGACTGTCTTGGCGTGGATGTACGGAGGAGTGTTTGATTACAGTGTAACAGGTTTGGTGGCGAACTCCAGATAAATGTACACCAGCACGCAAAATGTTCCTTTGGGCATTCAGTTCAGCTACTTGCAGCGGTGGAGGGTTCTGCTCTTCGATGTACTTCCTGACAGACTGCTAAGTTTGAAGTGCCTGTCGGGCACAGGTTGCTCTTTTGAAACTTTCTTAGATTTTTCACTGAGGAACAGTGCCGATGCCAACAATGAGAATAGCACTGATGATCCCAATGGGACTAGTGCCGATGCCAACAATGAGAATAGCACTGATAACCATGGGACTAGTGCCCATGACAACAATGAGAATAGCGCTGATGATACCAATGGGACTAGTGCCGATGCCAACAATAAGAATAGCACTGATGATACCAATGGGACTAGTGCCCATGACAACAATGAGAATAGCGCTGATGATACCAATGGGACTAGTGCCCATGCCAGCAATGAGAATAGCACTGATAACCATGGGACTAGTGCCCATGACAACAATGAGAATAGCGCTGATGATACCAATGGGACTAGTGCCGATGCCAACAATGAGAATAGCACAGATGATACCAATGGGACTAGTGCCGATGCCAACAATGAGAATAGCACTGATGATACCAATGGGACTAGTGCCCATGACAACAATGAGAATAGCGCTGCTGATACCAATGGGACTAGTGCCGATGCCATCAATGAGAATAGCACTGATGATACCAATGGGACTAGTGCCGATGCCAACAATGAGAATAGCACTGATAACCATGGGACTAGTGCCCATGACAACAATGAGAATAGCGCAGATGATACCAATGGGACTAGTGCCCATGACAACAATGAGAATAGCGATGATGATACCAATGGGACTAGTGCCGATGCCAACAATGAGAATAGCACTGATAACAATGGGACTAGTGCCCATGACAACAATGAGAATAGCACTGATAACCATGGTACTAGTGCCCATGACAACAATGAGAATAGCGCTGATGATACCAATGGGACTAGTGCTCCTGACAACAATGAGAATAGCACTGATGATAACAATGGGACTAGTGCCGATGCCAACAAGGAGAATAGCACATACCAATGGGACTAGTGCCGATGCCAACAATGAGAATAGCACTGATAACAATAGGACTAGTGCCCATGCCAACAATGAGAATAGCAGTGATAACAATGGGACTAGTGCCCATGACAACAATGAGAATAGCACTGATGATAACAATGGGACTAGTGCCCATGACAACAATGAGAATAGCACTGATGATTACAATGGGACTAGTGCTTCTGACAACAATGAGGATAGCACTGATGATAACAATGGGACTAGTGCCGATGCCAACAATGAGAATAGCACTGATAACAATGGAACTAGTGCCGATGCCAACAATGAGAATAGCACTGATGATAATGAGAATAACACTGATGATAACAATGGGACTAGGGCCGATGCCAACAATGAGAATAGCACTGATGATAACAATGGGACTAATGCCGATGCCAACAATGAGAATAGCACTGATGATAACAATGGGACTAGTGCCGATGCCAACAATGAGAATAGCACTGATAACCATGGGACTAATGCCCATGACAACAATGAGAATAGCGCTGATGATACCAATGGGACTAGTGCTGATGCCAACAATGAGAATAGCAATGATGATAACAATGAGAATAGCACTGATGATAACAATGGGACTAGTGCCGATGCCAACAATGACAATAGCACTGATGATAACAATGGGACTAGTGCCAATGCCAACAATGAGAATAGCATTGATGATAACAATGGGACTAGTGCTCATGACAGCAATGAGAATAGCACTGATAACCATAGGACTAGTGCTCATGACAACAATGAGAATAGCACTGATGATAACAATGGGACTAGTGCCGATGCCTACAATGAGAATAGCACTGATGATAACAATGGGACTAGTGCCGATGCCAACAATGAGAATAGCACTGATAACCCTGGGACTAGTGCCCATGACAACAATGAGAATAGCGCTGATGATACCAATGGGACTAGTGCCGATGCCAACAATGAGAATAGCACTGATGATACCAATGGGACTAGTGCCCATGCCAACAATGAGAATAGCACTGATGATACCAATCGGACTAGTGCCCATGCCAATAATGAGAATAGCGCTGATGATACCAATGGGACTAGTGCTGATGCCAACAATGAGAATAGCACTGATGATACCAATGGGACTAGTGCCGATGCCAACACTGAGAATAGCACTGATAACCATGGGACTAGTGCCCATGACAACAATGAGAATAGTGCTGATACCAATGGGACTAGTGCCCATGTCAACAATGAGAATAGCACTGATACCAATGGGACTAGTGCCGATGCCAACAATGAGAATAGCACTGATGATAACAATGGGACTAGTGCCGATGCCAATAATGAGAATAGCACTGATGATAACAATGGGACTAGTGCAGATGCCAACAATGAGAATAGCACTGATAACCATGGGACTAGTGCCCATGACAACAATGAGAATAGCGCTGATGATACCAATGGGACTAGTGCTCTTGACAACAATGAGAATAGCACTGATGATAACAATGGGACTAGTGCCGATGCCAACAATGAGACTAGCACTGATGATAACAATGGGACTAGTGCCAATGCGAACAATGAGAATAGCACTGATAACAATGGAACTAGTGCCGATGCCAACAATGAGAATAGCACTGATGATAACAATGGGACTAGTGCAGAACAATGGGACTAGTGCCGATGCCAACAATGAGTATAGCACTGATGATAACAATGGGACTAGTGCCGATGCCAACAATGAGAATAGCACTAATAACCATGGGACTAATGCCCATGACAACAATGAGAATAGCGCTGATGATACCAATGGGACTAGTGCTCCTGACAACAATGAGAATAGCTCTGATGATACCAATGGGACTAGTGCCGATGCCAACAATGAGAATAGCACTGATAACAATGGGACTAGTGCCCATGCCAACAATGAGAATAGCAGTGATAACAATGGGACTAGTGCCCATGACAACAATGAGAATAGCACTGATGATAACAATGGGACTAGTGCCGATGCCAATGAGAATAGCACTGATGATAACAATGGAACTAGTGCCGATGCGAACAATGAGAATAGCACTGATGATAACAATGGAACTAGTGCCGATGCCAATGAGAATAGCACTGATGATAATGAGAATAGCACTGATAACAATGGGACTAGTGCCGATGCCAACAATGAGAGTAGCACTGATAACAATGGGACTAGTGCCGATGCCAACAATGAAAATAGCACTGATGATAACAATGGGACTAGTGCGCATGACAGCAAAGAGAATAGCACTGATAACCATAGGACTAGTGCTCATGACAACAATGAGAATAGCACTGATGATACCAATGGGACTAGTGCCGATGCCAACAATGAGAATAGCACTGATGATAACAATGGGACTAGTGCCGATGCCAACAATGAGAATAGCACTGATAACCATAGGACTAGTGCCCATGACAACAATGAGAATAGCGTTGATGATACCAATGGGACTAGTGCCGATGCCAACAATGAGAATAGCACTGATGATAACAATGAGAATAGCACTGATGATAACAATGGGACTAGTGCCGATGCCAACAATGAGAATAGCACTGATGATAACAATGGGACTAGTGCTGATGCCAACAATGAGAATAGCACTGATGATAACAATGGGACTAGTGCCGATGCCAACAATGAGAATAGCACTGATGATAACAATGGGACTAGTGCTCATGACAGCAATGAGAATAGCACTGATAACCATAGGACTAGTGCTCATGACAACAATGAGAATAGCACTGATGATAACAATGGGACTAGTGCCGATGACTACAATGAGAATAGCACTGATGATAACAATGGGACTAGTGCCGATGCCAACAATGAGAATAGCACTGATAACCCTGGGACTAGTGCCCATGACAACAATGAGAATAGCACTGATGATAACAATGGGACTAGTGCCGATGCCTACAATGAGAATAGCACTGATGATACCAATGGGACTAGTGCCGATGCCAACAATGAGAATAACACTGATGATACCAATGGGACTAGTGCCCATGCCAACATTGAGAATAGCGCTGATTATACCAATGGGACTAGTGCCGATGCCAACAATGAGAATAGCACTGATGATACCAATGGGACTAGTGCCGATGCCAACAATGAGAATAGCACTGATAACCATGGGACTAGTGCCCATGACAACAATGAGAATAGCGCTGATGATACCAATGGGACTAGTGCCCATGCCAATAATGAGAATAGCACTGATGATAACAATGGGACTAGTGCCGATGCCAACAATGAGAATAGCACTGATAACAATGGGACTAGTGCCGATGCCAACAATGAGAATAGCACTGATGATAACAATGGGACTAGTGGCGATGCCAACAATGAGAATAGCACTGATGATAACAATGGGACTAGTGCCGATGCCAACAATGAGAATAGCGCTGATAACCATGGGACTAGTGCCCATGACAACAATGAGAATAGCGCTGATGATACCAATGGGACTAGTGCTCCTGACAACAATGAGAATAGCACTGATGATAACAATGGGACTAGTGCCGATGCCAACAATGAGACTAGCACTGATGATAACAATGGGACTAGTGCCGATGCGAACAATGAGAATAGCACTGATGATAACAATGGGACTAGTGCCGATGCCAACAATGAGAATAGCACTGATGATAACAATGGGACTAGTGCCAATGCCAACAATGAGAATAGCACTGATAACCATGGGACTAGTGCCCATGACAACAATGAGAATAGCGCTGATGATACCAATGGGACTAGTGCTCCTGACAACAATGAGAATAACACTGATAATAACAATGGTACCAGTGCCAATGCCAACAATGAGAATAGCACTGATAACCATGGGACTAGTGCCCATGACAATGAGAATAGCGCTGATGATACCAATGGGACTAGTGCCGATGCCATCAATGAGAATAGCACTGATTATACCAATGGGACTAGTGCCCATGACAACAATGAGAATAGCGCTGATGATACCAATGGGACTAGTGCCCATGACAACAATGAGAATAGCACTGATGATACCAATGGGACTAGTGCCGATGCCAACAATGAGAATAGCACTGATAACCATGGGACTAGTGCCCATGATAACAATGAGAATAGCGCTGATGATACCAATGGGACTAGTGCCGATGCCAACAATGAGAATAGCACAGATGATACCAATGGGACTAGTGCCGATGCCAACAATGAGAATAGCACTGCTGATACCAAAGGGACTAGTGCCGATGCCAACAATGAGAATAGCACTGATGATACCAATGGGACTAGTGCCGATGCCAACAATGAGAATAGCGCAGATGATACCAATGGGACTAGTGCCGATGCCAACAATGAGAATAGCACTGATAAGAATGGGACTAGTGCCGACGCAAACAATGAGAATAGCACATACCAATGGGACTAGTGCCGATGCCAACAATGAGAATAGCACTGATACAATGGGACTAGTGCCCATGCCAACAATGAGAATAGCAGTGATAACAATGGGACTAGTGCCCATGACAACAATGAGAATAGCACTGATGATAACAATGGGACTAGTGCCCATGACAACAATGAGAATAGCACTGATAACCATGGGACTAGTGCCCATGACAACAATGAGAATAGCGCTGATGATACCAATGGGACTAGTGCTTCTGACAACAATGAGGATAGCACTGATAACAATGGGACTAGTGCCGATGCCAACAATGAGAATAGCACTGATGATAACAATGGGACTAGTGCCGATGCGAACAATGAGAATAGCACTGATGATAACAATGGAACTAGTGCCGATGCCAACAATGAGAATAGCACTGATGATAATGAGAATAGCACTGATGATAACAATGGGACTAGTGCCGATGCCAACAATGAGAATAGCACTGATGATAACAATGGGACTAGTTCCGATGCCAACAATGAGAATAGCACTGATGATAACAATGGGACTAGTGCGCATGACAGCAAAGAGAATAGCACTGATAACCATAGGACTAGTGCTCATGACAACAATGAGAATAGCACTTATAATACCAATGGGACTAGTGCCGATGCCAACAATGAGAATAGCACTGATGATAACAATGGGACTAGTGCTGATGCCAACAATGAGAATAGCGCTGATAACCATGGGACTAATGCCCATGACAACAATGAGAATAGCGCTGATGATACCAATGGGACTAGTGCCTATGCCAACAATGAGAATAGCACTGATGATAACAATGAGAATAGCACTGATGATAACAATGGGACTAGTGCCGATGCCAACAATGAGAATAGCACTAATGATAACAATGGGACTAGTGCCGATGCCAACAATGAGAATAGCACTGATGATAACAATGGGACTAGTGCTGATGCCAACAATGAGAATAGCACTGATGATAACAATGGGACTAGTGCTCATGACAGCAATGAGAATAGCACTGATAACCATAGGACTAGTGTTCATGACAACAATGAGAATAGCACTGATGATAACAATGGGACTAGTGCCGATGCCTATAATGAGAATAGCACTGATGATACCAATGGGACTAGTGCCGATGACAACAATGAGAATAGCACTGATGATAACAATGGGACTAGTGCTGATGCCAACAATGAGAATAGCACTGATAACAATGGGACTAGTGCTCATGACAGCAATGAGAATAGCACTGATAACCATAGGACTAGTGTTCATGACAACAATGAGAATAGCACTGATGATAACAATGGGACTAGTGCTGATGCCAACAATGAGAATAGCACTGATAACCGTGGGACTAGTGCCCATGACAACAATGAGAATAGCGCTGATGATACCAATGGGACTAGTGCCGATGCCAACAATGAGAATAGCACTGATGATACCAATGGGACTAGTGCCGATGCCAACAATGAGAATAGCACTGATGATACCAATGGGACTAGTGCCCATGCCAACAATGAGAATAGCGCTGATGATACCAATGGGACTAGTGCTGATGCCAACAATGAGAATAGCACTGATGATACCAATGGGACTAGTGCCGATGCCAACAATGAGAATAGCACTGATAACCATGGGACTAGTGCCCATGCCAACAATGAGAATAGCGCTGATGATACCAATGGGACTAGTGCCCATGCCAACAATGAGAATAGCACTGATGATACCAATGGGACTAGTGCCGATGCCAACAATGAGACTAGCACTGATGATAACAATGGGACTAGTGCCGATGCCAACAATGAGAATAGCACTGATAATAACAATGGAACTAGTGCCGATGCCAACAATGAGAATAGCACTGATGATAACAATGGGACTAGTGCCGAACAATGGGACTAGTGCCGATGCCAACAATGAGAATAGCACTGATGATAACAATGGGACTAGTGCCGATGCCAACAATGAGAATAGCACTGATAACCATGGGACTAGTGCCCATGACAACAATGAGAATAGCATTGATGATAACAATGGGACTAGTGCCGATGCCAACAGTGAGAATAGCGCTGATGATACCAATGGGACTAGTGCCGATGCCAACAATGAGAATAGCACTGATAACAATGGGACTAGTGCCCATGCCAACAATGAGAATAGCAGTGATAACAATGGGACTAGTGCCCATGACAACAATGAGAATAGCACTGATGATAACAATGGGACTAGTGCCCATAACAACAATGAGAATAGCACTGATAACCATGGGACTAGTGCCCATGACAACAATGAGAATAGCGCTGATGATACCAATGGGACTAGTGCTCCTGACAACAATGAGGATAGCACTGATGATAACAATGGGACTAGTGCTGATGGCCAACAATGAGAATAGCACTGATGATAACAATGGGACTAGTGCCGATGCGAACAATGAGAATAGCACTGATGATAACAATGGAACTAGTGCCGATGCGAACAATGAGAATAGCACTGATGATAATGAGAATAGCACTGATGATAACAATGGGACTAGTGCCGATGCCAACAATGAGAATAGCACTGATGATAACAATGGGACTAGTGCCGATGCCAACAATGAAAATAGCACTGAAGATAACAAGGGGACTAGTGCGCATGACAGCAAAGAGAATAGCACTGATAACCATAGGACTAGTGCTCATGACAACAATGAGAATAGCACTGATGATACCAATGGGACTAGTGCCGATGCCAACAATGAAAATAGCACTGATGATACCAATGGGACTAGTGCCGATGCCAATGCCAACAATGAGAATAGCACTGATAACCATGGGACTAGTGCCCATGACAACAATGAGAATAGCGCTGATACCAATGGGACTAGTGCCGATGCCAACAATGAGAATAGCACTGATGATAACAATGAGAATAGCATTGATGATAACAATGGGACTAGTGCCGATGCCAACAATGAGAATAGCACTGATGATAACAATGGGACTAGTGCTGATGCCAACAATGAGAATAGCACTGATGATAACAATGGGACTAGTGCAGATGCCAACAATGAGAATAGCACTGATGATAACAATGGGACTAGTGCCGATGCCTACAATGAGAATAGCACTGATGATAACAATGGGACTAGTGCCGATGCCAACAATGAGAATAGCACTGATAACCCTGGGACTAGTGCCCATGACAACAATGAGAATAGCGCTGATGATACCAATGGGACTAGTGCCGATGCCAACAATGAGAATAGCGCTGATGATACCAATGGGACTAGTGCCGATGCCAACAATGAGAATAGCACTGATGATACCAATGGGACTAGTGCCGATGCCAACAATGAGAATATCGCTGATGATACCAATGGGACTAGTGCCGATGCCAACAATGAGAATAGCACTGATAACCATGGGACTAGTGCCCATGACAACAATGAGAATAGCGCTGATGATACCAATGGGACTAGTGCTCCTGACAACAATGAGAATAGCACTGATGATAACAATGGGACTAGTGCCGATGCCAACAATGAGACTAGCACTGATGATAACAATGGGACTAGTGCCAATGCGAACAATGAGAATAGCACTGATAATAACAATGGGACTAGTGCTGATGCCAACAATGAGAATAGCACTGATGATAACAATGGGACTAGTGCCGATGCCAACAATGAGAATAGCACTGATGATAACAATGGGACTAGTGCCCATGACAACAATGAGAATAGCACTGATAACCATGGGACTAGTGCCCATGACAACAATGAGAATAGCACTGATGATAACAATGGGACTAGTGCCGATGCCAACAATGAGAATAGCACTGATGATAACAATGGGACTAGTGCCCATGACAACAATGAGAATAGCGCTGATGATACCAATGGGACTAGTGCTCCTGACAACAATGAGAATAGCACTGATAATAACAATGGGACTAGTGCCAATGCCAACAATGAGATTAGCACTGATGATAACAATGTGACTAGTGCTGATGCGAACAATGAGAATAGCACTGATGATAACAATGGGACTATTGCTCATGACAGCAATGAGAATAGCACTGATAACCATGGGACTAGTGCCCATGACAACAATGAGAATAGCCCTGATGATAACAACAGGACTAGTGGTGATGATAACAATGAAAATAGCTCTGATGATAACAATGGGACTAGTGCTCATGACAACAATGAGAATAGCACTGATGATAACAATGACTATAGCTCTGATGATAACCGTGGGACTAGTGCTAACGAGAACAGTGAGAATAGCGCTGATGACAACAATGAGACCAGTGCTGATGACAACACTAATGACAACAACGAAAATAGCGCGGATGATAACAATGAGACTAGTGCCGATGACAACGAGACTAGTGCCGATGACAACAATAAGAATAGCGCTGATGATAACAGGACTAGTGCAGATGGCAAAACTGCATTATTAAGAGACTGTTACTCAGGGTCCGCACTGCTCATTCATAGGAGACACTGTCCTGGACTCACATGCCTCTCATCAGTGTGCACACTGGTCTTTAACCATATTCCTCCAACAGATTCTAGCACATTATTACAGGTTAATATGTTCCTTGTGAGGCCTCCTGACTCCTGCCATTGGGATTTAAGTTCTGCCACTATGTTGATTATAATTCCAGTGCTGGAGCATTGTGCTTTTGGTTACACGAAGCCATCTCGTGCTTTACCTGTACTTGTTTGTTTTTGTGAGTAACGTTAAAGGAGCCAGTATGCGCTGTGGAAAGGGCTTTTCGGTAACAACAAGCATTTGCAATGCAATAGGTCCCGCATTTACGCGAGTTTGACCTATTGGCATTGTAAATGACAATGGCTTTATTTATGTTTCAAAAACCAAAACATAAATAAAAGGCAATGTCATTTACAAAAAAAATAGCTCAAACTCTCGCATTATTAAAGATTGAGCTATTGGTGTTGCATTATTTAGCAATGCCAATAGCTCAAACTTTAATAATGCGAGAACTATTGCATTGCAAATGCTTGTTTTTAAAGTAGCAACTGTTCGTTTAAGGAACATACGCTGCTTTAAATAAAAGATTGGTAATGCAAACTGAGAGATGGACGTCTGCAATCCCTTGCAGACCACTATCCCTACATTTGTGGCCAATCACAGTGGGGTGCAAATAGCAACACTCCTATTAAATATTCACTAGGCATGTCATTCTACTTGTGTGACAACGAAGTCAAGTGCCTGGATTTCTCACTCACCTATGCCTGAGAATAAGCAGCAGATAAATCCATTACACTGAACATACAAGCACCCTTCAGCATGGCGAGCTCATGTACAATACTGGGCAACTGCTGTCAGTCTTCCTTAATGTTTTTATTGAGATCTTTTAAATTGATACACATTCTCAGACTTTTTCCGTTATCCTTTGGGCCTAAAACAACAGGGGCCAACCACTCTACAAAATGAGATGACGAGTATAAGCGCGTGAGGGTGTGGTTAGGACAAATTAAGTATGCCGGAGTGCCAAGCTTTGATCAGAGGAAAGGGATACAAGTTGTTGGCTGCTTCAGGGTCATGTTACACACTTGTGGGTGATCGGATTAGGGAGGATGTCTTTGGCAAAAATAGGATAGTGATGAATGAACCTTATATCAAGCCTTTTGGATAAGGTAGTAGTAACATTGACGTCTTTGGGTTCGTGCCTATGCTGATTGAGTTCAAGGGAAGAAAAACTTGGGGGGGAAATGTATGTTGCTAAAAAGGGTGATTATCTTTTGGATTGAAGGCATCAGTGGGATTTGGTCATCGCTCTGAACACCAATCCCAATGCCCAGGAACAGGTTATGCTGGTGAGTAATATGGGTGATTATTGGGATAGCTTGGAAAAACTCCCTGAAGTTTTTGAGGAGAAATTGAGTTAAGAGGTCTTGAACATTGTATATTTCTTAAAAATATTCTTTAAAATAGGGGAAAACCTGTGGTGCACAAGTTTGCAAGGTACCACATCTCATGCTAGACCCTCTTCAGGCAGAGTTAAATAAATTGCTAGATGCAGGGGTGATTGAGGGGATTGGTGCAGCCTGCGTGGTAAACAGACAAAAGAGTGAGTGGGAGAGGATAACCCTATTGTTTCTCTTCTGAGCCAGACATAGTGGCAAACCTCTCTTAATGGCTTCAAGAAAGAGGGTTCCATTAGAGGCCAACTGCTGGTCAAATTGTAGCAACTGCCTTGCATTAGGGAGGTAAGAGACAGTGCAAGAATTGCTTCCAGAGGTCACCCGTGGGTCCTCCATGATAAAACTTCCTAATGATTTCTTTAAAGACTTTTTTTAATATGCCACAGCATGGTCCTCTCTGAATGTTCTCCTCTCGCTTTGGAATGGTAATAGAATGGGGCCACAGTGAAGTGTGAATTGGCAGAGAGAAACAAAATCGCCACAAAGCAACCGTCGCAAGATGTAAGCATGTTACTATGGAAATTGAGTAGCTTGTGGGTACACCCATTGAAAGAGAAAGCCTAACAAATCGCGAAAAAGGGGTAAAGGTGGAAGACAGTGCTCCGACATTAAGCAGAATAAGACAGCTAGACAGGATGCTGCCAAGCACAAACAGGAAGCTATGAAATCCAAGCTGACACATCACAGCGAGCCAATCACCTCATAAAATAAATGAGTTGTGTTGAAATGAGATAGACAATTTAACTCCGCAGATTGATATTTGGATGTATATCTAAATTTCCTTCTCTTGTATTGTAGCCACTGCTCATTTATACCAGAATTTAAATGTTCTGCTTTTCTTGTCATTATATATTTTTTGCAAAAACTAATCAAGATGTTAAGCAAAAAAAATGTTGTGTACAATGCTGGGATCATCAAGAAAGACACTGGAGAGTTAGTACCTTTGTGGGAGGTGTTCCAATGATTGAATAAACAGCATGAATATATGTGCCGTCTACCCAAGATGAAGGTGAAGAAAATTATGTAATCTAATTTAAATAAATCCGTGTATTGCTTAGATGCCCGCCTTTTATTGAAGATCTATTCGGTCATGAAACATTGAACTTTATTGCTCCATTACAGCAAGGTATGTCTGGATCTGATCTTTTCATCATAGTCCGCTCCTGAATCATGAAGACATTGTTGCTGAGCCTTTTTGATGCCTCTACTTTTCTTCATGCCGGTCTGTCCTGAATTGATTTGTGCTTACTACATGGGCCAACATTTGGTCTTTAAGAGAAATGATTGCTTTAAGTACTTCATTAGCTCTGAGAGACCTTTAACCTTCAGGTTTACAACAGTCAACCCTGCTCACCTCAAAGTCAACTTTCCGTGCAAACACCAACTTTACCAAACAATATGCCCAAAGTGGTCACCATTTCAATTGCATTAGTCTTTCCTCATAAAATTTGGCAGCTTTCAGGGTTCTTCAGACAAGTTTCAGGGTTATTCAGACATGTCCTTTACCTGTTTCCCTACTTGGTGGCTTTTATCTCTATTTATTTATCGGGCAGCTTTATTTCTAGAAATATCTATTTCCTAAAAACTGAAGGGTAGTAAAAAAAAAAGGCAATTTAATGTCTGTATGTTATGGCTCCCAACATGATTTTCTGGGTAGATGCAGATGTTTACATACAAACTCTAGACAAGAACAATTGCTCTAAAAGGTCTTCTAATTCGTTTTTAAATATTAAATGCCATCCAGCATCTTCTTGCGCTAAGCCTCAAAGAGTCAAAGATGACCCTCATTCGCCTATTGCCTCACTTAATTCTTCAAACTTAGACGAAATTCTAGATGAAGTGAGAGCTTGTCAACCAGTCATGAAAGTCACTAATGAAATATTACAACAAACTGAAGACAGATGGGTGGCTTTGGAGAACAAGATAGTGGAGATGGACTAGCATATTAGCGATATACAGTATGTCAATTCTAAAATTGTGAAAACGGAGCTGGAAATATGTGTGCTTCAAATACACCTTGAAGATTTGGAAAACGATAACTGACAACACTCTTGGATTGTATGGTCTGCTTGATGGTAATGATTAGCCTTCTTTAAGGAAGCTAAATCTTGATTTGGTGAGTATTGCTAAATTACCTACACTTATACTTCAAAAGGCTCATCAATTAGGGAAAAGAAACTTTGGACGCATCTTTCTTTACACTTTCTGGCACTATGCTTTTTCTAGAATACACTAATCTCTTACGTGTCATCAAAGTTACCAAATAAAAGAAGAAAGTATTATGGTCAGGCCACAGCAACTATATCTCCGAGGATCTAACGCTATGTATGCAATGTGCAAGGCATTCCTATCCATCATAAGATGAACTATGTCTCAGTCATTTGAACATACAATAAGACATTGTTCATTCTATGTCTGTAGAATACCCACAAATGGCCTTTCTAGATAGTTTGTTTGAAGAACATGCTAAACTCTGTGAAAATCTGACTACAAGCCAGTCTGTTTTTTAAGGTTAAGTCTCAACCTGAATCTAAATGACTAATTCATTTTTTAAATGTATTTGAGAATAACCATTTATGCTTAAACTGGTATTTTTAGCAATAGTTTTCTCAATTTAGGGTTCCGCCCCTTGGGCTGCTATTACTTTACATTACACTTACACTGCATGCTATCACTTCTTTCGTCCTTCTCTTCTATTCCAGCCTTTCCTAATTTTCCTAAGATCACTTTTTTGAGCTTTTACCTTTATATTCCTTTATTTTCAATCCCATGTTTTATGTTGTTGCTCAAGTGATCATTCTGCTCTCCATGCTGACCTTTTGACCTGATGTTGTTACCCTGACTTTCTACATTTCACATGGCTAACTTTATCTTATGGAATGTATGAGACCTTGGCAGTTCTTTCATAAGAAACAGAAGAAACTGGCTTTTAAAGCAAAAGGAGGTTAGATCAGAGGCCACTTAACTAGCAGAATGATTTAAATAGGACAATCCAGTGTCTAAAAACAGCGGTCTTTAGAGGTCAATATTCACAAAGTAAATGCCAAAAAACACAATCAATTCTAGGAAAATCCTCTCAGAATCGTTACTTACGCTGATGCAGGTGCTTCATTCAGACATCCTAATAGCGAGTCAGGGATTTTTACAGTGAGAAGTGGTAATGCGTGATGTTTAGTAAAGTGGAGTGGTGCCATGTTCAGTGATTTGCTGTTTGGCATGATGAGGGGTAGACTTGCACAAAGTATCAAAGTGCTTAACTGTAGTGTGATACTAAATTGGAGTCATCCGTGTTGTTATGTATGGTGTGATTGGGAGTTGTGTGGGTAGAGAGTAGTGAAGGGTGTGGTGTTTGTGAAACCTACTACTACCTCCAGTGTGTTAGGCAGCTAGGCCATGGTTTCAAATCAGCTTCTCAGGTAGGACCTATGTAGCATCCAGCACATAAATGTGGGCTCTTTTCACTTTGTATAAGGATGGTAACACAACAATATTTCAATACTAGGAGCCACCCCCAGGATGCAACGGGCATGTGTGCCAGCTTTTTGTGCCCCCAGGGCACTCTTGTATTAGAGAAGGGGCTGCCGAGTCTTGCACAGCCCCTTCCGTAATAGAGATAGCACTAGATTGATCTTAAAGCGGTGTTCCCTTTTTTGCATGGGGGCATGGCCTGGTGCAAATGGGGGAATCCTTTGCCCCTGTTCCATATTACAGATGCAAACAGGCTGTCAGTAGGGGAACAAACTGTGCACCACATAGGCACAAACTGCACCACATATTGCTGGGCCAGTCAGTGTGCCCTTCGGAGAGACACCTTGGAAGGGAGGAATATTCCTTTGCAGGCAGGTGCAGTCAATCACTGAACCCTCTTGCAGGTGAATCTTTACCCCCGTTTTGAAATCAGGCTAGTTGCCCCTTGAACAGTGAAAGACTGGCTGGTGGCTTCAAATAGCTGGTATTATACGTCTTTCATTAAGGTGCTGTCTCGAGTACAGATGCGACCTTATGTCTGCACTGGAAACAAACAGTGAGTGATTTGTTGTGATATGGCGCAAATTTGTACAGTGTGCCATAACCATAATACAGCCACTGATTTGCTTGAAAAGGTTAATGCACACATTACTTTATTAATCTCATACCTGGCTTGTGAAGAAACTATTAATGTGATCGGTGGGCTACAATTCAGTATTTTTAAGAGTGAGTTAAGTGTGTATTTTCTGGGCGCATTCCTTGCATGTGGTTGAATTTTCCATTCTTTCTTTACCCAACCAAGACACATGCTGGAAATTTTTCTGTTTTCAATTTTTTTACAATTGATCTTCGCATGTTGTCCTGTACAATGTGCAACAGACATTTAAATATATTTTAAGGACTTCAAAACATTAGATTTCAGTACCATTTAAGCATATTATTTTTATTTAGTACAATCAACAATGCAAAAACTTTGAATATTTACACGAATCATCCTCTTCGGAATATTTCCTGGATGACAGAACATTCACAGAAGGAAACGCCTACGTCTTCACCCTTTCCATGTGCATAAAAAAACACAAAATATTGAGGCGGTACCACTGTGGAAAATCTACGCAACACCAGCAGGAGTTAGTGTGAAGGTGGGACTAGATATAGTTTAATAGTAGGCAAAGTTACAATAAAGAAAAAATAGCCAGACAAACTTTCAAAAACGTTTATGGAATACATTTAACAACCGTTAGACAACACAACAGCAAGTGGGATGAATTTCAAGAGGGGTGCACACTGCACTAAAATACAACATGAGATTACAATGTACATGCAATACGTGCATATGCTGTGCAGGCACGCAACGCCCATTTGGCTAAAAGGGCTTAGCCTCAACTACCCCCCTTTGTCCCCCATCGTGGGTCATAGCCCGGAATTCATCTTCGAGGGTACTTGTCTCGGTGGAAGCCTGGCAGTGCACAGCTCTGCCCGGAAAGCTGCGTCGCAGAACACATTCTTTTTAGGTCTCGCCTACACAGCGCGCATGCGCTGCGTAGGAAAAAGACCTTTTGGAATCGATTCACTTTTCGCCCTAAAAACGTGCACGCGTTGCATTGCTTTCAATGGCAACGTGTGCACGTTTGGCGATTCCCTTGCGGGAGCGAGCTTTGGCGCCATGTGTTAGCAATTATCGCTCCTGGCGCTGCTCGCTCCCGCAAGGGAAACGCTTTCACTTTTGCCGACACTTTTTTTTTTTTTTACTTTTAGCGCGAGGCGCGCGCTTGTCTTGTTTGTGGTAGATATTGTGAGGGCTGCGTGTCTCCATCTGTCGTTTGACTTAAAAGTAATACAGATGATTTCCCCGCATTGGAGGAACCTTGCTTCTGTTTTCAATAGAACAATTACCGAAAAGCATGGAGTACCCTTTACCGGCAACCGAGTAGAATAAATGAAGGCACTGGTGGCAGTTTCGGAATTATCGTTTGTTTGAAGTTTCGAATTATCGTTTGTTTGAAGCACACTACAAAAATGAGCACAATAGAGTTTTGATCATACTTTGTTTTGCTGACGGGTGTTTCGAGTTGACCGTTTTAGTGTTGCAGACCGGAAGTTTTCACGAGAGTTCCTCGTCATTCACCTTTAGATAAGCTCGCACTCTAATTGCCCCGTCCTAGGCTGGAGTGTGAAAACGTTATTGCGGTGTTGAGGATTCCGTGATTGAGATGAATGCTGAGAGGCATGCTGCATACATTTTTTAAACTAGTTTGTTCAGGGCACTAATTGCCAGGTTAGGCTCCATTTGTATAGAGTCCATCATCCTGAGGGCTCTCTTGGTGCTTATAATTGGCACGTCTGAAATTCCGCCGGGTTCAGTTGCATTACTTGACCTAAAATGTTTCTACATACTAAAGTATCGTTCTGTTACCATTCAGATTGGGCATCTCCGTTGGGAGCTTTCAATATACATGTATTTAATACTTTCCCCATGTTTCATTGATGTGCGTAGACCGTCAGCCTGGTTTGACAATTGAGTTCGAATTGAATTAGTGGGGTGTGATGCTTTGGGTCTTGATGCGTGGAATTAAACCCCCCCTCCCCCCCCATTTCCAGTGGAGAAGCTGGATTCAGAACTATAGATGGGTGGAGGTCTCCTTACATAACTAGGTGGAAGCTGTTAACTGGTCTTTATCTCAGGTTAAACCACGGGAACTGATGGGCTAGAGGCCGTTAAGACTTTTGAACATTCATTGATTTTGAATTGAAATTTATTTTAGACTCGTAACCCAACGGAGCACACTCCGTATCTGTTCATCACTTTTTACTTTATGGGAGGATTAAGACCCGCAGTACAAGTGAGGTTAGCAGGCCGTGTATTAACAATAAGACGCCAGAGCGCAGCCTTGGCAGGCCGGCCGCCGAGATGTGCGGTAAATACATTATACAGCACAGGCGGGTTGCCGATAGTGCTTGTTTACCAGTTTGCAAGGGCAGTGGCAGTATGGATTTTCGAATTAGGAAGGAAGGCACTGTTCTTTCCTTTTGCTGGAACAGCTAGATGATGGTAGACTGAAAATCGACATTAGAACAGATTGTTGACTCCGTGTCTGTTTTGAAAGTGTCCGTTAATGAGTAGATACACAAATATTTTATTTTTGAGTCCATATCCCACTACAATCCCTCTTTGAGGAATGCAGCCGGACGACACTACAATGGTAAATAAGCGAAGAACAACCTGGTGTTTTTTTTTTTCTGTCCTTCATTTTGGCTGTACTCCTAATAATTACTTCTTACAAGTTAGGAATATTGTAATCTGTGTCCATTTTAAACTCGTTTTTAGTTTTTCAGAAGGTCCAAAGAGTGCCCTTTTAATGCTACCATTTAAGTCTGGCACTTTTGAAGTGATTGTGTGTAGAAGACGGATGCTAGTGCGCTGTCTGGGGCTGCTTTTTCGTTCATTCGAGGCACATATGAGCTGCTTCACTTGTCCTTTGCTAGGCACAAAGTCGGTGTTCCATCACACAAATATTCCATGTATTTGCGTGTACCGAGTGTAATCCAATGGCTGCAACAGTCCATAGAGAAGACGGTGTAAAAATATGTACTCTGGATTCAATATTAATGACCTCCTGTGTGAGGGTTTTATCTTTTCTATTGTAATGTATATATTGTGTTAACATTAAGGGACTATGTGTTAAAAGTGCGGTGATGTGCTAGTGCACTTTTAGCTCATTTATTTACTGCCAGCCTACGATATATGAATGTTATTTCACGCTCTTAAAGATTGATATTTTTCCTTACTGCCACGTAAATAGCTACTTGGCTCTTGAGTTGAGGGTGGCTTTGCACTTCAGCCGAATCGCATGTGGCCCGGACTGTTCCCCATTAAGGCCTCTACAGGCAACTGCCTTACAGTGCCAACAAAAATTGCCACAAAATGGCGCCAGAATGCATCACATTTCCTCTAAAATAACTTATTTTTTGATAGAAGATAGCCAGCTGCTTTTTTGAAATTGCTCGTATCGCAGCTGCTTCTGAAACCGCCAAGCACAAAATTCCCATAGCTTTGGGCATGCCCTTTTGTACCCAAATATTAAAATGAGGTGTGCTTTTAATGTACGATTGCGTTCTTTGGAGATGGTAAACAGCAACACTGGGAAAGGTATTATGTCCACACACATGCTGCCGATCAGAAGCACTGGGCTCAGTGAACAAGCAGTTGAAGTGGGCACTGTACTCTGTGCTGGCATTCTAGCCAGAACCCTGGCGTTGAACCAGTAGCTGAACATTTCTAAGCCAGCTCAAAGTTCAATGCATGGCATTATTGGAGCTGCTGACTCTGGTTGCTGCCAGAGAAGTTCCTTTCTGACATCTCTAATAGAATGCTGTTTCTAAGCCAGTGTTATCTTCTTTTGCTTTAGGCCATGGTTGCACTTTTAGAACATGTTGAACTCTGATATTGCCTTCAGGGTGTTGGCGACTAGCATCATGTAGTATCGGGCCCACGTTCATATAAATCTAATGTCTTTTGGCGCTTATGTGCTCTTTGTAGGGAAAAGCCTCTGATCACTGAAACTCACACGTCCAATGTTTTTGGCATGTGTTAACCATACCACGAAAAGGCATCTGACCTCCCTTCTGTGGGCCGTCCATCCACGTCCCCCATTTTCCAATCATTTGTTTCAGTTCCAACACTTGAAAGCAGCAGCACTTGAATGTTTCCTGAGTTGCTACAATTGCAGGCCTCTATAGGATATTTGTAGCAGTTGGAGGGATTTGCTTCCACCAGAATTGCTGCCTTCATTTCTCCGAAACAAACCAGTTTGCTGCCACTTATAAGGTCTCAAAGGCGAGACCTATTGGCTATGCCAATGCTTGTTTTGTTAGTGTCTCCGTCTGCTACAAAATGTTTTCCGAGGAAGGGGTGGAGGTTACTGGTGATTCACAACATCTTAGTGTGCAGACCTCATGTTGGGGGCTCCCACTGTGCAGGACAAAGTGTTTGAGCCTTCACTATTGTTTTAAAGGACAGCTAATAACCCGTCTATTAGCAGGGGAGGAGAGAAACCATCTGCACTAAAAGGTGATCTTTTCAAACTCCTCAACTTGACTGATGCCCTAGGAAAACAAGGCAGAAATTGACAAATTGCAGTGTGTGCAATTACGTTTACATATAGGGCGTGTTACCCAGTAGAGACAGTGGCAAGCACTATATAAATGCAATGAAGGGGAAAATTTTTCTCTTTTTAAATGGATTTGCAGTGGTTCAGAGCCCACCAGACAGTCCAGACTTTTCTGTCAATAGCATCGCATCTAGCATTCTGTTGGGGCAGAGGGGGCTTGTGGTTTTTCTTGTAAAAAAAAAAAAAAAAAATTAGTGGGTAAAAAAATATGAACTTGCAAAGTGGTATTGGCAAATAGGGTTATGGGCAGTACTTTGTTCCTGTGGTTGCTGGTGGGTGGCACTTGAATGACCCAATTATATGGCAAGAATAGGGATACTATGCGGAGTAATTTCGCACATTTTGTGATTGTATTACTTCCTTAGTTTGTCGTTTTTACACATATGAGCTAAGGTTTGACTTCGCTAGTACTAGCTTACCACCCAAATACAGCACTAACACAACTAATAATGGCCAGTCAACGTTTGCGTAAGGCCTTCCACTGTGCAGCAACATGTCGCTGCATTTTCTGTAACTTTTGATCCATTCGAGCTAGAAACACATTTTATTGCTAAAATCTGCAATATGTGGCAACTTAAAATCCATAATAATGCAAAAAAAGGGCGGGGCCACAGAGTTACAAAATTCCAGTGGCACTATTTATTAGTGGGGACAGGGTCTTTTAAAAAATGGTCCTGTGAGCAGAGGTCCAGAACCTCTGAGTAAAATATCCCTAGCTTTCAGGGCCGGACTGGCCGGAGCGGGCACCGGGCGTTTCCCTGGTGGGCCGCCAGGGTGGGGGGCGGTTTTAGGCCCCCGGGGGGGCGGTTTTTGTTACAGGGGGCCAGCAATATCTGCCCCCTGTAACAAAATCAACCGAAACCGGCCCTAGCAAACAGCTCGGCCGCACCCCCCTTCTTCCCCACAGGGCGGCCAGCCGAGCAGTTTGCCAGGGCCGGTTTCAGTTCCCAGTCCGGCCCTGCTAGCTTTCTGTTCTGAGAAGCAAGACCAGCTAAGGCCCATGCACTGATGTTGCTTGTGAGACTGCCATGCAGTATTGGTTTGAGGGTGATGGCTTGACAATAACGTCAAGTCACACAGTTATTCTAACAGTCAATACACAGCAGTGGTGCAAAGCAGGCATCACTGTGCTCCTCTACCTCAAATATGATCTTTGGACATGTTTGTATTACCTTTTCAGAGTCGTCTGGTTCCAGTAATGAGGAGGGGAAAACACATAATGGGGTGCAACATACCCGACCAACTTAGAACATGGGACTTTTTTTTAGAACGGAGACAAAATCGGGGACAAAGAACCATCTGCGGGAGGGGCCACTTCACGAGGACCCAACCTCCTAAGGAGTATATTCGCACCAAAAGCCAAAAATACTGGAGGTAAAAAAGGCTCCAATAATCAATTTGTCGAGTAGGGCTTTGAGTAAAATAGAGGAAGAGGTCTTAGAAATGGGGTTCAGTTTTTTCAGACTACAGGACGCAATAAATTTGAGGTTGAGAGGGACCTGAGGGCTTTCTTCAGGAAACTTAGATTGAAGAGATTTTTTGAGGGATGGGATGACAGACAAGACATCAATATCTCAGGCCTAAAACCTCAATCGACATTTACCCCCTTATTAGCTCAGGTGGGAAGAAATATTGACGTCTTTGAGAAAAGTAGTTGAAATCAGTGCCCAAAAAATACTAGAAGAACCAGGGTTTCAACCTAGCAATTTGACTGTCAAACATAGAGAGGCCCTGCAGACCTTAAAACAGGATAATAGTATAACCATCAAACTGCCAATAAAGGTAGTGGGATGGTTGTATTTTATACAGTGGACTATGAAGCCAGGGTATTGGAACTCCTCTCTGTGAAAGAACATTACCAAATGACCTCTAAAACCACATTAGCAGGCCTAGAGAGGGAAGTCAGGGAGCTTTTGGAAGAAGCTAAAAATAACGATTGGGTTTGCGAAGAAGAATACCGATTCATGATGAATATGAACCCTATTGTCCCAGCGATTTATGGATTACCCAAAATTCATAAAAACATCCAGAACCCACCACTGAGACTGATTAGGTCTTGCCTGGGTTTTGTCCTTGAGCTGTTAAGTAAGTATGCTGATTGCTTTTTGACGCCTCTACTGGGCAAGCAGCAATCATATATAAAGGATTCTGTCCATATGATTTCATTAGTAGAGGGGGTACAATTCAACAAGGAGACACAACTATTGGTGACATTTGATATAGAAGCATTATATACGAATATCCTGCAAAATGATACAATAGAAGTCATAAGAGAAATCCTACACAACTCTGAGATAGAGAGTGTGAATAAGGACTTCATCCTGACATGCGTGATGATGGTTTAGAAAAACAATTTTTTTAAAATTCAAGAATGATCTGTTTCTCCAACGAAAAGGGACCAGCCGGGGGCCATCGGTGCATTGAGTCTGGCATGCCTTTATGTTGGATAGTTTGAGAACAACAAATCTACAATAAGAAGCCCCCAGTCTATGAAAATTTCAAATTCTGGTACTGTTTTATCGACAACATCTTTTTCATGTGGTAGGGCCCACAGAGAGATACTGGATGAATTCTTGATTAGGTTGAACCTTGGGGATGCCAACCTGAAATTCACAGCTGGCATTAGTGATATCAAGGTTGAAGTTTTGGATATTTCCATCAAGGTGGTAGATGAACACTTAGAGGTTGAACTCCATACTAAGTCTACCAATAAAAACACACTATTGCACTACTTCAGTTTCCCTCCAAAATCCGAGAGGGATAATAACCCGTTTGGACAATTCCTATGGCTGCAAAGGAATTGTTCATCAATTGAAGACTTTTTAAACATTCGACAAACCTGAAAGAGAAACTAAGAGAGAGAGGTTACCCTAAAATGCTCATTAGTCACTCCTTCAAAAGAGCCCATTTTCATGATCCTGAAAGTATGTTCAATACATCTGAGAGGAGGAAAGACATGGAAAGGATTGTCTTTGTGAGTCACTTTTCTCACTTAAGTAATCGTATAAAAAATCTCATCCATAGAAATTGGAACAACAACGAATTTGCTGAACAAATGCCAAAGCAGCAATGTAATTTGACTTCTGCTATGTCCCTATGGCTTGGGATATGTAAGGGAGACTGGTAGAGAGATGAGGTTGCGGGTTGTGCAAACACAAACCCGCTTTGAGAACGCAGAAAACGAAGGCACCCCTAGTTAATCATTTCATGGATAAAAGTCAAGCATGAACAGACATTAGGTGGTTTCTCTTTGAAAAAGTAATGAACAAAAGGAGAGGAGGAAACTCAGATGAGATGAGAAAGATTAGGGAACAATGGTTTATCTCAAAATTCAACACCAGAAGGTCGGGTTTTAAAATAGGGAGGATTGGGACACCTATATTATTTGAAGGGATTCCCTATTATTTCCACCCAAAAATATTTATTAAATATCGTATATTTAAATTTTGGCAGTACGAATATAGGTAATGATAAATCCCTTGTAATGATTCATAGACTTAGTATTACATTTGTACATCTATTTTGGTACACATATCCTTCATCTTCTAAGTAAGTACAAGAATGATAATCTGGTCCACACTTATTTTATTCTAAGATGGCGCCCGTTTTGAGGCAAAACCCCTTACATATCTAACATAGGCTTGTGATAGGTCACAGGCTGCATGTGACTGGCGCGTGGCCAGGATTTAGTATTTAAGGGTGTGGGTAAAAACTAGGTGGCGTTCTAGAGGGAAAACGCATTCTGACGTTTACACAACTGAAATCTCAAGGAGGTAAGGTGTTCAAGAGATTACTCACTGAATTAGATCATGCGATTCTAAAATGTACAGTTTCAGTACAGCTGCCCCAGGTCCACTCAACTCTTTTTAAATACTGCTTATATATGGGGGTTGGTGGCTTCGATATAAGCACAAGGAGTGGGGCAAAATCAAACTGACCCACCAGTATGTTGTTAGAAGGAAAAAATGTAGCGGGTGATACTTGCTTCGGTTTTTCAATTAGGAACGCATGGACAATGATAGTGAAGCCTCCATCGATATAGGCTTGTAGATTTAAGATATTAATGTCAACACTAAGGTTACCATAATAACCACTAGTAGGGAAGGGGCCTGATTTGTGTTAAGATGCGTACGCGTTTCCGTATTTTATCCAACCAGGAAGACACTAAGATTCAAATATATGGTTAACCAGATAAGTAGTGCATTGGTTAACCACACTAAATGTGCACCATTTTAGTAAACTAACTCACAGGGAGTGAGGTTTGTACACCCCTTCTCAGTTTCAAAATGCGATTTTTATTTATAGGCTTAAAAAGATTCTGAAACTAAGGCAGGAGCCAAACCGTTGGAACCGCCCAGCGATAGATATAAGAAGTATGTGCGTCTGGGTTTATTTTTTCATTCAGAGGACATTGTTTGGAGCACTGACTGTCCCTGCTCCTTATTGGGTAAGAACGGTTTCTATCCATATAATATGAAGTTAGTTGCAAGGAATCAATGGCAACGTGTGAGGGGTGAGTCACAACATGTACTCCTGTACACCCTTTTTATCTTAAAATAGCTTTTCATAACAAGGTTGAACCGTGCAAAGTTTTCGATTAACTCTTGGCATATGGCAATGGCTCATTTGAAGTCTTGATATCTTAAACCTGAGCTTTTATTTGAGCCCTCCTAAACAGTACGAAAACTAGGCAATGAAAAGGGCCATTTGTGGCGCTAAAGGAAGGGGTTAAGGTCTAATAGAAGTTGCTGCTTCCTCTATTGTAGATTGCTGGATCACAATGAGGGTGTTCCCCCTTTGATACTGAAGATCTCTAAGAGTTTCTGGATTACCATACAGGGGTCCGGGTTGAAGCCTTTCGGCTGCCTTTTTTAATTGGAGGCGAGTGTGTAAGTGTACAACACAAAATAGCTTACATAAGAATCAGAGAAATTAGTAGACAGTGGTGGAGTATGAACAGGAGATTGATGGTGCGTGGGCCTTGTGGCCCACCTTGTCCAATTCATGGAATGATAGATGAGAGTGGGTTATAATTGCTCGAATTCAAGTACCATCACATATGGAAGGCAGGCACTTTTGTTATCTGGTGGAATGCAATGAAATATGCACTTTGTAAGTTTGTGTTTGGAAAATTTATATTTTACATTTGTGATATTTGTATTATATTTCTTCACAGTTTTTGTGTCATACATTTGTGGGAGAATCGTTTTGTCTGTCCTGAGGAAGGTGAGACCTATAAGTCTGGTCCACCGAAATGTGTCGATGTAACCTTAACACTGAATCTGTGACGACTGGGGACTTGGTAGATGGTGATGTGGACACCATATGAAGTATTTTAAACCCCAGTTTGAACAGATTAATTTTGAAATTTGGACTACTGTGTCCGTTTTTCTCCCTGTTCTTTGTCATCGTCACGTTTTCTTTTTGTTGTAATAAATTGTGTTGCACCGTGCTGTGAAGATCACACAAGAGTTTTTAACCATTGAGAAAATTGTTTTGAAATTGTATTTTAATTGTTTGTATAATAATTGTGACGACTGCTCAAAATTTGGGTGGATATATATTACAATGTATTTTAAAGAGAGACAACATTAAATCTTTTGTACCCCTGCTATAGTGTTGTGGTACTGGATTTGGCTTTTGGTACGATTGAGGAGTGAAGGTACAGTATATAAGTGTTTGAATTGCTCGTGAAAGGGGAAACTTAATTTCAGTCTAAGTTTGGATAGAGGAGGACATCCACATTACAGAAGGGGCACACATGAGGTGCAATATTCCATTATGCCTTGTTGCTGACCACTGGGTGCCAACCTCTCATAGTCCACTTCACAGAAGGCCCTTGTGTGCCTGTCCCCCTGTGTGTTTGGTGCACATAATAGACTGAAGAGGTGGATCAGCTTGGCACAGTGCATGGACAGAACCTGGCACTGCTCCTACTGAAGCTTTCTGCAGCAGCAGCATGGTATGCCTCAGACAGCTCGGCAATCGTGTGGTCTATCTCTTAGTCATCTTTCCCATTTCTGCAAGTGACAGCTGGTGCTTGGAAAACCTTGAGATGAAGGGATAAGGAGGATGCCATGCTCTAGATCTGAGACACAGATTAATTTCAAATCCTCACCTAAATGCATATTGGCAGTGACAGAACCTTGGGAGGACTCTACAGGCCTGCACGGGTCCCCACTATCAGTTTTAATGTTTAATATCTTCATGCTAACACTTTTTTAAATCCTTAAGGTAAACATTTACTATCATTCCTATGCCAAAAACACAGAGATTGACAAGCAGCTGAAAGGCACACAGGACAACGTTTGGAGTACTGAAATCAGCAACTGAACTTTATTGAAGCTATAACCATGAAGGGCAGCAACATCTATAGAAAGAACTCTGTCGCACATCCTCAGCCCTCTGACTTGTTGGCCTGCTGACAATTTTTGACAAGCAGCCCAAAAAAAAACTGGGTGTCATCTGTGATGCACAAGTGACCGGAATGCACATATTGGTGCTGCTGTTAAACTTGTTAAATCCAGATTCTTCTGCCTTGGCAAATCAAACATCATGAACTGCGGGGAGACTAACACATTTTAAATTGGACTAAGACAACACTCTAATTTGGTGTCCTCCCCAAAGACAAATCGCACATCTTCAAGACATGCGGAACGCAGACGCTCAGCTGATTGTGAATATCATGACGAAGGAAAGCTTTGCTGGAGGGATTTGGTTATTGTATTGGTCGCCAGTTCAGGCACACATTTTTATTCAAATGCCATGTGTAATCTATGAAAGCAATAACAAGCAAGGGCCCGTGCACCTCAAATCAATATTGACCCATAAAGCGTTGCACCACAACACCCCTTCCTCTGAACACTCTGAAACCACATTTGAACCCTATTTAGTCATGACCCTCAAAATCACAGTACCCCCTCCACCCCACCTATAGCAGATAAACTTCAAAATATAGAGGTATCACTTTAAATAAAACAAGACTAATAGCTTTATCAAGGTTCTTAACAATATAC
The DNA here is from genome assembly GCA_963921515.1 of Calotriton arnoldi. Classification (NCBI taxonomy): domain Eukaryota; kingdom Metazoa; phylum Chordata; class Amphibia; order Caudata; family Salamandridae; genus Calotriton; species Calotriton arnoldi. The sequence continues at coordinate 160,695 of CAWUFW010003088.1, forward strand.
AAGGTAAGTCTATTGGCTTTATCAAAGGAGAACCACATAGAAGGCAAACTAACCACATGTTAAAAATCATCAACATTTCACTATGAAAATGCAATCCTTAATGTCAATAAAGCCTTTTAACATTCATCAAAAATTATTGTGAGCATAAAGGGTTAATAAAGCACTGAAAATAACCATTACCGGTGTTTTTGTCTTTTTCATGCACTTACAGACCACATAAAATGCAGCCATAGTACCAGGCCCTAAAGGTCGGTGAATTCCCAGACTATAGGACATAAGTTCCAGTCTTATGAGTGCTTAACTTTTATGCAGAGAGGGGGAGGCGGGGGTGTAAAGGGGTCATAATCTGGTTTACCCGGCAAACTTAAGGTCACTTTGTAAAATGCCTTTGGAGGGGGGCTGCTAAACCTCTGCAGCCCCCTCACAATTTCGAAAAAAGGTTCATGGCTGAGAGGTCAGAGGTCGAATCCTTTTTCTCTGCATATCTTGGGGCCCCTTTGGGCAGATGTTCGCCATCTTTGGCTTATTTTACTCCTACTGGTAGGTCCTAGCCACTTGAAGCCTTTTCTACAGGCTTCCTGGCCTCTAAGGTGGCACACTTTGCATGGAGCTGGTTCGACTGCCTCCCTGCGCCAGCCTTTCTCTTGTGTTTCTCCGCCAGTTCTTCCCCCAACTGGCCCTTAAGGGGTGGAAGGATACCAGCTTCCATGGTCCTGGAGAGACTCACTGGTCCTTGGATCAACTGTAGGCATAGTTCCTAGTCCTTAAGGGCATTAGGGTGTTTGTCCTTCCAGTTGTTCATGGTGCTGCAGCCATCCAGTTCCAGTGTCCAAATCCAATAAAAAGCACTCTCTCGCCTTTGTGCAAGAGGTTTTAAATGGGGGTGGAAGGTTCTAAAAGCCAGGATTCCCCCTTCCAATCCAAGGGTACCACATCACTTTTCCACTCCTGTCCCAACCCTCCTGCACAGCATGCTGGGACAGTTCAAGATAGCGCTGTCCAGAAGCCACTGGTCACATCTCCTCTGGGAGCCTCAGCACCACACTTCACTGACTCCCAGGGTCCTTCCCATCAAAACTTAAAAGAGGTGCCTCCTCCTGTGTTGGATCCAGTTGTCTAGGCTCCCTCCTTTGTTTAGTGGGCCTGGTACAGCCTGACAGATGCAGATTCCCTTTCCTCCTCAGGAGCTGAGGGGAGCAATGTTAATTATTCCTTCAGTGTGGGTAGTCCATTGTTCCCTCTGCTAGGGAGCAATGTAATTAACTTGGCCCAGCGGGATGGCAAAAGACCTGGACTCTGATCGTGAGCCGAGCCAGAGGAAGATGAACATTCTGGACGACCCATGAGATGTACATATATCTGCCTGGGACCTGCATAATCAATCTTGGCGCACACTTTTCACCCAAGTTTGATATCTTGCTGGACTTTGTAGGCCAACGGGAAGCGAAACTGCACTCTAAGGCCGATTTCCCCCTGTTTATATATTAAAGTGTCACTACTGACAAAACAGTAAATCATACTGACTTTACTTATGAGCACCCACTAATACTATAAGGCCTACCCCAGGTCAACAGCTAACCCTGCAGAGTCCCCTCTACGGCAGGCTACCTGCGGGCAGTTATCAGGCTGCGCACAACGGTAGTCACACACCACAGCTCTCACAATTGTGCATATGCGTGTGCATGTATTCACATGTAACCAGCCAAGTGACCCTTACCCTTGCTAACGTTGCAGTGGCCTTATCTTAAAGGGTGGACACTGGTGGTAAACACACACAGTCCGTTTATCATGTGATAACTGTGAGTGAGAGACAATAAATGAGACTCACCCACAATAAAAAGTCCATAACACGGTGATCAAAAATAAGGAAAAATAAAATCAGGGCGTACTAAATGGGCAGAGTCCATTTTGCAACAATACCCTATGGAGGCCAACCTGATTCTTGTGGTCACCATATATCAGAATGGTGTTTAGGTACATGACTCAATGCTTTACAACAAATCCCATCACATGTCACAGAGGTTCTGCACAGCTCAAAAGACATAACCAGGCAATTTGCTCTGTTCCAACTGAGGTGTTTAAACTTATCTATTAAGACTAGATTAGAATACATTGCAGAGCTTTTATGCAAGGAAATGAGAAGGCACTTCTTGATGGTCTTTGGATTCATCTGGAACATCTGAAAGTATTCACTAAAGAATCTGCATAGTTTAATTCTTTTTCAATATGAATAAGATATGGGTGCCTGTAAAGATGAATAACGATAAAGCCAATACCTGGGCTTCATATGTTAGCCTAATTGGCAGCAACCACATAAAAGAAGTGTTGCTATGTCAGTGAAAATTCTTAATACATCATCAACAATATTCTTCTAGGTAGACAATCAGCTGGCATGACCAGAGGCTGGTCAGACCACAATATTCCTGTTTAAGGGGCACCGAGAAGGATAATAGTATGAAGACAAACAGGATTGTATTTTCATCAGTTAGTAGCACAATTTATTTCCTCAATCAGCGCACCCTAAAAATCTAACAGAAGGATGGGGCATCAACGACCATAAATCCAATCTTTTTTGTGGTGACTTATGAAATAGATTGTGAGTAACTCCTGTTTGCTGGGATATGCAATCTGATGACAAAGTTGACCCATCCGCTGACTGGATTATCAAATCATCTGTCCATTCAAGTCTAGATAAGCACTGTAAAACTTATTTATAAAGTTCCACTAGACATATAATCAACAGCTTGAACATATTTGATAGGAAGAGGGTCCTTGAAACCTAATTGGAGAGAAATAGAAATACTGGAGAGAAGTTATAAAAATATCAGTGTTCCTTTCCCGGGTCATGGTACGTCGTGCCATTTTTAAGGCTGGTCTCTCTTAAGACTTATCCTTGCTGCCTCCCTTACATATGACAGTAAAGGCGATCATTATTATTGCTCTCTTTCTTTCTCTCTTCAGATATGTAGCTCTTTGGACTCGCCCAACTACTTGGGTTCACGCCTTGGCTGAATTGATGGGTCCTCTGGGGTACTCTCTGCACAGCTTCAAAGCATAAGTTAACTATTTTTGCCTCCCTGAAGTTGCTACATTTGGATAGTCAGATAATGAGACTCGGCTATTAATGTGGCACAGGCTTACCTTTCATGAAACGTAAGAATCATTTGAACATTAGGTTATGGTATTCCTTCAGGATCCCTGTGTATTGTACTGGCATAAGCAATAACGAAATTGAGACCAGTAGAAGGAAGAGAGGAAAGAGTTGGGTCTAGGTGGTTACGTGCAGTAATTGGTACAGTGAATATAACAGAAGAGAGATCCTACGTTGATCCATGCAGCTATGTAGGGAAGAGAACCTTTGCTCAATGCCTTCACTTCTGATCTACATGCAGTTTTTTTTACCTTTACCACATGGTGGGCTTTTATAATTTCCCTTCCCAACACACTGATGACAGAGAGGCCAGTCAAGAGGTCAACCAACTAGGGCTACCCTCATCCTGGGGCTATGGGTACTGTAGGTGGGTTTATGGGACTCTCCATCAATGCACGTAGGCAGCAACATTGAGTTGGAAGGGGGGCATGAAGGGCATCCCAATCTATTCAAAGGGTTACCTTGAAGCACAAGACTTTTAACACGTGTGATAGGACTGAGAACTGACAAGGTTCTCTTCTAGGGAGACACACAATCTGGTTGTACATAGCAGAAGTAAGCATGAATGCAAAAAGCACACATCGTGTACATGGTGCTTGCCGCTAGGAGAATAAAAACAACATTCCAAGATTGTGGAGATTTTTGTGTAGATGTAATACGCTGTGGAAGCAAGCATAACTAGCTGAACACTGTTCAAATTTAGAGAAGATTTATTAAGATGATCCCCACAAAGATTCTGTGAAATGTATATGATGGGTCCGAGTTGTAAAAAGTTTTGGCACACTAATTTTGTGACCCTTAAATATAAATGGATTGGTGTTTTATGAATATTAATTGGTAGGCAGTTATGCAATATGGGTGTATATAGCAGCAAGCAAGTTCAAATACAAGAGACACACTTCATGAATGTTGTGCTGCCTACTTAGAGCAGAAAAGCATTCCAAGATGTAGCTAAGAAATTCCTTCAAGTTACATTAGCTATCACTTAGGGTCTTATAACGTATCTCACTCTTCTTACTAAAACTCAGAATACTCTTTTCTTTGGAGACACTATTTTTTGGAATACGGGTTTGCCATTCCACAGATTAATGAGGTATGATGATAACTGAATGTGGGATATAATTCATAGGCACAATAAGTAATTGGCTAAAGTAGTAGTGTCAGCACGAATAAGGAAATCTGTACAATAAAGATCAGGAGTAGTGATGGGCTTTTCTTAAGCATTTTCATAAGATGAATTAATGGTGTTGATAGCAAGTTGATTGGACAATTGGACAAAACTAGTAAGCGGTTTCTAATTAGTACACTGGTTTGCAACATATTTTTAAACATGGTTTATGTTTTGTATTATATTGTCACAGCCCTGAAGAAGTTCTCAGGAGTATCAAGTCGTGTTGGCTAGAAAATGTGAAACTGATAAATACTACAGATTTGTCAATAATCTGGAGTTCAAGCTGCTTCTGTTTTATCATTGATGGAAAAGGAACAATGTTTCAAACACTGTTTAGTAAACTAGCCTTTGAATGCATCCCATCATAGAAAGCCAGATGTACAAAGGGTTTTAGCATTCAGAAACCCTCAGAACCGATAAATCTGAGGGTTTTACAAATGCTAAAACCCTTTTTAGGTCTCGCCTACGCAGCGCGCATGCGCTGCATAGGAGGGGACCTCTTGGAATCGATCAGCTTTTTTGCCCAAAAACGTGCACGCTTTGCATTGCTTTCAATTACAACGCGTGCACGTTTGGCGTCTCCCTTGCGGGAGCGAGCAGCGGCTCCATCTGTTTGTAATTATCGCGCTTATCGCTGCTCGCTCCCGTAAGGTAAACGCTGTGGATGTACTTTCACTTTCGCGGCCGCGGACAAGAGTTTCGAGGGCGGCTATTCCATTGCCACAGCGGGGGTATCTTGTTTTTCTAGCCAATGGCAGGATTTACTAGGAAGCAGAGCCGCAGCGACCCTCCTGGTACCACCCCTCGCCCTGTCAATAAGTATGAAACCAGCGTCCCCATTATCTCCCGTTGCCTTCGCGCATTGAAGTTGGTGACAGTCGGAAGCGGAGCAGAGGCCGTCGGCTTTGGAAGATCTTAAGCCGGGAGGAGGGAGGTAAGGGTCACTTTCGGGAACCTCTTGCAAGGATTGGGATATGTCTATGCGCCCACTTCGGTCTCTCCCGTCCACCCCTTCTCCTCCCGGGCGTCCTGTCTCTAATGCCCCAATCGTAGTTTGTGTCTGTCGCCTGTTATTCTGTCACGTTCTGCCTCCTCGGGATACCCGCCCCAGTCTCTCTTCCCCCGGCTCCCTTTTACCTCTCGCCTAATGCCCATCTGTCCTGCCCTTACTTCACTGCCCCTTCTAACCTCGTCAACCATTCGCCACCCCCGTATGTGCTCTTCGGGCCCGCTGTGATCAGTCGCTGTATTGCTTTTTTCCGTGCACCCCCTTTTGTGTGTGCGTTTTTTGTGCGTCCTGTTATTACAGCCATTATCGACAAGGGAATATTTAATGTATCATAAAAAAAACACTGTTGTCCGGCACCCTCTCTTTCACTACTCTCACAATGTATTCCTTTGTAATTGCATTTATATAGCACTTTACTGCCCTTAATGTTGTGGGTGATCAGGGCCTCCCGAGTCACCCCAAAGAGGAAGGGATGTATGCGCTTGCTCCTGCGTACACAATGAAGAGGATAATTTGGGATCGGTGTGCCCCTGGGTGCTCGTCTCTATGCTTTGCCAGTTTCCGATTCGGATCCAGCCCCTGCCCCCTTAACCTCTTCATATGTGCAGGTGAGAAGGGGGAAATGTTGAATTGCACAAGGCGGGACCCCTCAAGCCAGGGACCCCCACCTAAGCAATCTCTTTGATTTAATTATCAAAACAGTACAAAAAATACGGAAACAAGTATACGTCAAACAATTACACAAGTTCCAAAATATTTTATTTAAATAAACAATTCAGAAATTAGAGCTTTCATTTTGAATGGGAATCTTTGCAATATTTGCTTTCATTTCTAAAAGAAATAATATGCTAGATTTGAGCACATCACGTTCTCTTTTTTGCTCTTAATACATGCTCATTTTGTCGGCGCTCGCCAGTACTTAATTTAAGGCTACCAAAGCATCCACGTTAGACCCCGTTTGTTGCAATTGTGCTGCTCTGGCAAATCAAGCTAAAGATACCAACTTAACGTTTAGCCTCCGATTTCTAACTCCTTCACATTTACCTAACATTTCCAATTTTTATATGTTAATTACTTTTTTATAGCGTCGTTCAGTTAGACATAATGTCTTCTTGGTTGTATATAAGGTGACAAAATTGCTTATAACACTTTTTTATTATAACTTTTCAACATGCTGCACAGCAGCGACACTGCTCTACAACATAGCTTAAAGACATTGGCAAAGCCAATAGCTCTGGCTAAACACTTATAAGGTCCCAAAGGCGAGACCTATTGGCTATGCCAATGCTTGTTTCCTTTTGTACCTAACACATTTAGTGATGAAGAAATGTGTTGCCGAATCACTCAATATGTTTAGAGATGATAAAGATTTGGTATTAGGAAGGGGTGTGTTGTAGATGTCCTTTCTAAATACCAAATCAGCATTCTATGAATAAATGTTTTGCAACCAACATTTTTATTGACATCTCCAAGGAGGCGGTAACCCATTTGGAAAATGAAAGGGGTCCTGTTTGGAGCCTTCCCCTTTGTGAATGTTAAAAAAAGTTTGTTTAAGAGGAGGCACTGGTTTACAGGACCTCTTCCTTCTCTTAAAAAACATTTTTTTTTTTTTTAATGCAGTTCCGTAGTTCTTAAGGAAAATAGGCTGCATTTAAAGAAAAAGGTTTGCTTTATTAAAAAGCAATTACACATGGTGGTCTGTTGATTCCAGCAAGCTATCATCCCTAAGATGGCAGCAAATTTTAATGGGCTGCAATTTGCGACCTACCTCATTAATAGTCATGAGGCAGAGCAAATTGTGACCGACTACAACTAGTTTTTTCACAAACTAACCTATTAGTCTGTTTGCAAAATACCACACTGGTCGCAACCAGTATTTTGTAACCAGTCTTTAGAACATCTGGCCCATAGGTGGGTCCAGTGCTTATTTTGAATTGGCAGTTGCAGGTGGGGCCAACCAGCACTCATTTTTGGGGACTAGCACTTATTTTTCCTCATCAAACTTTGACTCATAGAAAGAGGGAGGAAAAAACACAAGGGGAATATAAGGAGGAAAAGAAAGAAGGATAAGAATAATGACAAAGAAAGAAAGAAGAGATGCAAGACAACCTGAAAGAGTCAGATACAAAGGCAGGGAGTATCTGGTGGTGTATAAAAGAGACAAGAGGTGAAATAAGAACAACGTAGCCTCGGTATTCAACACTCCCGACACTTGATATCACCGGTCAATACTTCTGAGCAAAAGTTTTGGCCCTAGCATTTATTATTTTACAGATTACCTGCTGGCTCTGCCTTGAATGCTGCCTAGGGCAGTTATGTGGTAGCAAGGAGTAATGGGAGGTAATCGCTGTTGCTGATGCACTAAAGGGTGGAGGTTAGATGAAGCAATGCGCGTGTGTGATGATATTGCCTTAGCTACTTTTTGTCAGGTATTTGGTATCCCATGCAGGTTAGGTCTGTAATTTATGTAGCTGATGTCATCATTGCAGCGTTGCAGGCTGAGCTTCAAGGAGCACTGGGGCATTTAATATAGAACATCTCTAAAAGAGCAGACGTATCCCGAGCAATAGGGGCTTGCTTTACTTAGAACAGTATGCGGTATGGTTTACGGAAAGGGAGTGGAAAGAGTAAGAACCCAGGCCAATTCCATAGTTGCTCTCAGTTCGCTTACAGACAAAATGATTTGTCAGATTCACATGATTTTTTGTCAATTGCTGAAGGTGGAATTGGAAAGCAGGACTTCAGATTCCCTGGCAATAACTGAGCCACTACCCTACCTTGGTAACCCAACAATGAACCAGAGGACATCAATAATTTCTATGCATCAATAGAACCCTGAACTGTCACTGGAAGACTATATCCATTATGTATGTTTTATGTTACAAGTTGTTTAATGTTTAGACTTCCCATTGATCGGAAATCTGTTCGTAATATCTTACTTTTTAATAGCAGGTTTTTAAGATACTTTCTGCAAATTAAGCATAAGCATGTAATATAATTACATGGATAAAACACCTATAACAAATAAAGGACATAACCCGTGTTTCACTTGTTCGTTGCATACAAGTGTATAGCGCATACATTCCATTAGTTTTGCCTAAAAGCACAGCCCCTCTCCCTGAAAAGGCTATTGTCAACAAACAAAAACGCCATACCAGGACCCTCTGGTGGGACTCCCTAAAGTGCGAACACCCTGGAAAAGGAAACTATTCCATATGCAACGAGTCTCAAGAGGTAACCGCGAGGGGACGTGCCAGCATGTGACAAAACTCCTGTAATAAATAACATGTCGGCCTGCTACGTTCCCATTTCATCCAAAAATCCAGTTTTGCTTCTAACCTTCATTTTGAAGTTGACCTGGCTGTTGCAGACATGCCTGGATAGTCATGAATGACTGCAGACAAGAATGAGGCAGAGTTCGATTCTTACTCAACGTTTTTGAACATCAGCATGACTCAGCTTCTGACAGACCTTGATGCTCCAGGTAATAATGAGACATCACTTCAGAGCAGAGGACTCCACCATGGGTGATATGCTGGACCTTGGAACTAAGTGCAGGGTCACTGGAGGAAGGTAATGCATTCGACAAAGGGACAAAACACATATACAAACACTTACGACTGACTGAGCAATTAACATTTACAACAAAAATGAATGGAAGAGCAAAGGTTTTTAGTCAGTGTCAGTACTTCTAACCCCAGGAGCTTCCTGCACTGCGGATTACTTCAGGATAGGGTGAAGTTCAGCGGCTAAGGAGCGAATAGTGGTCATTTGTGGGAATAGCTGGTTTGCAGGAGAATCAAACTGGCACAGTGCACCGACTCCCTTTCAGTAGCAAAAATACTCAAGGTATACAAACACACTTAGACACGAGGCAGAGGGTTCAATGTCTAGAGATAGCCTGGAAGCCCAGGTCTGCTTTCATTTGTTAATTATTAGAGAGAGCGCTTAACCTTTCTTGGCTGTCTCATATCCATAAACATCCGGCATGACCTCTCTTCACCTGTTACTTCTTTTTTGTGTTTCTGACTAGAGGAGTTAGAAGCTGTGCGATAAATCCGTTGCAGTTCATCGCCATTAACAACTACATAGAAAGAGCAGCAGGCCTGTAGTAGATATAAAAACACATCTGACTGAAACACTGTAACATGTGGGTCTAGCTTAAAGACAGGGATAACATTTATTCTTTATGCCTTGACTAGTTCAGCTATGCTTGGAATGACATGCATAAGTGAGGAGGCTGGGGACATAGGTGAGGCATGGCTGAATATCTCTACAATAGTGGACGTAGGAGAGAAAATGGTGGGGGTCACGGAGAGAAGTGCTGAATCTACGTCCTAGAATCACCTCTGTTCAAGAATCTCAACACCTCCAGACATTGAGAATGGAACTGAAATATCTACTCCGGCTCTACGGGTGTACTCACACTTGCCAGCACAAGTTTTTAATCCATGAAGAATCGGTCACACTAGTTTCCGATTACACAATTTTTGTATACGTTTGTGAAGGTATACGCATTGTTTGTGCAGGTGTCATTCAGTACATGGTCTCCTGAAAATGCGTGAATGCATGTGTACAGCTAATGGTGGTCATTCTTATGCCAAGTAGATCGATTAAAATATGCCTATTTTTGATGTACAATCGAATTATTTTAACTGAAATGTTTGTTCCTCTTGTACAGCGTTTCGACAGCCCTCGCGTCCGGTACCAGCTATAAACAAGCATTTGCAATGCAATAGGTCTCGCAGTTACGCAAGTTTGAGCTACTGGAATTGTAAATGGCTATGCCTTTTATTTTGGTATTGGTTTTTAAAACATAAATAAAAGACATTGTCATTTACAATGGCAATAGCTTAAACTCGCGTAAATGCGAGACCTATTGCATTGCAAATGCTTGTTAGCAATGTTGTAGCAAGGTTGCCACTGGGCCCAATGCCAACAAGGAAAAGGGGCACTGCCCCGGTTGGCAGCAGAAGACAGCCAATGACGAGGCTGAGCCCCTGCGCAAACCTTTTATAAATAATTCCCTTTCACTGTATATGTTTACGGAATTAGCAATTTGTTCCCCAATCTATTTCACATGGGATCGCAATATGCACTGTGCGCATTACCCAGAGGCATAGCTATCAGGAGTGAAGCAGGTGCAGTGGCACCGGGGCTCAGCAGTATAAAGGGCCCGTTGCCTCCTACTTATTGCTGATTTTTGTTACCAAACCAGGACATAGAGGGATGGGGTGGTGCATTCTCCTTTCTTGCATTTGGGCCCCTGGCACTCTGGTTACTCCTTTGCTGGTAGTACCACAAGTCAGGGCACATTTCCGCGAAGGAAATCTGTGCGACATTGTGTAGAAGTACACAAGCTGTTTTTACATATATATGCTGTGTAAAGGCCGGATGTGTGAATAATGAGTTCTTTATCCAGGGATGCAGAATTGAAAAAAACTTAGTGAGTTTGGGCACGCACATGTCCTTTACAATTCAGGTGTTGACTGTTTGCATATCGTCCCGCTGTATAAACTTGATTTGAAGTGCGAGGCGGGCCTGTGTACTACGGGCCTGTCACAGCCCTGTCTGAGAGGCAGGGAGGGGCCCCCCTGGGGTGGAGGGATGGCTGTGAGATCTGAGGGTTGAAACCCAGGAAGAGGTGTGTGGTGGGTCCGAGGGAGCACCTGAAAGACAAAAGTACCCGAGTGGGCACGCCCGAGCTAAATGTGGCCTGGTGCCAGGGGGTCGGACCCAGCAGGGAGAACTGATCTGCTGAGCCAGTCAGCATACTGAGACAACACCTATCCGGGGCTAAGTGAACTATTGAGGGTGAGAGATGGGAGAGGGGGGCGAGAGAAGAGAAAACAATAGGTGGGGAGGTGTGAAACGGGAACTCGAACAGTAGGTGAAGAAAAAACAGTGGAGCGGGAGTAAGAGACGAGCATAATCATGGTGGGTGAGAGATAGGAACAGGGGGAGGGGGCAGGGGTGAGTGATGGAAACAAAGTGGAGGGTGTGAGGTGGGAACAGGGCGGAGGGGTGAGAAGAGGTTGGAGGTGATGAGAAACGGGAGAGGGTGAAAGTGAGAGATGGGTGGAGGGTGAGAGATGAGAAGAGGGTGGAAAGATGAGAGAAAGACAATAGTGAGGTGGATGTGAGATATGGTAGCAACATGGCGGAGGGAGAGGAATGGGAACAAAGTGGTTGGGTGAAGTGGGAACAGGGTGGAGTGGTGGGAAGAGGCTGGAGGGATTGAGAGATGGGAAGAGAGTGGAAAGATAAGAGGAAGACATTAGTGAGGTGAATGTGACATACAGGAGCGGGGTGCAGAGGCTGGGGATGGGGTACAGGGTGCAGAGGTAAGAAAGTAACAATAGTGTGAGGTGCTGGGAGAGGGAAAGGAACCGGACGGATGAGTGAGAGATGGGAACTGTCTGGAGAAGTGAGAGAAATAAAGAGCAGAGGTGAGAGCGATAGGTGGATGGGGGCCCGGAGGGCCGATGGGTGAGTACACGAATTGAGGGATGAAAAGCGGACGAGTAAGTGACTACTTGGGGAGGAATGAGCGGTTGGAAAGTGTTAAGGGGTGGGGGAAGGAGTGGAACGGTCCAATGGTCGAAGGATGTGTGGGTGAGTAGACTGAGCCAGGGTGGAGCGGTAGGGCATGGCTGACAGTGGTGAAAGGGGAGACGTGCAAGAATGTTGTGATGGGCGGAGGGGAGGCAGGGTAAAAGTGTGAGCGGCTTAGGCAGGATGAAGGGCTGAAGTGTGTGGGAAGGAGTTAAGAGAAACTAGTAAGGGCTATAAGCCTCCGATGTTTGGCATTCTGTAGCCCCAGGGACAGAAATACGCAGGGAAGGACACTCTTGTGAAAGAACATGCTGACCAGTTAGAATAGAAACAAGCACCAGAAATGCAAGGGCACTAACCTTGGCTGCCTGGAGGCTGTGAGTCGCTGCAGCCAGGCCCCACTGGATCTCACTGATGAACTTCTCGAGCAATTCCACCGTGGCGTTGACCAGCTGCACACCGATCTTAGAGCATTGTGCCTAGAATCCCCAACTGGTTGCCAATGGCGGCTGCAATCGGGAGGGCACCGGTGAAGCTCAGCACGGCGGCCAGGCAAGAAAAACACTCTTCTGTCGGGCTGGCATGTCCTGAAAGTGCGGTGTTGCGTGGCTCCACTGCAGTCCGCCTGGCCCAATCATGTGAGCCTGCCGTGTGGTGCCCGAACGCAACAGAAATGTTAGATGTTGCTGTGCATTCAGGATAGGTCGGGCGCAGGACAGCAGTAAAGAAAAGCACATTTAGAACCTGGGGAAGAAAGGAGCATGCTGCATGGCGGCAGTGACAGTGCACAGAGGCGGTGCATGGAGGAGTGGGCACGTAGAGAAGCTGCGCCCACCCAGGAGTCCGGCACAGGGCGGGCATGGTTAAAGCACCAGCACTTCCAGAGACCGGGAGGAAGTAACGACGGCACTCAAACCAATACTCTGGAGACCAACACAGCCGCGCGTGATGCACTGAAGCCCGCGAGCTGTGCAAGACGCCGTGCGTGTGCACATCTGCTGTCCGGCGCCGGGCGACGTCAGTTGCGTGTGGCATGGGCGGGGCATGGAGCGCGCGGCCGGAGATGTCCGGGGCTCCCGTGAGCTGCGGGAGCCCCTTGTGTTGGAGAAGCGAGGCGGGAGCCCACCCCACAGAGGGAAGTCCGGCGGGAGCCCACCCCGCCTTCGTGAATGCCGCATGGTGCGGCCAGAGCAAGATTTCAGGCGGGGCTCCTGTGAGCAACACGGAGCCCCGCGTGTTGCTGCGCCAGTGACCGGGTGAAGAGGCGAGTCCCCCTGCCATTGAGGAGACCAGCCTCGGAGCAGCGCAGAGTCCCCACAAGAGCCGGTGAGTGGGGTTGAGCGGGAGGCATGCTGGACGCCGCGCCTGGACAGGACATGTGCACGTGTAGGGTGCGAGCAGAAGTTGTAAAGACGCGAGCCGTGAGCGTGCACATCTCCTGTCTGTTAAGCTTGAGCACAGACAGTCGATGTGCACGCGTACGGCTTGCGGCGTTATTACAACTTCTGCTTGCACCATACGCGTGCACATCTCCTGTCCAGGACTTGCCCGTACGCGTGCACCTGGCCTGTCCCGCATCGGAGCAAAAGTCGGCAACAATAGATCTCGCATAGCGAGCAGCGCTTTGCGCTGCATCGCTAGGCGAGACCTAAAAACAGCAAATAAATACATTTAGAATTGCACAGAAAACTGCACCGAGAGAGTTACATTTCGATGCTCTTTTGTAGGATGTGTGGCCCTGTTCTAGTCTCTATAATAAAGAGTTTCTGTGTTTCACAGTGCTTAACTCTGGGTGACATAATAAATTGTTCTTTATGCACTGCTCAATATCCCAATTTTCACTTTTTCTAAGCATTGTAACAGATTGGTGTCAGAAAGCTTAAAGTTTATTTGCAGCATGCCAACTACTTGATCAAGGATAAAGAAACATTTAAAATGTTTTTGGGATGTAGCCATGTTTTGTGGACTTGAGTCTAGGATTCCAGCACAACTTATTTTGTTCATAACAATTTTTTGGTGTAAAAAAAAAAAAAAAGAGATATCTATGAGACTTTTTTTTCTTTTCAACACAACTATTTTAATTGCCCATTGTCTGTGCAGCAAAAAGACATGATCCGCACAGCTATGGCTAGAACCTCGTATGTGCCTTTCGGAGGCTCAATATTTTCTTTTGTTTTTGGCATGTCATTGTATGGCTAAAACACGAATACATGGCTCTGACTGCTACAAGGCTGTCAAAAAGTGATTGCTGAGCTTTGCATAGCTTCCAATTTTTTTAATGCAATTTCTGACAGGCATTAAGGAGGAAGAATGCACAACTGTGCTCCACCCTCTGGATTACCATTCAGGACAACTTGAAATTGTACATTGTTATTCACGTAGGTACATTTTGCTGTGAAAAAAAAAAAAAAATGCAAAAAAACAGTAAAGCTAATACCAAACATGAGTTTTCACAGTATCCATATTTCTGATTAGTTACCCTTATATGTGTTATTTTAATTTATTGTATTTCTTCTAAATATTATACAAACCCAGAGAAACTCCATACAATTATTTTAAAATGTGCTCTTGTTTGGAGAAAATTCAGCCACAGATTTTTTGTTTTCAGGATAAAATAGTTTACTAGCAAATATACATATGTAAAAACTGATTTGAACAAATGAACAAACTTTCATCCCCCTAATTGCATTGCACGATAAAATGGTTATCTATACAAATACACATACACAACCCTTGTTGGTTAGCCAGAGAAGGGATACATCTTTCACAGGCGTCTATCAAGTGCAAAGTTAACACATTTTGTGCTGAAAGTTCTGAAAGAAACCAAACATCCCAAACACTAATGAAAGTTGGTCCTCCTTATTTCTTGTTATCCACATCTTAACTTTCTTTGTTTTACACATTTTTGTTAGACAGTCCAGTACAAAAACAATCGTTTGGAATTTCATCCTTGTGTGTGCCTTTTCCTGAACCCTTTTATATTATCTATACATATCCCAAATCAAGCATTTCGAAAAGCAATCTTTTGGTGGCGTTTCCCCAAACGTATACATTTGTAAATTTCTTTACTCCTAAGTTTGTAGGAGACTGTGGAAGCATGAAGTCAGAAAAATGGATAGATGTGCGGTATTTTTGCAAAAGTGCAAAATCATGAACATTAAAAAGACTGGAAATTTCCCAAAAATAGGTTCCAGCACAAAGTCAAGCTATAATTTTAAATGAATGCAGGTTTTCAAACTAATCTGACCCATTAAAATAGCTCAATCAGTTCATTGACTACTGCTGGGGGAACCACTTATCAAGTACCTTATGCAAGACCTGAAGATCACAAAATTAATTCAAAGCTAGCCAGATTCAAGTATTACATGTTCCTGAAGCTAATAATCCGAGCACAATTTAGTTGTGTTAGACGTGCAAATGCTACTTACTGTGCCACAGCAATTTATACAACAGTGGCAAAGGCAATAGGTTTCGCCTATGCGAGATCTATTGGGTTTGTAATTTTTACATGTTACACAGCAACATAAGCTGCAGTGCAACATGGCTTTAAGTTTAAAAAAAAAAAAAAGCGCTATGATGTGGCCATCATTGGCCGCGTCATAGCACTTTATACCCCTTCAAGACATGTGGCACAGCAACCTGTGTTGCTGTGCAATATGTCTGAAAACAATGCGGGATTGAGGAGATATCAAGCAACAAGAGGGCGGAGGGTGGGGTGGTGATAAACACACGACGGGATGGGGAATGCAGGGGTGGTAAGAAACGGACAGCATGAGGGGGTGCAAAGGTGGTAAAAAACAAGCGGCAGGGGGGCAAGGTGGTGAGAAACAGACAGCAGGAGGAGGAGGGGGTGGCAGTGAGAAATGGACAGCTGGAAGAGGGGGAGTGGTGAGAAGACTGAGGTGGGAGGATTATACAAAGGACACCGGACGAGTGCAGGGGGGAATTAAATAGGTGATGAGGACAGGTGGGTTGATTAAACAAGGGACACAGGAGGAGGGTGGGAGGTTGATTAAACAATGGACACAGGAGGAGGCCGGGAAGTCAATGGACAGCGCGGGAAGAGGAGGGGGTGGGGGAAACACAACCCAAAGTGGGAGTCGGGTGGAGGTAAAGGAGAGGGACTACAGAAATACGTACTCAATAAGAGTGAATGTCGAAAAGCAAAAGAAAGAGTACCTGCAGAAGTCTGTGGCCAGTGTAAAGACACTGGCAGCTGACACGAAGCTGTACTTGGTCCATGCTCCACGGCAGGGACACAATGCGAAGCCCCAGGAGGAAGCCGAGGTGAGGAGGAAGCTCTCACCAATGAGAAGCAAGGAAAGGAGAGTGACGTAGAAGCCAACCATCGGTAAGTAAAAGTAAGTAATAGGTGTGCTCTAAGCCCATTTGAAACTTGTTTTTATTTACAAGAGATTCCGCAAGCACAGCTCAAGCACTGTGCAGGAAAAACCTAAAAATAAGGTTGCAATCATTAAAGAAAATGTCCAGTTGATACGTCTCCTCCAAACAGCTATAATTTAATATTTCATATTTAACAGTCAGTGGTAGCAGCGGTATCAACTCCAGAAACTAAGTGAGAAAAACAAGAGAAAATTTGGACCAGTAAAAATGAACATTTATTGACAATTTGATTTGCAAGGTTCCTAAGTTGGTGGAACAATATTAGTTTTCACAATGTAGGATCACAATTTCAACCCTTACACAGTTGTACGTGCAGTGATTGCTGATGAACTGTTTCGAAGGAGATCTTAATTTCACATCAACAGTGTCAAAGATTGCTAGCAATAAAGATTGGTTTCCTTCTGAAAGTTCAAAGTCTATCCTATTTGACTGCTAGCTGGAGCATGACAGGAAAACTGCAGAGTATTTCAAAATGTCAGCTGATCATATTGTTAACAGAGTCAGGTATCTACCACACCCAGTCACTCCCCAGGATATATATCGATGGGGATGAGGAAAGCAAACCCTCACATTCAAGCAGTAGGTTTTTACAGGAACCAGAGTCCTATCGATGCATTTTGCCAACTGAACATAAGCCCCGCATGTCAACCCAGTCTTACGCTGAAGCGCTGCTCTGCTGAGCTTCACTTGCCTTCAAGTGGATCAGGATTCACATTCATTCCATCCAAGTTCCCTCTTCCTCGCTGTCAGTCAATTGAATAAGGAATCAGCCTGTGCCACCAACTGAACTTTATCTTCCTCCTTGTCAATCAGTCTTTCATCTGAACTTTGCCAGGTTGAAATGTCTGCAACCCGACTTCATCCCACAGTGAGCATAAGCTTCTTTGAGCCATCCATGTGTCTGGACTGCTTGCACTTCGGTACTGCAACTCTCAGAAGCAGCGGTCTACAGGATATTCTTTGCTATAGCATTTAAGGTTCTCACCTTTGCCAGGTCGGTTACCTTTGTGGAATATTCTGTCATAGGAAGTGAGGAGCCCATGGAAACACAGAAGTTTCTAATAAAGAATAAAAGCAGGAATTATTGTTGAACGCATTTATTTTGCCACAAGTTCCTGTATTAAGGACCCATTTTAGACAAGCAGGATAAATAACATACACTGAGGTGAACAAATAACAGATTATAGTCTGGTTTAAATAGACATTGACTTAACAGAAGTACATTAGAACATGCAGTTTGACCTTAGTCACAAGATAATGCCAACTTATGGGGTCATTACGATGGCGTAACGATAGCCACCGCCGAGCCGGCGGTGGTGACCGTTACGCCATCGTAACGAGTAATACCCCCGCCATATTATAATGGCGGGGGGTATCGCGACGGACGCAAAGTGCGTCCGCCGCTTTTCCGCCGGTCGGCAATCGTTCCGATTGCCGGCCGGGCGGACTTGAGCCACTAATATGGTGGAGGTGCCAAGCAGGCACCGCCATCCATATTAGGATGTGTGCGGTGTAAGGCCTTTCCATGGCCAGGGGGCCTGATCGACGTCCTTACTCCATCCATCCATCCTGGCTGCTACCACGATGGAGTAAGGACGTCGATCAGATCGTCTTCAGTTGCAAAATTACGCTGTGCCCCGAATTGCCTGATTCATTCAGCAAACTCTTGCCACACATACGGGCCTGAATATTATGTTCCATGGATGGTTTGGGCACCACCGCCATGGTTTATATCTACTGAATAACGGGATTTGTCCTTAGTTGGCCCTTGCCACTTTACGGGCATTGGTGTAACCAGGTTTTGGACTCCAATTGAGCATTGCAAGATTAATAAGGGTCACTTCACCTGTCCCCTTGTCCTGAGGAAGATCCGCATAGCTGAGGTATTAAAGTCCCTCGTTTGCCGATAAGCCGGATCGAAACGTCGACGCTACCCCCTACCGCACCTGGACCAATTTTCCCTTCCACATTACCCCGGTTTACAGCCTTAAGGAACTTTCCTTACAAATTCAAATGAATAATTTGCATGTGGCCAGGTTGCATTTAACTGCTTATTGGATATCAGTTTTGTACAGTCTTGTAAATATATGCCCTTTACTTTTCTACACACTTTGAGCTCTCTTGACTCCTATATATACACTTGAGCACTCTTTCCTACACGTTCCCTAGAACATTCTTCTACCTTCTTGACCCTCTAATGATTATTCCTTTAAATGACTAAATAAATATATTGTAATAATACTAAGTGGTTTTTCTGCACATTTATTTTCACGATTTACAGACGTTTGGGAGCTGAATAATGTAAGCTCAAATAAGTTGATAATTCTGTTAATCTAACTCTTCCTTGAATAATTGGTCCAGGACCTAGAATTCACACACAGTACCTTTCGGCAGGTGCTCTCTAATCAGGTATGTTTTAGAGGTTTCTCAAAAAGAAGACAAGAGGGAGGCTGTCTGATGCTGTGTGAAAGTGTGTTGGAAATCTTTGGAAAATGCATGAGCAGGCAGAAGAGCAAAGTCACCATACCCGACCTTAGAAATAAGATTTCATGGGCTCCCATGATGCCACATGGCTAGGTAACAGAGTGCTGGGTGTGTGTTCCTCCTCCTCATGTCCCACCTTCCCCGCTTCCCTGTTCCCAGCAGAGAAGATGCATGCTGTGCAGCAGCATGAGGCTTAACCAGGATTTTGTCAAGTGTGCATACTCATGCATAGGCTTGAATTAACACTGACTTCTGATGTACTACATAATTTCTTTATTTGTATCCACAACTGTAGCATCAGACATGGGTCTACAGACCATACTCGGCTTAAGATTTGGGTTGAGAAGGGGGCGAACACTGCACTCTACCTGTAACAATGATACACAACTCATAATGGTGGCAGTACAATAACATCAGCAGGCTTGGGAGACGTGTTCTGGTGTAGAACCAACCCCTCCCCCAAGTCATTGGCAGTCAGACAATACACAGAGTTGCAAGTTGCAGGACACACTTTCTCACTACAAAAGGCCTTGGCGGGGTGCAGGATGAATTGGTAGGAAGTACCTAGATCAAGTTTACAGTTCTTCTGAGTCCCATTCCATGGTCACTAAAAATGCAATCCAGAACCTTGTTGAATAGACTCTCAAAGGCCCTGTATGGCTCTAAATCTCGAATCTTGACAAAATGTATCAGTGAACAATGTTCTGACAGGAACTGCAGGTTTATATGACTACTTTTCTCGTAGGTGTTCCCAAGATAAGGATGTCGGGGAGGAGCTCAAGGCCAAGAAAAATGTGGTTCATAAGAATGATTTGGCCAAACCTTTTGACCTCCTGAAGTCTACTGTGGAGCTAGAATCTGTGACGACCCAGTCCTGCACGATTAGGGGCTACATAATCTTTTGAGATAACCTTTGACTGCATACCTTTGAATACATTCAGTTTTACCTCCTTGAAGACTAGGTAAGTGAAGGGCGTGTTCCAGTCTCCTGAATGGATGGCAAATTGCTTTTCGACTACTTCCTAGGTGGAGCAAAGGATTGGTATTCAGACAAAATATTTTGTAAAAAAAATATCGCCATTCCAAAATATCGCATCCAAAATATCGTGATATGGAAATATTGTCAGCAGGAATATCATTGTCAAGAATATCGATTTTAAGGTAAGTAATATCGATTTTAAAATATCAAAGTCATTAACATCGTTTGCAAAATTACAGTTGTTTAAAATATCGTTTTTTAATTATTGCTATGTATTTTAGAATGTATTTTAAAGATATATGATGTAAATATTTTGTATAATTATTTATGTTTTTAATATATTTTTTTAGTAGTTATTACATTTAATTAAATATTTTTTGTGATTTTTAGTGCAGTAGCAGGTTGTGGGTTTATATGGGTGTAGGGTGGGAAGTAATTTAATTATAATACATTGATTATTTTTTATTTAACATTATTTATTTAATTGATATTTAATTATGTTAATTGTGCTATTCATTTTTTTTTAATGTAAATTGTATGTGCGGGTTGTGGGGTTTATAAGGGTAAAGGGTGGGAAGTAATTTATTTTAATTAATTATTAATTAGTTGTCAACTAATATTAATTAATTGATAATTATGTTAATTGTGTAATTAATTTTTTGGGGTGCAGGATGTGGGCTGTATAGGGGTAAAGGGTGGGGAGTTAATTTTAATGAATGAACATTACGTTTTTAATTAATAATACTTGTTTAACTGAGAATTATGTTAATTGTGCAATTTATTTATTTTTAAAACGTTTCAGATGCAGGTTGTGGGTTTTGTAGGGGTATGGGGTGAGAAGTAAATTATTTTAAAGTAATTAATAATTAATTATTTTAATGAATATTAATTATTAAATTGATAATTATGTTAATTGTGTAAATAATTTCCTGCTAAATTTTATGAGTTATGTGCTGCGTGTTTTGTGGGGGTCTATTGTAGGAAGTAAATTAATTATCATTAATTAATAAATAATATTTAATTAATATTTATATTAATAGTGTAAATATTTTGTTTTTTAAAATCAAGTTTAGGTGCAGGTTGTGAGTTTAGTGGGGTTATAGTGTGGAAGTAACTAAATTAAATGTATGTAATAAATGTTTTTGTTAATAAATAATTTCCAAATAAAAATATTTTTTTGTATAAAAATTATTTTTGTATTTAATTTATATTTGTAGTTATTTGTGACATATATATATTTAACATTGCAATGTTTTAATTTTTTTAATTTTTAATATTTAATATATTTGTAGTTTTTTTTAACATATTTATATTTTTATTTTGTTTTTGAAATAACTTTATTTTGTTCAAGATATTTTGTTTGTTTTTAATGTTGCATTGACTGGAGTGGGAATAGTGCATTTTACTCCTCCGCAATCCAACACTTTCCCTATGGTTGTACTAACTGGAGTAGGAATAGTACATTTTACACCTCCGCCATCCAACACTTTCCCTACTGTTGTACTGACTGGAGTGAGGTTAGTAAATTTTACCCTCCGCAATCCAACACTATCCCTACTGTTGTATTGACTGAAGTGGGAATAGTAAATTTTACTCCTCCGCAATCTAATACTTTCCCTACTGTTGTACTCACTGGCTGCAGTGGGAATAGTAAATTTTGCCTATCCGCAATCCAACACTATCCCTACTGTTGCATTTACTGGAGGGAGATTTGTAAATTGTACCCCGTTTTATTATTTTTGCGTTGCGTGATGTGGGAGTAGTAAATGTTTTATATATTTACTATAATAGTTTGCGTAGTAATGTATAAATTGTAGTGGAAATAGTATATGTATTACATTTTATATTTTATTAATTATTTTATATTGTAAATAATTTATATCATGTTTTTGTTTATTTAAAATTATATTATTTACAATTATTAATGTTTTTTGTGTGAAATATGTTTACTCAATTTTATGTTGTTTACTTCATTAATTTAATTAGAATGGTTAAAAAGATGTTATGTTATTGGTGTGTGTGTATATATATATATATATATATATATATATATATACACACACACACATGTATATGTTAAATTTTTATATTAGACATTTTGAAAATAAAGTATAAATTAAAATTATTAGTTTAATTGTTTTTAAGTAGATATAGGTAAATATGTATTAATTATTATATATGTGTTTAACTTTTTAAATTAAGTTTATGTGTTATATTTGCTAAAATATATATTAAATCCATTTTATTTTTAAAATTAATGTTACTATTTAATATTTATTATTTTAATTTATATATATTTAAAAATTTATATTGAACACAACAATATTTATTACAACGATTTACCCCCCCAATATTTTTGTACTTACCATTATAAGTATAGGATGACGATATTTTTTTACATCGATATATGGTAACAATATTTTGGTATGGGGATATTTTGAGGGTCGATATTTTGTCAGTGAACCCAAAAGATTTGGATCCAGAATCTAGCCCTTTTGTAGTTCATCCCAGGAAGATCACCTGGACAGACTGCAAGATGGAGAGTAACTAAGGGGCAGATGTACGACAATACCAGCAGTAAATTTTAAGGAATTGCTATTAAGGAATAGTTAAATGTTACATATCAATAAGGGGTTCCTTAATATAGCGATTTCTTAAAATTCAATACTGAATCGCAGTTTGCGATTCGTTATGATTCTCAAATTGCGACTGTCGCGTTGGTAGCTACTGATGACATCAGTACAACTAGAAAGTTGTGTTACCTTTGCTTTCACTTTTAGTGGAGAGCAAAGGAGAGCTGAAAAGAAGGCCTGAATCTTTGGAGTGAGAAAATAGCAAGTGAGACTCCAACTGGGGGACAAAACAGCGGCAGGAACAGAAAAAGAACTTTCAGTGAGAGGGAAGATGAAATATTAGTTCTGGAGTGTGTACAGGATCATGACCAATAATGCTGCCTGTCAGTCCCAGATGCAGCAAAGAGGAGGATATGGACACAAATTCATTACAGAGTTAACGTAGTCGGTGTTGCTACCGAAGTATCGAGGAGATAAAAAAAAAACAGGTACGATGTGCAGTATTGTACTAAATAAAGATTGGCTTTAAGGAGACATCAAGTTTCAGCAACTGGAAGGAGCAGCACAGAACCTTCACCAAAAATAGAGCAATTAATTTAGTCTACATTTCAGGCACAATGTACATCTGGTATTGCTGCAATTGATACCACCTTGCCTGTGTCCACTGTTTCAGGTATGAATTTTAAATGTATTATTAAAGGCAATGAATAATTATTTTTAATGTTCCCTCAATTATATATATAGGCTTCGCTTAAATTATAAATGCCAATTTTCGGTCGCAAAGGCCCCAATTTGATCTTTAGAACTGCAAAACTGTTTAGTACATCAGGCCCCCTATACTTAACTTCTGAGACAATGAACGAGTCAATAGGGTTTTATTTTTGTATGGGGAAAATTATGCAATGAAGTTTGAATGAACTATGGAGTTTGAAAAAATAAATATATATATATTATATATATACAATAAAATTAATAGTATTGTCATTACTTATAGGTACAACCACTTTTAAGTTCACTTCAAAACACAGTGGAGGTAGACATAGAAGAAGAGGAGAGAGAAATGGCTGGGCCAAATAATTTGTACAACGCTACAATAAGTATAATTCCAACATTTTTGGATCTGGGTAAATCAATCATTCCACTAATAATCACTACATCTGAAATAACATCAAAATCCTCAAGATATGCACTTATACAAGCTATTCTTACTCCTGTCAAGACTATGCAACAACATACTTCTTTCAGAAGAACCAGAACATCTACCGCAACACAACTCCAATAGGAATAGCAGCTTCTTCTTGTGCTGGACAATTTAATACATTTTTTAAGAGTAAAACAAATTCTTATGAGAGCAACATAATATTTTATGCCCTACAGTTTCTAGCTTAAGAAAATGAAATAAGTCATGAGTTTGAGTCATTCACAGGTATAGTTACTGAGACGTCACAGGGAGTTAGTATCCTTTGTTCAGCATTAAATAAAAACAATTCCAAGATTTCAGCAACATGTTGACCCCCCCATCTGTTGATCCACTGGCTAGTGCTCAAACTAACCTTTGTAGACGCACTGTTAGTATTCAGTCAGAAACAGTGCATTGTTCTGCTGACGTCTCCAAAGGGCTACTTCAAAGTACCTCTACTCAAGAAGAACTTCAAATGCGGCCATAAGGGCATTCCTTACAGGTAGAGAGTAAGGATACATGCAAAAGCAATACTTCTGTAGGTGATGAAAATAATGACCTACATACATTAAATCAGACTGGTAACGTGAGAAGTGTATCTAGATGTAGACCTACTAGAAAAAAATGTTTGGTTCTGAAAAGACAATTTGAATGACTGTTGAAAAAACTTTTGACAAAAGTTTAGGAAGTTGCATTATATACATTATAGAGTCATTTTTTTCTTTAATGTGTTTATCTTTTCATCTGTCACTACGAAGTATATTTTGATAATAGTTAATTTAGGAAATGTGAACAAACAATACATAGCATTCAAAACGCTGTTTGCGTCTGTGATAATAATTCCTACTTGTGTGATACAATAACTGTTCTAATATTAACTAAGGGGCCGATTCCGATTCGGGCCGTAAATCTCTCCGACCGAGCCGGACCCGGAGAGATTTCCGACCGAATCGGACCCGTGCAGTCCGACCGAACGAGTACGATGCGCACGTATGCCATCGGACTCGAGTCGGTCGGACTCCCATTGAAGTCAATGGGAGCCGGTCGTACAAAGCGTACGCGGGCTCCCATTGACTCAATGGGTGCGATGCGGACAAGTGCGCCCCCTACAGCGTGTACGCGGCGAAACGATTCGTGCCGTACACGCACAGGTAGGGGGGACCCATGGGTCCCCCCTGTGTGCGACTCGCGTGGCTACGCGTACAGGGGGGTCCAACACGGACCCCCAAAGTATGGCTCCGACAGCTCTTACGAGCCGGAGTGCGCGGCTCGGTCGGACTGCTCGCGGCGCGCATCGTACTTACCCGGCCGGGGAACGTCTCCATTGCGCGGTGCGAGTCGAGTCCGAGCGAGTCGGTCGGTGCGGTTCGACCCGGGAACGAGTCGGTCGGAGCGGTTGGGACGCCCGGACGAGTCGGTCGGCGAATTCGCATCGTACTCGCTCGCCCGGACGCGCGTACGAATCGGTCGGGAAATAGGGCTCCGAATCGGATCCGGTTAAGCCGAATCCGATTCGAGCCCTACCGGCCGAGATCGGAATCGGCCCCTAAATCTATAACATGCAATGTATATTGTTATGTTTGTACAATCATAGATTTATCAAACATACCATTTACATGATTTTAGAACACATAAGATTAACATTTTTAGATTTTAACATCTTGAAAAATATAAGTACATTTTATCATTTATAATATTACATACAATGTATGATAAATATTTATATATATTTGTTAGGCTTCGTATCCTTGGCGTGGTTCTACCCTAACTTTTTGCCTTCAACCCTCCTGTGTTGCTGAGTTAGTTTTTGCTTGCTTGCTTTAGGACTCTGCACATTTTACCACTGCTTATCAGTGCTAAACTGTTCGTGCTCTCTCCTTAAAACATGGTAGAATTGGCTTACACCCAATTAGCACATTTAATTTTCTTGTAAGTCCTTAAAAAGGGGCATTACATGTAGCCAGGGCCTGGAAATTAAATGCTACTAGTGGGCCTGCAGCAGTGATTGTGCCACCCATTTGGCAGTGCTTCAAATATGTCTCAGGCCTGCCTTTGCAGCCTGCATGTGCAGTTTTTAAACTGCCATTTCCACCGGGCAAAATAACCCTGATGCCAGGCTCAAACCTTCCTTTTTAATACATTTAAGTCACCCCTAGGGCAGACACTGAACAGCCCAGAGGGACGGGTGCAGTGTATTTAAAAAGTAGGATATGTACTTTTAAGCATTACATGTCCTAGTAGTGAAAAACTCCTAAATTCGTTTTTTACTTCTGCAAGGCCTACCTCTCCCATAGGGTAACATTGGAGTTTCCCATTATATTTAATAAGCTGTAACTTCCAACTGGGAGCAAACAGATAGATCGAGTTTGGTGCCTAAAGAACTGTAATTAAATCCCTCTTTAATGGTAAAGTTTGATTTTTAATCACAATTCTGAAAATGCCACTTTTAGAAAGTTGGCATTTTCTTGTCCTAACCATTTGGTGCCTGCCGCCTGATCCTGGGTCACATGACTACGTGCAGCTGGATGTTGATCTTTGTACAGGGCCAGACTGGGAACCGAAAGCGGCCATGGCACACTGCTCGTCTGGCCCTCCTGGGGAGGAGGAGGGGGGGGTGCGGCCGAGCTGTGTGCTAGGGGCCGGTTTTGGCCGATTTTGTTACAGGGGGCCGATATTGCCGGCCCGGGCAACAAAACCGGCCCCCTAGGGGCCTAAAACCGGCCCCCAATCTGGCGGCCCACCGGGGAAACGCCCGCTACCCGCCACGGCCAGGCCAGCCCTGTCTTTGTGCATTACTCTCAGACGGTGAGCCAAAGGGAAGACGGGTGTTGGTAGTATGGGATACTCTCACAAGGGGGAGGAGATGTTACCTACCACACTTGCACATCACAAAGACCTGGCTGAGCACTCTCACAAAGGGCTTGACACTGGCCTATTGTGATCCCAGAAAAGCTGGGGTCAGGATAGGGAGGAAGGGAATGCCTCACACCTCAGGGTGGTGGAAACCTCTAGAAGCTTCCTCCATTTTTAAAGTGGGCCCCAGATATAAATGGTGCACCCTTACACCCAACTCTTCAGTACTCTTCTGGAGCTGTGGAGTCCGACAGGAAGAAGGGCTGCTGAAAGGACTGTCATTCTGCTGGACTGCTGCTTTAAAGGACTGCTGCCCTGCTGTGCTGACGTCTGCCCTCCTGCCTGGGTGAGAAGGACTGAACCTGCATCTGTTGAACTCAGGACCCCAGTGTGACTCCAAGGGCTAGTTGGCTGGCCTCCTGACTAGAGCCTTAGGGACAGAAGGCTCCAACAACCTTGAACCCAGCAGCTGGACTTCACAATACATGACACATCTTGACTCAGGACTTCGCATCACAAGCCTCTCGTCGACATCATCCTCGACAACGAAGACACAGGACCTCGCATCGCAGCTTCACAGGTCCTAGGAATAGCTGCTGCGCGATGCATCCTTGACGAGGAACTTCACAACGCTCCGCAACCAAGACTTGAGGTATTCTTGTTCAGCGGGCCTGAGTCCCTGTAGCCGGCCCGCACTCCATAGCGGTCGGTCTGAACTTGTGACTCTGTCCGGATCTAGCGCGACCCGATACCCACAGTTGGCACTTTGTGCTTTTTGGTGCCATTTTCGCTTACATTGATAAAATTACATATCTCCGGTTGTACTGATTAGATTTTTGATGTTTTGGTCTTGATTTATTCAATAAAATGTATTCTATTTTTTTAATTGGTGTGGGACTTTCCTTGTGTTGTGTTTTCACTTTACTACAGTTTGAAGTGCTGCATAAATACTTTAAACATTGCCTTTCAAGTTAAGCCTGACTGCTCTGTGCCAAGCAACCAGAAGGCAAGCACAGGTTAATTTGGGGTTTGCTGGTGCCTCATCCTGACCAGGATTGTGGTTTCTGCTTGAGTAGGATACCACCTCCCTCAACTAGCAACCCAATTTCTTAAAATGTATATATTTCATCTACATACATACCTACATAAACACACACATAGATATAGACATATTAAATGCTTTTGTGACTTTTTAACATTTTGGATTCATTTTCATTAAAAACTTATACGTTTACGATCATTTAAAATAGTTAATACTTTTTTCAAAGTATTTCTTTCCCCACCCGAGATCTAATCCATGGTATTTTGGGAGTGCAAAATACTGTTCTTTAAGAAATTGGTATTATGAAATGCTTCCTACTTATTATTAATGATTCCATATTTCCAATTTCTATTTTGCGATTCGGTAAAATCATTCTCTAAATAGTGATTTGTTATTTAGTCAAAAGGTTCAAAAATATCTTTATTTCGGCACTATCAACATAGGCCATAAAGGCACATAGTTTGAACAATAAATAACACAGTATGAACAGTTAGGTATGAAAAGAAACACTCCAAGCACGATTCATAATTAGCAATATAGAGGCAGAAATATTAAGACATTCTTTTCCTAATACGAATTGCTTTACAAATAAACTATGTAATATTAAAACAAATGGACGGGGATTACATAGTATACAAAAGCCGCATTGCAGCTTTGAGGCCCCTGATGTTATGTGCAATAAAAATGGGTTTTAAAAATTGTTTCCTTAAGTGTGAGTAAAACTGACGAAAAAGCATAAAATTCAAAGTACACTGTTTAGAGGTTCTATCACATGGGCACGGTACTGCTGTTATATTCCCGTTTTATATTGGGAAAGGCGACACAATGGTTAATGTTGGTCTGTCGTAATCCGGTCAGAACAAAGCGGTTTTGTGTGTTTATTACCCATATTAAATAAGGTTGAAAACCTACAGGTAGAGTGTTGGAGATGAATGTTACCAGTTTGTTTCGTCTCATCGACAGAAGCTCTCTTGCTTACTCCCGCTTACAGCAAGGTAGCCTTCATTGCTGACTTTTCCAGCATCAGGATCTTTTGCAGCTCGAGAGAGCCAAACACGGTCCTATGAGTGTTGTTAATGAACGACAACCACGGGATTTTAGAAGCGTGGTCTAACCATAAACAGTCCAGTATATTAACCTTTGTAAGCTCCATCTCTGGTTTGGCCCAAATAGAGCGCCACAAGGAAATAGGTTTGGATAATAAAATATCTTCCAAATGGCTCAACCCTACTTCCCAGTGCAGAATAGTGGACAAGGTTGAGAGAGGGATACATAACAAACGTCTTAGAAAGGCATTTTCCTCTACCTGTAAGGGATTGCTGGACTAATAGCCCCACACACCCCCGGCCATAGGTTGCAGCAGATAGAATCTTTGCTTTGTAAATAATTAAGATCTCTTTAATTGTCCGACTACCAAGACTACTAGAAAATCTAAACATCCCTTTGCTAACTCTTTTATTCGGTATAAATGTTAATGGGCATGTTCCTAGGTTGGGGGGAGAAAATTAGTTACCTTCAGTATGCCGATGATACCATCCTTGTGAGTCATACTCCAATCGGCCTACAAAGACTTATTACCGCCTTTGATGATTATATTCAACAGAATGGCCTTGAATTGAATGTTAAGAAAACCAAAGTGATGAAAATTGGTGTAGCTAAACAGAAGTTTAACTCTTGGAAGACTAGAGCAGGTACAATCGATATTGTTAAGACGTATAGATACCTAGGGGTGGTGTTTGACAACCGTGTGTCTTTTAAATTTCATTTTAAGGATCTAAGGGCCAAGGCTGTGACCTTGATCCACGCTTTTAAATGTCTAAAAAATCATTGAACTGCCAATCATATGACTTTATACTTAAAGTAATTAAAGCCAAACTACAACCAACCCTCATATATGGTTCTCCCATTATTAGAGGGAAAGATGCAAAGGTACTCGACCTATTGGTTGTCAAGGTCTTCAAAGCAACCTTTGGGATTGCCAAATCAGTGTGTCAAGCAGGTATAAGATTGGAGTTTGGTCTCCAGAGACAGAGCCTGGTATCAAAAGGAGCTTTTCTAAAATGTATGGTTGCATTGTCAACATCAGCACCAGCATCTTTAGGGAACATTTGTTGGCAAGAAATAGATAAGTCGTTTTATGCGGCTAAATGGAGATCCTATATTTTAACTTCTTTAAGAGAGATAGGCCTGCAAACGGCATTGCAAGATTTGAACATATCCAATTACAAGCTAATGTTAAAAAAGCGTATTAAAACCGAATCGCTTAAATTGGATAAGGCTGAATTAGCAGGAAAAAATTACGCATGGTATGTGATTAATTCATACCAAACCTTGCATATACAGCCGTATTTGAATGCTTTTTTCTCAGCAAAATTTAAAAATATGTTTCGGAGGTTACGAATGGGATTAAATCCAACAAAGGAGGGCACAAATTCGTGGATTAAGCAGTGGCCGGACCCTGATTGTAGACTTTGTGGACGGTCACAGGAAACTTTAGTCCATATAGTGTGTGTATGCCCAAAGTTGATTAATATTCGACGAACATTCTTAAGACCATGTTTCTTGAAGAGCGGGGTGAGATCTGCTCGTCAGGCTTTAATTATGTCATTATCTGGTGAATCGATTCCTCTATTGTGTCATTTGGTAAAATTTTTATTGGCAGCTGAAAAATGTTTTGATATAATAAGGTAGACCTCCAGTATTTCTATGGTTGTGTTACCTAATAGTATTATTTGGCTTATAACTCTTATTAAT
Source organism: Calotriton arnoldi (assembly GCA_963921515.1). Lineage (NCBI taxonomy): Eukaryota > Metazoa > Chordata > Amphibia > Caudata > Salamandridae > Calotriton > Calotriton arnoldi. Next base: position 190,850 of record CAWUFW010003088.1, read on the forward strand.
TGATAATCATGTTGCGAAGGTGACAATTAGATATGTCAAAATAGATGTGACACTATTACCATAAACTAATGCACTTTATCTGTTTTAATACGAAGATTGTTGCAATAATCGCATATTAGCACTTTATAGTAATGCACTTTATTATTGCTCTGATATGATGGTCGCCGTATTAATCGCTCATTATCGATGCTATGTGAATAGACCTGATTTTATTGATACGTTTTATATTTGTATATACAGGTCAGTTTTTTATTCTATGTGTTGGGAACATGTTCTGCTTTCAATGGATTTTTAATGATCGATTATGTTTTAAAGTATGTGATGTGAATTTGTAGTGATTGCAATGATTTTAAGTAATCAAGCAATAAAGATTATTATTATATTAAAAAAAAAAAAAAATACTAGAAAATCTAAACATCCCTTCGCTAACTCTTTTATTCGGTATAAATGTGATCAGCCCAAGAGCCCATACCAGAGAAAAGAACTCCCAAGTAGCAAAAGGAGTTAACCTTAGCTATCTATTCACCTTCGAGGAAGAATGATCTTACATATTTGGGGGTTTTCATTATAAATTTCTTGGCCTTATTTATTTTAAGTTTCCTAGAGTCCATAAAATCTGCAAAGGAACCCATCAATCTCTGCAACCCAACAGCGGTCCTTGACATGAGGACCGCGTCGTCAGCATAAAGGAGCACAGGTACTGGGCAGCCAGCAAAAATCGGCGTGTCAGCCTGCCGGAACCATAGCATGTCATCGACCCCATTTATCAATACAGGGAATAACAAGCATTGGCATAGCCAATAGGTCTCGCCTTTGGGACCGTATAAATATTTTGCCATGCAGCACACTTTTATTTATTTATTTACAATTTAAGCACCTTTATAAAATTACTTTAGATGTAGACAAAAAGGAAAAAACAACAAAAGAGAAGCAAGTATCGTGTTAAGCACCAATTTGTTTTCACTGTACTCGTGCAAGGGACAGATCGTGAAATGCACCTTAAATGCACGACCAGTTGAATTATCGACGGGGATTCTCTAAGGCCATAAAACGCAGTGATAAACAAACGCCGCTGCCACTACAGGCCACGGACACAGGCCACTATATCCTAGAGAGATCTTGGGTAACAAGCATTGGCAACGCCAATAGCTCTTAGCAATCTGAGAGCTATCTCTGTTGGCAATGTTAATGCATTTGTGTATATCAATATAAACAGCCCCAGAGCCGTATACAAATGCATTGACATTGCCAACAGAGATAGCTCTCAGATTACCGAGACCTATTGGCTTTGCCCCGATGGCCGATTTACAAATATAATATACTGTTACAACAGTTATAGCCTTCTGGTTGCAGGGAAGTGCGCTGTCTAGCCGAGACCTAAAAGCAATCACTCCGTGCCACTCATTCCCCTAAGCATTTCCTGTTCCAGATGAGTGCTGAAGTAGCCTTCTCTAAAACAACACCCACTCATTCAGAGAGCGCGGCTGGGGCCTCCCTTACAGCTCAATCCATTCAAAAGGACAGTGGGAAGGAAACGAAAACAAAATACTCACAGGCCTGTATGGAAGCAAAAACCCATTTTGTATCACGTAAAATGACTGATCCTGCGGAGCTGCGGTTTATTTCTCAAGTACATCAGACATCATAACAATAAAAGGGCGTGAGTCTAAGGGGATGTATTTAGAGAGTGACTGAAAAGCGGCTTAATTATTCTCATAAAAAGCATGTATCACGTTAACAAGATACATCAAAAATACCAAAACGGAAACTGCTTAGCCACTTTTATTGAAAATCAATTACACTCAAAGGTCAATTCGGAGATTTAATGTCGTGCACTGCGTTTCTAAACTATCAGTTCCAAGTGAGCCTGTTTTATTCACAGCACATCAAAGAGGCTTCCCATGCCCTCAGGATGCTGCATAACACTGGGGCTGAGGCACGTGCTGTAAGAGTCCAGAGCGCCTTTCCAGACTGTGCCGAATGCTTAAAAAACAAGAGTCTGGAGTCAGCACTACAGAGGTGGAGAAGATAACAAGGCCCTGTAATCCCGCCCCGCTCGCATAGAGCCGGTGCGCGAAAATAATTAAATAAATAAACAAGCGCGGCCGAGGCGGACCGCGCAGAAAATAAAAGCACACTGCTTTAGTGAGGAGAAACGCTCCCTTTTGCCCCGCGTGGAAAATAAATAAATAAATAAACAAGCGCGGCCGAGGCGGACCGCGCTGAAAATAAAAATAAAAGAGTGCTTGCACACTTATGAAGGAGACAGTGTCAGGACACAAGTAAAAGATCCAGTCGGGATGGGCAGTCCCAAAAGGAGACAGGGCGGTAACAAGGAGGGACTAAGAAGCCTCCTTTTCAATCGGAAGCCAGCGTTTAGCATGGAGGATGACGCCAGCGAATCAAAAAGATGGGCGGGGCTTTCAGTCCCCTTCTCAAAGCGTACTGATGACAATAAGCCTCGCAGAGCGAGGAGCGCATGCGCGCTCCCGCGCTAGGTCTGCGAGACCTAAAAAGGGGGACAATACACACCCCTGTCATACACCTCGCTTAATTCTAAAATAAGGCGTCAATTCACCGATAGGGACAAATCGGACTTGAGAGGTTCTCATAAAGCTGGTCAAGGAGGCTAACAATTTCCACGGGGCCCAGTAAGATAACAGAGTATGCCACAATATAGAACGGTCCACTAGATCAAGCGCGCTTGTGAGATCAGCAAGCCCTTCCTAAACCCATACTGGGCCTCAGACAGAATGGAATTATCAGCTGCCCAGTCCTCAAGTCTCCTAAGAACAATTCTGCCCAGGAGTTCTGCAGTAGAATCCAGGAGGGAAATGGGACGGTAACATTTCAGATCTGGTCTATCACCTTTCTTATATATAGGCACTATGATAGCCCAGGAAGAGGAAAAAACACCCTTTGCTGCCACATTAAAAACGCGGGTTAATATTGGGGCCCGCAACTCAGCTGAGCCTATAAAGGCATCGACCCCCATTGGGTCCTGGGGCTTTTCCTTTAGCGCACTTATGCATTGCAATCAATATTTCATCTAATGTTAATACCGTGGGCAGGGTATTAGTGGGAATAGAACTCACGCCCAAATTATTCGTGGCTATTAATGAACGACATGGCTAGTCAATGAGTGCTGAGTCAAAAATTCTCTCGAACTGATCAACCCAAGCCTGTGAAGGCACAAATGATGTGATGGCAGGGCTGGAATCATCCTTCAAAAAAGAGGTATTAACTGTCTTCCAAAACAGTGATGAATCAGTGTTTTCAGCAGCCTGCACTAGATTAGCCATGCCCTTTCCCTCAGCTTAGTCTTCCTAACTAGTAAAGCCTCATTATACCCCGTCCTTAATAATTTGACAGATGTATGATCTCTTGGAATATGGTGTAAGGCAACCCTCAATTGTTTTAGAACCTGCATACATTCTTGATTAAACCATCCTTTTCTAGTCTGGGAACCTGTTTTTGCTGGATGTACCCAAAGGGAGTTGAGGACCACAGTAATCTGCTCAAAAGCAAAGACCAAGATATCGATATCCACCTCAGGAGCTAAGTGTGTGTCAAACTCGTTGGAGGCTAGGGTCATAAGGTTTCGCAGTATGCACTCAGGGTCAATTCCTGAACACCTAATACGTACTCCATTTGGTCTGATGGGAACAATTTGGGAGATCTTAGAAGGGCTTACAGAGCCGATAGCTCGTAAAAGGATAGATAAAACTATCGGGTAGTGATCGCTAGCTATTGTTTGTCTGACTTTGATACTAGCGACCAGCTGTTCAAGAGTTGAGCTAATCAAAATGTGGTCAATCGTGGAATGATTACGCCCACCCATGTATGTGTGTACCTGAAGAGTGCTCAAGCTATTAAATTCTTCCAACAGTAATAGATCATACTTGTAGAGCATGGTATTCAGACAATCCCCATACTCACTATGTCGGAAATGTAGTACATCCTCATCAGTCCAGTTAGTGAGACCACACACTGGCCCATCAGAGTAACAACATCTTTGAATATTAAAATCCCTGGCCCATACTATTGGACAAGTAGACTTGAAGTGCGAAAGAAATGCATCAAAGTCGATTTCTAGAGTTCCAACTACCTCTGCACGTATTGAATCAAATACGTTATTATAGTAATTACCAACAATGACATCAGACCCTCCCTTAAATTTCAACCACACAAATTGCTAATAGGGGGAGGGTGTGACAGATCTTCTGATCATGACTGTCTTTTGCTCGGCCTGCTGGAGACAGAATAGCTGGGACAAACAGGTAAGAAAAGCCCTCAATATGGAGGGGAGTCACCTGCCATGATTCCTGGATACAGATAATATATGTAGTGAGAGTTATTTCTAACCAATCATGACAGCTTACTATATTCTTCAGACCTGCGATGTTCCATGAAACTATCACAATTAGCCCGTTGTAACTTCGTTGGGATTTGGAAATAGTTGTGTCAGCCTGTCTGGGGCTCCTAACCGGTACCCTACTGTAGTCTGGGGATGAACAGGTGAAGCTGAGTCCACAACAGCTACTAGGGGCATAGTATGTTAATCTACATCAAGCAAATCATTCAAGGGATCCTATCTATTTGCAAGTGTAAGGTGTAAGGTGGGCAACCCTAATCACATGGAACCTTGGCACATAGTACACTAGAAAAACAACAGTTTGTGTGGATAATGTAATAATAAATAATATTTTTGTAAGCACATGTGACTTCTGGATGGCTGGTGGGTTGCTTCATTTTTGGTGAACTACTGTGTCAGTGAAGCAGGTAAATGGTAGTTTTTATAGTACGTTTTCCAACGACCACCACTGCACACATGGGCAATGGAGGAGAGAGTGTGGATGAGGTCACCATCTTCACAGGCAGAGTCTCGGTAGCAGTCAAAAGAACAGGGCTCTAATGATACCTACACAATCCAATAAAATATGCCATGTTATTGTAATATATATTCGCTGGACATCACAGACAAATTTCTATTGCAGCTGCAGTTACCGAACACAGTGCACAGTGTTGGGAAAAATAAAAACAAAAAAATTAATAGGGAGCAGGGTGAACCTACCCTGACCCTCAGACCCATGTGAGGGAAGCCTTCCCGAAAGAGACACTCCCAGGTAATACAATAATTATAAAAAAACATTCTTATTGCAGGATTTGCAAATCCTACGCAGGATGTGTGTATCCCGGACCTTCCTGAAACTCAGGATTCTTGGATTCAGCATTGGATTCACAAATACTATTTTTTAAAAAAGCATTGGCAAAGCCAATATGTCTCGCCATTGGGCCTGTAAGCTTTGCCATTGGTTTTAGCCATGCTGCACAGCATCCCCGAAGTGGAAGCCATTGCAACAAAGGGGTAGGTGGGCTGATTCAAGAAGGTGGACCAGGTAGGGCAGTGGGTGACACAGGAAACAGGTGGGCAGAAGCACCACTGGGGTGCTGGTGGGTGGCAGAAGTTGCACGGATGCGTGGAATGGGGGAACGGATACAGAGAGTGAGCAAAGGAGAGTGCTAAGGAGGGGGAACAAATGGGCAACAAAAATCAATGTGGAGCTGGCAGAAGAAGCACAAGGGTGAGAAAGCAAAGCGGGAGTGTGGGAGAAGCACATGGGCAAGATAGAGGAACACTGAAGCGTGTTAGATAAGGGGGAGAGAAGTATAAGAGGGAGAAAGCTGGAAAAGACATGCACTCAAAAGAAAAAAGTAGATCCTGATAAATAAGCTGTGGAAGGACACACGTAATGAAACCTTCCTCCAAGGGAGGGACAGACACAAGAGAAGGAAGGAAAGCCTATAAATACTGATGAATAAGTAGCATGCAAATGTGAGTGACAATGAAGCCAACCAATGATAAGAAATGAGCGGACTCTAAGATCATTGTGCACTAAAAATACATCTCACAACAGACCGTGCATGTGCTGCCTAGTAAGCATGACGTAAAAATGGAAAAAAGTATTCAATACACTACTGTCATACATGGTCAATAGCCTTCGGCCAACCCCTCTGTCCACAGCCAAACGTCAGAAAGGCCATGCACATGGATGTTGCCAACCTGAACAGGAAACTTCAATGTGGTATATGACTAAAAAAATCAGTGAAAAAATTAAAGATTAAAGTGAAGTTATATAGTTAACTTTAATTATAACACCGCAACATAGGTTTAAGGGAAAAAAAACTGGGAAATTCACCGTAAAATACAATTAAAGAACAGTTACCAATTAAAACCACTGTCATTCCCAGGTTATGGTTAGGAGCACAATCCATAACTCACACAACAGCCAAGTAAACCATAACTCGCACACCAACTGCCATGCTTATGACCTTACGTTATTTATACCAGTAAGTAAAATCTAAAAGTGAAATGTAATTAAACAACACATAGTTAAGCCAATACAGATATTACATTTATAGTCGTCTCTGTCAAAGTGGTATGGGTAATATGATATATAATCTCATCCGTGACATGAATTACAATATTTGTAATTACATCTGTCTCATTTAGGGTGCGGTCGGGGGCATTGCATTTGATATGTGAGTTACGGTTTGCATGGCAAGTAATGGACTGTGCTCCTAATCATAATTTGCGAATTTCAGTGTTTTTCTTTCAATCTGTAACTATAGCTGCACTTTATCTGTGTTTTTAATTTGAATTCCTGAAGGATGATAGAATAACAGCAATGGCAAGCAACAAAACAGTTAGACAGTATAGTGAAATATAAACATGGATTGATAGCACTGAGCTTTTTGGACGCAACAGTTTTAGGCACGTTTCTGCCACCACCCTCTGCCACTCACCTCTCCACCAATCAATCCACTAGGGAAAATCTAAACTTTTTATGCACATTTACTTCAAAGAATAATCTAGCTACCTGAATTTCATCCCAGATTCCCTAGCTGACCGAGCAGAGCAGTGGAATTCCTGAACACCAGAGCCTTCCAGAATTCTCTGTAGATTTCGCTCATTTACTCCTCCCCCTGTAAAAATAAATGAAAATAATTATTTTGTCATTACAACTAGTGACTTGTTTTCGCGAAAGGTTTAAGAAAACATTGTACATTATTAGAGCTGTAGCAGTCCTTCAAACTACATTAGCAAGATCATTAATGTCAAAAACAAGATATTAATGCGCTCAATATTAGATATCAAGTCAAGTCAAGAGATACTTTATTTCGGACTGATAAGGCCATAAAAGCACAGGTAAAACATGTAAAAATACAGTACAATCGATACAACTATTTCAGTATAAAAATTATGCGTACAAGTTAAAAGTTTAATCATTACAAAGGTTAAAAAGTATAGTGAATATCTTAAAATATTAGATATCAAATACTTCACTAGTCTCAAAAAATCCCACTACATAACTAAGGAAGTATTATTTCAAAACGGATTCAAAAATTCATTTACATGACTGTATGTACCATCTGCATATATACTTACCTGATCGTTATGCCTCCCCAAGTGCACATGCTGTGAATTACCATGCTGCGAATCGGATAGCCAGAGAGGACAAAGACTTACCCCGTAAATACATAGGGCCCGATTCCAATGTCGTTCAGAAGGCCTCCGAATCGGATTTGGCTTTCCCAGATCCTATTCGTAGCCCTTGTTTACGACCGAATCGTATACAGGTTCGAACGACCAAGTACGATGCAAAGATCACGTAAGCGCCGACCAAATCGTTTCCGGTACCCGAACCTGTCCGTACGAGTCGTTCGTTGTCAAATCATGCAGCGCTATGGAGCCGTATTCCGACCGAGCGAGTACGATTCGGACAGCCGCTTTGCCAGCGAGACGAAATGGCTGTCGGAAGCGTACTACTTGCCAATAAAGTGGAGTGTTTCAAGAAATACGAGCAATGTATGTATTCAGACTAAAACTAATTGTGACATTTTAATACATAACATTCTTTCAATTCAGGACGAGTACAGAGATATTACACGAAAATAAAAACATTTTCTTCTTCTTCCTCCTCCTTTCTGTCTGAACACTTGTATTGCTAAAATACAATTATTCTACATTTTTCCGACCAACCGTTCATTATTTATGTAATCTTTCGCCCAGAAATAAAATAACGATGTTAAAATGCACTGCATTAATTCATTTCTTGGCATTGTTCTTCCTACACATATCATGCTGAAAGGAAGCTTCACATAATATGACAATGGAAGCAATTATTTTAGCCAAAGAACATTACAGACTTTGCCCTTGAAAATGTTACATTTTGTTAGCTAAGGGGAGATACAACAGGCAAGGCTAATTCACAATATTTTTCTATTTTACATAGAAAGAAACTCGTGCACATTTGTCAAACATTTTAAAGGCCTACTGTATTAGCAACTACAAAATAATATAGGCCCCATAGGGTGTGTGTACGTGTGTGTGTATATATATATATATATATATATATATATATACATACACACCCACACACACCTATGGAGCCTACATATATATATATGTGTTAGTATTTTTGTAATGTTTTTTTGTAAAACATAACGCCAGGCGATAATTAAAGCTGTCTCTAGGCGAGCACTAGAAAGGGCAAGCGCCATTAATGTGAATGGCTTGTGCACTTGGGATACTGTACAGAGATCATGTTTCATTTCTTTTGCTTTAAGCCCTTGTTTTTATTCTTATATGTCTGATTTTACGTCGTTATTTCCTTGTAGATAGACGGTTAATTTCACATTTCTCACTTCTGTATTTATATTTGACATTTTGCTTTTGGTCACAGTTCAATTTTTTGTCTTCGGATCCCCTAGAGGAGAATTATCAGGCTGTCCGGGCTCCGTGTCACCCTCTCCATTGGCTAAAGTAGTCTACTCTGCTCATTTGCAGAGCCCCAGTCACTCTGTCTGTGACATCACCACCATGGCTTACATGCCATTCTAAATGCGCCGTTGCAGTGGAGTGAATCTGGCATGTCAAAGGCAGCTTGTTCGGCTCATCCACGCTAAGAACTTGCAGGAAACATGGACTCTGCCACTCAGGTAAGCTTTGGCCATCTGATGTGCTCACTGGAGCAACTATATCAGCTGAGGGCTTAGCCTGCCTCGCTGAGAAGTTTCACTAGGGATTGAATATTTCAACTCAGTCTCTTGACTGACTAGTATCCTTTTTTTTTTTTTTTTAAATAGGTCTTTATTCAATTTTCTTTTTACAACAAAATGAAAACATAATTTCAAATAAATAATCTTCACCGTGCACTCCCACCCCCTCCCGCCCACAGCGGATCCAGCCAAAAAAAAAAAAATTAAAAAAAAATATATATATCTATAACCATTTCCCAGAACATTTTAACATAAATTACATTCCCCTTCCTTTTTTTTCCTTTCCCTTCCTTCCCCTTCCTTCCTTCCCTTCCCTATTTCTTTCCCCTTTTTAAAAATTTTTTTTTAAAATGTTTTTGCTCATCTTTCTTTCCATATCCGAATAAGTAGTATACCGGTTAGATTAGCCCTCTCTCCATCCCATTGCTCCCAACCTATTCCAGTTCACTGTACGACAGGGACCAATTCATTAAGGGAGCCCAAATAGCTAGACCTTTAGCTTTAACCCTGTGGCCTCTCCTGGAATAAACAGCTCTCTCCATCCTGTGTACCGCAAGCAGTCTTCCTAACCACTGTTGGGCAGACGGAGGGTGGGATCAAGCCAGTGTGTAGCCAAGCATAATCTAAACACTGTCATAGCAATAAAAAGAAAGGACTGATTATGATTTGAAAATGCAGGGTGTCCAACCCCTAATACAATCAAATGAGGTGATAGATCAATTTCACGGTCCAGCATGGTTCCCAGAATGTTACTTACATCCTGTTTCAAGGCGTCTAGCACGGGGCAATCTGCAAACATGTGAATGATATCAGCCGCATGATAACTACACCAGGGGCAAGTTGATCCAGCTACCCGACCCCATTTAGCGATTTTAGCGGGTGTGATATAGAGATTAAACCATGTTTTAAAACACTGGAGCTGAAGATTGGCTGCAATAAATGTTGTCTGGGCCAGGTGTAATGAATCTTCTATTTCTCCTGATCCCACCTGTAAGAGACCCTGCCATCGATCTACGTGTTTATTTAAATCATCCCTTATTTGCTCATTCAGCATTTTATAAATCCCCCCTAGTGTGTAAGAGCCCTTAAGTAATCCATCAATCAACTTCACCCCAGAGAAACCACAGGCACCGCCAGTTTTCTTAACTAAAAAATCTCTTATTTGAAGATATTTAAAAAACTGCCGATTATTTAACCCGAATCTATCTCTAATAGTTTCAAATAACAACACTTCAGTCCCTTTAGTGACATCGCCCACCACCCTGACCCCTTTATCGTACCAATACCGCATGTGCCCATCATTAAAAATATTTGGAAGACAGCCATTCTTAAATATTGGAGTATAAGCATTAATACGCCCAAGGCCAATTTTTTTCCGGACCGCAGTCCAAACCTTAAATGCACAGAGTAAAATTTTAAATTTAACCCTTTTATAATAATTCAATTCGATATGTCGTAAAAGACACCCCGGAGCTTCCTCCCTAATAATAACTCAAAGACAGATGCAGACGCCCCAATCTGTGTGGTCTCCACTTTTTCGTTAAGCAATGTCCCTGCTATATGTAAGACTGATGCCCAATGATAAAGCTGAAGATTGGGTACTGCCCACCCCCCTCTCTCTCTTGGTAATGTTAGCAATTTAAGCGCTCTACGAGGGCGACAGTTAGCCCAAATAAACCTAGAGAATAAGTGATTCATAGAGACAAACCAAGAATTACAGATAATCAGATAATCAGAGGAATAGCCCTAAAGAAATACAAAATCCTAGGTAAAAAAGCATTTTGATAGCATTACATCTTCCAACCATCGTCAATTTGAGACTTTCTAATCTATTAAATTCAGCTTTGAATTTAACAAGCAGCGGGTTCAAATTGTTTCCTGAGATCTTTGCAACATCTGCCGTGATTTCCACTCCCAAATAAATAGCACTCTGTACCACACAGGAGTCGCTCATCTGAATACCTTTGCCAACCACAACCTGAATTTTAGTCAAATTCAGGCGGTAACCAGAGATTTTCCCAAAAATATTAGCTTCTTTTTCAATCTCCCTCATTGCCGTCATGGGATTAGAAGTAATGATTGCAAGATCATCGGCATAAGCCAGTATCTTAGTGCTCCCCCCAATACTCTGCATTCCTGTAATCCGGTTATTGCAATCGATCTTCCTAACTAGTGGGTCGATATACAACGCGAACAATAAGGGGGAGCACGGGCACCCCTGGCGAGTCCCCCTGCTAATTAGAATGGGATCCGACATCTCTCCCATTATTGATATTCTTGCTACAGGGTCTCTATACATCATCGCGACAGCGGTGATAAAACCATCCCCAAACCCTCTGGTCTTCAAAGTTGCCCACAGGAACGGCCAGGAGACCCTATCAAAGGCCTTCTCCGCATCAAGCAAGATAAGCCCGATAGGGTCCCCGGTGATTCCTGCTTCATCAAAAAGAGCGATTACCCTCTGGATATGATCAATTGTACTTCGTCCGGGTACAAATCCGTGCTGGGTTGGAGAAACCAATTTTTTAATAACCTCTGACAATCGTTTCGCCAGAATTTTAGCAAATAGTTTGACATCGCTGTTTATTAAAGTGATAGGTCGATAAGACCCCATCTCTCTCACCGGTTTCCCTTTCTTAGGGAAAATAATAATATTCGCTGATTTCCAAGAACCAGGAGCTCCTCTCCCTGCCTGAGCGTCCAAAAACACCTCCTTTATTAGTTCCTGTAACGGGGAGGTAAAAATTTTATAAAACTCACCAGGAATGTCGTCCGTACCCACCGCCTTACCATTTACCAATGACCTAATAGCTTCTTGAATTTCATCTACTGTTATAGGTGCATCAAGTGCATCCCTCTCCTCTGTTGACAAACTCTCACAAGAAATCCCTGTTAAATAACTCTGTATGGCTTCCTCTTCGGTGGTGATATCATCCATATAAAGTTTCTGATAAAACCGTTGAAAAGCAGCACGTATTTCTAGAGGTTGATTAACTAACCCTACCCCGGGATCATCTATTTCTAATATCCCCTCCTGAGTTATTCGTTGTCTGGTCCGCACTGCCAAGAGGTGGCCGACTCTCTCATTGCATTCATATATCTTGGATCGCCAAGCACAGTACTTGCTTGCCGCCTTATTAGCTGAAAGATCCATAATTGTAGATTTAGCTAAAGCCACCTTAATTTGTGCCTGCTCTACCTCTCTTTTATTTATGAGAGCCTGTATTAATTGTGTTTCTGCTTCACTAAGTGCCTGATATTGTGCTTGAAGATGCCTTTTTTCTTTTGCCTGCGAGGCCCAGCCATACCGCAGTGTTTCCCCTCTTATCCCAGCTTTGAGTGTGTCCCAAATTATCCCTATCTCTGCACTGCCTCTATTCTCGTCTATAAATCTCGGAATCCAATCCATCATATGTTGGATATATTCTTCCTCATATAAAAGTGCTCTATTAAAAGTCCAATGAGACATAGAAGGTTTTAATGTTTGAAGTGAGATCTCTAGTACAAGCGGATTATGATCCGACATAACCCGGGGAATTTTATGATGTCAGACCTAATTAGCACCTCCTGGGATACAAAAAAATAATCTAACCTAGCATGAGTTTGATGAGGGGCAGAAAAAAATGTATATCCCATATCTTGAGATTTTACTGTAGCCCATGCGTCAAATAATCCATGTGTGTTACATAAATTAAACAAAGCATTAAAAACTTTGGGTTTGCGACCCCGATATAAATGCACACCTAATTTCATATTCTCGTTGTTTAAATTGATGTTAGCATCCCCGCACAAGATTATAGGCAACGGCCACCCAACCAACTCCACATTCAACCAATCAAATAAAGCTGGTTCATCCAGCACTGATCCATAGACAGAACATAGCGTAAAAGAATAGTTATCCAAACAGCAGTGAGTGATAGCCCATCTCCCATAGCAGTCTGTTTTCGATCGTGGAAACCTAAAACCTTTTTGCGGGCCAGGATCGCTATCCCTCTTGTGCGTGTTCCCTGAGTCGTGGCAGAGACTAATTGATATCCATCAAACACTGCTATCTTTTGTCTGCCAGCTTCCAAATGGGTCTCTTGAAGACAAACTATGTCTGCCCGTAGATATTTCATATCTTCATTAATCCTACGTTTTTTCGAGGGATTATTCAGGCCACAAATATTAACTGAGGCTATCCGCAATTTACCCAATACCATTAGTAATCCACAGCAAGTCCAATCTGTTCCAGATCTTATTACCTATTGATACTAATTCATTACCTTTTATTGGCTGGATCCTCACCCCCCCTGCACCCCAGCCCCCTTCACCCACCCTCAACCCCCCACCCCTCTTTCCCTAGGCAAAAAAGGTCCATAGACCCTTGTGACGCCTCCTGCATAAAGCTGCCAACCCTCGCCACTCATCTGCGCCCCCCAAATAAAAAACATATTAACCCCCAAGTGATTGTATATAGCAAAAAAAAAACGAAAAAAAAAAAAAAACCCAAATCAATTTAATCCAAATCTATCCCACTGACATCCCCATTTATCCCTCAAGTCCGCTCAAGCCCCTATTTCTCAGAGAATTCCCGCAAAAAGTCTTGAGCCTGTATTTCTGAGGAAAATACTCTGGTAATTCCTTTGCATATGATTTTAAGTCGTGCTGGACTGAGTAAGTAGGCCTCACAACCCTTCTTTTGAAATGGCAAAATTAACTGGCGAAGCCTCCACCTTCTTTCTACTGTAATATGGCAGAAATCTGGCCTAACGAAGAAGGTATGACCTTCAGCCGAGCGTCTTGAATCTGGTCGGGCTTTGTCAAACACTGCCTGCCAAAGGAGGAAATTCCCAAAAAATATCAGTATAGCTCTGGGTTTGTCAGTCTCCACATTCTGCCCTTGCCTTTTCTTAAGCATAAGTGGAAAGCGATGTATTCGTTGCACCTCAGTATCCCAGTCCCAATGTGAGAGTTCGGGAAAACCACTCTTCAGCAAGCGGAGCACAAAGCCTCTGATGTCCCCACCCTCTGAATTTTCCGGAATGCCAAGCAATCTTAAGTTATTACGCCGCTGGCGATTTTCAAAATCTTCTAGCTTCCACATCACGTCCGTCATCCGCGCTTCATTTGACACAACTTGTCGGGTTGACTTCTCAGTTTCAGCCTCTAAAACAACCACCCGTTCTTCAAGAGCCGTAGTTCTCGCTGCAATCTCTGTGCACGATTTATTTACTTTCCTAATGGCACCTTGAAGCTTCTTTGTAGCTAGGTGAGCCCTTTTATGTTCCTGTCTGGCTTCCCCCTGCATTTGTTTGAGAGTTGAGTATATCAGACTCATTGATGGGGAAGATTCTGCCTCCGTCTGGGAGTTTCCACCCTGCTTTTTAGGGCCATCTGCCAAACCTCCATCATCATACCCCCCATCTTCCGTCAAAAGCTGAGTAGATGAGTAGTCCCATTTTAATTGGCTGGAGTGACTATTGTCAGAGCCAGATTGACCAGTTCCACCTTTTTTCCCCTCCCCAGTATGGATTCTCCGCCTTCTTTTGGTTAGGGAAGGCAGGCGTTTCTGAGTACTAGGGTTAGAGAGGGCGCTATCTGTATCTAAGCCTGTATTATCCAATTCAGAGGTCTCTCCCTCACTGGGGTTGGATAGCTCAGAATCATCATTTAGGGAGAAGAATTTCTCCCCACATTCAGGGGTCCCCTCTACCTTCCCCACAGAAGAAATATACTTAGGGTCTCTTGTTAAGTTATCCGCCGCAAGCTCCTCACTGCATTGATTGTCCCCAGTTTTAAAGGTTATCAGTTCAAGTGCACCACTGTCCCCCTGCATCGAAGCTGACCCCCCCAGTGTAGCCGGACTGGTACTCACAAAATCCACTGTGGGGTCACAGTTCACCTCTGCCAGTACTGACAAAGCTCCATCATTCAGACAAGAAGTCTCCGCTTTTTCAGCAGTACTTGTCTTCACCTTCAGTTTCCCAGAACCGGCAAACATATCCGGAATCACCTTGCGCTGTGTAACTTGTTCTGCCTCTACCCCAGGACGCTGATCCTTGTTGCTGGTTTTGGCTGACTCCACCTCCTTGCTGCCTGCCGAGGGAATAGCGTCCCCAGCCTTTCTTCCGGTCGGAGTCTTCCGTGGAGCCAGCGGTCCTCGGAGCTTCCCTGCAGTGCTCACACTCGCCGCGCAACTCTCCACTCGCTCCCGCGGGGGCCTCGACGGCTTGGGAGGCATCCTATGATGAAAGGACCAAGCGCTGAGCGCCGCGCCGCACCAACGGAGAAGCGGTTTCACCAGAGCTCGAGACAGCACCAGCAGATAAGTAAAACGGGTTGTTTCACTAAACAGCCTCTTTCGATGCCCTCGCCGTCCACCTTCTACAATCAGGGGAATAATCATCTGCAAAGTCGGGGGTCTTAGAGCATCCGGACCGTGTTTATGCCATGGAGCACTTGATGATGAGTGGCTTCAGCAGCGTTCACACAGCCGCCATCTTGCCCCAGGACCGCTTTATCTGACTCAACCTCAAACCTGGCGAGGATTCCAGCTCCAGGACGAGTGGCGGTGTGCGGCTCGCTTGCAATTGCCAAGTAATGTGCCTTTCCGCCTACTATCCTTCTAATGAAACCCCTTAATTTGCTTCCAGATACTCTTGTCTGTTGATGCTCCCCTATACATCCCTCTGCCGTCATCTTTATTTGGGTTATAGGGCGCCTGGCCAAGATACCAGGTTCATCTCATGTTTGAACCATTTGGCCAGGTTGCTTTATTTGCCTCTCACACAGTGGCCATCCAGCATTTTCATTTGCTGGGTCGAGGTTACCATAATACCCATCATAAATATTTCTCTAGTTACTTTAGAATCATCTGGGCAGCAAAACTTGTTTCATTAACTGCTCATGCAGACGGGCACCTGATTTTGTACTACATTGATAGTATCAGTATTGACAATATTATTCCTGTGGGATGGTTGGACTATAACTTTATTCTATTTGTGACTGCAAACCCTCAAAGCCTTGCCTAAAAACATCAATTGCTGTCCTCTGCAAAGCTGCTGCTTAGAGTAAACAATGAATGCACTGAAAACCAAAACAGCAGCCGAGGTTCGCAAAGCCAGGGCTCTGTACAAGAAAACATTAATGTTAGCATGGCACAACTGGGACGACTCCAACTGGAGCGACTTAGTTGTGGCAGCAAGGTCAGGCGATAACAGGCTGTTTTAGGAAATTATTGCCCATGGGAGCGCACACTTTGCCTCGCAGATTGAATACTAACTGAACCTGGGCGTGTGGGTGAATCACTTTACTAAATTATGAAAGTACGCTTGATGAGCATAACCCCCCACCCTCTTGGAATCTGTCTAGTTGGACTCTTATTTCCCCCTAGAGGAGACCAAGGCAGCTATTGTTGCAGTCAAAATGAGCAAGGGCCCTGGGCCAGACAAAATACCAGGAGAATTATTCAGACACGATTTATCTGTTTGGGTTCCATATGTTAACAGATTAAGTAATGCCATAGCTTCAGAAGCCCTAATCCCCTACAGATAATCCCCATCGACAAAAAGGGGCACCGTATGAACCCAGGCAACTATAGACCAATAAGCCTCTTACAGGTCTATGCGAGACAGATGCTAAATAAACTTAATGACTGGATCAAAGAGACAGATATTCTCACCCCCCTTCAGGCTGGGTTCAGATCCAGAGTAAGCACCATAGACCAAGCCATAAGGCATCTCATTATTTGGAAGTACACCAAGTTGAAGGATGGCCACTTGTATATAGCCTTCGTAGATCTTTGGGCAGCCTTTGATCTAGTCCCCAGGGGTTTGCTGTGAGCAATGCTTACGACTATGGGGCTCCCTGAATGTCCCAGTCAACTAATAAGATTACACCAAGATAATTATCCCCAACTCCGATGGGGTCCACAGAGGCAATTGACAGACTGCATTCCCATACGTAGAGTGGTGAGACAGGGGTGCATGCTGGCACCTACTTTCTTTTCCCTCTACGTAAACAACGTTATAGGAGCCCTTTTAGAACGCAATATAGATGCTCCCAAATTAGAAGGGGTGTGCGTTATTTGCAGACAACACTCTTCTAATCTCCCAGACACCTATAGGTCTGCTGCAGCTACTGAAAAAATTTATATTTTTTGTGTATCCAAGGGTTTGGCGATTGTTACAAAGGCAAATTTCATGGTAGTTAGGCCCCACAAATCTTTCAGAAACGCTCTAACCTTGGACAAGGGGAAATCGCAGCGTGTCAAAAGCGTAGGGTATTCCTTCAGCACCAAGTCTCTGCTAGTTACAAAAATAGCAGATAACCAGCACGAGCCCTACTTTCCGCTATGTATTTGTACAAGTAGAAGGCTAATTCTGCAGCTTTATATGGAGCAGAAATATGAGGCTATGAGAACACTGAATTACTCACCCTGAGCGAGAACAAGTGTGTTTGCTCACTTCTCCATCTCCCCAAGAGCACTCCTCTAGTCCCCATGTTTCTAGATGTAGGCGTTAAAAGAGTGGAACACATTGCTTGGTAAAGGCCTCTATTATATTAGGTGAGGATCTGGACCACATAGGAGCTTGTGACACATAGTAATGCAGTAGATGAACTGTTGGTGATAGATAAAAACATCACTTTTCTGTGGTTTAGACATGCCCAATCTTGGTTGCTAAGGTTGAGCCTTGGTATTTTTGGTCGGATCCGAGATCTTTAAATCCTTCTTTGAAAAAGCAACGGAAATCCCTATACTGGGGTTTCATCCTAGCTAATCTCCATCGAATCCCACTTTAGGGAGATTGTCTGCCCAGTTCTTGAGCATAAAGGACAGCCCTTACTACCAAGCTTTCCTGGATATTCCCCAACCACAGTTGGCTAAATCCCTGTATCTAAAGTTTTGATACAGCACACCTGAAATAGGGTCTTTTACATCTTTGTGGAATGCACATAGGTCTACTGACACTACTGACATCAGCCCACTGTGCTGCCCTCCCTCCAAAGAAAACATAAGCCATATTTTGCCCTGTCTACTCCAAGCCAAGAAGGAAATGGATTGACCACTGTGTAAACGACTAGGCTTCAGTCGACACCATGAAGCGTTAACGGCACTGATGGCAGACAGATCAATTTCTATTGTGTACACTGTGATTAAATATCTGTTTGCAGTAGGGCTGTTGAGGAAAGGAAAAGACCTAAAGTTTTAGAACTGTGGCATTCCCTTGCTTGGTTACTGCGTTAGATCCTAAATAAGGATTTGTTTTACACTGAGCACAATGGTTTTGCTCTGTGGCTAGTATAGAAAAACATTGCCCGACTTCGTGCAAGGTAGTTATTGTACCTTGCTTGCATCTTTTTCTCTTTTAACAATTGTAATAACTTTTAATATGTCTGAACAATACCAATTGCACTAGCGCTTTACTTCGTATACTACGGAGTCTTAAAGTTACTACTGTTACATTTACGAATTAGCCTCTGCTACTTGGTATATTATGAGCTATGATGCTTGTCTTTATTAATATCTTAGACTGATGTTAGTTTTTAAAAAAAATTAAAAAATGCCTTTTTATTTAACCATAATAGTAATGTATTAAGATTGTATGTTTTTAAGGAATTAAATTTCTGGAATAAACATTTATGATTGACTGACTGAGTAAACAAATAAATGAGCCTTTTATGTGACTAGTCGCTGCCCTGGAGTAATCTCTGTGCTCTTGGGAATATAGTCAACATCTTGTTTGTTTCTTCCCCGCAACTAGCTTACCCTCAAATTAAATCAGATCTCCTACTTAAGATCCTCAACGTCGGGCACCCAAGAAAAATAATGTCATCCATTTAAAACGTGTAAAAAAAACTGCGCTTGCCAACTGGAGTGATTTTGGCTTAGTTCCTATTTTCATCAACAACACAAATATAAAAAGGGCTGTAGCACAGGCTAACATTAATTTATTAATACCCAAAGAAGGTTTGCTTTCAATTTGCACAAATGTCATTTGTTAATAGAGTCTCTAAGTCTAACCTACGTTCTGATAACGTTATGCTTGTCTTAAGAATTAAGCAACAATTCTACCAACCCTCTTCCTATAAGACTACTACTACTATCTATACTGCTCTTCCTCCATCTGATAATAATCAAGCTTCCAGCTTGGGCCGGTTATTCCATCCTTCCATCTTACTGGTGTTTCTTTCTGTAGCAACTCTCCACTCACTTCGCGTTCAGAAGAGTTCAATTTTTGCTGAATCTTGTCCACTTGTGGTTCTTGTATATCTTCATTTGACCCTAGGGACATGAACCACGGCGGCATATCTGCGCTTTACAAGATCAAGCAGGACATGCGGCCCAGCAGGTAAGTTTGGTGCTCTTCTGAAATCGCACAGACACAGTGACAGAAATGGTATTGTCTGTGGCAAGAAGTATTCCCTAAATCATTTCAATCATTAATGTTCTCTGAAATTAAGATAAATCATTTACAAAAAGTATGAACTAGCAATCACAACACACAAAGAGGAAAGGGGGGTGATAGGTTCAGAAACCTGGATTGCTACGTGACACAGTATACGCGAGACAGCACGCAGTTAGCATTCTTTGATCCAACTAGACTGGAAGATTGTGTATGGACCCCACAGTCTTCTGAGGACTAACTGTATGAGAACACTCAAGCGAAATGATACATGGTGAAATAAATTAACCATCCTGCTTTTCTTAACCAGTGTGTGCTCTATTCTTGGTATGCAAAGCATTCAAATTGACAAATGTGTACATTAGCTCCAGAAATTCTTTCAGTCAGGCCTCTGTTGGTGAATGAATGATTATTTTATCAGCCTTATCAAATATAAAATAAACTTGAACATTTTTCATTTTTCTGTGCTTGGTATTTGGCTGAGCCCAAAGCACATTACTATAAAGTACTAGTGCTGTAGAAAGGTACAGTGACGTTAATGTGCATGCTTTTTTACACTCTAATGCCTGTCTTCAGGTCTACTAGTACTAACCACGGAATTACAGGAGGTGTACAACGTTTTCTGTGGACGCACACCATCCTTTAGCTAAAGCACTGTAAAAAACTGACAAACGCCACTTTGACTTGCTAAATGCCAAGAGCTTTGCATTCCTAGCGCAACTGAACTTGAATCCCCCTGCATGATAGCAATATGGACGAACTGCATTTCTTTGTCATGGTATCAACTGAGCAGCACTGAGCAAGAGGAAAAGCTGGGAACTGGAGTCCAACAGCTCATAACTCTGAGGGACACCATGCGGGTATATAGGTGCACGGATTGAAATAAGAATGATCCCATTAAGAAGCCAACATCCGTGTAGGATGATGCAGGGCCTTAAGTAGCACAGCATTCAAGACGGCTCCCCTTAAGGGGGGACACCCGGTGCTTCTTTATAACTAAAGGCCATGCCAACGATGTACAGGTCTTGTTATAGAAACAACAACAAAAATTGCACAGAAGTAAACTTTTTGAAAAAAGATATTACATTAGGTATATATATATAAAACTTGGAACAAATGTGGATATATCGCAGTACATGTTCTATAATATTGTTCATAATCAAGTCAAGTCGAAAATTACACTAGAGGATAGAATGCAAAAAAGAACACTTAGCAAAAATGGGGATATGTCATAAATACTGACACTGGTGCCAGACCTTAGACTATGAGGCACGTTTCACTGGTGTATGCTTTACCAGGAAACAGTGTCAGCGAACAGTGCAATCCCTTACCTTCAGACCAGCCAGGAAAGGATATTAATTTTAAGATAAGTGGACTCACTGACCTCCATTTCTGAAGTAGTGCAGCTAGTTTTTTCCACCTCAACGTCCCCTTTGAGGGGACAAAGCACCTTGTAATTGTCTTTTGGCTCTATTTCTTCCTTTCTATTGCAGCCAAATGGAATGGGTCTCAGCGTTTGACACCTACCCTCCTACTTCAAAATCAAGTGGATCACAGCTATGAGACAAAGTCAGTGAACTAAACCCTCTGTGTTGGAAATGGCCCTTTTTGCAGGGTTATCCCCAAACTTTTTGCTTCTTCCTCTTATTTTTTCCTAACCTATTTGTGTTGGTTTTTGGACTCTGGACACTTTACCACTGCTAATCAATGCTAAAGTGCATATGCTCTCAGTGTAAATTGTGTTATGGATTGGTGTTTCCATGATTGGATATTTGATTTACTTGTTAGTCCCTAGTAAAGTGCACTGAGTGTGCCAGGGCTGGTACATCAAATGCTACTAGTGGGCCTGCAGCACTGATTGTGCCACCCACGTGAGTAGCCCTAAAAAGTTAACTCAGACCTGCCATTGCAGAGTCTGCGCGCAGTTTGTAACTGCCAGGTCGACTTGGCCAGTGCACACACTTGCCAGTCCCTAACCTTCCCTTTTCTTACATGTCAGGCACCCCTCAGGTAGGCCCAAGGTACCCCTGTGGGCAGGGTGCGGTGTATGTGAAAGGTAGGACATGCCCTGGTGTGTGTGGCATGTTCTAATAGTGAATTACAGCCAATTTCGCTTTTCACTATTGCAAGGCTACCTAGTCCCCATAGTACAGAATTGGAAGTTTGTTTATAACATCTTATAAACAACTCGCCCGGGGAATTAAGTAAGAAAATAAAGTTTAGTATGCCTGAACTCAGAATCTAAAGATGCATCTTTTTAGTGAAGGTGATTTTTACATTCTGTGTTTAAAAATACCACTTTTAGAAAGTGGGTATTTTCTTGCTCAGTCATCCTGTGCTGCCTCTGCTGGAATGTGGATTGCCTGTCTGGGTTTTGGATGACAGAAGGCTAGGAAGCAGGAGGGGCTCCAGATAGTCTAGGTAGGTCAGGAAAGGGCTGAATAGACCTGGGCTGCGATGAGGGAAGGGGGAGGAGATTTCCTTGCACCTCAAAGGGCCTGGTCTGCCTCTGACAATGCCGTCTCCACCTCCTGCCAGGAAATCACACCAGAGAAGGCAGAACTGGTTCTGGCTGGGCACAGACACCCTCTGCCTAAGAGATCCAATGATTTTTGGATACAAATACTGGGGCCCAGACCCCTGAACTTTAGAACTCTTTTGGATCAAGAAGACTGCCAAGAAGAAGAGGAACTACCACTTTGCTGTGTGCTTTGCTGTGTTGGCCGGCAGTGGCTGCTTCTGTCTTGGGCAGTGAAAGGCCTGGACTGGACTTTCTGCAATCTACTTTTGTGAGTTTCTCCAAGGGCTAGAGGTAGAGCTTGCCCCCTGTTCAAGAAGTCTCAGGAACAGCAAAGACTTCAAGTTCTTCTGCCCTCAGCACTGGGGACTGTGTGTTTTGTGCAGCAACAGAAGAAAAGCAACTCGACGACGCCGCTGCCGACTGTGTCCCGAAGGCACCGCAGACGGCACCGCCGCAACGCGACCCTGGTCTCACCGACGACGCCTGAACGCCACCACAGAGCCGCTGCTCGCACCGCGACCTGTGGGCACTGCACTCCGCACCGCTTCGCGACGATGCCTTGGCACCGCAGAGGTCACCGCCGCAACGCGACCCTGGTCTCACCGAAGACGCCTGCTGACGCCGCCACAGAGCCGCTGCTCGCACCGCGACCTGTGGGCACCGCACTCTGCACCGCCTTGCTTCATGACGACGCCTTGGTATCCCCGACAACGCCGCTCCACGCCGAAATCTACGCCGCTGCTTGCACCGTGGCTCGAGGGCACCGCTCGTAAAGTTACACGACGCACCGCCCTCATACCGCACCGCAGCCTTGGCCTACCGACACCATCGACTCCAGTTCGTCAGCCGACGACAGCGCTTCAGCAAAGACGACGCTGCTTGCACCGTGACCTGCCAGCACTGTGACGAGCACCGCCTTCATCACCGTGACCCTGGTCTCACCGACGCCGCCATCCGGCGCCGCCACCGAGCCGCTGCTCTGCACCGCGACCTGAGGGCACCGCAGCGCCGCCCCGCTGCACTTCGCACCGCAGCACCCGACGCCTGCGCTCCTGACTCCATCAGAGAAGAAATAGACCTGCAACGCGTGTGACTTCGAGGGCCCCGACGACTCCTGCACCGACCTCCGGAACCGACGCCTGCGGACGCTGTGTTGTCGGAAGCTCAACGAGAGGTCATCGACGCCCTGCATTTCTAAAAGGTACTGTTTGCGGGTCTTCCCGACACCATAGCTGGCCCGCGACGCCGCGGTCAGCCAGAACTGTTTGGATTTGTTTGCTCACGACGCTGTGATAGCCCCGGACGGAGCTATCGACATCAAGGAACTGTGTTTCAAGCGTATTTTGATAATTGAAGATTCTTGAGTACTGTATTGTGGATTTTTATCGTTTTTGGTCTTGTCTTAAATATATAAAAATATTGGATATTTTTCTAAACTGGTGTGGTGTCCTTTTGTAGTGCTTACACTGTATTACTGTTGGTTATGTGCAAATGCTTTACACACTGCCTCTAAGATAAGCCTGACTGCTCGTGCCAAGCTACCAAGGGGTGAGCAGGGGTTATTTTAGGAGTGTAACTCCCTTACCCTGACTAGAGTGGTGGTTTCTGCCTGGCTTTGGCACATGCCCTAGCCTGCCAAAAATCCAATTTCTAACATTGTTGTCAGTGGTGAGGATAGGACTTGCGTTTGCACTTGACTTACAGTGATTGGTGTGCACTACTACCATATCGCAGACCATTACATGCCACATACTGGTTCTTTTTCTTTTTGGCCTATTTTTTTTATCTTGCCAGTTTGAACTTGCTATTTCGTCATGCCTGAATCAATTGCATCATCTGTTGCATCCTTGGAAGTGGCCTTTGAGGAGGAAAGGTTAGAAACCTACAATGTGAAGGAATTGAAGGCGATCTGCAAAAACCTCAAAATCCAAATCAGGGGCCTCACCAGAAAAGAGGAGCTACAAAAGGCGCTGAGGGCCTGGGTAGCAGCCAGACATGCTAGTGAGCTGTCTGGGGATCTTGGCATGGAGGCAGAGGAGCCTATTCCAAGTGCGGATGTGCTTTTGGAAGGGGGGGCACCCTCTAAACCAGGCAGCAGCAGTCTGTCCCCAGAGGAGCTGGAGGACAGGCGGGAAGCGAGGAAGTTCGAGTTGGAGAAACTCAGGATGGAAAGTGAGAGGGAAGACAAAAGAATAGCCATGGAGGAAAGGAGGATGATGTTAGACCATGAGTTTAAAATGAGAGAGCTGGACTGGGAAGCCAGTGGGGCTAGGCCCAGCCCAGATGGTGGCAGCAAAAGTGTTAGGTCCATTACTGAGGATGGGGTACACACACACACACACACACACAGATTTGGGGCCCTGCTTCAAGGAGGGGGTTGACATACACCAGGGGGTTCAGGATTGTGAGGTAACTCAAGTGGTGCTCAGTGTCCCTGAGGTGGATTGGGGAACTGGCAAAGGGGATCATTTTCCTGGTAGTGGGAGGGACACTCTATTGACTCTAGATGAGAGGTGCAGGGAGAGGGGTTTCCCCATGATAGAAGCCCTAGTAAGTGAGTATGGAGACCAGCCAGAAGAGTATGGGTTCAGAGACAGCAACAGTCAGACACAGTCTCACCAGTCTTGTGGGAATGATGTGGGGTACTTTTCTGAGGCACTGGCTTGTTGGGTGAAGGGTAGTTTGGTTAACACCTGTGTGGGGCTGTGTGATTCAATTGTTGGAGAGCATATTTTAAGTCCCTGTTTTCCAGAGCTATGCCAACATCCAGTGGATTGTGAGTTCTCTGACCCCAGGGAGCTTGCACTGGAGGCAGAGCTTTTGGTGGATTCCAGAGGGTCTGGAGAAGCATCTGGGGGTGACCCGGAAGGAAGCGGCTTAGGTATTTCCCAACCGAGGGTGGTGGGAAAAGTTTGTGGTAGCCCAGATAGGTCCCGGTGTCGTGGGAAGGGTGTAGGGACTCACGTCCTGTCTCCGCGGAGAAGGAGTGGGAATGGGCTGCGGCCCAAGGTGCCCAAAACCCGGTAATAGAGCCTGGGTGGTTCCAGGAGGGAACACCAGGTGGGGAGCCTAGGCTGTACTGGTAGGCCATCTGTCGAGGGGGATCTCCTAGTGGCAGGGGAACGTGGAGTGTCTGTAAACAGAGCTCCAGCGGTTCTGGGATCTGGCGGTGCCGCTCCTAAGTGGAGGGTGCCGAAGTCCGGATGGAGGGGTAAGAGGGGGATGCGTTCCCCAGTGGGAGAACCAGTGGGTCAGGGGCCAGCCAGTAGGGCTGAGCCTCCTAGGAGTGACCATGGTGACACCACTTCTGTCCTGGGGGATCTTCGTGCACTGTCAGATGGACAGGGGTCGGGAGATCTGTGCCAGGCAGACTGTCACACAACACATGAGTCATGTGTTACCCTCAGAGGGGGCATACGTGCTCCCAAGGAAGTCCTGGTGCGCCGGGCAGGTGCTCAGCCGCAGGGTTTAGTCCCTGGGTTGGGAGGCCAGGTTCAGGTCCTGCCTGACCTGGGGAGAAGGACGACTGTAAGCAGTGTCCTGACCGGTTTATCTTCTAGGGGTACCACTCCCGGTGGGAGGGTGCGGAACTCTGGAAGGGGGTGCAAAGGGAGGGAGTCCTCGCCTCTGACCCCGGTTCAACCCGAGGGTTTAGATCGTAGGGTGGTGGATCAGTTGCAGGGTCAAGGCCCTGAACTGGTGGAAGAATTGTGTAGGAGCTCCGGTTCCAGCGTCCTGACAGTTTTTGGTTCTGGGGGTGCTTCTCCTGGGAGGAGAGGGCAGGACCCCAGAAGGAGAGGTGAGGGGAGGAGAGCCTCGCCCGAGACCTCTGGTCAGCCTGAGGGTACAGACCCTGGGTTGGAGGACCAGGTTCGGGGTGTCCCCCCTGACCTGGGGGAAGGGGCGACTGCTAACAGTGCCCCTACCAGTTTGTCTTCTGGGGGTGCCGCTCCAGGTGGGAGGGTACAGAGCCCCAGGGGGGGGGACCGGCTGTGGGAGAGCCCACCCCAGTCCCTGGTTCAGCCCCGGGGTACAGACCATGGGCTGGTGTACCAGTTGCAGGATAGCACCCCTGAACTGGTGGGCGAAGTGTGCAGGACACCTACCACAGGTGCCCTGACAATTCTGGCAGGGGGTACCGCTCCAGGTGGGAGGGTAGAGAGCCCCAGGGAGAAGGAGAGGGTGTGGGAGAGCCCACCCCAGTCTCCTGTCCAGCCGCAGGGTACAGACCCTGGGCTGGTGGGCCAGTGGAGAAAGGGTGCCAGACACCTGGGGCTACCGCCCCCCACTCTCTGACGCCCCAGTGGTTTGAGTGGCCTGAAAGGCATAAGGCCTGGCTCTCGTCACTGACAATTGTCAGTGGCCACTGTGGCTGGCTGTCCTGGTGGACAGAGTTGCCCCTGGGAGGGGGACAGGAGCCACACCCCGGGGGTGGACTGGGCCACACCCTTGTGTTGGCCATGTGGGTACGGTCTGCCTGTTGGGACACATCTGTGAGCAAAGTAAGTTTAGGTGCTGCACAGATGGGGTCCACAGGTGAGGAGAAGGGTTCCCCATGGGTCAGCTTAGTGGGCCCTGAGAGTATGGATAGAGGGATCCAACTAGGTTCAGGAAGGCGTAGAACGGGAAGAAAACCCTGCTGTTGCAGGCCAGGTTCCATGTTCTATCGCCCCAAGCAGGGAAGCCCATCGAGGTATGGATTGGTCTACCCTGGCTTTAGGCTGGAAGGGGGTTGTGTTGAAAATGGCCCTTTTTGCAGGGTTATCCCCAAACTTTTTGCTTCTTCCTCCTATTTTTTCCTAACCTATTTGTGTTGGTTTTTGGACTCTGGGCACTTTACCACTGCTAATCAGTGCTAAAGTGCATATGCTCTCAGTGTAAATTGTGTTATGGATTGGTGTTTCCATGATTGGATATTTGATTTACTTGTTAGTCCCTAGTAAAGTGCACTGAGTGTGCCAGGGACGGTACATCAAATGCTACTAGTGGGCCTGCAGCACTGATTGTGCCACCCACGTGAGTAGCCCTGAAAAGGTAACTAACCTTCCCTTTTCTTACATGTCAGGCATCCCTCAGGTAGGCCCAAGGTACCCCTGTGGGCAGGGTGCAGTGTATGTGAAAGGTAGGACATGCCCTGGTGTGTGTGGCATGTCCTAATAGTGAATTACAGCCAATTTCGTTTTTTACTATTGCAAGGCTACCTATTCCCCATAGGACAGAATGGGAAGTTTGTTTATAACATCTTATAAACAACTCGTCCGGGGAATTAAGTAAGAAAATAAAGTTTAGTATGCCTGAACTCAGAATCTAAAGATGCATCTTTTAGTGAAGGTGATTTTTACATTCTGTGTTTAAAAATACCACTTTTAGAAAGTGGGTATTTCCTTGCTCAGTCATCCCATGTGCCTCTGCTGGAATGTGGATTGCCTGTCTGGGTTTTGGATGACAGAAGGCTAGGAAGCAGGAGGGGCTCCAGATAGTCTAGGTAGGTCAGGAAAGGGCTGAATAGACCTGGGCTGCGATGAGGAAGGGGGAGGAGATTTCCTTGCACCTCAAAGGGCCTGGTCTGCCTCTGACAATGCCGTCTCCACCTCCTGCCAGGAAATCACACCAGAGAAGGCAGAACTGGTTCTGGCTGGGCACAGACACCCTCTGCCTAAGAGATCAAAGGATTTTGGATACAAATACTGGGGCCCAGACCCCTGAACTTTAGAACTCTTTTGGATCAAGAAGACTGCCAAGAAGAAGAGCCGGAGAAGCTGTGAGGAGGAACTACCACTTTGCTGTGTGCTTTGCTGTGTTGGCCTGCAGTGGCTGCTTCTGTCTTGGGCAGTGAAAGGCCTGGACTGGACTTTCAGCAATCTACTTTTGTGAGTTTCTCCAAGGGCTTGAGGTAGAGCTTGCCCCCTGTTCAAGAAGTCTCAGGAACAGCAAAGACTTCAAGTTCTTCTGCCCTCAGCACTGGGGACTGTGTGTTTGTGCTGCAACAGAAGAAAAGCAACTCGACGACGTCGACGCCGCCGCTGCCGACTCCGTGTCCCGAAGGCACAGCAGAGGGCACCGCCGCAACGCGACCTGGTCTCACCGACGACGTCGGCTGACGCCACCACCGAGCCGCTGCTCGCACCGTGACCTGTGGGCACCGCACTCCACACCGCCTCGCTTCACGACGACGCCTTGGTATCCCAGACGACGCCGCTCCACGCCGAAATCTACGCCGCTGCTTGCACCGTGGTTCGAGGGCACCGCTCGTAAAGTTACACGACGCACCGCCCTCATCCCGCACCGCAGCCTTGGCCTACCGACGCCATCGACTCCAGTTCGTCAGCAGACGACAGCGCTTCAGCAACGACGACGCCGCTGCTTGCACCGTGACCTGCCAGCACCGTGACGAGCACCGCCTTCATCTCGCACCACGACCCTGATCTCACCGACTACGCCATCCGACGCCGCCACTGAGCCGCTGCTCGCACCGCGACCTGAGGGCACCGCACGCCGCACTTTGCACCCGACGTCTGCCGACGCCAGCGCTCCTGACTCCATCAGAGAGGAGATCGACCTGCAACGCGTGTGACTTCGAGGGCCCAGACGACTCCTGCACCGACCTCCGGAACCGACGCCTGCGGACGCCGTGTTGTCGGAAGCTCATCGAGAGGTCATCGACGCCCTGCATTTCTAAAAGGTACTGTTTGCGGGTCTTCCCAACACCGTAGCTGGCCCGCGACGCCGCGGTCAGCCAGAACTGTTTGGATTTGTTTGCTCACGACGCCGTGATAGCCCTGGACGGAGCTATCGACATCAAGGAACTGTGTTTCAAGCGTATTTTGATAATTGAACATTCTTGAGTACTGTATTGTGGATTTTTATCGTTTTTGGTCTTGTCTTAAGTATATAAAAATATTGGATATTTTTCTAAACTGGTGTGGTGTCCTTTTGTAGTGCTTACACTGTATTACTGTTGGTTATGTGCAAATGCTTTACACACTGCCTCTAAGATAAGCCTGACTGCTCGTGCCAAGCTACCAAGGGGGTTAGCAGGGGTTATTTTAGGAGTGTAACTCCCTTACCCTGACTAGAGTGGTGGTTTCTGCCTGGCTTTGGCACATGCCCTAGCCTGCCAAAAATCCCATTTCTAACACTCTGCCACCACTCCATTAAAAGCAATAAAGCTGTAACATAATGAGATAATGGTACAATCTTACAGCATTTGTTCTTCAAAGAAAAAAACAATGACGTTATGAGCTTTTGTAAAGTGATAATATGAGAAATCATAAGCTGACAAAGCTGCAAGAACAAAAAGGTTTGTATAGGTAAATAAGTCTGCAAGAGTAAAGAAATATTACCTGGCATCACAATGATTCTTCCTTTAGCCTAGAAAACAAAAGTAATTGTTTAACCAATGTCAGAGCATTTCTGGAACATAGGGCACATGCTTCCAATTATATTGTCCATTTTCTCTCACAACGAAGAGGTAGATTATCAGGTCATTTGCAATGACCGCACAAACATGGACATTTCTGAACACTAGCAGCTAACGTGCAAAGAGAGATATCCTTGAGAAATGCATTCTCCAGTCACAGCAGAGCAGAGTAAGATACAAAATGTGGGAAATGTAGGAACATCAGTTGCTATGCAAGATGAAGTAAGGGAACGAAATACACCCCTTGCTGAGCTGTAGCTAAGCTTGCTGAACAGTCCTTTTGAGTATGTCCAGAAAAAAACAAGCATTGGCAAAACCATTATGTCTGACATTGTCTTAGTTGTTTGACTTAGTTGCTTGTTTTGTCATGGTTTTTGTATAAATGTATTACTGTGGAAGATAGGGGGCCACTGGCAACATAAAAAACAGTGTGCGCCACTTTTCTAAGAATTCATTCACATTGCCTATTAAAGCATTCACGAAAGCTACATATGTTGTGATTCATTTCCACTGCAAGCCTGCTATTTATATAAACCAACTAAACGACCATGCAATTTCTCATTTAAACCTACTATCAAAGGCTTGTCCATTTTCAAAATGTGTTGCGATCCCTTGGAAATATGAATATATCCTGCTCTACATTTGCTAGCACTACTTTCAACTTTTAACAAAACTATATTACTAAACCTGGGCAGCAGCACTGCAAGCTTTCCTCACATACTTAACACCTACAGTAGAGGCAACAGCCACGCAACCCACCAGGCACAGAAAGCACCTACAGCACCATGCAAATGACCTTTACACACAACCAGACACACGCATACAAACAAGACAGACACAATAGGTCCAGCAGAGGCAGCTGGCAGGCAAACTTGAGTTGTGCATAAGTACAGCACAGGCCGGCCAGACACACACACACACACACACACACACACACACACACATACGTTTACACATAGAAACAAACATGACAGACACAATAGGTCCAGCAGAGGCTGCCAAACTTCACTAACATCATCATTCTGTTTAAGGTTTTGTGTCACTCCAGACAGATGCCCAGCAACTTTATCCCCCATGAAGCAAAAATATGGCTGTACTTGAAGCATGGCTGAAGCACCGAACGTCACTAAATTGATTTTCAGCTAGTCCTGGCTTTTTTGCCGACAACGTTGAGCACATTAGGATTGAAGGCCCGCACGCGGCAGTTAATCAGAAGCCTTGTGGCAGTCTCTGAGCATTTAAGGCTGCGCTTAGCATGTTAGAAAATCTCAGTATCTTAGCCTTTGTGGCTACGCTTAATTTGTGCTACTTTTTGCTGGTACTCGGATACCATATTTTGTTCTTTGCTCAGGAACTAATTTATGACCGAATTCAGTCCACCACAATGTAGAGCTGTCAATTTTGATTTTCTTCTGTCTCTGTGTTCAATCTGGAGTGGTGATGGCTGTGAGGCAGGGCGAATAACAGAAATCTAATTCCACTTACCTCAAAAATATCTTGGTGGATCTTGCCCTGCCCCTATGGAAGATAAAGGAGGTTTGCACATGCAGCAGGCACTAGGTGATGGCGAGGTCATGTCCTAAGACTAGCCCACAGATGCTTTTCATCCCATCAACAAGAGGGAAAATACAATCCCTCTGATAAACGATTAGTCTTACAAAGAGCACTCTTTAGAATAGACACATCTAAATGTTATTCAGAGATAAATAGTAGTTTCTCCTCCTTTCAGAATTAATATGGAATACATACATTTTAAAAGTTACAGAATAAGTATTGTCTTCTGTTTATGTAGATTTTTACATGCCATTTCACTACATTCAAATCCCTACAAAAGAAAACAATCTTTGAATACTTAATATATGTTGCAAACCCTTGCATTATAATAATTTCCATTTCTCAACTGTAACAGGAAATAAATAGTTTCAGAACACTGGAATGTTGGGACCGCCACTGACGACAATTGTGAGGCCCAGGTCCTCTATTGGATATTATTGGCCTTCTGTTTCAATAATCCAATCTTTATGTTTCTGCTTCTCCCTGTTTAATTTAGAACATTCTATCCTGAGTGGGTGTAATGCATGACAGTCCTTATGCATTGGGCTATACTGATTTTTATATCCCTTCGCCAGGTTCAGGATCTTTAACAACTGGAATTGCAATCAGCAGCAGGCTACAAGGCTATAATATGCTATGGATGCATATTTTTAAGCTAACCGCTTCATCGGTGAAACGGGTCTTACACATTTTCATGGGCAATAAAGAAATGTACAAAAAAGCATGCAGGATCATTGGTGAGGCAATGCCAACAAATTCTGCTTAAGAAGCAGCACCAGTGCCACTCGTCACAGCCTCAGTGCACTCTGTGTTCAGCAGTAACTCCAGGTTTTGATTTTAATGTTTGGGAGTGCAGACCGCAGAAGTGTTGTCAATTTAGCCGAAAACTACAGGAATATTCAGAGAATATGAGGAAATGCACAGAGGCTGCTTCGAGGTACTGGAGGCTCCTAAAAGTTGGAAGAGACTTGAGATGGACGGGTACTCTGAAAACAGTATAAAACAATCTATGTGTATTAGTTAGTGGCCTGGCCTCCTAAGACCACAGAAACATCGCTTGTACTCCCGTTACTACACAGCAAACTCTTAAAACATGGGTGATACCGAAAAATAAAAGTTTGGTTAGACTTTGTTGCCTTCCATGGAGTGAGAAACAACATCACTGGCCTGTCTGGGGCGGGGGTGTTAGATCACACTACAAACCCCCAAAGAAAAGAAAATTGTTAGACCGTTTTAAATATGAAATTAAGAACATATATGTCCATCTCCATTCACTGCTAGATGCAAGGTCATTCTGTAAGCAGTATAAAAAAAACTCACAGTAAATTACCCTTTCCCCTCGCCCAAACATAGCTATCTCTTAGGTCGATGCATTCTTGATCTCTTTTCTTGAGACACCTTTGCAACGTACTGACTCTAACACAGCAGTCTATACCAAAACACACAAGAACACCTTTTGCATTTCTTTCTAAATCATCTACAGATAGGCTGAAATGCCTCGGACGCCTGGAAATAAGGAGGATTGGAGTGTAGGAGACAGTACACTACTTGGATGTCCTCCTAAAATACTTAAATTAACTACTAGTTCCTGCGGAGGCCACTTGGAGTTTGTGCTCTAGTCTGGACAAACTTCACTGGTTGGGGCAGGTACCCTCATTCTGCTCACTGAATGGTAGGCATAAGAAATACACATAAGCAGAAAAGGGATTACAAATGTGCACCTGCTTCCATATGCTATGAAAGATCTTCAAATGGTTGCCTCATAACACCAGACGGACCGTCACACAAGCACTCATCAGGCTGGACTACAGCAACACTCTCTACGCCGGAATTTCCAAACAGCTCCTACACAGACTCCAAACCATCCAGAACACTGCTTCAAGACTTATACTCAACCTCCCACGTGGCACCCTCATCACACCGCACCTCACGAAGCTTCACTGGCTCCCCATTTAGAAGCACAGCCAATTAAAATGTTCACACACAAATACAAAGCCCTACACAACACAGGACCAGAATACCCTGAGACTGAGCCAAGATGGCGACTGAGTGAGCTCGGTCGTTGGTGGCCTCCCCAGTGATGGCGAGTTTTGACTAAATACAGGATAAAGCGGACCTGAATGGCGCTCCGCCCGCATAGAATTACCTGCAGGGAGAAGGAGGTGGATTCGGAAGCAAATGACTTTTATTCACTTTCCGATGCTACTTGGTCTGGACTGGGTTCAGGTCACGGGACTAATTTAGAATCAAGTGAGGAAGACAGTATCTCGGGTATGGATACGGAAGGGAGAGGTAGGGATAGGATTACACCTAATAGAAAAACACACCTCCGGTCATGGAGAATGGGTAACCCCAAACAAAATGATCTTAGATGGGATTATTCTACAGGAGATCAACTGGTGGGGGTTCGGAATCAGCCTAATTTAGAAGGGCCGGTAGGCTCACCGGTACTCTCCCCACTCTAGAATCCATACTGCAGTGTGTTATGGAACACAGGAAGAAGCCCGAATGGAAAGTAAGCGCTCTCAGAACGCTAATCGGAAGCTTCCAGGGTGCAATTAGAAAAATTGCTAGAACTTCGTAATGATATAAGTGACCGGATGACGGAGCTCGAAACAAGGACAGCTGCACTAGAAGAGGATATCGCATGTTCAAGAGGTCAAGCTACTGCACACGAGGAGCAGCTCTCTGACATTCAGTGGAAATTTGAGGAAGGCGAAAATCGCCAAAGAAGGAAACCTGCGTTTTTTGGGAATTCCGGAGGGGAAGGAAGGCTCCGATGCACGCATTTTCATGGTCCAGCTCCTGGAGAAATCTTTTCCGGAACTGGCAGGATGGAACTGGGCTCAAGAAATACAAAGAGCACACCGAGTTCCCTTTAACATTCGACAGCCAGCTCGCCCAGATGCCAAACCTCGAGCTCTTTTGGTGTATTTCGGAAATTTTTTGTTGAGACAAAACGTGTTTGAAAAGTTAAGTTAAGACCAGAAGCACAGAGGGCGGTTGATGGATTTACTTTTTTCACCAGGCCGGATTTTTGCCACGTTACAGTGGAGCGAAGATGGCGGCTGCGGCAAATGATTACCCAGTTCCAGGAGAAGGGAGCACAGGCCTTTCTTCTTAATCCGGCT
This sequence comes from Calotriton arnoldi, assembly GCA_963921515.1. Classification (NCBI taxonomy): domain Eukaryota; kingdom Metazoa; phylum Chordata; class Amphibia; order Caudata; family Salamandridae; genus Calotriton; species Calotriton arnoldi. The sequence continues at coordinate 224,927 of CAWUFW010003088.1, forward strand.
CGGTTGAAAGTCATTTGGAAAGAGCAAACTCGGTTTTTAGGTCTCGTCTGAGCCAGCGCATGCGCTGGTCTGGCGAGACATTTAGTGAGTGGGTTTCAGAAATGCGACCACAAGCTTTTGCTTGTGGCCTAAAGCTTGCGGTTACGCGCGTGAACGTGCATGCAAAGCTGCCATCTGGCTTTTGTAATGGCTCATTAAGCCTTACAATGCTCCTCCACCCCCTCTCTCTGTCTGCTCTCACTACCCCTCCCTCCTTGTAAGCTTTATGGCAGCGCGTGAATCCTGGCTAATTAACCCTTCCTGCGCGTGAATTATGCTCCTCAACCCCCTTGTTGTCTGCTCTTCGTACCCCCTCCCTTCTCCCATGGCAGCGCGTGAATCCTGCTTCTCCAGCTCCTTCCTCTCTGCTATCACTATCCCCCTCCCTTCTCCCCTTTCTTTCTTGATAAATTTCTTAGGAACAGCACCCGAAATGTGTATATTCATGAGCAAAAACAGCTCCTAGAGCGAGAGAGGGTGAATTGTTTAACAGGAGACATGTTAGTGTGCTTGCCTCCATTTGCGTAACCCACCGATAGATGTATGCTAGTACGCTAGAGAGAGCAATCTTTATTCTATTTATTATGTTGCACGTTTTTCACATTTAGCTTTACTTGGTGTCCACGCTTTTATTCCGTTCCTTGAGAGTCGCCAGCAGAGGAGTATGCCGTAGATGAATGTGCGTGTCGGGATAATTTCAGTAAAAGGAGAACCGACATTAACGGCTCTAGGGGGCATCCGAGATTTCCACAATCACAGGGCTGCTCAAGTGTTCTTCTGGGAGTGAGCAGCGATATTATTAACATGAGGTGGTGGGGTTCTAGCGTCGGCCTGGCTGCCACTGGTGATGTCTTATCGTCACACAGGGCTACGAGGTAAATGGATGCAGGGTGGTCTCGGAGCATGTCACCATAGGCTGCCGCAGAGGTGTCACAGTCAGGGACGGAGACAATTCCCCTACACTTTTAGGTCCTGCTTATTTACTACTCCCTAAAGGCCTGGTGAGGTTTGCATGAACTGGAACATGCCGTTCTTCAGTAGAAGGAAATAGAATATGTCCAACTCTAGAGAGTGCTTTTAATTAAAAAACATACTGAACTAGCTTCTGAAGGAATAAAACACACAAGACTGGCTATTCAGAGAGCCTGGTAAGTAAAATGTGGGTAATTAAAGAAGTAAGGAGTATGTTATACTTATTGATAGAGGAAGATGAGGAAGAATAGAACGTAATCATATTTATTTATTTGAGAGTTTTATATAGCGCGAACATTGCCTTTTGGAGCTGATTGTAGCTATTTGCCTTTGGACATTTTCAGAGAGTAAACAAGGTTTGGTGCAGCCCGTCTGATAATAGGTTAGGAAGAATGTGCGGTTGATATACCATAGTGCAGGTATAAAAAAACAAAAGAAAAACAAACAGCACTCTCTCACAGACACTCTCTCACAGACACTCTCTCACAGACACTCTCTCACAGACACTCTCTCACAGACACTCTCTCACAGACACTCTCACAGACACTCACTCTCACAGACACTCACTCTCACAGACACTCACTCTCACAGATACTCTCTCACAGACACTCTCCCACAGACACTCTCCCACAGACACTCTCCCACAGACTCTCAGACACTCTCTCACAGACACTCTCACACAGACACTCTCACACAGACATTCACAGACATTCACAGACACTCTCTCACAGACACTCACAGACACTCACAGACACTCTCTCACAGACACTCCCACAGACTCTCACAGACTCTCACAGACACTCTCTCACAGACACTCTCCCACAGACACTCTCCCACAGACACACTCTCACAGACACACTCTCACAGACAGACTCTCACAGACAGACTCTCACAGACAGACTCTCACAGACAGACTCTCACAGACAGACTCTCACAGACACACTCTCACATACAGACTCTCACAGACACTCTCACACAGACACTCTCACACAGACACTCTCTCACAGACTCTCACAGACTCTCACAGACTCTCACAGACTCTCACAGACACTCTCTCACAGACACTCTCTCACAGACACTCTCTCACAGACACTCTCCCACAGACACTCACAGACACTCTCCCACAGACACTCACAGACACTCTCTCACAGACTCTCTCACAGACTCTCTCACAGACTCTCTCCCACAGACTCTCTCACAGACACTATCAGACTCTCACAGACTCTCACAGACACTCTCTCAGACTCTCACAGACTCTCTCTCACAGACACTCTCTCACAGACACTCTCCCACAGACACTCTCCCACAGACACTCTCCCACAGACACTCTCTCAGACTCTCTCTCACAGACACTATCAGACTCTCACACTCTCACAGACACTCTCTCACAGACACTCTTACAGACTCTCTACAGACACTCTCTACAGACACTCTCTCACAGACTCTCTCACAGACACTCTCACACAGACACTCTCACACAGACACTCTCACACAGACACTCTCACACAGACACTCTGATTGTAGCTATTTGCCTTTGGACATTTTCAGAGAGTAAACAAGGTTTGGTGCAGCCCGTCTGATAATAGGTTAGGAAGAATGTGCGGTTGATATACCATAGTGCAGGTATAAAAAAACAAAAGAAAAACAAACAGCACTCTCTCACAGACTCTCACAGACACTCTCTCACAGACACTCTCTCACAGACACTCTCACACAGACACTCTCACACAGACACTCTCTCACAGACACTCTCTCACAGACACTCTCTCACAGACACAGACTCTCTCACAGACACTCTCTCACAGACACTCTCTACAGACACTCTCTACAGACACTCTCCCACAGACTCTCACAGACACACTCTCACAGACACACTCTCACAGACACACTCTCACAGACACACTCTCACAGACACACTCTCACAGACAGACTCTCACAGACAGACTCTCACAGACAGACTCTCACATACAGACTCTCACAGACACTCTCTCACAGACACTCTCTCACAGACACTCTCTCACAGACACTCTCTCACAGACACTCTCTCACAGACACTCTCCCACAGACTCTCACAGACACTCTCCCACAGACACTCTCCCACAGACACTCTCCCACAGACACTCACAGACACTCTCCCACAGACACTCACAGACACTCTCTCACAGACTCTCTCACAGACTCTTACAGACACTCTCTCACAGACTCTCACAGACACTCTCTCACAGACTCACAGACACTCTCAGACACTCTCTCACAGACTCTCAGACACTCTCACACAGACTCTCGCAGACACTCACAGACTCTCGCAGACACTCGCAGACTCGCAGACTCTCTCACAGACACTAGACTCTCACAGACACTCTCTCACAGACACGCTCTCACAGACACGCTCTCACAGACACTCTCCCACAGACACTCTCCCACAGACACTCTCCCACAGACACTCTCCCACAGACACTCTCTCAGACTCTCTCTCACAGACACTCTCAGACTCGCAGACTCTCTCACAGACACTAGACTTTCACAGACACTCTCTCACAGACACTCTCTCACAGACACTCTCCCACAGACACTCTCCCACAGACACTCTCCCACAGACACTCTCCCACAGACACTCTCCCACAGACACTCTCCCACAGACACTCTCCCACAGACACTCTCTCAGACTCTCTCTCACAGACACTATCAGACTCTCACACACTCTCACAGACACTCTCTCACAGACACTCTTACAGACTCTCTACAGACACTCTCTACAGACACTCTCTACAGACACTCTCTACAGACTCTCACAGACTCTCTCACAGACACTATCAGACTCTCACAGACTCTCACAGACACTCTCTCACAGACTCTCTCTCACAGACACTCTCCCACAGACACTCTCCCACAGACACTCTCCCACAGACACTCTCTCAGACTCTCTCTCACAGACACTATCAGACTCTCACACACTCTCACAGACACTCTCTCACAGACACTCTTACAGACACTCTCTACAGACACTCTCCCACAGACACTCTCCCACAGACACACAGACACTCACACACTCTCACAGACTCTCTCACAGACTCTCTCACAGACTCTCTCACAGACACACTCTCTCAGACACTCTCTCACAGACATTCTCTCTCAGACACTCTCTCACAGACACTCTCTCAGACTCTCACAGACAGACACTCTCTCAGACTCTCACAGACTCACAGACACTCACAGACTCTCACAGACACTCTCACAGACTCTCACAGACTCTCTCTCACAGACACTCTCACAGACTCTCACAGACTCTCTCACAGACACTATCAGACTCTCAGACTCTCACAGACACTCTCTCACAGACTCTCTCTCACAGACACTCTCCCACAGACACTCTCCCACAGACACTCTCCCACAGACACTCTCCCACAGACACTCTCCCACAGACACTCTCCCACAGACACTCTCCCACAGACACTCTCCCACAGACACTCTCCCACAGACACTATCAGACTCTCACACACTCTCACAGACACTCTCTCACAGATACTCTTACAGACTCTCTACAGACACTCTCTACAGACACTCTCCCACAGACACTCTCCCACAGACACACAGACACTCAGACACTCTCACAGACTCTCTCACAGACTCTCTCACAGACTCTCTCACAGACTCTCTCACAGACTCTCTCACAGACACTCTCTCACAGACACTCTCTCACAGACATTCTCTCTCAGACAGACTCTCACAGACAGACACTCTCTCAGACTCTCACAGACAGACACTCTCTCAGACTCTCAGACTCTCTCACAGACTCACAGACACTCACAGACTCTCACAGACACTCTCAGACTCTCACAGACACTCTCTCACAGACTCACAGACACTCTCAGACACTCTCTCACACAGACTCTCGCAGACACTCAGACTCTCGCAGACACTCTCAGACTCGCAGACACTCTCACAGACACTCTCACAGACACTCTCTCAGACACTCTCTCAGACACTCTCTCAGACACTCTCTCAGACACTCTCTCAGACACACTCTCACAGACACTCTCTACAGACACTCTCTACAGACACTCTCTCCAGACACTCTCTCCAGACACTCTCTCCAGACACTCTCTCCAGACACTCTCTCCAGACACTCACAGACTCTCTCACAGACTCTCTCACACACTCAAACTCTCACAAACAGACTCTCACAGACACTCTCACAGACACTCTCACAGACACTCTCACAGACACTCTCATAGATATTCTCACAGACTCTCACAGACACTCTCACAGACACTCTCTCACACTCTTACAGACACTCTCTCACACTCTCACAGACAGACTCTCACAGACAGACTCTCACAGACAGACTCTCACAGACAGACTCTCACAGACACTCTCTCAGACACAGACTCTCTCACAGACACAGACTCTCTCACAGACACAGGCTCTCTCACAGACACAGACTCTCACAGACACTCTCTCACAGACTCTCACAGACACAGACTCTCACAGACACAGACTCTCACAGACACTCACACAGACTCTCAGACAGACTCTCAGACACTCTCACAGACACTCACAGACACTCTCACAGACACTCTCCCACAGACACTCTCCCACAGACACTCTCCCACAGACACTCTCAGACACTCTCTCTCAGACACTCTCTCTCAGACTCTCTCTCAGACTCTCTCTCAGACTCTCTCTCAGACTCTCTCTCAGACTCTCTCTCAGACTCACTCACAGACTCACTCACAGACTCTCTCACAGACTCTCTCACAGACACTCTCACAGACACTCTCACAGACACTCTCACAGACACTCTCACAGACACTCTCACAGACACTCTCACAGACACTCTCACAGACACTCTCACAGACACATTTTTTGTTGAGACAAAACGTGTTTGAAAAGGCTAGACCAGAAGCACAGAGGGCGGCTGATGGATTTACTTTTTTCACCAGGCCGGATTTTTGCCACGTTACAGTGGAGCGAAGATGGCGGCTGCGGCAAATGATTACCCAGTTCCAGGAGAAGGGAGCACAGGCCTTTCTTCTTAATCCGGCTCGGTTGAAAGTCATTTGGAAAGAGCAAACTCGGTTTTTAGGTCTCGTCTGAGCCAGCGCATGCGCTGGTCTGGCGAGACATTTAGTGAGTGGGTTTCAGAAATGCGACCACAAGCTTTTGCTTGTGGCCCAAAGCTTGCGGTTACGCGCACGTGAACGTGCATGCAAAGCTGCCATCTGGCTTTTGTAATGGCTCATTAAGCCTTACAATGCTCCTCCACCCCCCTCTCTCTGTCTGCTCTCACTACCCCCTCCCTCCTTGTAAGCTTTATGGCAGCGCGTGAATTCTGGCTAATTAACCCTTCCTGCGCGTGAATTATGCTCCTCAACCCCCTTGTTGTCTGCTCTTCGTACCCCCTCCCTTCTCCCATGGCAGCGCGTGAATCCTGCTTCTCCAGCTCCTTCCTCTCTGCTATCACTACCCCCCTCCCTTCTCCCCTTTCTTTCTTGTTAAATTTCTTAGGAACAGCACCCGAAATGTGTATATTCATGAGCAAAAAACAGCTCCTAGAGCGAGAGAGGGTGAATTGTTTAACAGGAGACATGTTAGTGTGCTGGCCTCCATTTGTGTAACCCACCGATAGATGTATGCTAGTACGCTAGAGAGAGCAATCTTTATTCTATTTATTATGTTGCACGTTTTTCACATTTAGCTTTACTTGGTGTCCACGCTTTTATTCCGTTCCTTGAGAGTCGCCAGCAGAGGAATATGCCGTAGAGGAATGTGTGTGTCGGAATAATTACAGTAAAAGGAGAACCGACATTATCGGCTCTAGGGGGCATCCGAGATTTCCACAATCACAGGGCTGCTCAAGTGTTCTTCTGGAAGTGAGCAGCGATATTATTAACATGAGGTGGTGGGGTTCTAGCGGTCGGCCTGGCTGCCACTGGTGATGTCTTATCGTCACACAGGGCTACGAGGTAAATGGATGCAGGGCGGTCTCGGAGCATGTCACCATAGGCTGCCGCAGAGGTGTCACAGTCAGGGACGGAGACAATTCCCTACACTTTTAGGTCCTGCTTATTTACTACTCCCTAAAGGCCTGGTGAGGTTTGCATGAACTGGAACATGCCGTTCTTCAGTAGAAGGTAATAGAATATGTCCAACTCTAGAGAGTGCTTTTTAATTAAAAAACATACTGAACTAGCTTCTGAAGGAATAAAACACACAAGACTGGCTATTCAGAGAGCCTGGTAAGTAAAATGTGGGTAATTAAAGAAGTAAGGAGTACGTTGTACTTATTGATAGAGGAAGATGAGGAAGAATAGAACGTAATCATATTTATTTATTTGAGAGTTTTATATAGCGCGAACATTGCCTTTTGGAGGTGATTGTAGCTATTTGCCTTTAGACATTTTCAGAGAGTAAACAAGGTTTGGTGCAGCCCGTCTGATAATAGGTTAGGAAGAATGTGCGGTTGATATACCATAGTGCAGGTATAAAAAAACAAAAGAAAAACAAACAGCACTCTCTCACAGACACTCTCTCACAGACACTCTCATAGACACTCTCACAGACTCTCTCTCACAGACTCTCTCCCACAGACTCTCACAGACACTCTCTCACAGACTCTCTCCCACAGACTCTCACAGACACTCTCTCACAGACTCTCTCACAGACACTCTCTCACAGACACTCTCACAGACTCTCACAGGCACTCTCTCACAGGCACTCTCACAGGCACTCTCACAGGCACTCTCTCACAGGCACTCTCTCACAGGCACTCTCACAGGCACTCACAGACACTCTCTCACAGACACTCTCTACAGACACTCTCTACAGACACTCTCTACAGACACTCTCTCACAGACACTCTCTACAGACACTCTCCCACACACTCTCACAGACACTCTCCCACAGACACTCTCCCACAGACACTCCCACGGTCACTGACACTCCCACGGTCACTGACACTCCCACGGTCACTGACACTCTCACAGACACTCAGACACTCTCACAGACACTCAGACACTCTCACAGACACTCAGACACTCTCACAGACACTCAGACACTCTCACAGACACACTCTCACAGACACAATCTCACAGACACACTCTCACAGACACAATCTCACAGACACTCTCACAGACACTCTCTCACAGACACTCTCTCACAGACACTCTCTCACAGACACTCTCTCAGACTCTCACAGACACTCTCTCAGACTCTCACAGACACACTCTCTCACAGACACTCTCTCACAGACACTCTCTCACAGACTCTCTCACAGACACTCTCACAGACACTCTCTCACAGACACTCTCACAGACACTCTCTCACAGACACTCTCACAGACACTCTCACAGACACTCTCCCACAGACACTCTCTCACAGACACTCTCTCACAGACACTCTCTCACAGACACTCTCACAGACACTCTCACAGACACTCTCACAGACACTCACACAGACACTCTCACAGACACTCTCACACAGACACTCTCACACAGACACTCTCTACAGACACTCTACAGACACTCTCTACAGACACTCTCCCACAGACTCTCACAGACACTCACAGACTCTCTCACAGACACTCTCCCACAGACACTCTCCCACAGACTCTCACAGACACTCTCCCACAGACTCTCACAGACACTCTCTCAGACTCTCTCTCAGACTCTCTCTCAGACACTCTCACAGACTCTCTCACAGACTCTCACACTCTCTCACAGACTCTCTCTCAGACTCTCTCTACAGACACTCTACAGACACTCTCTACAGACACTCTCCCACAGACTCTCTCAGACTCTCTCACAGACACTCTCTCAGACTCTCACAGACACTCTCTCACAGACACTCTCTCACAGACACTCTCTCACAGACACTCTCTCACAGACACACAGACACTCAAACACTCTCACAGACACTCTCACACAGACACTCTCACACAGACACTCTCTGACACTTTCTCTCACAGACTCTCACAGACACTCACTCACAGACTCTCTCACAGACTCTCACAGAATCTCAGACTCTCTCCCACACTCTCACACAGACACTCTGACTCTCACAGACACTCTCACAGACTCTTTCACACTCTCTCACAGACTCTCACAGATTCTCTCCCACAGACTCTCACAGATTCTCTCCCACAGACTCTCAGACAGACTCTCACAGACACTCTCACATACTCTCACAGACACTCTCTCACAGACACTCTCTCACAGACTCACAGACACTCTCTCAGACACTCTCTCAGACTCTCTCACAGACTCTCACAGACTCTCGCAGACACTCGCAGACACTCAGACTCTGAGACTCGCAGACACTCTCACAGACACTCTCACATACACTCTCACAGACATTCTCACAGACTCTCACAGACATTCTCACAGACTCTCACATACACTCTCACAGACATTCTCACAGACTCTCACAGACTCTCTCACAGACTCTCTCACAGACACTCAGACTCTCACAGACAGACTCTCACAGACACTCACAGACACTCTCACAGACTCTCACAGACACTCTCACAGACACTCTCTCACAGACTCTCTCCCACAGACTCTCTCCCACAGACTCTCTCCCACAGACTCTCACAGACACTCTCTGACTCTCACAGACACTCTCTCTCACAGACACTCACAGACTCTCACAGACACTCTCACAGACTCTCACAGACACTCTCACAGACTCACAGACACTCTCTCAGACACTCTCTCAGACACTCTCTCACAGACACTCTCTCACAGACACTCTCTCACAGACTCTCTCCCACAGACTCTCTCCCACAGACACTCTCTGACTCTCACAGACACTCTCTCTCACAGACTCTCACAGACACTCTCACAGACACTCTCTCAGACACTCTCTCAGACTCTCAGACACTCTCTCAGACTCTCAGACACTCTCTCACAGACTCGGACACTCTCTCAGACTCTCACAGACACTCTCTCACAGACTCTCACAGACACTCTTTCACACACTCTCACAGACACTCTCTCACACACTAACAGACACTCTCTCACAGACTCTCACAGACACTCTCACAGACACAGACTCTCACAGACATCTCACAGACTCTCTCACAGACACTCTCTCACAGACACTCTCACAGACACTCAGACTCTCAGACTCTCTCAGACACTCTCTCACAGACTCTCACAGACACTCTCTCAGACACTCACAGACACTCTCTCACAGACACTCTCACAGACACTCTCTCACAGGCACACTCAAACTCTCACAGACAGACTCTCACAGACACTCAGACACTCACAGACACTCTCTCACAGACACTCTCTCACAGACTCTCAGACACTCTCTCACACTCTTACAGACACTCTCTCAGACACTCTCACAGACAGACTCTCACAGACACTCTCCCTCACAGACTCTCACAGACTCACAGACACTCTCACAGACTCTCACAGACACAGACTCTCACACTCTCACAGACAGACTCTTACAGACAGACTCTCAGACACTCTCCCACACACACTCTCCCTCAGACTCTCCCTCAGACTCTCTCACAGACACTCTCACAGACACTCTCTCACAGACACTCTCACAGACACTCTCTCACAGACTCTCTCACAGACACTCTCACAGACACTCTCACAGACTCTCACAGACTCTCTCACAGACTCTCTCACAGACACTCTCACAGACACTCTCACAGACACTCTCACAGGCACTCACACAGACACTCTCACAGGCACTCACACAGGCACTCACACAGGCACTCACACAGGCACTCACACAGACACTCACACAGACACTCACACAGACACTCAGACAGACACTCTCACAGACTCTCAGACACTCTCTCACAGACTCTCAGACACTCTCTCACAGACTCTCTCACACTCTCTCTCACAGACACTCTCTCACAGACACTCTCTCACAGACACTCTCTCACAGACACTCTCTCACAGACTCTCTCACAGACTCTCACAGACACTCTCTCACAGACACTCACAGACACTCACAGACACTCTCCCACAGACTCTCACAGACACTCTCCCACAGACTCTCACAGACACTCTCACAGACACTCTCACACTCACAGACTCTCTCTCACAGACACTCTCAACAGACACTCTCAACAGACACTCTCCCACAGACTCTCACAGACACTCTCTCACAGACACTCTCCCACAGACACTAACAGACACTCTCCCACAGACTCTCACAGACACTCTCCCAGACACTAACAGACACTCTCTCACAGACTCTCACAGACACTCTCTCACAGACACTCTCCCACAGACTCTCTCTCACAGACTCACTCTCACAGACACGCTCTCACAGACACTCTTACAGACACACTCTCACAGACGCTCAGACACTCACAGACACTCTCTCACAGACACTCTCTCACAGACACTCTCTCACAGACACTCTCCCAGACTCTCACAGACACTCTCCCAGACACTCTCCCAGACTCTCACAGACACTCTCTCACAGACTCTCTCACAGACACTCTCCCACAGACACTCTCCCAGACACTCTCCCACAGACACTCTCCCACAGACACTCTCCCACAGACACTCTCCCACAGACACTCTCCCACAGACACTCTCCCACAGACACTCTCCCACAGACTCTCACAGACTCTCAGACTCTCACAGACACGATACTCTCTCACAGATACTCTCTCACAGACTCTCTCTCACAGACTCTCTCTCACAGATTCTCTCTCACAGACTCTCTCTCACAGATACTCTCTCACAGACACTCTCTCACAGATACTCTCACAGATACTCTCTCACAGACACTCTCTCACAGACACTCTCACAGACACTCACACACAGACACTCTCACACAGACACTCTCACACAGACACTCTCACACACACTCTCACACACACTCTCACACAGACACTCTCTCACAGACACTCTCTCACAGACACTCTCTCACAGACACTCTCTCACAGACACACACACAGACACACAGACACTCTCACACAGACACTCTCACACAGACACTCTCACACAGACACTCTCACACAGACACTCTCACACAGACACTCTCACACAGACACTCTCACACAGACACTCTCACACAGACACTCACACAGACACTCTCACAGACACTCTCACAGACACTCTCACAGACACTCTCTCACAGACACACTCTCACAGACTCTCACAGACTCTCACAGACTCCCACAGACACTCTCCCACAGACACTCTCCCACAGACACTCTCCCACAGACACTCTCACACTCACACAGACACTCACACAGACACACACACAGACACACAGACACTCTCACACAGACACTCTCACACAGACACTCTCCACACAGACACTCTCACACAGACACTCTCACACAGACACTCTCTCACACAGACACTCTCACACAGACACTCACACAGACACTCTCACAGACACTCTCACAGACACTCTCACAGACACTCTCTCACAGACACACTCTCACAGACTCTCACAGACTCTCACAGACTCCCACAGACACTCTCCCACAGACACTCTCCCACAGACACTCTCCCACAGACACTCTCACACTCACACAGACACTCACACAGACACTCACACAGACACTCCCACAGACACTCTCCCTCAGACTCTCACAGACACGATACTCTCTCACAGATACTCTCTCACAGATTCTCTCTCACAGATTCTCTCTCACAGATTCTCTCTCACAGATACTCTCTCACAGATACTCTCTCACAGATACTCTCTCACAGACACTCTCTCTCACAGACTCTCAGACTCTCACAGACTCTCTCACAGACACTCTCTCACAGACACTCTCACAGACACACTCACAGACACACAGACACTCTACACAGACACTCTCACACAGACACTCTCACACAGACACTCTCACACACACTCTCACACAGACACTCTCTCACAGACACTCTCTCACAGACACTCTCTCACAGACACGCTCTCACAGACACTCTCACAGACACACACACAGACACACAGACTCTCTCTCACAGACTCTCTCTCACAGACTCTCTCTCACAGACACTCTCTCACAGACACTCTCTCACAGACACTCTCTCACAGACACTCTCTCACAGACACTCTCTCACAGACTCCCACAGACACTCTCCCACAGACACTCTCCCACAGACACTCTCCCACAGACACTCTCCCACAGACACTCTCACACAGACACTCACACAGACACTCTCCCACAGACACTCTCCCACAGACACTCTCCCACAGACACTCTCCCACAGACACTCTCCCACAGACACTCTCACACAGACACTCACACAGACACTCTCTCACACTCTCTCACAGACTCTCTCCCAGACTCTCACAGACACTCTCCCACAGACTCTCACAGACACTCTCCCACAGACTCTCACAGACACTCTCTCACAGGCACTCTCACAGACACTCTCACACACTCTCCCAGACTCTCACAGACACTCTCCCACAGACACTCTCCCACAGACACTCTCCCACAGACACTCTCTCACAGACACTCTCTCACAGACACTCACAGACACTCACAGACACTCACAGACACTCTCAGACTCTCACAGACACTCTCAGACACTCTCAGACTCTCACAGACACTCTCAGACACTCTCAGACTCTCACAGACACTCTCTCACAGACACTCTCTCACAGACACTCTCTCACAGACACTCTCTCACAGACACTCTCTCACAGACACTCTCTCACAGACACTCTCTCACAGACATTCTCTCACAGACACTCTCTCACAGACACTCTCTCACAGACACTCTCCCACAGACACTCTCTCACAGACACTCTCCCACAGACACTCTCCCACAGACACTCTCACAGACTCACAGACACTCTCACAGACTCACAGACACTCTCTCACAGACACTCTCTCACAGACACTCTCTCACAGACTCTCACAGACTCTCACAGACACTCTCTCACAGACACTCTCTCACAGACTCTCACAGACACTCTCTCACAGACTCTCTCACAGACTCTCTCTCACAGACACTCTCCCACAGACTCTCACAGACACTCACAGACTCTCTCTCACAGACACTCTCCCACAGACTCTCACAGACACTCTCTCAGACACTATCAGACTCTCACAGACACTCTCTCACAGACACTCTCTCACAGACTCACAGACACTCTCCCACAGACTCTCACAGACACTCTCCCACAGACTCTCACAGACACTCTCCCACAGACTCTCACAGACACTCTCAGACATTCACAGACATTCACACTCACAGACACTCACAGACACTCTCTCACAGACACTCTCCCACAGACACTCTCCCACAGACACTCTCCCACAGACTCTCACAGACACTCTCTCACAGACACTCTCTCACAGACTCTCTCACAGACTCTCGCAGACTCACAGACTCTCACAGACACTCTCTCACAGACACTCTCCCACAGACACTCTCCCACAGACACTCTCCCACAGACACTCAGACACTCTCACAGACACTCAGACACTCTCACAGACACTCTCACAGACACTCTCACAGACACTCTCACAGACACTCTCACAGACACTCTCACAGACACTCTCACAGACTCTAACAGACACTCTCACAGACACTCTCTCACAGACTCTCACAGACACTCTCTACAGACACTCTCCCACAGACACTCTCCCACAGACACTCTCCCACAGACACTCTCTCACAGACACTCTCACAGACATTCTCTCACAGACACTCTCTCAGACATTCTCTCACAGACATTCTCTCACAGACATTCTCTCACAGACACTCTCTCACAGACACTCTCTCAGACTCTCGCAGACACTCGCAGACACTCGCAGACACTCAGACTCTTGCAGACACTCACAGACTCTCGCAGACACTCAGACTTGCAGACACTCACAGACACTCTCACAGACTCTCACAGACACTCTCTCACAGACTCACAGACACTCTCACAGACACTCTCACAGACTCTCTCACAGACTCTCTCACAGACACTCTCTCAGACTCACAGACTCACAGACACTCTCTCACAGACACTCTCACAGACACTCTCCCACAGACACTCTCCCACAGACACTCTCCCACAGACACTCTCCCACAGACACTCTCCCACAGACACTCTCTCACAGACACTCTCCCACAGACACTCTCCCACAGACACTCTCTCAGACACTTTCTCTCACAGACTCTCACAGACACTCACTCACAGACTCTCTCACAGACTCTCACAGAATCTCAGACTCTCTCCCACACTCTCACACAGACACTGACTCTCACAGACACTCTCACAGACTCTTTCACACTCTCTCACAGACTCTCACAGATTCTCTCCCACAGACTCTCACAGATTCTCTCCCACAGACTCTCAGACAGACTCTCACAGACACTCTCACATACTCTCACAGACACTCTCTCACAGACACTCTCTCACAGACTCACAGACACTCTCTCAGACACTCTCTGAGACTCTCACAGACTCTCACAGACTCTCGCAGACACTCAGACTCTCAGAGACTCGCAGACACTCTCACAGACACTCACATACACTCTCACAGACATTCTCACAGACTCTCACAGACATTCTCACAGACTCTCACATACACTCTCACAGACATTCTCACAGACTCTCACAGACTCTCACAGACAGACTCTCACAGACACTCACAGACACTCTCACAGACTCTCACAGACACTCACAGACACTCTCCCACAGACTCTCTCCCACAGACTCTCTCCCACAGACTCTCACAGACACTCTCTGACTCTCACAGACACTCTCTGACTCTCACAGACACTCTCTCTCACAGACACTCTCACAGACTCTCACAGACACTCTCACAGACTCTCACAGACACTCTCACAGACTCACAGACACTCTCTCAGACACTCTCTCAGACACTCTCTCACAGACACTCACAGACACTCTCTCACAGACTCTCTCCCACAGACTCTCTCCCACAGACTCTCAGACACTCTCTGACTCTCACAGACACTCTCTCTCACAGACTCTCACAGACTCTCACAGACACTCTCTCAGACTCTCAGACACTCTCTCAGACTCTCAGACACTCTCTCAGACTCTCAGACACTCTCTCACAGACTCGGACACTCTCTCAGACTCTCACAGACACTCTCTCACACTCTTACAGACACTCTTTCACACACTCACAGACACTCTTTCACACACTAACAGACACTCTCTCACAGACTCTCACAGACACTCTCACAGACACAGACTCTCACAGACACTCACAGACTCTCTCACAGACACTCTCACAGACACTCTCACAGACACTCAGACTCTCAGACTCTCTCAGACACTCTCTCACACTCTTACAGACACTCTCTCAGACACTCACAGACACTCTCTCACAGACACTCTCACAGACACTCTCACAGACACTCTCTCACAGGCACACTCAAACTCTCACAGACAGACTCTCACAGACAATCAGACACTCACAGACACTCTCTCACAGACACTCTCTCACAGACTCTCAGACACTCTCTCAGACACTCTCTCACACTCTTACAGACACTCTCTCAGACACTCTCACAGACAGACTCTCACAGACAGACTCTCACAGACAGACTCTCACAGACACTCTCCTTCACAGACTCTCACAGACTCACAGACACTCTCACAGACTCTCACAGACACAGACTCTCACACTCTCACAGACAGACTCTTACAGACAGACTCTCAGACACTCTCCCACACACACTCTCCCTCAGACTCTCCCTCAGACTCTCTCACAGACACTCTCACAGACACTCTCTCACAGACACTCTCACAGACACTCTCTCACAGACACTCTCACAGACACTCTCACAGACACTCTCTCACAGACTCTCTCACAGACACTCTCACAGACACTCTCACAGACTCTCTCACAGACTCTCTCACAGACTCTCTCACAGACTCTCTCACAGACACTCTCACAGACACTCTCACAGACACTCACACAGGCACTCACACAGACACTCAAACAGACACTCAGACAGACACTCAGACAGACACTCAGACACTCACAGACTCTCAGACACTCTCTCACAGACTCTCAGACACTCTCTCACAGACTCTCAGACACTCTCTCACAGACTCTCTCACACTCTCTCTCACAGACACTCTCTCACAGACACTCTCTCACAGACACTCTCTCACAGACACTCTCTCACAGACACTCACAGACACTCTCCCACAGACTCTCACAGACACTCTCCCACAGACTCTCACAGACACTCTCACAGACACTCTCACACTCACAGACTCTCTCTCACAGACACTCTCAACAGACACTCTCAACAGACACTCTCCCACAGACTCTCACAGACACTCTCTCACAGACACTCTCCCACAGACACTCTCCCACAGACACTAACAGACACTCTCCCACAGACTCTCACAGACACTCTCCCAGACACTAACAGACACTCTCCCACAGACTCTCACAGACACTCTCCCACAGACTCTCACAGACACTCTCCCACAGACTCTCTCTCACAGACACTCTCCCACAGACACACTCTTACAGACACACTCTCACAGACGCTCAGACACTCACAGACACTCTCTCACAGACACTCTCTCACAGACACTCTCTCACAGACACTCTCCCAGACTCTCACAGACACTCTCCCAGACTCTCACAGACACTCTCTCACAGACTCTCAGACACTCTCTCACAGACTCTCTCACAGACACTCTCCCACAGACACTCTCCCAGACACTCTCCCACAGACACTCTCCCACAGACACTCTCCCACAGACTCTCAGACTCTCACAGACACGATACTCTCTCACAGATACTCTCTCACAGATTCTCTCTCACAGATTCTCTCTCACAGATTCTCTCTCACAGATACTCTCTCACAGATACTCTCTCACAGACACTCTCTCACAGACACTCTCACAGACACACACACACAGACACTCTCACACAGACACTCACACAGACACTCTCACACAGACACTCTCACACAGACACTCTCACACACTCTCACACAGACACTCTCTCACAGACACTCTCACACACTCTCACACAGACACTCTCTCACAGACACTCTCTCACAGACACTCTCTCACAGACACTCTCTCACAGACACTCTCTCACAGACACTCTCTCACAGACACACACACAGACACTCTCACACAGACACTCTCACACAGACACTCTCACACAGACACTCTCACACAGACACTCTCACACAGACACTCTCACACAGACACTCTCACAGACACTCTCACAGACACTCTCACAGACTCTCACAGACACTCTCTCACAGACACTCTCTCACAGACACTCTCACAGACTCTCACAGACTCTCACAGACTCTCACAGACTCCCACAGACACTCTCCCACAGACACTCTCCCACAGACACTCTCACACTCACACAGACACTCACACAGACACTCACACAGACACTCACACAGACACTCCCACAGACACTCCCACAGACACTCTCCCTCAGACTCTCACAGACACGATACTCTCTCACAGATACTCTCTCACAGATTCTCTCTCACAGATTCTCTCTCACAGATTCTCTCTCACAGATACTCTCTCACAGATACTCTCTCACAGATACTCTCTCACAGATACTCTCTCACAGACTCTCAGACTCTCACAGACTCTCTCACAGACACTCTCTCACAGACACACACACAGACACACAGACACTCTCACACAGACACTCTCACACAGACACTCTCACACAGACACTCTCACACACACTCTCACACAGACACTCTCTCACAGACACTCTCTCACAGACACTCTCTCACAGACACTCTCACAGACACACACACAGACACAGACACTCTCACACAGACACTCTCACACAGACACTCTCACACAGACACTCTCACAGACACTCTCACAGACTCTCTCTCACAGACACTCTCTCACAGACACTCTCTCACAGACACTCTCTCACAGACTCTCACAGACACTCTCCCACAGACACTCTCCCACAGACACTCTCCCACAGACACTCTCCCACAGACACTCTCCCACAGACACTCTCTCACAGACACTCTCTCACAGACACTCTCTCACAGACTCTCACAGACACTCTCCCACAGACACTCTCTCACAGACACTCTCACACACTCTCACACAGACACTCTCTCACAGACACTCTCTCACAGACACTCTCTCACAGACACTCTCTCACAGACACTCTCTCACAGACTCTCACAGACACTCTCCCACAGACACTCTCCCACAGACACTCTCCCACAGACACTCTCCCACAGACACTCACACAGACACTCACACAGACACTCCCACAGACACTCCCACAGACACTCTCCCACAGACTCTCTCACACAGACTCTCTCACACTCTCTCACAGACTCTCTCCCAGACTCTCACAGACACTCTCCCACAGACTCTCACAGACACTCTCCCACAGACTCTCACAGACACTCTCTCACAGGCACTCTCACAGACACTCTCACACACTCTCCCAGACTCTCACAGACACTCTCCCACAGACACTCTCCCACAGACACTCTCTCACAGACACTCTCCCACAGACACTCTCTCACAGACACTCACAGACACTCTCTCACAGACACTCTCCCACAGACACTCTCCCACAGACACTCTCCCACAGACACTCTCCCACAGACACTCTCCCACAGACACTCTCCCACAGACACTCTCTCACAGACACTCTCTCACAGACACTCTCTCACAGACACTCTCTCACAGACACTCTCTCACAGACACTCTCTCACAGACACTCTCTCACAGACTCTCTCACAGACTCTCTCACAGACTCTCTCTCACAGACTCTCTCACAGACTCTCTCTCACAGACACTCTCCCACAGACTCTCACAGACACTCACAGACTCTCTCTCACAGACACTCTCCCACAGACTCTCACAGACACTCTCTCAGACTCTCTCACAGACACTATCAGACTCTCACAGACACTCTCTCACAGACACTCTCTCACAGACTCACAGACACTCTCCCACAGACTCTCACAGACACTCTCCCACAGACTCTCACAGACACTCTCCCTCAGACATTCACAGACATTCACACTCACAGACACTCACAGACACTCTCTACAGACACTCTCTCACAGACACTCTCCCACAGACACTCTCCCACAGACACTCTCCCACAGACACTCTCCCACAGACACTCTCCCACAGACACTCACAGACACTCTCTCACAGACACTCTCACAGACACTCTCTCACAGACTCTCGCAGACTCACAGACTCTCACAGACACTCTCTCACAGACACTCTCCCACAGACACTCTCCCACAGACACTCAGACACTCTCACAGACACTCAGACACTCTCACAGACACTCTCACAGACACTCTCAGAGACTCTCACAGACTCTAACAGACACTCTCACAGACACTCTCTCACAGACTCTCACAGACACTCTCTACAGACACTCTCCCACAGACACTCTCCCACAGACACTCTCCCACAGACACTCTCCCACAGACACTCTCCCACAGACACTCTCTCACAGACACTCTCTCAGACATTCTCTCACAGACATTCTCTCACAGACATTCTCTCACAGACATTCTCTCACAGACATTCTCTCACAGACACTCTCTCACAGACACTCTCTCACAGACACTCTCTCACAGACACTCTCTCAGACTCTCGCAGACACTCGCAGACACTCGCAGACACTCGCAGACACTCAGACTCTTGCAGACACTCACAGACACTCGCAGACACTCAGACTCTTGCAGACACTCACAGACTCTCGCAGACACTCAGACTTGCAGACACTCACAGACACTCTCACAGACTCTCACAGACACTCTCTCACAGACTCACAGACACTCTCACAGACACTCTCACAGACACTCTCACAGACACTCTCAGACTCAGACTCACAGACACTCTCTCACAGACACTCTCTCACAGACACTCTCTCACAGACACTCTCCCACAGACACTCTCCCACAGACACTCTCTCACAGACACTCTCCCACAGACACTCTCTCACAGACACTCTCCCACAGACACTCTCCCACAGACACTCTCTCACAGACACTCTCCCACAGACACTCTCCCACAGACACTCTCACAGACACTCCCACAGACACTCCCACAGACCCTCTCACAGACCCTCTCACAGACTCTCACACAGACACTCTCACACAGACACTCTCACACAGACACTCTCACACAGACTCTCACACAGACTCTCACACAGACTCTCACACAGACACTGTCCCACAGACACTCTCCCACAGACACTCTCCCACAGACACTCTCCCACAGACACTCTCCCACATCTCACACAGACTCTCCCACAGACACTCTCCCACAGACACTCTCCCACAGACACACTCTCACAGACACACTCTCACAGACACACTCTCACAGACACACTCTCACAGACACACTCTCACAGACACACTCTCACAGACTCTCACACAGACACTCTCACACAGACACTCTCACACAGACACTCTCACACAGACACTCTCACACAGACACTCTCACACAGACACTCTCACACAGACACTCTCACAGACACTCTCTCTCACAGACTCTCAGAGACACTCTCTCACACTCTCCCACAGACACTCTCTCACAGACACTCTCTCACAGACACTCTCTCACAGACACTCTCTCACAGGCACTCTCTCACAGGCACTCTCACACAGGCACTCTCACACAGACACTCTCACACAGACACTCTCACACACACTCACAGGCACTCTCTCACAGACTTTCTCTCACAGACTCTCACAGACACTCTCTCACTCCCCTCTTCTACCCCTCTACCCCTTTTCTACCCCTCTACTACCCTTCTACCCCTCTATCCCTCTTCTACCCCCTTCTAGCCCTCTATCCCTCTTCTACCCCCCGTCTACCCTTCTACCCCTCTACCCCTTTTCCCCTCTACTACCCCTCTACTCTTCTACCCCTCTACTACTCCTCTACTACCCTTCTAGCCCTCTACCCCCCTTCTATCCCCCTTCTACCCCTCTTCTACCCCTCTTCTACCCCTCTACCCCTCTTCTACCCACTGTAACTAGCAAGGACACTGTGTCACGGGAGCATCACTCAGCACCACCACAGCATCACTCAGCGCAACAGCAGCATCACTCAGCGCAACAGCAGCATCACTCAGCGCCACCACAGCATCACTCAGCGCCACCACAGCATCACTCAGCGCCACCACAGCATCACTCAGCGCGACCACAGCATCACTCAGCGCCACCACAGCATCACTCAGCGCCACCACAGCAACACTCTGCACCACCACAGCAACACTCTGCACCACCACAGCAACACTCTGCACCACCACAGCAACACTCTGCACCACCACAGCAACACTCAGCGCCCAGGGACATCTTAAGGATTTTGGGGGCCCTGGGCCAAACTTATTTTGGGGGCCCTTGTTCCGAACAGCTTTGAATTTATTATCCAATTCCAGCTCTTTCATGCCTTCTTTGGCCAGGTCACTGACAGTGCACAGACACAATTTCTAAATGTGTTTACATCTAATATTTAGGGCTAGTGATGTGTTTTCAATATTGTAACACAGCAGGAGCTCACTAATATAACTGCAAATAATCTCTGTGACACCCTCCCATTTCTCATATGTGAGGTTCTATTTTGATCTAAAAGAAACTTTTTATGGATGTTGCATGAAACATAAACACACATTTCTCTGCAAAATGTCTGTAATAGACTCACAAATCACCCACATTAAAAAATAAATGAAAGGAAAACGGTATTTAAAACAATCGATTTAAGAATTATTAAACGTCATTAGGGCAAGACTTTCTGCAGAACAGAGCTGGCTCTATCAGGGGCCCCCTGAAAGGCTGGGGCCCTGGGCCAGAGCCCACTTTGCCCATGCCTTAAAACGTCTCTGTCAGCGCCACCACAGCAACACTCAGCGCCACCACAGCATCACTCAGGGCCAACACAGCATCACTCAGGGCCAACACAGCATCACTCAGGGCCAACACAGCATCACTCAGCACCACAGCATCACTCGGCACCACCACAGCATCACTCGGCACCACCACAGCATCACTCGGCACCACCACAGCATCAGTCGGCACCACAACAGCATCAGTCGGCACCACCACAGCATCAGTCGGCACCACCACAGCATCACTCAAGGCCACCACAGCATCACTCAGCGCCAGCACAGCATCACTCAGCGCCAGCACAGCATCACTCAGCGCCAACACAGCATCACTCAGCGCCAGCACAGCATCACTCAGGGCCAGCACAGCACCACTCAGGGCCAGCACAGCACCACTCAGGGCCAGCACAGCACCACTCAGGGCCAGCACAGCATCACTCAGGGCCAGCACAGCATCACTCAGGGCCAGCACAGCATCACTCAGGGCCAGCACAGCATCACTCAGGGCCAGCACAGCATCACTCACAGCATCACTCAGGGCCAGCACAGCATCACTCAGGGCCAGCACAGCATCACTAAGGGCCACCACAGCATAACTCAGGGCCACCACAGCATCACTCAGGGCCAGCACAGCATCACTCAGGGCCAGTACAGCATCACTCAGCGCCACCACAGCATCACTCAGCGCCACCACAGCATCACTCAGCGCCACCACCACAGCATCACTCAGCACCACCACAGCATCACTCAGCACCACCACAGCATCACTCAGCACCACCACAGCATCACTCAGCACCACCACAGCATCACTCAGCACCACCACAGCATCACTCAGCACCACCCCGGCATCACTCAGCCCCACCACGGCATCACTCAGCCCCACCACGGCATCACTCAGCCCCACCACGGCATCACTCAGCCCCACCACGGCATCACTCAGCCCCACCACGGCATCACTCAGCCCCACCACGGCATCACTCAGGGCCAGCACGGCATCACTCAGGGCCAGCACGGCATCACTCAGGGCCAGCACGGCATCACTCAGGGCCAGCACGGCATCACTCAGGGCCAGCACGGCATCACTCAGGGCCAGCACGGCATCACTCAGGGCCAGCACAGCATCACTCGGCGCCAGCACAGCATCACTCGGCGCCAGCACAGCATCACTCGGCGCCAGCACAGCATCACTCGGCGCCAGCACAGCATCACTCGGCGCCAGCACAGCATCACTCGGCGCCAGCACAGCATCACTCGGCGCCAGCACAGCATCACTCGGCGCCAGCACAGCATCACTCGGCGCAAGCACAGCATCACTCGGCGCCAGTACAGCATCACTCGGCGCCAGCACAGCATCACTCGGCGCCAGCACAGCATCACTCGGCGCCAGCACAGCATCACTCGGCGCCACCACAGCATCATTCGGCACCACCACAGCATCACTCAGGGCCAGCACCACTCAGGGCCAGCACCACTCAGGGCCAGCACAGCATCACTCAGGGCCAGCACAGCATCACTCAGGGCCAGCACAGCATCACTCAGGGCCAGCACAGCATCACTCAGGGCCACCACAGCATCACTCAGGGCCACCACAGCATCACTCAGGGCCACCACAGCATCACTCAGGGCCACCACAGCATCACTCAGGGCCACCACAGCATCACTCAGGGCCACCACAGCATCACTCAGCGCCACCACAGCATCACTCAGCGCCACCACAGCATCACTCAGCGCCACCACAGCATCACTCAGCGCCACCACAGCATCACTCAGCGCCACCACAGCATCACTCAGCGCCACCACAGCATCACTCAGGGCCAGCACAGCATCACTCAGGGCCAGCACAGCATCACTCAGGGCCAGCACAGCATCACTCAGGGCCAGCACAGCATCACTCAGGGCCAGCACAGCATCACTCAGGGCCAGCACAGCATCACTCAGGGCCAGCACAGCATCACTCAGGGCCAGCACAGCATCACTCAGCGCCAGCACAGCATCACTCAGGGCCACCACAGCATCACTCAGGGACACCACAGCATCACTCAGGGACACCACAGCATCACTCAGCGACACCACAGCATCACTCAGCACCACCACAGCATCACTCAGCACCACCACAGCATCACTCAGCACCACCACAGCATCACTCAGCACCACCACAGCATCACTCAACACCACATCAGTATCACTCAGCATCGCCTTTGCAATAGTACACCACCACATCATCATCACTCAGCAAGACCTAAGTATCATTCAGCATCACCTCAGCATCGTCTCAGCACCAGTCACCACCACCACCACCACCACCACCACCACCACTACCACCTCAACATCACTCAACACCACCTCAGCCTGCTCTCGGAATCTGCCATCTGTTGATTCTCCCCTAGCGTCTGGCCGCTGCTAGTGTTATAATACAGGTACTAGTTCACAACCTTCAACCTCCAATTGTTTATGCCCCCTCAAAAAAAAACTTTAACAAGCATTGCAAGAACAAAAAATAAATGAGGAAATGTTTTATTGTACATACATTTTTTAATATGGTTGTTCTGTTGGACATAATGCCTTCTTGGTCATATAGAAGGTAACAAAAATGCTTCTGGCACTTTTTTATTACAACTTTTCAACATGCTGCAAAGCAGCCACACTTCTCTACAGCACAGCTTAAACACATTGGCAAAGTCAATAGCTCTGCCTAAACACTTATAAGGCCCCAAAGGCGAGACCTATTGGCTATGCCAATGCTTGTTTATATCAGAAATTAAGGCCAAGGAATTTTAGAACACAGGGGGGTGAATCTTGGTTGACTTTGTTTTTTGCCCTTTTTTGGCTAATTGACAGAATTAACGGCTAGAGAGTGGTTAAAAGATGTTGCTTCTTCAAAAAAAAAAAATTTTTTTTTCTTTTTTTTTCTCTCTCTCTAGAAAGTGTGATTAAATACAGCAATTCGTGTGGGGTGGGGTGTTCATTTCGGTCTAGGTTTGACATTTAGGTGAGATTAAAACACAGAAAGGCATGGTACGCCATCACATGGGAAGGGGCCACCACTCATCACATACAGCCCTAGAGAGGTCTGCTGCCTTACTTAGCAGGGAGGGGGGATGGGAGGGTAGGGAAGGGGCTACAGGGGGAGAGGGGTGGGAAGGGAGGGTGGGCGAGAGGGGGTAGGGGGGGCAAAAAGCAGAAAATCCAGGAAAGCAAGCTAGTTGGACAGAAGACAAGATGTACCAGTGGTAGCAGCTATACTAGAAGGAGGGCAAGAGAGAGGTTGAAAGTCCAAATTAGGAAGCAGGAAGCCGCAATTATGGGTAGGCTGACAATATCCACAATTAATGTTGGTGGACTAAATGATAGGGGTAAAAGAAACAGGGCCGGGGAAATGCTCCGAGCACGTGGTGCTGATATTATATGTCAGCAGGAGACACACATTCCCTGGCAGAAAAGAGGGGTTAATATTATACCAGGGTACTCTCAAGTTGTTTGCTCAGCCCAATCCACCAACACCAGATGCGTGGCTATACATGTTTCTTCACGACTTTTACCTATTAACCGAGTTAAGGCAGATAAATGGGGCCGGTGGGCTATTGCTCTTATACCTAATCATTGCACTATTTGTACAGTATACGGCTCCAATATCGATGATGCAGAATTGTGGGTAAAGTTGGAGATGGAATTAGCGGCCTGGCCAGCGCCTTTAATTATATGTGGGGACCTGAATATTCATATAGATACTGGGGAGTGGGGTAGGGGAGGGTATATAGGGAGGAAGCCTCAGGTTTATAAAGCTCTAAAAGCTCTTACAGAAAGTTATGGTCTGGTAGATATGTGGGCATGTAAAAGAATGGGGGATCCAGGCTTTACTTATTTCTCATGCCCACATAGGAAGTATGTCAGACTTGATTACTTCTTGGTTTCAGCCTCTCTTATCGAGGAGCGCAGATCAAAAGACTCCCTAAGGTCCTCTCGGACCATAACCCACTGGTAATGAGCATTGAGGCCCCGACACATATAAAGGGCCCGACGAAATGGACGTTCGATAAAAAATTATTAGCGATCGACGGATTTATAGAGCATATTAGGGGGTGGACCAAACAGTTTTATGATATGAATAGATATAGTGCATCTAGAGAAATGGTTTGGGACGCATATAAGGCAGGGCTTAGGGGCAAAATAACGAGCTTTGGGGTATTCCATCAGAAAAAAAGAAAAAAAGGACCAGAATACCTGAACAGCAGCATAAATTTTCACCTACCCCCTACACCATCTATGCTCTGCCTCACTCTCACTCGCACACATTCCCCGCATCCGTAAAAGCAAAACTGGAGGTCGCTTCTTCTCCTAGATCACACCTAAGACATGGAACGATCTCCCTCAACATATCAGAGCCTCCTCCTCACTTCTTGCCACAAGAAGCTGAAGACCTGGCTGTTCGAATAAGCACCTGGGGGACCACACACCACACCTGCCCAAGCGCATGGATATCCTCTTGGGTGATTAGTGTGCTATACAAATCAATATAACATAACATGGACCCTTGAGTCAATTGAAGAAGACAGTTCTCATCTTCTGTAACGTTCTGAGTGTTACTGGGCACTATGTACCATTTATAAAGTGGAGTAAGGCTTGCGTCTCTTAATGTATGCGGCACACATTCCTAGTTACACCATGGAAAGGCCAAGACTATTGCAGTCGCGGTCCGTGTAGGAGTGCCGGCCGGGCGGTGACGTGGGGCGGGCAGGGTGGGGGGTAGCAAAGTAGGGATTTCGGACCAATACAGGTAAGTAAACATTTATATCAATAAAACGAATTTCGTTGTGAGCGCTGCATCGCCAAATGCGATGCAGTGCGCGCAACGAAATTCGTTTTATTGATTTAAATGTTTACTTACCTGTATTGGTCCATAATCCGTACTTTGCTACCCCCCACCCTGCCCCTCCCCCACGTCACCGCCTGGCCGGCACTCCTACACGGACCGTGACTGGACTATTGGCTTTACCAGGGTATCAGTGTATGCTTGCTATCTGTAGGTTTCTCCTGCCTGATGAGCACGAGGGATTCAACTAATTGCTCACTTCCTTGTCCTCGTTGTAACCAATGAGCACTTGTAACTGAATGTCTATATATTGTAATATATTAATCTTCCACTGCAGTACCACAACTATAAGGCAGAGTGGCGTGACTAATATGATGCACAGGCCTGCCTGCGCCTCATTTCTGTGGTAATGAAAGTAATTGCTTCAGGCAATATTTATTTCACTAGAACTCTGATATGAATGTATGTAGACGGAATGAAGTATGAGGTGGTGGGTTCACCTGTTCAACAAGGCGTTTAATTACTGGAAGGCCTTCCAGCGCAGAACTGTCACAACCGCTTGTTAGGACACGCTCAAACCCCAAGGATATCAGGGTCTCCAACGCTACCATGGGGTCATGGACCATGTCAAAGGCTGCAAAAGAACATATACATTTCAGAGGGTAATCAAGGGAAAAGTATCCAAGCAAACAGGCTCATAACTGTGCGATAGATAAATAAAAACAATAACTAGGTAGACCCATCCCACTGCCGCAGAATCTCATGCTAGCGCTCAGCTGTCACTCATACACCAATATTTTTCACTAAAAGATGACATGCCCAATTGTTTTTACCCAAAACACACAATTCGTCTGAAAACTCTCCGATTTTTACACGAAAATAAGAACATTCAAGGCGAACTTATTTTCTCTTGACCTTCCAAGGTGTAAAACTGAAGGCGCTATAGTAGAATCAGTGTCATCTTTCATGGACTCTAATAATCACCCAAGGGCTGACTAGAATAGCTGAACACAGTAAATCACCTCTCCCAAAAAATCCCTCTCTCACTGACATTTGAACGTAGGTAGATATCAACACTGAACTGCAGGGCTTTTATCAAGCTATGAAACTTACCTCGATGGAAAGTGACAGGCAGAGGGCGGGATGCTGCTAGAAATGATGACATAAAGAAAGAAGAAAAGCAGCTTTTAATGGCAGTTTTTAGCCAGAGCAACCCTTATAGAATGGCTAGTCAAACTCCAGCTAAAATAACATTCATTTTGTGGATAACTATCCCTCTTCCGATACCAATCACCACCAGTTCCTCAGACGGGTTAACTTTTTTTTTTTTTTTTTTTTTTAACAATCGTTATATTTTTTCAACTATAAAGGAAAAGACAACAAAAACAGCATACAGCACCGTGGCATATCACGACTTGTGCAGCTGAGGTAAAAGAAATGTGCTTACTGCACAGGTCAGTAACATGTCGAAATTTGGCACCTCAGCAAGGTTAACTCTTTGAAGGTGAGGGCGCTGGGAACCTCTAAATTCTTACAACTCAAAATGACACCTCAATAACACATGCATGTGTGGATGGGTCGGTAACAGTGCTAAACCTCAATTTCATGAGGCAATGTGTCCCGAGACACGACATCACAATGCATAACAAAATTACAGCCAATTTGGTAAGGGCAGACTCAATCAGTGAGTTCTAGAGTGGAATGAAAAATGTAAAGAGATTTTTTTACAAATATCCAAAACATACGTTACAGAAATCGTAGAGAGACTATGCATGAGTCATTGCCATGAAGGCTCTTAGTAATAAGGCATTAAAGAATGGTAAGCAAATTAAAAAAATATTATAAGTCTCAATGAGCAGCAAAATCAGTAAGATATCAGACAACATCATCCCTAGAAGCATCAGAAAGTCTCAGGACAGTTCTCTAGTTTGCCCCCAAAATCGAGGGTTTATACAGGAAATCTTCTCATTCAATATAATTAAAACTGCAGGTTCATCATGGTGTGAGCAAAATAGTTACAATATCAGAAAATCAGAGTACGGTTTTATTAAACGTCATATTGCCTCACCAACTAAGCATTATCTCACTACATGAATATTGATCCAGTCCATCTATGCTAATGTCATCCAGAGATGGCAATACAAACTCGTTACAAAACAACAGTGAACTACTGTGAACACATTCAAAACAGTGAGCTAGCAGAAGAGGCCCTGGGTGGTTTCAAACATTAATGAGCTCGTGTTGGAATGTTTTCCTCTACAACAGCAAGAAAAACAAACATAGCTCTGCTTGACTGTGTGCTGCAGAAATAATAGACAGTGAATATGCAGGAGGGGGGACATCCATTTGGAACAAGATGGCTTCTAGGCCCCACTGAGGTCTATTTAGCATAAGCCACAAATAAGGCATTTTAACATGTAATAATAAAAAAAATTCTAAAGCAATGACATCAAATAAGTGTACACATAAAATCAAGTAGAAATCCACATTTTGCACATTGTCAATATTGCACAATTTTCTACAACACAGGCACGAAGGCAATAATCTCTACATTAAGTACTGAGTGAAGGAAGATTCACAATAAGGGATGAAGTACCTTCTGAAGTACATTATAAGTATATTACAAGTAACTGTGGAGTGTTGTGAACATACAGAGGATCAAGGCAAAAGCCATGTTCCTTTATAAAGTTATGGAACGCCGAAGTGTCCTACAATATCTTTATAATGTACAGCAGGGTGTACTTTACTACTTAATATACATACCATAACCCTTCCCAAAAAGCAATTAAATCCTTGGTGTGGTACTCTTTCATATGAAAGGGCTAGGATGTTTGTAAACATGAAGAACAAAATTAGAATCTTCAGGGGAAATTAAAACACACCAAAAAGCAGTTTCTTTATTACAGACGACTAGGGACGTCACAAATCCGGTAATAAGGATTGAGAGAAGGGCTTTTTTGCAGAAACTGCAAGATCCAATGCATTACATTATTATTGTTAGTAGTGATAGTACTTAGTGGAAAAAGAGAATCGCACAAAGATGGGGACATTAACGTTGATGTCACTGGAGTGTTAAAGAGAAGTCAATGGAATAAATGTGGTTCTCAATATAGAGATTTGGGGGCATCTGGAATGAAAGAATTAAATGAATCCCAACCAGTAGAGCTGTTAGTATAAATAAAACAGTACCTCACTAAAAGGCAGTTACTTTCAAAGTTTAGAATTTCTGCTTTAGCGTTTCCTCTTCCAAACTTTATTTCTAAGTGGACGTTTTTACAAATTAGTCCAACTACCTTTATTTTCTAGTTATTTTTCTATTTTAAGTTCTAGGCAGATGATATCCTCTTGATCTGATTCAGCTTTCTCACACTCAGGCTCGTGTCTTCTGAACTTACTTTTGTCCACATGTTGCTCTGCGCTACTTTTGCACACAAGCCTAACTCGGAAGAATGAGGTGTGCGTTTTGTTCTGCCGGCTCAAGCACCGACCTTATCCGACAGAAGCAATGCAGTTTGTTACCTTCACATTTGCCTCTTTTTACTACATAGTGGCTGTAGCAGTCACAAAATGTAGGTAAGCCCTCGGTTCATCATCAGTTGGAACGCTAGTAATTGGTGATAATTTCAAGAAACCTAATTTCCTTTAGGCTTCAAGGTAAATCTCGGATCTGCTGCCAAACCCACATACTCGGTAACCCTCTTCAAAAGGCTGGAGATGTTACATGTGAATCTGTGAACCACACACATCTGCAGGCGAGAAATGCAATGTGTTCTTCTGTCATAAGAATCTTGCAGACAGGCATGAATTCAGCGAGTAGGAAGCAGTATGAATACGTGGCCGAACAACAACACAGGTCAGTGTAATAGATTTCTTGTAGCTAAGGGAAATCAATGCAGATGCATCAGGGCATATGAACACAGCCATAGATCATGGTGGTCCTATGCTTTAAAGAAATTCGAATAGGGGCTTTACCGTGTCCTGTCAACATTCTGCAGCAAATCTGAGTAGTATGTAGAGTGTTCACTTGAGGTGTTCTAGTTGACTGCTGTATTTCATCGGGGCATGATCATTCTAGATTGCATGTAGGGAAGGTTTGTCCCACTACTTAGTTCATACAGTCAAAGTAGCCTACCAGATTGGAGATTCAGGACAATGGGACCATGGCTCTAGTCCTGCAACCAGAGTCGGGGGCGTACCTCGCCGATGCAGAATGAGGCTTTGATGCAGAACGATTCTGCCACATGATGTGGCAATTAATGTTTTACAAACTTCTGCAATAATGTCTAACAACCTTTCTTTCCTTAAGCATGAAGGACTTGCCTTGTTTTTTTTTCCTATCGCATGTTGAGTGTTAATGGTAGGGGTTTGCACAACTGGGTTTGTTGGTTTGCACAGTGATCATTTGCCGGAGTATGTTATGATCCGGTTCGTTTACAAAGGCACAGCTATTTTGCCTGTGGGGGTCGTGTTTTGTTGGGTAGCCTCTCCACATTAGTAGTAAGCAATGGTTGGGGGGGATGTGGTTGGGATGTGGATCCCAACAGCAAAAGCTCAGTTGGATTCACAGTGTGGTATACTGTGGATACGCTGTATATCCGGGGTTGGGGGGCGGGGGGGATTGTTTTTTGATCCCATTGTTTGGGGTTGATTTTCATTAAGGTGTTGGATTCTCGACAGTGCCCATGTTTTCCTGTTTGGTGGCTTTGGATGTGGAATCTCTGGGGGCCAGGATCGGAGGTGGGGCCACGTTCGGGAACTCGCTTTGCCTATGGATGATCAAATTAATATTATTAAGTGGAATATCCGTGAGCTACAAGGATACTCCAAGCGTTTCAGGGTCCACTAGTTTCTTAGGCACCATAAGATTCAAATTGCTTGTCTCCAGGAGTCACATGTTATGGTGGAGGAAACACAGAAGCTAAACAACAAATGGATGGGTCAGTTATTCTCAGCCTCTTACTCCTCCTACGCTAGGGGGGTGGCCATCTGGGTGGCTATTGGGGGGTCCTCTTTAAGCACACCTACAGCGAAACAGATGTGGAAGGACGCTATGTCCTGTTACAGGGCACTTTGGATGGCACAGAGCTCACGATCTTAAACTCGTATGCCTCCAAAGTTGATTACTGCCTTTTCTTTGAAGGGATGCAGGATTTGATGATAGGCAGTGTAGGCGCACCCATAATCTGGGCGGGAGATTTTAATTGTATCTTAGAAGGGGCAGAGAACTGTTATTCGCACACAGGGGGCACTTAACCGCTAATGGTGGATTCGAATAGAAGGGTGATGCATAATCTGGGTCTACTGGATGGTTGGCGCACATCGCACCCGAGTGGCCGTGAATACACCTGTCACTCCCGGTCTTACAATACCAACAGTCGCTTGGACTGTTTCCTGGTGGTAGGTCTGGATCATTCCAGGCTAGGCGGGGTGAAACATTTGAATAGGTTTCTATCAGATCATGCCCCAACATTGCTGACACTGGCCTGAGGTGAGAAGCCGAGTGGCTTCAGGTCATATAGGATGCCTTCTGATCTCCTTACAGATGTAACTTGCAGGGCGGACTTGAAGACTGCTCTGGAGAGTTACCTAAATGCGAACTGGGGGAACATGGACACTAGAGCGGTTGAGTGGGTGGCGCTAAGCCGACCAACAGAAACAGGAGGTGCACTCGGGAGAAGGGTGTACAACGACTTTAGCGGTACATAGAGAACTGCAGTCACTCTGGGACACACTGGATAAAACTGACCTTAAACCCTACTGTCGGTTGTTACATAGAGAGGGCGATACATCTGGTAAGCTTCTGGCACGTGTCCAAAGGCGAAAACAGAGATACCCCCCCATTTTACACATAAGGAACATGCAGGGTCAGTTACAGACCTAAAGACGGGACATTCTTTCGGCCCTGCTGGACCACTTTAAGGTGGTGTACCAGGCGGGCCCACCAGACTCTGAGAGAGAGACAGATAGGTTCTTGGAAAGGGTGGAGGCTTCCCCAGTTGCGAAGGAAGTTCATGCAGGAATTAGGGGAGGATCTCTCTTTGGAGGAGGTGGGTGCCACTGTGAAGGCACTGAACAGATCTAAGACCCCGGGCGGAGACGGGTTCCTGGCGCAGTTTTATCACACCTACTCTTCCGTACTCAAGGAGGAATTGTAGGTCTTTCTGGAGCCGAAGGAGAAACATCTTCTCCCACGGACCATGCCAGAGGGGATAGTGTGTTTGATGCTGAAACCTGGGGAAGACTCAGCTGATCCTTCTGCATACTAAATGCAGATCTTAAGATACTGTGCAAAATATTAGCAACCAGACTGCAGGGGTGGTCCGGGAGCTGGCCCACGAAGATCAATGCGGCTTTATGCCGGCACGTAGCACTACTCATAATTTAGGTAGTTGGCCCATGTACTGCAGGATACCTTGGACGGAAAGAGGGAGATGGCTTCGATCTCGAAAAGGCGTTCGATAGGGTGGAATGGGGTTATTTAATGGCGGTGCTGCGGGGCATGGAGTTCGGCCTAATTTCTGTGCTTGGATACAACTCCTGTACACTGAGCCATCTATACGTATTAGGGTGGGCGGTGAGATTTCTGAGGTTTTGAATGGTGGGTAGGGTTAGCCGCCAGGGATGCCCCCTTTCTTTTTGTGCTGGCAATCGAACCCCTTGCACTGTGTAGTAACTGAGTCCAGGCTGGTTGTTGTAATTCAAGAGACTTTATTGTAGTTGGTTACAGGTTCTGTAGTTCAGCTCAGGACTAGCCCCAACAGGAGCAGCCACCCTGCTGCTCAGCCCCTGTCCGCAGTGCCTTTCTGTCAAGCTCCCAAGATTCCATAACGCATCATCACAGGAACATTCCACTGGTAGAGCATATGATAAATAACAATAAAGACAGGGTACTACATATACCCTTTTCTTCCACATGGTTAACAGAAAAAACTACTAAAGTTGAGAATAGAAAAAGAAGAAGGAAGAAACCCGATAGACAATAAAGAGAAGAAAGCAACAAGGAGGGAACATGAAGATAGAAAAGAAACAGAAAAAACAACAGATGAAAAAGTGAGGAAACAACGGGTGAGCAGGCGAGGAAAGCAGCAGATAAATATGATCCATCCTCCCTTCTATAAAAACACAACAGAAAAGAAAAGAAGCACACAGCGAAAGAAAACAACAAGAAAGAAGACAAACGCAAAAGCACAAATGACTATCCCCTAACCACGTCAGCTGGCCAGGCAGACATGCGAGGAGGTAAGGCATTGCACCAGAACAACACTAGGGTGAAACCAGATAGAGAACAAAAAAAAACTGACAACAATAGAGGAGTTCAGAATCCACAGATGACAAAAGAAGAATAGACATCAGGAGGAAAACTGAACACAAGCAAGAAATGGGGAAGAAGAGAGAAAATAAAATATGATCCTTCATCAAACCCCATTAACAAATTAATAAAAATATGATATGAACATAATATTACATTTGAAAACTTGACAATGTAATGAAAAAATAACGTTGAGAAAACAAAAAAAATGGGGTGAGACCCAAGAAACATACCCTAAATGAGGGCAAGAAGAACTCAACGTATGAGATACGAACAGGGTCCGTGCAAGGACACACCTCGTGTAGAGGTCATAAGTTGTGCAACGTAGTGATGGGACTAACCCATATGACACACCTCATTCAGAGGCCAAACGTTGTGCACCGTAGAGAAGGGACTGTAAACCATACGACACACCTCGTGTAGAGGTCAAATGTTGTGCACCATAGAGATGGGAATATGACCCATACGACACACCTCGTGTAGAGGTCAAATGTTGTGCACAATAGAGATGGGACTAAAACCCATATAGTACACCCTGTGTGGGGCACTTGCATACTAGCTGCTGAAGTAAATAGACTGAAACTCATACTGTACACCCTGTGTGGGGCAAATGTATACTAGAAGACTAAACCTGAATCTAAAAATTGCCCAAAACGTAAGGGAGGACAACTGTGGTCAGGTAACGTTTATGGGTAAGGACCCATGGTGAGAGATGCAAATGGGACTAAAACCTATGCATAATTGCCCCGAAAGTACGAACCAAACATAGCTCAAAAGGGCAAGAGTACTGTGAGTACATGAGACTATCACCTAGACAAGTGTGCGAGAGAACCGCACCCTTAGGAGAAACACCCAAAGGGTCAAATAATGCAGTGTGTGTGTGTGTGTGTGAATGGGACTAGTACCCATCCATCTAGTTTGAATGCCAAACTAGAGGATTAGGCCGTCCCTTAAGGAAGGGAACAAAAGATGTGGCATGACTAAAAAAAATGAGCTATGATCGTAAATTATGTCCAACAAAACTCTGGATAGGGTCCAGTACCGTAACCTAAATGGCTCTGTAGATGTACAATAGATCCCTAGATAAGGAAATTAAATTGTGGACGTATGTGGACGTGTGCTGCAAACCTGAAACTTCTCTTACATAAATTCTAAGTAAAGCAACTCTGGATACCTGTAAAAAAAACAGTAGTAAAGAAGCTCTGTAGACAAACAAGCAATATAAAACAAATGCTATATCAATTTATAAAACAAATGTCCACATCGGTGAGAGTCTTCTCATTGCAGAGCAGTGTGTAATCAGGAAGAGTTAGTAAATGCCCCAACAGTACAGACGCTCCGACGCGGGCAAACTAAAGAAAGAAAAATAGCATTGTCTTGTAAATTACTGACAAATCAGGAGAGCCGGACCCGCTTCCCTTATATCCAAACTGTGACGGTGTTGGAGTTAGAATGTATTTTATGTAGAAGACAACGTGGTTGGCAAACAAACAGGAACCACGCATCGGACCATGTATCCGCAGCATAACAAACCCAAAATGGAAGCACGCAGTGTCACGCTGGTGTCGAGTGGTTCATGGTGCGTCCGTGAAACAAAACGTCAGAAGAAGACACGGGCATCACAGAGGTTCGCGCAGAGCGTGGAATGGGAGGATCACAGAACCACGGAGCTGCATGCGCCACAATGCAGGTATGTGTGCGCTGGTTGTGACACGCGGCAAGTTTTTTTTTAAAACAAATAAGGAGCGGTTGAACTGGCGCATGGCTCAAAAGATCCCAACAATAATAGACGAAAAAGGGGCTCACCTCCAAAGTTGAATCGTATGCCCCAGCACCAAGGAAAGTCACCATGCGTGGCAAAGCACTTCATGCCGCTGTGCATGTAAAGTGGATGGTCCGGAACACGATTTCTCAAGTAAAGAATACTTTGATTGGTAACGGAGTGCAGACAGGAGGTTGATTAACTCCGTCACAGCACGAGTTAAAAACACAGACCACTTTTCGAAAAGCAAAAAACAACACCTCACATGGTAGTCGTGGCAGGTTGGTCCAAAATATACGAGAGGTGACAGTTTCCTTCTCATTGACGCTCTCCACAACACGAAGTCAGCTAAAGTCGCAAAAGCTGGATAGGCAAAAGTCTTGCTGTAGTTGTAGGAACTTCTCATCATGCGCGCACATAAGGAGGATGACAAAATCAGTGCGACAGTCACTGATCGCCACAGGGCAAAGTGAAACCCTTTCATTCCCGTCACTACTCTGGGAATTTCCACAAAAGGGAGGGACAGTCCCAATGTAGATGGACACCGCAGCAGGAGATAAACACCTCTTTCAAAGCAGCAGGGCAAGAAGAGCAGGGACTGGCACATTTGGTTGGGGCGACCGATGAAAAGGTCACTGGTGGGGCTCAGCGGTGCCAGTTTGCATTAAAAGTGAAGTTTTAGTTGCAAGAGGATCTGGATCTAGGAGTTTGTTCAGGATTGAAGTTTCTGTGAGGTGACACACGCAGATTGTCTTCAAGCTCGTCGCCAATAAAATGTAGTAACTGAGTCCAGGCTGGTTGTTGTAATTCAAGAGACTTTATTGTAGTTGGTTACAGGTTCTGTAGTTCAGCTCAGGACTGACCCCACCAGGAGCAGCCACCCTGCTGCTCAGCCCCTGTCCGCTGTGACTTTCTGTCAAGCTCCCAAGATTCCATAACGCATCATCACAGGAACATTCCACTGGTAGAGCATATGATAAATAACAATAAAGACAAGGTACGACACACTGCTGTTACGTATGGAGCTGGAACCTTGGGGGGGGGGAGGGTGGGAGACGCCACTCACATTATCTCGTTGTACACGGATGACATACTGGTGTATGTCCTGGGGAGTCTATCCCGCTTCGGTTACGTGCGGTTTCGGGCCTTATGATCAATGCCCACAAATCTCTCATGTTTCCCTTAGATGGACTGATTGGGAAACAGTCGGGCCATTTGCCGGATATGGGTCTCTGGTGGGAACTGGAGAGGTTTTGATATCTGGGGATTTGGGTCACGCACATTGAGGCCCAGCATCAATGCAAAAATGTGGGTAGGTTTTTGACAGGTTTTGAGAACTCGATTAAACTCTGAAATAGGTTCCCTCTCTCTGTAATGGGAAGGGCGGGCGTGGCAAAAATGGTTTTCCTTCCACGCTGCTTGCACCTTGCTCAAAATTCTCTTTTCCCGCTGAGGTACCGATTCTACCGCAAGCTGGATAGCCTATTAGTGTCTCTCCCGTGAGTGGGTAAGCGGAGTAGGGTGGCGCTGGCAACGCTCAAGAGGGACTTAGGAGTATGGTGGATTGGCTGTCCCGGATATACAGTTCTACTATTATGCAGCACACCTACAGTATGCCACTAGATGACTCACAGAGTCTGATAATTGGGAGAAACGGCTGTTTGGGACCGAGATAGGAGGCAACACTTTGCCACAGTTGTTGATGCGCGGGGGCAAGTCAGAGCATCCGGTCCCGTATCTAATTAAAACCACAGCGCAACTTTGCGAGAGGGTAGTCCAGGGGGTTCTCCGTAGGGCTCCTTTCAGCAGGGAGTTACGGTTGTGGAATCTTGCTCCCCTTAGGAACATAGACATGTCTATGGAACAATGGAGAGCGGGAGGGTGTCAGGTGATATATACCCCGGAGAAACCGTTATTACTTTCCAGGACATTCAGGACTCTTTTGAGGTTGGATCGGCCCACTTCTCACACTATGCTAAGCTGGAGAGTGTAGTGAGTGAACTCTGGACAGATTTCCACGCAGCACTGCGGCCTTCGGGGGTGCCGTATGGTCTCATTGGGAGCGGGGAGGGACACCACTTATTTACTCTATTTTACAATGGGGCTACATGCATCATCGACAATTTCAGGCATGTGGGGCCTGGGAAGGAGATTTTAGAATGCCCATCTCAGATTTGGATTGGGTGAGTGCCTCTGGCTTGGTGCACACCGCTATCATGTAATAATAGATTCAAGCTACTCCACTTTCATCTTTTGCATTGTACCTATGTCACACCCTATAGCCTGAATAAAATAGATCCCACAAGAGGAGCTAAGTGTGTGCATTGTGGGGAGACAGGTGCCACTTTCTTGCACTTAACTTGGGAATGCGCAAAGGTACAGGATCATTGGCGACAAGTAGTGCCACGCATAGAGACGGCCACTGGGATTAGGATCCCTTTGGCGCCATTGGTCTGCTTGTTGGGCGAGGTGGTTTGACCAAAGGGGCGAAAAATTTCTTACACACTTGCCCAGTTGGCCTGTCTTATTGACAAAACGTTGTGTGGCAATTGGGTGGCTGGGCACTAGAGTCCCACTGCTGGATCATTGATTGCTGGACCTACTGAAATGGGGAGTAGCAGAAGAAGACCACATGACAGTGTCACATATCCATGAGGGGGGCGGTTGATGAGGTAATGGTATGGGCCCAATTGCTGGGAACGTTCCGGGATGACAGTGATTTGGGCTCTGAGGGAAGTTCTGAAGCAGAGGGCTGATTGTATAAACAGATATCACTCTCACTCATTTTACGAGGACCAAGTCGACACGGTCGACCATAAGATGCTACTTAACTGTCTGAATACTATTGGCATTTCAGATAAGGCATTAGCACTGATTTCCTCTTTTCTATCTGATAGGATACAATCAGTGGCTTTGGGCAACTAAGCCTCTCCTTTCTTCACGTTCCCATGTGGGGTTCCCCAGGGATCCTCTATGAGCCCTACACTTTTTAATGTATACGTATCTGAATTGGCGGCACTAATCAGATAGTTCAAGATGGCATTAATATCTTACGCGGACACTCAAATTGTCCTGTCCGTCTGTAAAAATATCATGTCGCCAGTAAAAAGATTCAGGGACCGCATGCTGGCAGTCGACTCATGGATGAGTTCGCACTGCCTGAAGCTAAACTCAGGAAAAACTGAGATAATCCTGTTTGGTAACTACTCCCCCAGCTGGTCTCAGATTTGGCGGCCGGATGACTTGGGAGCAGTACCCATCCCAGCCCCTAAAGCTAAAAATCTGGGAGTGGTGATAGATGAGAGACTGAGCTTTGAAGCTCAAGTCAAGGCAGTTTCCTCATCTAGTTTTTTCCTACTCCGAGCGATCAAGAAATCTTACCTTTGATCCCAGCAGAGAGCAGAAAAACGGTAGTTACATCTCTAGTCCTTGCCAAACTGGATTATTGCAATGGGCTATATCTCGGTGTACCCGAGAAGCAGCTACATAAGCTTCAGATGATCGAGAATGCGGCGGCAAGGCTCCTCCTGGCGATCCCCAAATTTCAATCAGTGGGAAAGCACATTCAGAGTTTGCATTGGTTGCCAGTCAAGAGTCGTATTAAGTTCAAGGTCTTGTGTATCACATATATGGCACTACACGGTACCGGTCCTCAGTTCTTGAGGCGGTCACTGCACTGGTACTCTCCAAACAGATGCCTTTGGTCAGAAGGGGCGAAACTGATACACTCTAAGAGATTCTTTAAGGCTAATTGGGGCGGCAGAAGCTTCACAGTGGGCGCTACGAAGCTCTGGAACACCCTCCCCAATACCATCAGAAGTCTCCCTTCTTTGACATCTTTCAGGAGAGCCATTAAGACCTGGTTGTTCAATGAATAAGTGCTCCAGCTCGCTTCTAGACTGCAAGCGCCAAGACACCGCTTGGTATTCGTGCGCTGTATAAATTTATTAACATGACATAACGTGTGTAATTGTTGTATTTCTTATATGATGATTGTCTCGTAGTTTTGGTTCCATTCTCAAATTGCATTGATCATTGTCTGGGCTGACGTGGTTCCCGCACTCGATGACTGTATAATGATCATGTTTGTCACCGTCTTTGATGTGTAACTGTCGGGAGAATATGTGTGGCGCTCCAATCTCGCACTGTATGTACCTTGTTCTTTTCTGTTTTATTGAAAATCAATAAAATATAGTCTAAAAAAAACATAATATATCAAATCTTTACAATATCAGTGACATGCATAGTCCATGCTAGCTTTTACACATACTGTCTTTAGCCAGCATTTCTAGGCCAAATCTTACCTAGGTCCAAAGTTAATCACAATTTGAATGCAGCTCTTGGTTAGCAATTCAATGCCATAGTTTCCCAGCAGCATTTTGCACGTTACTACCATCTATGTACATTATGTCTCAAGTGAACTAGATACAAATTTTGTGAAGGTATGCAGCACATGTGAGAAGAGAATAACATTTAAAATAACAGAGAGAATTTTATTTCTTAAAATTGTAAGAAATGTTGTGCTTCAACATTATTATCTTGTTAGTAAATCATGATGAGATATTTCTCATTTCCACTCTGTCATGTCTTATCTCTCGTCATTTGTACTATCCCTCTTACCCACTATTTGCTAGTTTTTCCAAACATTTCAAGCACTGGATCACCTAGCAGTTTCAAGTAGTGCCCTTACCAAGCAGTTCCATACAGAGCTCTGCATCTACGCGGCCATCTTCAGTTAAGGCTCCAAAGACCAAACCATCAGCACCATGAATCTTTGCAAGGCGGATTTCTACCTTCATCACTTCCACCTCACGGTCCGAATACAGAAAATCCCCTCCACGTGGACGGATCATTACAAACACAGGGATCTGGACATACTGCTTAATAACCTGAAGAACCCCTACCAGGATGAGAGAGTAAAAGTCAGTATGTAAGATCATTAAATTCACAGCAATTTTTCAAATTACAAGGTACATTTATCCCACATAATGGGTTACAGCATTAACAAGTAACAAAATAATAGTTTGCCAGTACAAAAGTACAGATATTCACAAACATAATGGTCTTAGGACCTTATTTAGAGTTTTGACAAATGTGTTACTCCATCACAAATGTGATGGATATTGCACCCGCCCTATAACAAGTGCATTGTATCCTATGGCATTAAGGCGGACAGGATATCCCTCATGTTTGTGACCAGTCTGGCAAACTGTAACTCAGGCCCTTAATAAGGAATTGAGATCTACTGCATTATGAGCAATCTTGCCTGTCCCCATGTGATGTTTGTGACTCTGCCTCCGTATTCAACATGTCTAAATTGAAGATCTATGCACTGTATGTACACTCCGATCCCAGGATAAATCCTTACTTGCTGTCCCTTGATACTTACCAACAAAAGCTGGCGATCAAAGCTTTTTTTAGCCATGCTACTCAGTTTTTGAATGGACTATTGAAGTCTGTAAGAAATATATCTACAACTGATTTTCCACAGATAGGTTGAGCCATTGTTGTATTTGGAAAATCAAGCCCCACCGGTCTTCTTGTTCTTAGTGCTTTACTGCTTTTGAGTCCTTAGTGCCTTGGGTCATGAGTTAAAATGCAAAGCCTTTTGGTTCCTCCACTTTTCATATGGTCTGAAAATCCTTTATCAAATGTACACTCGATGAAGGAGATGAATGACTGACTGGAATCTGCATGACAAATCAGGTTGACGGAGGCCTAATGGCTAGAGGGGTCGACCTTGAAGCTGGGGAACCGGGTTCCGGTCTCGGCAGTGACGCTCAATATCCTGTGATTTTGGGCAAATCACTTAATCTTCCTGACAAAATTAATGTGTCTGTCTGTAACGAAACTGGTGCTCAAGTAAAGTGCTCTGATACCTTCGGGTCGAGTTTGCGCTATATAAAACTTCCAACAAAAAAAAAGGTAACAATTCAAACCTCTCCAAAGAACGAGCAATAGGATAGAAAAGCAGAAGCTTAGAACACGAGGGAGATGCTCATGAACAATAATAGTAAACAAGCATTTGCAATGCAATAGGTCTCGCATTTACGAGAGTTTGAGCTATTGGCATTGTAAATGACATGATGCTGTGCTCTTGCACAGGTGGTGTAGTGCCCCCATTTCATGGCAGTGCCAGTCAGCACAGAGGGCTCTACAGGGACATAGGTCTTTTCACAGGTAAAAATAGGATTAATGCACAGGCTGTGCCAGACACCGAACAGGTTGTGCAGTAAGATGCGTCCTTGTGCAGGGCATGTAGTGCCCCTCTGCTCGTGGCACTGCTAGGTTGTGGAGCAGGCTGTTCAGGGAGCTATGTGCCGGTACAAAGGAGGGTCAGGGCAGTATCGGAAGATAGAAGAGCTGTGCATTGAGTTGGGACCCTGGATAGCGGAAGGATGCACAGGGCACCTACCTCGCAGCGCCTCGCGACACAGGAGGAATCGCATAAGACGCGTGCTGCTGGTGGAGCACCCCACGAGCAAGCAGTGCTCGGCAGTGAGAGGTGCAGTATTCGTGCACAGCTGAGTGGCAGTTGTGTCCTTGGAGGAGCGACCGCGCTCCGAGCGCGTGCCAATAACATAGCATTCTTGGTCATCCGAGGGCGCGGGGGACCCTACACGGAGGAGTGTACCAGCTCAAAGCCCGTGCCAATAATGCAGAACGGGGCATTCTTGGGCATCCGAGGGGTGCAGGGCGAGCCCTACATGGTGGAGTGTACCAGCTCAACGCCTGCACCAGTAACACAAAACGGGGCATTCTTGGGCACACGAGGGGGTGCGAGGTGGGCCCTACTTGGAGGAGTGTCCCAGCTCAGACGTAAGAGCGCCTACAGCGGGGAAGGGGCAGCATCGAGGTTTAGTTACAAGTTGGGGGGGGGGCGTGACCGGCCAGGAGAAGGAATTTGTAGATAAGGAGAACACGGGGGAGGGGGCTGACTATCAGCGAGTGGGCTGGTTCCTAAAGTCCCCCTCTGTGTGGGGAGGGGTTGCTCC
Organism: Calotriton arnoldi; assembly: GCA_963921515.1. Taxonomy (NCBI): domain Eukaryota; kingdom Metazoa; phylum Chordata; class Amphibia; order Caudata; family Salamandridae; genus Calotriton; species Calotriton arnoldi. Next base: position 268,643 of record CAWUFW010003088.1, read on the forward strand.
AACAGGCACCGCGGCGTGTTGGTGGTGCTCCCGGCCCTCACCTGGCGGGGCAGCACATAGAGGCTCTCTCTGGGGAGGGTCTCGGCGCGCACCACGAATAGCACTCTGATAGCCTCCGGTCCTGGGTTCATTAATCAAAAACAATAGCACTGTGTTTGCTCGGTCATCCCCCCCGATGGGGTAGCGCTTGCAAAGCCTCGTGGCTTCTAGGCGCTAATCCATTGCACTCACCTGGAAGGGAGGCACTTTGAGGCTGCCACGGCCTCCTCACGGGGATACACTGTGCTCGCCGAGGCAGGCTTCTGGGAGCAGTCAGACGTGTCCTGGAGTTGAGGGAAGGCGCGCACTTGGGATCGCGGGCCGCCCGGATCACGGTGGGTCAGGTCGGTGGAACGTTGGGGATGGGGGGGGGGAAGTCGTCGGTCCTCTGCCCTCCAGGATTTCCGGTTTTGGTGTAGACCTCATGCTTAGGGAGAGGATGCAGGAAGCTGCTCGAGTTATGGGCGGGTGTTCGGGGCTCAGTCGTCATGCCCTCGGCCTTTCATCCTTCTGAGGCCGGTGGGATTGGGCGCGGTCTGGGACACTACCGGCAGGGGAGACATGGGGAGTAGTAAAGGCTGGGCCTCGAGGGGGGAGGGGAGTTCACCCCTCTACCCGGGCATCGTAGGGCAGGTTAAGACAGGGAAAGAGCCGCCAAGGTTTGGGTATGGTTGAATGGGAGTATTTAGTTTTGGTGGGGTGGCGAGTGACGTTGCAGACGCTGGGAAAATGTGTTTTGTATTAGGAGGAGGCGGATTCTTACAGGAAGAGCCAGCCAGAGGTTGTTGCTTTGAGCAGGGCAGGGACAGGCACGGCAGACTTCAAGGGAGACAGCTCTTCAAGCAGACACTGAGCACCTCATGTTGTAAAGAGCTATAATGTCCTGCCAAAATGCAATTTTTAGCGGTATGCGATGGTCGGAGATGCACAGGGTAAGCAGCCACGGCCGATTGACAGCTGGAGGAGGATGATTGGGGGACGGGAGAAGAAGAACCAAGATAAGGACTTGATTTACAGCCATCGACTGATTACGTTCGGAAGGCCCAAAAAATACAACACGGGAGGGAGCTCGGCCGCGACAACGAGGCGAACGCAAGTTCGCTTCATTGTGTAAACGTAGCCGCGCGCACCACATAGGAGCGGGGGCTAGAGAGCGCGGCAGCAAAGCGAGACGAACGCGCGCTGCTGCGCGTTCTGGCCACCGTCGGGAATGGGCGCGGCAAAGGCGGGACATGCGCCCGCCTTTGCCCAATAGCGTGCCGTTTTCTCCCAAAACAACGCATGCTACAGCCAATGAGGGCTTCTGAAAACAAAACCACACGCACGAGCGTGTGGGTCGTTTTCAAAAGCCCTTTCTAGAGGTCTCGCGCTGCGCGAGCAGTGCTGCGCACTGCAACGCTAGGCGCGAGACCTAAAAAGCGGGCAATCAGAATAGACAGACTACACCTTTTACACAGGGACACGAAGAAACACATCTATAGACAGGACCTTTGTGTGTGATGAGTTGCAAGGAGAGCACATGTTGAAACAATAGAATGCACCAGTGTCAGATCGTGCCCAAATCTTTGCAAAGCCTCATTCAAGTGGTATCAATGCATAGAACATTTCCGGTTAGAACCTTCTTTGTCTTTGGTACAGGAGAAAACTCTAATCTGTTGCAGAGATTTGGTCGTCAATGCAAAATCAGCATTTTAGGTCTTAGATGATCCCCAAACCAGCTCATTTGTAACAGAAAATACCTCAAGAAAGCAACCATGAACTAGCATTGATATATACATTCAGTGCCCCAGGCTTATAAGTATACTGTGTTTGATGGTGAGTGAGGTGGGGAAGGGTGGAAAGAGGATGAGACTGAGGCAATATATCAATTCAGATTATTGTATTGACCTTGAAGTCTGATCAGGAAGGAGTTATAGTGTGCCGTTCTCTCTATTGCGGACTATATCCTCGTCACTCCTTGTGTCTGGTTTGTTCAGTGGTAGTCCCCTTGTCTAACCTTTCCACTTATCCTCAAGAGAGTAACATGGCTGTCTTGGGAACTGTTTAAAAATATGTCACAGGTAGTTAGTGGCCTTCTCTTCAGTGTCCTGCTTGGGACATTGTTAAAATGTTATGTGCTTGACAGAGTTATTATGCATGACCAACAAATTTCACTGCTATGGTGATAGTGGCAATGTCTTGAGGACCTGAGAGGCAATGTTGACTTTATGTTTCCCCTTTCTTGTCTCCAGTTGGACGGACCTGTTAAAATAGCACAATATAAGCTATTCAGGACCTTTATCGTAACGCCTTCGGTTAATATAGTTTTTATGTATTAAAATCGATCTCAACTATCTGCCTCACTAGAGGAGCTGCAAACCAGTAAGGGTAGGCCTGGTCTATGCAAACTGGGTGTACTGTTTTTCAAGGGTGTGGTATCGTAAAAGAAAGATTGTTTTAGCTAGCAACAGAGAGTATTTTCATCCCTCAGTGACTGATGGGAAAGTGTAGGGGGAACACATTCAAGTTATTTCAGTTGCCACCTTAGCCTTTGGTATCTAATACAGTATAGTGATGATGTTTAAAAGAAAAAAAAGAGTAAGTTGGTGGCATGGCTACACAGCAATATACATCATATTGGTGCCAGCCATCCAAACCTGAGGTGACAAAGAAAATTCCATATCAAATCCTATTGACTTTAGTGGGCACGGCCCTCCAGTGTGCCTGTGAGCATGCTGGTGCTTGAGCCGGTATTAAGCACAATGGCCTTTTAAATTTCTTTAAAAGCACCAAGGTGGAGAAAAGAAAATCTGTCTGGTAAATAGAGAAAGGTTTGCCAGATTCCCCTCTGTATTATCACAAACACACACAATTAGAAGCGGGGTCAGCACGGTCCAACACACCATAGTTGAGACAGCTCCACACAGGTGTCCCGCCTTCCACCGATGTGGTATCTATTAGAAGCCTACATGGACCACGCACGCAACCTGGGAATCATCCTGGACTCTGAGCTCAAAATGGACCGCCAGATCAACTCTGTCTCGTCCTCCTGCTTCCACACCCTCCGCCTCCTACATAAGACCTTCAAATGGATCCCCCTCGAACACAGAAAGACCGTCACTCACGCCCTGGTCACCAGCAGACTCGACTACGGCAACGCACTCTATGCCGGAATAAACAAAAAAGCTCACCCGCAAGCTACAGAACATCCAGAACGCCGCCGCAAGACTGGTCCTCAACCTGCCAAGACACTGCCACATCTCCCAGCACCTGCGCACACTCCACTGGCTCCCCATCGAGGCTAGAGTCACCTTCAAGATGCTCACCCACGCACACAAGGCCCTCCACGACACCGGACCAGCATACCTGAACAGCCGACTCCAATTCCACGAACCCCAAAGGACCCTACGATCAGCCCAGCTCTCCTACGCCGTGGTCCCCTGCACCAGAAAAACCAGATCGGGAGACCGCTCCTTCTCCTTCCTCGCGGCCAAAGCCTGGAACGCCCTTCCGCTCCACCTCAGACAGACAACATCGCTTCCCATCTTCGCTAGAAACCTCAAAACCTGGCTCTTCGACAGACCCCCTCCTTGATGGACTGGAACCTGCACCCCCAGCGCCTTGAGACCCTTACGGGTGAGTAGTCGCGCTTAACAACGATTGATTGATTGATTGAAGCCTCTCGATGCCCCCTCTCCTTATTTTAAAGGCCAGAACATGGGCCAAAAGGAGCGCATACGCAGCACCTTGTCTATCCTAGCAGGGTAATTCTCAGGTGCCATGTTGGTTGCCTGTTGCACAAATACTATTCTTCAGATATCTTGGTAATTTTCAAGACAAGGCAGCAGAACGCCTACTTTAAAATATTAAACTTGCAGTGTGCTTCAGCACATCCATTTATGGAATCAACCCATAGGCCCTTGCCTTCCACCCCAGTTGCCGGCCAATAGAGACTCCATATTGGGTGTACCACTTTATGTATAGCAGCAGTATTTCAATTTGTTAATCGTCTGCACAAGTAGATGCATCAATGCTCATGATATAGGGGGGCTAAACTGTGAGTATTGGAAGCAGTATGCAAACCTGTATCTCCTTGGACTAAATTCACAATGCTTACGTATCTTTTCTGGTGGTATGTGTCTTGAATGATGTGCAAGGAGAACTAGAAAGAAAAAAAATGGGCTACAAACTGAATGAATGGGGTTTTGCAAGAAATAACTAAGTTGGGTGGAAGATGCCTCATTCTTTTTTCTCTAGACTCCCAAAATTCGTCCTGCACAACTCTTCAAAAACGTGAAGTCGGGTGGGACAAAATAAACCCAAACAATGAGGAATAGCAGAATTTTAAAGTACACTGTAAAAAAAAAAAAAAGACATCACAAACTGGGACTGCAGTAATTTGCCTAGAGCAATTCAAGCCAATTTCATACACTAAAAGGGACTGTGATAACTGAAAACCTACAGAGATTATACAGGATAACAATGGATATATTTGGGAAGCTTTGTCAGGCAAGATGGCCAATTAGATACAAATCACAAGGGCTCCACCTACATGCTATTGTCGTACTTTAGCTGTTAACTGCAAATTCTTGACACGCTGATCCTGTGAGGCGAGAGGTTGCCACATAGATGATCCAAGGCACCAGTGAAAGGGGCTGAGAAGTGACAAGCGCTGTGCCTGTGAGGCCTTGTGAACTAAGATTCTGCACTGGGTGCAACCAAAGGCCATGGGGGATGCCTGACAGAGGCTTACAGTGAGAGGAGTTTTGCTCTAACAACGAATGGGAGAACGCCGCCAGGGTTAAGAATAGCACAGAATCCGGGAGAAGCAGTTTGCTATGGGGCTGCAAGTGACAGAGCTGAGCTTGATGGAATCAGGCAATCACATTAAAGCTGTGCGGGATCGATCTGGCTTTCTGGGTCCTCATTGTCAAAAACAGTGCCAATAAAAAAAGACTGACTGAACCAAAAGTGAACAGTGTGTTCGAGAAGCAGTAAGGCCAAGTGTTAGAAGCAGGTGAGGGCTTGACCTGAGGCTTCCAGGGTTGACTCAATGGTGACGCTGAGGTTGAGATTTGCAAAACATCCTGGAGAAGCAGACTACTGGGGGTCTGAAAGTAACTGAGCTGTGCTCAACTGAAGCAGGCAATCGCATCGAAGTTGTGCTGGATGCATCTGGAGTTCTGGGTCCTCATCTTCAAAAGCAATGAGAATTAAACATTGATGGAACCAACAATGTTGTCAATCAACAGTGTGTGTTTGAGATGCAGGAGGCCCAAATGGTATAAGCAGGTGAGCGCAGGACCACAGACTACCAGGGGTGGCTTAGTGGTAAAAACCACGCAAGTCCCACAAGGACTAAGACATTGCTAATATTTGAATCACAGAGTACAGCAGTAAACTGGTTGTCTCTCTTCCCAATGAGTGGGGCTTTGAAGGAGGCTAATCTCTTGATGACAAAAAGCCCATCATAAAAATGAACACTGTGCATCATATAGTGTTTAGCTAGAGATTAAATTATTTTGCCTACATATATAGCAGATCCTGCTCAAGTGAACCAAGAAAAATGTTAACAAACCCCAAGAAGCGGGACTGCTGACTTCTCATATGATTGCAGAGTATTTTCTTCTTTCGTCTGAATTATCTCACCCAACTCTGAGAGGCAAAACCGATCTAAAGGCTCTCTAATGAATAACCCTAAACCACGTTGGCCGCCGGCACTGCAACTGAATGCATCAAAATCAATAGGTTGTTGTTGTTGATATATATTTTTTATTTGGCAAATATAGCCATAAAAAAATACCACAATACAACATACAATTAAAATGCGAATTATACAAACAGTGCAACCATAGAAACTGTATAAAACTCAATAAAATCCTAATAAAATGTACAATGGGAGATATGCCACTCTATAAAAAAACTCTTAATTCATCGCCAAATAGGAAAAGGGTCACATATGCATTAAATATACATTTCTACATCCTTAAGGACTTCCAAGGATCAAAAAATATTCTCAGGTCATGGGTAAAGTTGTATTTCTACCCCATACCCATTTCAGATTATATTACCAATTCATTCAGCGACTCCTGTATTGCAATTAAAAATCTTCCTATTGCACATGTCACATTTAAAAATCTCATATTTATCAATAGGCTAAGTGCTTGATCCCTACTATCAGTTTTATAGGCAATAAAAAGAGGTTTTAAAAATTCTTTCCGCTCTTCTAGGAACCACAAACAATCCATCAAAATATGTGGGTCACTGCATTTTACTTGTAATCCACGTGTGCACAGACCCTGTTCGTTCGTCATTGCAGATTTTATCTTCCAATCAGCGTTACATGGGTTCAGGCCAACTCTAAATTTCAATATTATATTTCTAAGCTTCGGGTTAGGCATGGCCTCGATAAAGGGGAACATATGATCGTTAGTCCACTCGTTTACCAAGAACTGGGTGGCCGATTTGCTCTCCAAGTAACATAAAGTCTTCTTCTCGGGCCTTAGTGTTAATAATGGCACGCAGCACCTGCTTGGGAATCTGCTGCCCTAATTTCCATTGATCTGGTTCTAAGGAAAGTTTAACGCATAACTTGTCTAACTTATGTCTAGCTTTGGACGCCCAGTTAAGTTCACTTTCCTCTATTTCTCTTTTACAAAGGTTTGATATTTTGGGGGGCCCTTCTCTATTCATTCTCTGCCAGAAGTTCAATGATGCTTGCATTCCCCGAAAGTTCCAGGCTGTAAGTTGACATTCCACTCTCACAGCCTGTATCATAGTTGACGGAGGGAGAGCAAGGAGCTGTTTCACGCATTTACCCTCCTCTAAATTCCAATCCAATTTGCCACCTAAGAATAAAACCTCTGCACCATATTGGAATTGTGGCCGGACCATTGCATTAAAAGCTGATAGAATTGGCCGCAGGGAAGGGACTCCATACTTCTGCTTAAATTGTTTAAGGCCCCATACTGTAGAGAGAGCCTTTGATTTTAATGACTGTATGTGAGCCCTCCAATTTAACTTGCTGTCGAACCACATCCCAAATATTTATATTTGTCCACTTCTTCGACTCTGACCTCTCCCAGTTTCCAGTAAAAAGAGCTCTTTCTTTTACCCAGCGCCATTATTTTAGTCTTTTCTAAATTAACCGTGAGGTGTTTTTTTAGACAATAATCGTAAAAAGTGTCCAGTTTTTTTTGCAAACCCAACTCTGTCATGTCTGTTATCACTAAATCGTCAGCGTATAGTAGACATGATATATGGGTCCCCCCCCATCTTAGGGCTTAATCCCCCAGCCTTACTCAGTATATTTGGTAAGTCGAAAAGGAACAAAGAGAATAACAGTGGGGCCAAGACACAGCCCTGGCGCAGTCCATTCTTTATCTGAATTTTCTTAGATAAGGTTCCGAGTGTATCCAAAATTACCCAGGCCCAATTCAGTGAATGCATTTCCTGAATTAATGAAAGTACTGTCTTGTTGATTCCGAGCTTTGCCAGCATAATCCACAGTAGACTACGATCTACTGAGTCGAAGGCGGCTCGGAAATCAACAAAACAGCAGAACAGATTGCCTCGCACTTCCATTGCCTTTTTGCCATTGCCCATAAACTAAGGCAATGGTCTATAGTTGAGTGGCCCTCTTTGAACCCACCTTGCTCTATTGGTATCAAATTGTACTGTTCTGCTCAGGACTTCAATACACCTAACAATATCTTAGAGAATACTTTCTCCCCCACATCCAGCAGGCTTATAAGGCGATAATTCTGGGGCAGTGTGGCGTCCTCCTTTTATAAATTGGTCTAACAATGGCCCCCTTCCAACTTTCTGGGAAGATTCCAGAGGTTAAAATATTTTGGAAGGTCACATTTAGAAAGCTTGCCCACCAGTCAATATTATTTTTTAATATAATTGCTGATAGGTTATCTGGCCCTGCGGCTTTAGTTAGTTTTAAAGATCGGATGGTTTCTTTTATATTTTGAAAAGAGAAGTACAGCTTTAGTTGTTCTACATCCTTGGACCTTATTTCCAAGGTCTTCTTCATCCTCTTACCATTATACAAATTACTCAGATGGTTAACCCAATCATCTTCTCCCACTAAACACTGCATTTCCCCTTGTACGTTTCCCTCTTTTACTAATCGCCAGAATAATCTTATATTATTTGTGTTTATCACTTCTAACATTGTTTGCCAATTTTTAGATATATATTCTATTTTCCTTTCTCTCAACTTATTTTTATACACAAGTTTTGCCACTCAGAGGCTCTCCATTGCTTCCTTATCCTGTCTTTTTCTTAGCTGTCTTTCCCATTTTCGTACCCTCAATTTTAAATTCCTACACTCATTATTAAACCAACCATTTGTTCTCTCTTTTTCCTTGGGTGCGGGCCCTGATTTTACTTGCGTCCTTAGACAATTTACCACCTGCTCGATTACCTGATCGTACCATGTTAAAATTTTATCTCTTTGCTTCGAATTATCAACAGACGTATAATCAATTATCAGATTATTAACCAATTTCAGACTGTCCTCGGTTATACGGGTGGTTATGCGTCTAGGGTGTTCTATCTGTAAAGGGACCACTCTTTCTCTTTCCGACTCTTGTTCTATCTTAATTAGTAATTGTAGAGGCCAGTTGTCACTGCCTTCGCTCTGCAATACCTCAAATCGTTCTACTTCCTTAAAATACCAAGCATTTATAAAAGCATAATCAATTGGGCAATTCTGATTCCCTATGCGAAAGGTCTTTCTTGCGGGGCGGTCGGTATTCGCCCGTCCATTGGCACAAAATAGCCCTATGGATCCGAGAAACTTTGCTAGATATTTGTCTCGTGCAGAACTATCTGCTCCAGCAAAATTTGCTGGGGGAACTTGAGTCGTGGTTAATAGATCTTTAAACAGTTTATCGCTACGGGAAGGGTCCAGTTTGGGATTAAAATCTCCTAGAGTCATTATCAGTTGTGATGCTTTTGTTATACAGATGGACTCCAGATCTTTCTCTAGCAATCCCAGTTGCTCTTCATAGTCTATTATAGCTCCTGGCTGGATGTATATATTGATCACTATTATTTGTCTTCTTGCCCACGTACCACTATAGAGCTCTACCTGACTAGCTAATAGACACCTACATTTCACTTTTAACTTGGTTACTTTATTGGCTATTTTTGATGATACCAACGCAATCAACCCCCCTGAGGGGCGCCCTAAATTCATTCGTACTGCCTCTTTGGTAAGCATAAAAAAAACATCTAAATCAATAGGTGAATTGTTGCTGACAATACGTAGACTCGGGTCGCTGCTTCTGATGTCATGACACATGGCCCCTTGCCACCTAACAAACTAGATGCTATCCTGTTGAGATCAAACAGCCCTCGTGTTGCAAATTGATTCTGTGGCCAGAAATCTCAGCCTCCTCCCAACAGACCAAGATATCCAAATGGGTACTGAGACGGAATCATCTCTGGCCTTGTTGAGACCCTCCATACAACAACGTCAGGAACAATTTGCAGACCTCGGGGAGATTGTTTGATTCTTGGAATACAAAGGACTGTTCCAAAGAAGCAATGCAAGGACTGTTGAGGTTCCGGAGAGGATTGAAGTACCTAGCATGGAATTATACCTTGAGGAATGGATTAGCGCGCAGGTAGCACAAAGTGAATGAATGAATGAATATAAGATTTGTAAAGCGCGAACTTAGCCCAAGGGCATCAAGGCGCTATCTGAATCTAAATTATTTTCTGATGAAAGAGCCCATAGAGTCCAATGGCAGCCTGCTTACTTTAATATACAGTGAGATAGTAATGGCCCATACTTAGTGCAAAAGAGCCAAGTATTTTGTTTTCTTTTTTTTATCTGTGTGATACAGCAAGAACAAAACGAATTTCTTGATACAAAACGTGTTCTACGCTTTCTGGGCCCAAAGGTTATATTACTAGTCCTGGCTAAAGTTTCTTCATGAAAAAGGCTCTCATTTCATTACAAAACCTGGTGCGTTTGGGTGGATAGACAGAAAGGTGGATGCAGTACACAAGCTAAACAAGATGCCTTAATGTACGGCATAGATGCAAGAGAAGGCAAAACCAACTGAGAAAAGAGACTAAATAGAAAGGGCACCTTGTGGAATTTCACCCCAAACAAAGATCTCACAGATTCCTAAGATTCTGAAGCCAAGACCTTGAGATCTACTTGTGAGGGAGAAAATGTGGACCCAAACACTGATCCAAATCCACAAGACACCAATATGACTGCTGACAAAATGATGCAATTTGAACTCACTATGTATTTTTGCAACATTTGTGTACAAGCTTTTGGGCTTGTTTGAGCTTCTTGTTGCTTTGCTTATATTACCATGCCAAATAGTGAGCTGCAGCCTCACCGTAGACCAATAGTGCACAGTAGCACTGAGCGGTTTGAATTGGGAGAATGTAGCGTGTTTAAAACGCTCGTTTTTCTGGAAAGCAAAACCTTGATTTTAGCACTTTTATTATTTGTGTGCTGTGTATTGTATTGTGCGCATTTTTAATATTCACTTTTGCCACATGTAAAACTGATTTTAAACTTAATTGCCACTACTGCATTTTTTAAAATTGATTTCTCAATCTGCACTTTGCCAAAAAAGACAAGCATTGGCATAGCCAATAGGTCTCGCCTTTGGGGCCTTATAAGTGTTTAGGTAGAGCTATTGACTTTGCCAATGTGTTTAAGCTGTGCTGTAGAGAAGTGTGGCTGCTGTGCAGCATGCTGAAAAGTTGTAATAAAAAAGTGCCAGAAGCATTTTTGTTACCTTATATATGACCAAGAAGGCCAAGAGTCTGTGAGAGAGAGTCTGTGAGAGAGAGTCTGTGAGAGAGAGTCTGTGAGAGAGAGTCTGTGAGAGTCTGTGAGAGTCTGAGAGAGTGTCTGTGATAGAGTGTCTGTGAGAGAGTGTCTGTGAGAGAGTGTCTGTGAGAGAGTGTCTGTGAGAGAGTGTCTGTGAGAGAGTGTCTGTGAGAGAGTGTCTGTGAGTCTGTAAGAGAGTGCCTGTGAGTCTATAAGAGAGTGTCTGTGAGAGTCTGTGAGAGAGAGTCTGTGAGAGTGTGAGAGTGTGAGAGAGAGTCTGTGAGAGTGTGAGAGTCTGTAAGAGAGTGTCTGTGAGAGTGTGAGAGTCTGTAAGAGAGTGTCTGTGAGAGTCTGTGAGAGTGTCTGTGAGAGAGTGAGAGAGTCTGTGAGAGAGTGTGAGAGTGTCTGTGAGAGAGTGTCTGTGAGAGAGTGTCTATGAGAGAGTGTCTATGAGAGAGTGTCTGTGAGAGAGTGTCTGTGAGAGAGTGTCTGTGAGAGAGTGTCTGTGAGAGAGTGTCTGTGAGAGAGTGTCTGTGAGAGAGTGTCTGTGAGAGAGTGTCTGTGAGAGAGTGTCTGTGTGAGAGTGTCTGTGTGAGAGTGTCTGTGAGAGAGTGTCTGTGAGAGAGTCTCTGTGAGAGAGTGTCTGTGAGAGAGTGTCTGTGAGAGAGTGTCTGTGAGAGAGTGTCTGTGAGAGTCTGTGAGAGAGTGTCTGTGAGAGTCTGTGAGAGAGTGTCTGTGAGTCTGTGAGAGTGTCTGTGAGTCTGTAAGAGAGTGTCTGTGAGAGTCTGTGAGAGTGTCTGTGAGAGTGTCTGTGAGAGTGTCTGTGAGAGTGTCTGTGAGAGTGTGAGAGTCTGTGAGAGTCTGTGAGAGTGTGAGAGAGTGTCTGTGAGAGAGTGTCTGTGAGAGAGGGTCTGTGAGTCCAGCTCTACCAGTAAAACAGAAGCGCGAGACGGTGTGCAGTCAGCTGAGTTTTCTCCATCTTATAGTCCACTATTGTTTTCGTATCCATCTATTGAAAATGTCATAATTTGGTTTATAAGGCTGGCTAGTTTTTCAATATTGCATAGCCTAATATAAAACGCTGAAAGGAAAAATAAACAGTTTCGACTAAGCGTCATTTGGCAAACACAGCATTGTGTGTTTCTTAAAATAAAGCAGTCTAGCCGCTTTCAGTCACTAATTTACATTTACACAATGTCCTTAAAAAGAACACATGATTATTGGAATGTTATGTATTTTACACAGCGCTTTGTATCTTGCATCTGTCACTGTGAGCTTCACAAAACTGCAGATTGTGGGTCACTGTCATCCAATATACTCCTTTTATAGTCCTTGAAATTATTTTGCATTTTAACTGGTGATAAAACGCCGATGTTTGCTGCAAGATCTTATACCGCTCGCCAGGAACAGCGCCTTAAAAGCAGGCAGTGAGTCACGGCGCTGTGAATCTTTCTGCCAACAGTTTTACTATGTGTCATTTTGTTTCTAGAAAGAGTTTGTCGCTGTTCTCCAACTACATATAATGCAGTCAGCTCCTGTCTGTATTCTGACGAGACACTCTATGAAAATTAGGAGTTCCTTAGCCATGAGGCAACTGACAGAAAACATGTCTTAATGTGCTGAGTCTCATTGTAAATTGCAAGTGCAAAGATCACCACAGTTTCTTTTAACAATCTGCCTGCAGATTAACACAACTAATAGAAGCGGAAGCAAGCACTTTTAGTGGATAACGTGTGTCAATTATATAAACAACCCGTGCGTTCAACAGTGTTAACAAATAAGTTAAAAGCGTCGTGGTCTCACATGATCTATTTATTTTTCAGTTCTACCGCACCCACGAACCTTTTTTCTTTTTATTAGAAGTTGACATTGGAGGTGACAGAAAAAGCAGCTCGTAAGATTTTCAAATGAAATAGGCGCCACAGACTGAAAGTGAGTGAAGTCAATGCCTCTCCATAAAATTATAAGGGCAGGAGCAGACGAAAGAAATAAGCAACAGCTCGGGAGGGGGGAAGAACAGAGGCAAGAAGCAACAGAGGGGAGGGGGAGGGTCGAGGGATAGATAAACAAGCACCAGAAAATGTCTACGGTCTGAGGCGGCATTGGCTTAGTCGGAAGTGAATTGCTCCTTGAAGAATTCACATCAGATGCTTCCGAAGTTAAGAATAACAAGCTAACGAGGAGGGAGGGGGAGAAGGGAGGGGGTTGAAGGGAGGGGGTAGTGAGAGCAGACAGCAAGGTGGTGGAGGACCATGATTCACGCGCCGGAAGGCTTAATGAGCCATGACAGAAGCGCGTGCTGTGCGCGTAACCGCACACTGTGTGCCACGGAAAAAGCTGTGGTCGCACTTTTAAAACCCCACAACTAAATGTCTCGCCAGACCAGCGCAAGCGCTGGATCAGGGCGAGACCTAAAAAACGAAAAACGAAAAGTAATTCAGATATAGCAGACATCTGAACTCTTCTTTCTTTGCGCACTTGTCACTTTAGAGTAGCAGTCTTCTGCTACTCTTCCGGGTGGGCTTGAGGTAGACAATAGAGGCCGCCATCTTAGGCAGGCAGCGCTCTAGTTGCTACCGGGGAATGCTCATTAATAGGCGCGCTGCGCGGACGCGCCGCTGGCGCGCCGAAGCCAGCCATACTGCCTGTTTGTTTGCGGAGGTGCCTGGCCCAGGTCTCTCCTACAGCCACAAGGAGCTGCATGCTCTTCGCTATTGTGGCGGTAAGTGTGCTGGCGGGTGGGCTATCAAAGATGATTTGCATCTGACCTGTGAAAACTGTAATTTCTGCTTACATACTAAAGGGACTAATCCCCCATTTCAGGGTCCTCGAACTTCTAACACTACTAGAGAGCGCATCATTCAGGCTGCATTAATCAATGCTCGTTCTATGGCTAAACACGCCCAGTAAATTTTTGAACTGCTCTCTGATGAACAATTGGATTTATTCTTTATTACAGAAACATGGCTCAGCGAGTTCTCTAATCCTGCCATTGAATTCGCTATTCCAAGGGGGTATAAGATCTCCAGGGCTGATCGTAAAACGGGAAGAGGGGGGGGGGTGTTGCCGTTGTGTTCATAGACAATTGGACCCTCCGGCGGGGCGAGGTCTTTACAGTTGGAGAAGGAGAGGCGCTTGACTTCTCTATTATCATCTCGCCGCATTTTACGTTGGGTGGCATCGTGGTCTATCGACCCCCTGGCCCCTCTGGAGCTTTTCTAAAAGCGCTTGATGAAATTGTTGTTCCTCAAGCTTTGCAATTCCCTACGTTTCTTCTCCTTGGGGATTTTAACATTCACATTGATTGTGTAGAGGGTAGGGATACTAGGGAGCTATATGACTCTTTGAACATTGCCCAACTTACTCAATGGGTTAATGCCCCTACGCATCAGGGAGGGCATACTTTAGATCTGGTCTGTTGTAATTTTCCCTTATGCGTAAACGTACCCCTCCAAGTAACATGGTCCGATCATTTTCTGATCAATTTCTCATGGACCATTCAGGTGCCTCATGCTCCTAGCAAGCAGGTTCAGGGGAAGCCCATACATAAAATTGATCCCTTGGCCTTATGGTCAACCCTGATAGACTCCCGTCCTCCCCCTCCTACCAGCTTGGAGGGAGCGGCGAAAAATTTTGAGAGCTGGATTTCACAGGCAGTGGAACAACTAGCTCGGCCCGGTTCTGCAAAGCGGGTTAGAATCTCTCCACCCAAACCCTGGTTTTCAAAGGAGCTTAAAGAGCAAAAAAGATATTGCAAAAAACTAGAACGGATTTGGAGTGTGGCCTATTGCCCTCTTGCTAAAATAGCACTTAGAAAGGCCCAGAAAGGATACTACGCTTCCATAAACCTCGCCAAAAGTCAGCATTATGCTGAGCGTATAGCCCAGTCCCGTAATAAAGCCAAGGAAATTTTTTCCATTGTGCAAAGCTTTGTGACCCCTAGGGCAGAGGAGATATCACTACCTCCGTCGGCCATCTGGTGTGAGAAACCTTCGAGTTTCTTCATTGATAAAATTCAGTCGATACAAGCTAGTTTTGATGTCTCCAACTCTGACCAGGAACTGCCTATCCTGCTGAACATGGCCAGCCGTAGTCATGATGTTTCTAATTCATCATTCTCCTTGTCTGAATTTTCTGCTGTTGCTCACCAAGACTCACTGACTATTTTGAAATCACTGAAATCTGGCTCGCCAACTGACCCTTGTCAGGTCCGCCTGCTGGCTGCTGTGGCAGAAGTTGTTAATCCAGAAGTTAATTCCCTCATCAATTTGTCCATCCAATCTGCCACAGTTCCGCCTGAATGGAAGCAGGCCAAACTTCTCCCACTGCTTAAAAAACCTTCTCTCGACCCGGCAAACCCTGCCAACTATCGCCCCATTTCCCTCCTTCCAGCTGTAGCCAAGGTATGCGAAAAGGCGGTCTTTAAGCAGCTGGCCAATTTTGTAGAGACTTCAGGATCGTTGCATCCTGCTCAGTCAGGGTTTAGAGCTACCTATAGCACGGAGACGGCGCTTGTGGAAATATCAGAAGCCATTAGAGAATGCTTGGATGGGGGCGGGAGAGCGGCTCTGATTTTATTGGACCTCTCTGCCGCCTTCGACACGGTGCCACACTCACTGTTACTAGCGCGCCTCGCAAACATTGGTATCGTCGGCCAAGCGTGGGACTGGATTAAATCATTTTTGGTAGACAGATCACAACAAGTGTGGCTACCTCCTTTTTCATCAACCCCACAAAAGGTGACTACTGGAGTACCTCAGGGTTCTACCCTGAGTCCCCTCCTTTTTAATGTATATGTCACCCCTCTGGTCTATCTGGCTGAGGAGCTGGGAGCAAAAATCATCGCCTATGCAGATGATACCCAGCTCCTCTTCACTTGGAAGGACTCAGATATCTCTCCAACGAGAGCAAAAAACTGTCTAACAGCCGTTTTTAAATGGCTTGCAGCCACCCAGTTAAAGTGCAATGAGGAGAAGTCCGAAATCCTCTTATTTGGCTCCTTTCCCCCACAGTTCAGGGAAGCCCTCTGGCCGCCAGAATACCCCCTCCCCAGTTCCACGGGACAGGCAGTTAAGAACGTGGGCGTTTGGTTTGAGGAAAATCTCAGGTTCTCTACGCAAGTAAAGAAACTGGCTGGCCAATGCTTTGGCACATTGAAGTCCCTTAGGAAGTTTCTTCCTCTATTACCCAGGACTGCTAAGGAGATGGTCACGCGCGCTCTGATCCTTAGCTGCCTTGACTATGCCAATGCACTTTATATTGGCCTACCAGGATACCAGCTCAAGAAACTCCAAGTAATACAGAACGCTGCGGCCAGAGCTCTGATGGGTATCCCGGGCAGGTCTAGCGTAAAACATCATTTGCGGGATCTGCACTGGCTCCCAGTGGCCCAAAGAGTCAAATTTAAGGCTCTCACGATGACCCACTCAGCCCTTTATGGATTAGGGCCCCTCTACTTGAGGAAACGGTTTGGCTTTTATACTCCACAAAGGCATCTGCGTTCCGCTTTACAGTGCCTAGCTTCGATCCCTCGCTTCCGGCGGCTAAGAATTGGAGGTAGCTCTTTATCCTTCAAAGCGGCCGAAGCTTGGAATTCTCTCCCCCTTGAACTGCGCAGCATTCACGACCCTTGCCTGTTCAAGAAAAGACTAAAAGCCCTGCTGTTTATTTAATCGGTTATCTCTCCCAGTTCCTTACAGTTCTCAATATTGGCCTTTCGCGCCGGGACACTCATGAGTAGCCGCGCGCGCTATAAATCACTGTAACATAACGTAACATAACAGTATAGTGTGAGTATGATAACACAAATTGACAAAGAAAATGGGAATGTGATTGCGGACCAGTACAAAGAAGAATTCCCCAACATAGCCGCCACTACATTGAACACAATGTTCTATGAGTGATCTATGGATGCTTTTTATGTAGACTCATGTTTTGCAAGGTGTGGTTAGTCCATACCAAGCCTTGGTAAAGTTTATTAATGATTTATTGTTAAAGGCCACACGGACACCTACAGGCTGTAATGCCATTTTAAGCTTACATTCTAGCATAAGAGCATAACACAATCAATCCACTTCCACTCAATCAGGAAGGGCAATGCACGGGCCAGGGACTTTAGTGGGCATATCCATACAATACTAATCAAATGTAAATGGCTATGAAACCTGAAATAAATGTATATCATGGAATGTAAGGGGAATGGGAAACCCACTCCAGAGATAGAAAATTCACGGCTATTTAAACAGATGTGTTATGAACAATGCCTGTCTCGTGTAAACATGGCCTGCCTTCTCGAAACTCACTCGTTGGGACTGGAAGACAGTAGTAGACTATCAAACAAAATATACTCGTCATAAGCAAGAGGAGTGCTACTATAGCTCAAGTTCACTATTTGAGGAACATCAGATTAAAATTGATCCAGAAGGCAGATATGTGATATTGAAGAGCTTGCTGAATGGCGATCCATTGGGAGTAATATGCATATATGAACCAAATACTTCAATGGTGGCATCCATGGGTATGATACAAACATAAATACTGTCAATGTGCATGTACCAATCACAGGTGGAGGATTTCAATGGTGTTTCTGATGTATATCTAGACCACTGCGTGGTAGTACTGTACCGAACGAGTCAGGCAGCACTTCAAGTTATCTATGCAATTGAAATTTGATTGATAACTGGTGGCTGCACATTTGCGAGATGTTGAATGTTCATTTCGGTCTCTAGTGCATTACATGATTCGGGTTCGGTGGAGTACTTAGGACGCACGTGCTCTGAACCACAACCCTCTGCTGACACACTTGTTGTATTGATGATAAAACATTGTGGGGATTACAGGCCACCTTGCTGAAGGCTAAACCCGTCAGAAGTCGAATGAGGGACCACATGAAGCAATACTTTTACAACAATGAGGATTTAACTGGCAGTATAATTATTGAATAGGAAGTCTTTATGGTATAGGAATCATATGCATCAAAATAGCTAAAGGGGGTAAAATCGACTATTAATAGAGAAATCGCTCAACTGATGGACACTTTAAAGGAGTTCACAAATAGAGTAGTGACAAAAAGAGAAGCTGAGAAGTAAGGTGACCACCTCACCCCATGTCAACACGTGCTGTTTCCAGTTCTCGGGCTTTAAACCAACAACTCATTGGTATCAGTTGTATTATTATAATTATCTCGATTGAAGCAAACTAAGAATACAACACCCAGGTTGCCACAGTAAATTCCAGAACTGGATACAATTCTGGGAAGACATGGAGTGAGGGGGCACCCTCCTTAAAAGTGTATTTTGACAGTAAAATCTGAGTACAGGTCTTCTGCGGAACGCATACAGCTGTTTGACTACAGGGAATATATAGCAAAACAATTTAGTGAGAGAGGTTAGGAAGGTCATCTCCTGTCATGGGTAACCCATAAGGAGTGTACATGTACTCCTTTAACAGCACTTAAGTCTTCCAGTGCCTCCGTGGTTAGCTACCAAAGTGCAGCAAAAGAAAGATTATGAATTACTATAAACGTCTCTACTCAGAGCCTCATAGTTTTTCCTAAAACGAATACGTAAATTACATATGACATTTAGGGCGAAAAAAAAATATCCACAGTTCAAAGAGAAGCACTGATGGCCTGTTAACTCTGGTTAAACCCAGAAAGGCAAAAACTGATTTGGCACCTGCAAAGCTACAGCTAGTGATGGGCTATCCTTTTAATTGTGTGCAACTCACGGCACATTATTGGCCCATTACTAATTTGCAATGCTTATGGCTGCACACACATGATGTGTGTTGCCTCCCACTATCAGGGAAGCTATGATAATAGCCCTAACAAAGTTTCACAGGGTCCCCCTTAGAACTGGTTCTTCTTGCTCACTCTCAATGCTTCATTTGGATTGTAAACTCTTGGGTAAAATACTATGCAACCAGGTTTTCAACATTATTGCCTGGTTTGGTACACACAGACCATTAGGGCTTTGTCTCAAGCAGGAACACATCAACAAACATAAGACACCTATTACATGTACTGAATAGCAGTGACACAGACGTATGTCTGCCAACTGTAGTGCCCATCAATATGGAGAAGACGTTCAGTAACCTGCATAGGGATTATTTGTCTGTGCTACAAGAGATGAGTTTCAGGTGACAAATGGTGGCATGGATTGGATTAGACTGAAGTACTGAAGCCTAAAAGGCAAGAGTGAAAATTGGCCAAATAATATCTAATTCATGGCCAATGTGCCGTAGCATGCTCCAGGGAAGGCCACTGTCCCCATCCTGTCCGCTTTGGCGATGAGTTAAACTTTCCAGAGATTCAATACATGCGAAGTACGATGGAAGGCAATCCAATATTAAGATAAATACTTGTAACCCACATAAAAACACTATTCCCCTAGATTAAAAGCACTATTGGTTCTCCTTCGTAAGGACACAACAATGGCATATGCTCCTGATTTACCACTCTGGTGTATACCCAGATTTGCAGTAATAGCTGACGTTTTTGACACATTTGTGTGGACAAGAGCTGGCATTTTAATATCAGGGGACTTGTTTGCCGGTGACGGACTACAAACGTTTCAAAGTTTGCAACAAACTTATCCCATCACGCAGGGCAATTTTGAATCTTTGGTTCATAAATAAGTCTATCGAAGGGAACTTGAGTATACAAATCTGTATATCTGTACATGTCGTTCTGGCTCTGGTCTGCACAAAGGTGGTAGCAGGAAATCAGTGTCTCAATTATATTAACCTCAGTTAAATTAAACTCAAATCTCTACAGAGGCTTAGGTAGAGGACACAGACAACCTGACTGAAAGAAATTGGTAATTGGCACCAGGACAGCCTAAATTGGTGTCTAGGAATGAAGATTTAAATTGATTAAATATAACATATTGCCGCCACACATTGCAGTTGCTTAGTCGATAGCCCAGAATTTTGCTACTGCTTGCCCAAGATGCCAAGCAAGAGGTGCAGATTTAATTCATATGCTATGCACATGTCCATCTGCATCACACGTCGATCTAAGGTTGCTGAATTGATTGAACACCTGACGGAATACAATTGTACACAAATCCAGAGCTTGCTTGTTAGGCTTACTGGTTTGAACCAAAAAAAAAAAAAACTTGAATGCAGATTTACTGACCTGGCCCCAATACTTACCGAAGGACAGCTAGCTTATGTTGTGGAAATCCGAGGATGTCCCACAGGTGACATAGCTGGACATGGACAGAATAAACTGTCAGGAAACTTATATACTAAATAAACAACTGTGCCCCACCAACATACTTAAGCTTATATGTGCCTTGTGATATTGATAATCTCATGTTGTATCCACACTCTCGGAAACAAATTGCTAAAATGGTTATTTGAATGTGACCATAGTTATACTTTATTACCGTTTGTAGATCATAAGGGCTGCCTGTGCTAATCTTTCTCAATGTTGATGGATTTTATTGTTTTCCTGTTTCTATGTCAAATTCGTAGTAAATGACATGTATCTTCATGTTGTATGACAACACTGATTCCTGCCCATGTCAGAGGGTCTTGAATGCTATAGCTTGGAATACTTGTGTCTCTAGGAAAGCTTATTTTAACAATCTACCTACCGAGCTGCTCGGTTGGGCTCAATATATGAAAAGCATTGGCAAAGCCACTAGATCTTGCCTTCATATTAAGAACATTCAGTTGTTGGCTTTGACATAGTTTGCCTGTGACGTATTAATAAAGAAATGTAAAAATGTAAAGGGAAATGCTTGCCAAACCCTAATTTACTTTCCACAGGATTCAGTCATTTGCTCCCTAAATGTGAGCATTGGAAGGCTACAAATCAGTCAGTCAAATGTCTTATAAAGAGCCTATGCTCCAGGGGATAAACATAATAAGAGGAAGGCAAGCCACCGAATGAGAAGCAAGCAAATGAGAGTGATAATAAAGCCAAGCAATGGGCGTACTGTAAGCCCACGGTAAGTTCGCAATAGGTCTGTAGCAAGAAGACAGCTTGAGCTGTCTGGTAGGCTAGACCTAAAAAAAGAAAAGAAAACATATTTAAGAAATGGATACAATTCAAGGGAAATGAATTAATGACAGCAGCAGCAAAAGGAAACTACTTCTGTAGTGCCTAGAAGGCACTATCTATAGGTCGTTTCTAAAAGGCAGGTCAGTGAGTTGAGCTGGACTGCAGATAACAGTTTTCCTTAGTTTAGATAGTTTCTCAGCATTTACACCTGCTTACTGTGCCTTGGTGTAAAGGTTTTGCTGGGTGGTTTGTCTGTGCAACTACTATGTACCTGTGAGCTCAGGAAGAACATGTTCTAGGAGCAGCCAGTGCAGGATGTGCTGAAGGCTAGATGAACACAGTTTGGCTAAGGGGAGTTAAGGAGGGAAGAGCTGAGCAAGACAGCAAACAGATTGCGCTGAAGACTGGAAGTAGCTGTGAACAGATTCCCACAAGAATCTCATGGAGGTAGTCTTAAGACAGAGGTTAATTTAAATAATCTTTTCCAGGCTCTTTCTCCTGCCAGTAACGAGAAATGTCCTAGATGTCTGTTACCCTCACCAGGATCTCAATCAGCATTCATTACAACAATGTGCCACTGCAAGGTGAAACGAGGACCTCTCATCATAGGATAACTACCAACCAAGCAGATATGAAGGACAGAACAAGTCAGAAAATGACTGTTGTCAGGAGGAGACTGAAAACCGCTGAGTTCCCAAAAACCTATAACAGGTATAGAAAATGGGATGGTTCTACTGAAAAAATACATGCAGTGTCTTCTACAGAGTACTAACAGGTTTTATAGGGGACCGCTCTCCGTCATGAGCCTGGAAAATCAATGAGTGCCACATCTGCTACAACATGTAAGCTAAAGGATGAATTTGATTAATTAAACAAGTGACAAGAAGCCATAACACAAAAGTATTAGCTAGGCTCAACTTATCCTCGGTGAACCAAGAGATTGAGAACCCCTTTCCTAATTACTCTTGTTGGATGGCAGACCCAGGAGTCTGTACAAAGGGTAAAATCATAGCACCCCTTCTCGGGAGTCACAGTTTGCACCTAAGCAACAAAAATGTGAGACTAAGTGCCTGTTGCTGCATTTCACTTAAATCTCAAGGAAGCAATTATCCGAGTAAATCTACACCATACAGAATAAGTGTATAAGCCCACTGATTTGATTAAAGTAGTCAACACAATATTTACACATCTCCTTTCGACAGATTAAAAAGTCTACAACCACATCTGATAGATCAGACCAGTCAAAATGTGTTAATGACAGACAGTAGACACTGTGAGGAGCCCAACTTATCCTGTAAAAAAATTAATTTAAAAAAAAACAAAACACAAAAAACAAAGGCTAATGTGACATCTTACTGTGAGGTGTGGTGGTTCTACAGTGGAATGTAGGGCGATTCCACACTGGGATGTATGTTTTTGTACTGGCAATCTCTTGGAGTCAGTTAGACTTATTTTGCAGGTGGGTGAGGAGTGAATATTAAAGCTAAAGATATTCACTCAACTCAGGTGCGCAGCTTCTCTTTTACACTGGCGACAAGAGTTCTACACCCCAACACACCAGTGGGATACGCGTTCTGTTTGCAGGAAGGTTTGGATGCACAGTATGCGGTGCTAGAAGAGGCATTTAAGAGTGAAGAAGATGAGTGAAAGTACTCCAGGCGTTAAGGGGGCAGCAGTGTAGTGAGGAATAATTCAATATTCATCATATGTCTTCATTGTTTCACCACCCACTGTCTCCATCTGTGTTTGTAGGAATAGGATGCAGGGAACCCAACCAGCTAACATCCTTGTGTCATGGTCATAGCAACACCCTTTCCAAGAAGCAAGGAAGTTGACTGAGCAAAAGAGCGACCTTGACACGCAGTGTGTGGGACATCATATGTCTGCATCTTTAAGCTCAACAGTCATCTTAAAGGACTGTGAAAGGTGGTTTGTCTGGTTTAGCGGACGAATGATTGGTAGAAATTGTCACATTCAACCTGTAGCAGACTGAAGCTACTTAAATGGTGGCGCTCCATATTAAAAGCATGCAACACTCATCTGGCAGTTTGTGACAGCATTTTCACTTTATCGGTACGGTTAGAGGATTTCGGACGAGCTGTCAAGGGAACTTGGCCAAGGGGCTTGTAGAAGTATCTTCCTGGAGTGCTCACCTTTCTTTGTTTGTACAGAGTACGGTGACAGGAACACCCTTGGTAGTGATTCACTGTGATCAAGTGACTGGGATGTGCATATCTGACTCTTACTTGTGCTCCATACATAGCAGTAATGTGCACACCTATTTTTCTGGGCGTTACTTTCAATTAGTCAGGGAAACACATTTTATTTTCAGAGCTCTAATATGTCATTAATGATTTCATTTTCTCTTGTGGTTAAGTTCTCTGAAATCTTTGATGCAATTTAGAGGTGCTTAGTTATTTTGTAAAGGCCATCACTGAAACTTTACAGATGTACAAAACGCCATTCTCCCACAGTTCTTCCTTAGTCCTTCACCCAGGAGGTAAAAAAAGGATTACACAAGAGTTTGTGGGATGAAAATTCTCTTCTTTTACATTGTCTTGAGGTGAGGAAGAAGGACAGGAAATACTGGACTCCTTACCAGAGTGAGAGCAAGAGGCTGCAAGGGGGGTGAATGAATATGACAAGATCAGTACTATGTCAGAGCAATATCATTTTGGGCGAAGTGTTCAAAATGAATGACAGTAGAAGAGTTTTTCACAGCACTACAGAAGTTGGCTGTAATTTCTGGAGCCATAACAGATGAGAGGGTAAGTAATACATGTTTAAGTTAATTGTAGGTGAAAGGAGATTTTGAGAAGTGTGGTTGAAGGACGAAACATCTGAGTGAAGTTCTGTAGGTAGCCAAAAATGTGGAGCACAAGATGTAGTGCACTGAAAAGGAAAACAAGTTCAAATGGCAGTTTTTCTGGTGTGGACAAGTAGGACATATGGGGGACAAGTAGGATATATGGAGCACAGTAGAGTATCCGTACTGGAAGGTCGTGTGCAGTAAGTGTGGTTAAAAGGAGTTTCTAACAAGCAAAGAAAAGCGAAAGCATCAGAGAGGTGTGTGATGAGAATGTTTTGCCATTGTGTGACAGGGGCAAGGGAATCTCTTCTGCGAGAGTGGAATTAGATGGCATGGAGTAGGTGATGATGTTTGACTCTTCTATATGTTTGACGATCATTCTTGAAGTAGTATATAAAGAAAATTCTGGGAAGGTCAAGTTACAGTAAGATGAGAGGGCATTTTCAATGCATGGTTTTAAGGATAAGAGGAGGCTCAGGGTAGGAAAGATATATATGTCCGTCAAGTTCTTTGACTGACCGACAGATATGTCAGTCAAGGGCAATAACATCTTGAGCTGGCCTAATCAGAAACATTTGGGGGTGTGTCTGGATCCCAACATGAAACCATAGGTCCAAGCTAATGAATCAGAGGAAATTGATGAGGGAAACAACATAGTGAAGCTGGAGTAAAAATTGTTGAGGTTGAAATTTGCTCTGGATTTGGGAAAGAATTCTTCAGTTTTTCAAAATTTAGGATGACTATAGTCTTATGTTTGTAGGATCAAGTTAAATCTGGTAACTGTACTATTTGTGACTACATTTAGATTATCTTGAAGTATGTAAGAAGCAGTATGGGAGGAAATAGGTTTAAGGAGGTGAGAGTGATGGTATCCACTGAAGCAACTGAATGGCTGGATCACATAATAATGGCAAAGAAGAGCAATGGTGGCATGAGACTCTGTGTGGATCTCACAGGATTAAATAAGGCTTTAGTAGATTATACATTTACAACACTGAAATAGGCAAGGATATTCACCACACTAGGTCTTCCATCTGCGTATCATCAGGTTAGACTGTACGACAATTCTCAAGATCTTACTGCTTTTATTATGCCAACAGGAGTCAACAAGTTCAGGGGGATGTTGCTTGGGCTTGTCTCTGTGGCATCAGTCATTCAAATACTAAGATAAGAGTAAGGGATGTTTGGCAAAGCCTCTGTACCATGAATGGAAGAAGTGGGAGAGGTGGAAAAGTGTAGGAGTATATCCCTGACCAGTTTATCCGTAGTGCATTGACCAAGGACGGTGGGTGTGAGAGCCTGGAGGAGAAGTTTGGGCATTTTGCATTTTTAGCAGTGACAAACAGTCTATGTGGGGGAACCCCCAACGGTGGAAGGATGAGAGTAGAACTTGGCAGTGGAGTTCCCACTGGTGTACTTGTTTATGCATTCTGCTGAGCAGGTCTGCAAAATTGTTGTCCACTCCGGGTATGAACTGTATGAGGAGATGGACTCCTTGATGTATAGCCCACCGCCAAATGCTGTGACCTAGAGCAGACAACTGCTAGGAGTCTGTGCCACCCTCCTTTTGTAGGTAAAACATGGCAGTTGTGTTGTCTGTTCTCACTAGAATTACCCAGTGTTCAACGAGGGGAAGGAATGCATTGAGGGCTAGCTGGAAAAAACATCAGACACATCCATTTCTTATCAACACTCATACAGCAGTGTACGACATAACCATACCTCCGATGCAAGGTCACAACATTAATCAAATTACCCATTCCTACCAGCTCCCCCTGCACAGAGCAATGCAGCATTAGTGGCCTGCAGTGTCAGCTGCGCTCCGTCAGCGGATCAACAGGAAGGTGCTAGGTGGGTATGATGTTTGCCTCCAGTGGGTCCTGGAGATATCTGACCTGTGACCCTGTATGGGCGTATTCAAAAGAATTTATCAAAGGGGGGGCCCCATATGTCTTGGGGCCTGGACGTTGGGCGGGGGACTATTATGGTGTATAGATCATGTTGCTCATTACAATAGGTTAAAAATGCCAGCCACAACACTGCGATTCTCAGGTCGGTGGGCATCTCATAGTTGTTCAGGGTCTGTCCATAGTTCTTCTGTAGTACGATATCCATGCCTCAGTGGACCCAGATTCATAAATATTTCACAGATTTGCTGCACAACTCCATGGGGAAGTCGGAGGTGAAGTGGATTGTGCTGGCGGAAAAATCTGTGACTTACTCCAGTTAATGGAGAATCCCACAGTGCCCTGAATCGTATGAATTCCCCGAGTATCACACTGAGACATTCACTGGGGTTTCTGAGGTACAGGGTCATGTTGTCCACGTAGAGATACATATGTGCTGGGTGGTGTACCTATGGGCATAAGTTGTGTACTACTTCCCAAGTTTAGCTGGCAATGGTTCAAGGGCCAGGGCGAAGAGAATAGATGACAAGGAGCATTCCTGCATCGTCCCCATTATTAACAGCTAATGGGAGGTGAGTAACAATTTTTGATTCATATTCTAGTAAACGGTGTATCACAGAGCAACTTAATCCAGTCATCTTGCCCGGGAAGCCCATTCCAAGCACAATGGTGAATAGGTAGTCCTATTCTAATGAGTCGAATGCCCTGAAGGTATCAAATTTTTTTAAAAAGCCAGCAGCGTCTAAGTCAGGGTCTAAGTCTTGTATCATCCGAAGGTGACGTGGATTCTTTGGTGGAATATAGTGTAGTATAATATGTGTGAAATATATGCAAAATCTGTGCTGTGTTCTGGTGCGGTGTACCCCGTCGTCCACAATGTGGATGATAATGTTACCTGCCCAGAGGCATTTAATTATATTTGCCAGTGCCATCCCAGGGCGTTTTCCCTTCTCTAAGGATAGATATCTAGCGTATTTCCCTTGCAGTTTAGGTTTCCTGTCCGCAGTTTCCAAATATTTGGTGAGTTTATCTCTGAGCCTCGCCTGCGCCGTGGCAGTGCTGGTCAATGAAAGTGTCCCTCTAGGTCCTTTAGTTCGAATTCCAGACTGGTTAGTTGTGTACACAGGGATTTCAAGATCCCATGTTGCTTAGTAATGTAATCACCTGTAATGGTACTAAAACTGTGCCCATAATCGCCACCGACCCCACATTATGCTTGAAGCAATTTTCAAGGGCTTCTCACACCTCAGCAAGGCTTCCGCATTATCGCCATCCCGCCTCCCAGGCCGCCAACTCGAGGATTCACAGGCCCACTGGCAACGGGGATTGATCGGATAAGGTGCGAGCTAGGTGTTGTATGCCCCCAACCTAGATGCTTATGTCCCTGGTGGACACCAGAAGTCCAACTGGGAACACATGTCATGGACTGCGTAGTAGTAGTTGTCCTCTTGCAGCTCGGTGTTTTTCTGTCTCCATACGTCCACTAGAGAAAGGTCTTCCATGCTAATCCTTAGCCATTTGGTGGACTGTGTTCCTCCCCCGAGGGCGGCTCGAGACCTATCCAGGGGGATCATAGAGAGTACAAT
The DNA here is from genome assembly GCA_963921515.1 of Calotriton arnoldi. Classification (NCBI taxonomy): domain Eukaryota; kingdom Metazoa; phylum Chordata; class Amphibia; order Caudata; family Salamandridae; genus Calotriton; species Calotriton arnoldi. Next base: position 295,791 of record CAWUFW010003088.1, read on the forward strand.
TAAAATTGCTACCCCATAGCAACTTACCCGTGATAAGGGATCGTGCCTTTCTCCATACTATGTCAAAGAAACCTGGGCTGTCGGTGCTAGGGTCATAGCAGGTCACCACTGTAATTGAGGTCGTTCCCAGTCTGCCCCATAAAATTATGTAGCGGACTTGTCAGTCAGTAAAGGACCCCCTCCGTGGAGAGGGGGAAGTCTTGCTTGATCAGGACAGCTACACCTTGGGCATACAAGGAATACGAGGACAGACTGATGTGTTGCCCATATTTTTGCGAATGCGGGATCCATATGTGGGTCAAAGTGTGTCTCTGCAGTAAGGCCATGGAAACATTATGTCTGACCAAGAATGCCAGCATCTGTCTCTTTTTGTAGGGGTTCCCCAGCCTCCGCATATTTCAGGTCACACACGTCACGGTTGCGCTTCTTCCATGATCAGGTGGTGCCATGGCAAGGAGTTAGGCAATCACATGGTAACTTTTGCATCGCTATGTGGGGCATGTAGGATGTGAAATCAAGCATGCCACTGCTGACGATGAGTGTACTAAAAAGTGTACGTGTCTGTAACCAAAATCCTTTCCACCCTAACCCACTCATACCGATGGCCCAATCCCATCAGGACATTGCTCATATTTTAGTCCCCGCTATTAAACCTCCCCATATTCAACCTGTGTGAAACATACCAACCCGGGATAGAAGCAAACAATGTATCAGTATGTGTAGTACCCCAGGGTGTCACCAGAAATGCCAACTGGGTTCCCCCACAGACCGAGGTCATGGGTGTCAAGGGTAGACTGTTTGTTATGCCTGTGAAGTGTATAGTGGAGCAACCAGAAACCAGCCCGCTCTCCGACGAGCAAGACCATCATGTAATAGTCAGCCAGATGGACCAGTAATGAAGAGGATGGGGTGCGTGACTGACAGTGATTATTGTAGCACTGGGCCTTCGTATCATTTCAAGTCACTCAATATGCATGATGCGTCGTCCCCATCCCTGGTTGCGTGATTCTGCCAAGTCTTGCGGGTTAGATGCTTTAGGACACAACTGCCTGTTGAGGGGTCTGAAAAATATGCCTAACATTGTGCGTTACCCTCAACCGGGCTGGAAATAATATTGAATAGGGTATGTTGGCCTTGAGCAGCTGTAGTTTGATGGGTAGGAACTTCCTTCTGGCCTCCGGGACGGCGATAGTGAAGTCTGGATATAATGCAGTGTCATAGCCATCAAAGGATAGCTTCCCTTTTTCCCTGGCCAGACAGTGTGTCATGTCTTGATTGCGGCAGTTCAACAAGGGGGCAATTAAAGAGCTGCGCCGGGACCCCCAGGAGAAGGTCTCGCTATCAGGGATCTATGCAACCCCTACTCCTCCAGCAACTGGGAGAAAACGTCTGTGCGAAGGTTCAGAGCAACAGTTGCTCCACATATTCCTCCCTCGCCAGGTATTGGCATATTCTGGTTCACCAAGGATGCAGATGTTATTTCGGCAGGATCTTGCCTCCAAATCCTCGTTTTTGGCATCAATGACGCAGAGGACCTTTTCCACGTTCTGTAGTGTTTAATCCTTTGTGGTGAGGGAGTCCTCTACCAAGGAGATCCGCTGTATTGCCTCAGTGGGGCGGTCCTCATGTTTATCAAGTTTCCTGGTGATAGTGTCCATGGGGGATGTGAGTGCATCGATTTTAGAGTCGATGGAGTCCAGGCTCTTCTGCATGACCTTCAGCAGTGTCGTCATTTCATCTTCACCAGACCCCGTCTCAGAAGGAGCATCAGTATCATCTATCGCCAGGGAGCCCTGAGCCAACATTCTGGGGCCTCTACGGGGCTCGAAGGGCATCCTCGACTGCTGATTATCTAATTTTCCCATTTTAAGGAGAGTCGCCCTGCTTATCCAGGTTTGAGGGGCCCTCTGGTGGTTGAGGTTGTCAGGCTCAGCTCACTCCAACTGCCCAGTAAAAGAAAAATGCACGCAGTGTAAGGCTCACCTGGGGTGTCTTGAGTGTCAACTGTTCGGTCTCCACTCTCCTGTTGGTCGGGAGGTAGGGTCTCCGGGCTGTCCCCTTTTCCAGGGTGGGCCTCTCAGCGGAAATAGAGCAGGGTGGGAGAGCCGCCTCACTTCAATATCTAGCTATCCATTTCCTCAAGCACTAAACTCTAGGTGGCACAGAAGGGTTCTTCATACGCGAGGGGAGCAGCCCTGGGAACCCCACAGTGCACCCGTAGCGGATTCCGCCTTCGCCCCGTCTAACACTACATTCGTTCTTTTCCAAATTGCATCTTGTATTTAGTTACAGAAGACAAAGATTTCACCATAAGTCAGTGACGTTAAAGTTTATCTTCTCTGCATAAGATTCATCCCTCTAGCGGAGGTGCATCTGTTTAACAGTTTGCGCGACGTCCCCTTTTGTTATGGAACTTGCATGAACAATTTCAAGTTCTAACCTGGTGGGTTTGCACGACTCCCTTTATCAGCTTTCACAATTAGCCGCATTGTTTTTTTTCGTTCTCTGCAGCCACGACACTTAGCACACGTTAGCTGACAACCACGGGAGCCACACAAGAGAGCACCAGCGTGTACGCTGATGTCGCTCCTTATCTTCGCCCTGCCCAGACCGCTCGCTGTCTTGTGGCTGAGAGGGAGTACAGAGATACTTTGTATCGTGAGTGGTAAGTTCAATGTGCTGCTGCTCGCTTTTTGAAACATGAATTGTTTGACACAATAGAACATTTTTGACTGTTGGTTAGATACACTTCATGTTTCCTCACAGCTCATTTGGATAAATGTAAACAAAGGGCTGTCCCACTCTGATTATGTTGATTAATTCTGCATAATTGGGGAGTACTCTATAATCATTGATCATAGCAATACATTTTTTTTGTCTTATATGTTGGCCTATAATGTATGTTTTGGCTTTCTTGCAACCCATTCTATTGGAAGGGATTTTTTTATATTGTGATGCCGCATATAAGGATTTTCTGATTCATTGTGGGAGAGTCAACTGTTGTAGTGAGTCATTTGCTCTTGGTACCTACTGTGAGTTCACTTACTCACAGGCGGCATTCTTTTTTTCAGAATTACGATGGATACTTATCCACCCCAGACGAGGAGCCAACGCGCCTTCACAATAGAATTATTTTGTTCGCCCGTGCTTGGGGCGAACACTTGCACGACTCCAGGTGAGCCTATGCATGAGAGAGAGAGATAATAGTTTTTAACAACACATATTAGGCTTTAATTGTTAATATTCTTAAACAGGTTGCCCCTCCTACACCTTTTATGTCCTGATGAAGACCCACATACAAGGTTTACAGTTACCTCTTCGCTTTTGGGTTGAAATGTCGACATTTACTTAGCCTGGACTGAACTATTATCCTTATAGGGGTAGTGGATGGATTAAAACACAAGCCTCTACTACATGGGTGCCATTTTTGCTACCTTCATTGCAGACAGGCTACATGCAGTTGCCTGCGTGCACTGCTAATTTATTTTAGTTTCCATTGTTTAAATTAAAGCCACCTGTCACCTTTGCACGAGCACATTTTCCCACACTTCCTTTGCACAGCATGGAACAACCGTTATTTCTTAAATAATGTGTATATATTACCAGTTTTTAAATATATATTGATTTATTTGCATATCTGCAGTTGGCTCTGTCGTTGTTTTTCTCCTTTTTCTTTCCTCTTCGTTTTGATCACTTTTCAGGGTTATGATACTATGAACAGAGTGTAGTCTGCGAGAAATTGTTTCTCTTTATGTATGTCTCTCATTGGGATCATTTTGTTGTTTGTATCGAATTACACCCAGGTTCTACGGCTTTTGGGTAACCCCATTATTTTGTAATAGCCCGTCTAACTAGTTGCGAAGGCAAGGAAGCACTAGCAGGCTGATATAGCCCACTCCTGGCAGCCCCTCTCAGGCCAGGCGGTCAGCCGGCCGCACAGGGAAGTCAAAATGGGCCGAGGAGGGGCACATCGCAAGCTCTCAGCACCCTCTCCCACTTACTGCCATCTCTCCACGCCGTGGGATGCCTGCTCGAGGGGGTCCAGAATCGGCGCTAGCCAGCCATCACTGCCCGGAGTCACAGCAGAACAAGACCCTCCTCAATAACCTCACTCGTCAATGACTGACGCAGGGCTACCGCTCACAGAATCAACCGCGCAGCCCCCGCCACTCCAGCCAGGTACTGCACCGGTCCGGATGCATCTCACTCGACCTTCTTGCCGTCGGGCGAATTCACAGCCGCACCTCACCGTGGCTGCCAGTCGCCACAGCTGCTAGGCTGGGGAGTTCGCAGCGAGTTCATTCGTTTCATCGGCCAGCACCAGGGGCATTTTGTTGATAATCTTAGGAGCTCCGATATATTATAATCATAACGCAGTCTCCGTAGGAGCCGGAAATCGGTGTTAGATAGAGGGTGGTGCTGGATTATGCCCCTTGACTGCAGGAGCCTCACATAAGTGTGGCCATCTTGCTCACTGGCTCTCTGGCCCCAACTCAACAACTACAGATGGTTGATATGGAGACCCCCTTGTATAGTCGGCTCTTGAAGATGTGCTGCCGAACCGGTGAGCAAGGCATCTGTTGTAATAGTCACCTGCTGAACTAGGTCCAGAAAGGGCCGTCCTTGCAACAGGTTGCTGGCATTCCATCACTGCACACAGTGATGAGTAAGGCCCCAGAACAACACTAGATGTTCCCATTGACACTCCGTCTGAGACCACTGCACTGCTAGGCACTTGTGCAATGACGCATCTGTAACCTGTATGGTGGCTTGGGTGTGCTAGGCATTACTGTTCCATTGCGCTCTTAATCAGTCAATCATCCAGTTAAGGGAAGACGTAGACCCGCTCCTTCTGCGGTGAGCGGTTACCACTGCAAGACACTTTGAAAATACTGTGGGAGCTGTGGTTACTCTGAAGGGCAGTACTTTGAACTGATAATGCTGACAACTTACCACAAAACGGAGGAACCGACAATGTGCAGGGTGGGTGCGGATTTGGAAGTAGCCGTCCTTCAGGGCGAGGGCAATCATGAAGCCGCCTTGCTGTAGTAGATGAATGAAATCCTGGAGTAGGAGTATCACAATGTGGAAGTGCTCAGACAGGATGTACAATTGATGGCCCTGTGGGCGAGGATGGGCCTTAGGGGCCCGTTCTTCTTGGGAATTAGAAAGTATAAGGAGTATACCTCACTGTGTTGTGGTGGCACAGGCTCTAGGCGCCCCTTGGCTGAGTAGTGCATGCATTTCCTCTTGGAGGAGACGCTGATGTTCGAGGGACAGTTTATTATTGGAGGAGGGGGCGGGAGGGGGCGCGATAATGTTTAGTGGTGCTTGTGTGAGTTGTAGACAGTACCCCTCTATTGTGATATCTAGAACCCACTGGTCTGATGTGATCTCTGCCCAGTGGGGAAAACCCTTGCAATCTTCCCCCGACAGGTGTTAGATCAGAGGTCTTCAATCTGTGGGGCGCGACCCCCAGGGGGGCCCCGGAGTCCTGGGAAGGGGGTCGCCCATTTTCAGGCCTCACCTCTGCCTGGAATTTAAAACATGTGGTCTTCCTTTAGAAAACCGGTTATGCTTCATTCCAATCGTTAAAATGCTTCAGCTGATGGTAATTGAGTCTCCTGTTCTGTGAAAGGAAGAGGCTAGGCAGACAGGTGAAACAATCCTTTGTGCCAGGGTGCCTGCTTGCCTGAATGAAATACAAATGTGCGTTTTGAGTTAATCGGCAAATGTAAATGTTGCTTGGTAGCGGGTCTGGCTTTAATTGCTTTGTGATGGCAAAGATTTTTTATTTTTGTGGTAGTAAGATGAGTTTACAACTGGGCTGTGAAGTGCATGTTTTTAATCGTTTAGTACCCCTGAGGAGGTGTTAAAGGGACAGATATGCAAACATTTTTTTTAATTACTTATGTTCTAGTATTACTAAAATCTACATTTTGGAAGCTCCATTATAGCCTTAAACTATTTGCACAGTTTGGAGCAGTGTACCTTATAATGTGTGTAATGCAAGAATAAATTAATGACTTACACTTTCACAGTGCTTTCTGTCACCAGGCTGTGACCTCATAGTACTAAAAATCCACAAGCCACTATTCCCCAATGCACCAACCAAATTTAATTCTGTGGCTCTCTGGTTACACACAGACCTCTGCAGTGCATTAACTAATAGAGGTTTCCTAATGTACTACAGTGCATTTCCCACCGATTAACAACTTTGTCAAATTTATTTTTCATTTAAACTACCCATTATTTTATATGTAGCTACCTGATGGTGAAAGACGTAAAAAACTAGCAGAATATTTTGGGGCTAATTTATGAGAGGCTTGAGCCGCCGGAGCATCATTTTTTTAAACTCCGGCAGCACAACCGTCGCAATCGTATCTATGAGGCGACGCAAAGTCACCCTGCATGGCTCAGTGGCCTCATACATATGGAGTAAGACAAAGCAGCGCAAGTCGCTGCCTTACCTTAGTCTGTCAAGTAGGAGTTCCATGGGCATTGCAGTGGGTGTTCCTACGCAACAGCCATGGATTTTGACACTGCCCCAGATTTACAAAACCATGTAAACCTGAGGCAGCGCCAAAACCTTATGCATCCCCACAGCAGGCGTAATTAGGAGAAATGTTTTCATGTCTCCTCGAATTTTTTCCTCTTTCCATGTGTGCTGCATTCTGCAACTGACAAAGAAAGAGGAAAACCCCTCTGGGGCACCTTCCTGCACAAAAACAATCCTGCCTACATTGGCGCTAGGCAGCAATTTGTTCGCCAACGCAGTGGGATAGGACAGGAATGCACCATATTTCATAAATAAGGTGCATTCCTGCCCTTGCACATTGGCATAGGGCAGCGCAGCAAGAAGACTTGCGGCGCTGCCTTAGGCCAATTCCTCATTAAGGAGGCCTTTTGTTTTTAGCCACACCTTTGACCACGCCCCCACGCTCACTGATCTTTCGTTTGATAAACACGGTTTAATATTATTTCCCCACTGTAAAAATGATTTGCTATGGGAATTGGGGTCTTTTATGGTTGTGGATAGTTGTCAATGATGAGGAGCACCAAGTTCTAGAATTTTTTGTCAGGAGGGGGTCCTTGCGCCTAAAACATTTTGACAGGGGGGTCTCGCCATCAAAAAGTTTGAAGACCTCTGTGTTAGATGGTTAGTGGAAGGGTAAGTGCGTCACTGTTTGGAAGGTGTGGCACCTTTGGAGGCTGTGCCTTTTCCACTACCCTTCTGTTGGTACCTTTGTATCCTCCCCTGTAGTAATCCCAAGAGGGTATTTGCTGCTGCTACTCTCTAGGGAAGGATGTGGATGCCTCAGGGGTAGTGGCCTTAGAAGCTCCATGGTATGGTGTGGTGTGAAAAGTGACACAGGCAGATGGGGTCTGTAGATCACCCATGGCTTTGGCTGTTTCTGTGTCCTTCATAAATTTCTCTAACATATCATCAATTTGCAGGACGAACAAATGCTCGCCATCTAAAGGCAAGTTGAGGAGATGTTGCACCTCTGGTTTGAATCCAGACATGTGCAGCCAGGTGTGCCTGTGAATAAGGACACATGTACTGACGCTTCAAGCATAAGTATTCGCTGTGTCCAGGACGCATCTAATGTTGGTGTTACGGATGACTTTACCTTCCACCACTAGCTACTGACCCCTTTTCTTATACTAGGCCTGGAGGTGCTGAATTAACCTCTGCATCTCATACCAGTGGGACTGTCAGAGCATAAAAGAACAAGTTACTTAACTTCGGTAACAATATATCTGTAAGAGACATAGATTAGTTATAGATTCCTTACCTTAGAATTACCCCCAGGTGTCAGACTGCATCTGGAGAATTTTTCGTCAGCAGTACCCCTGCGCGTCGAAAGGTGGAGTTGGTCGGCTCCGCGTTCATCGTTGGCGTTGTGGTCGCCGGGATGATGTCGCGGTATCTACTTAGACGCCGCCCTCGCGCGCTGACGTCAGTTCTTTTACACAACATTCCACGCCAGAAGCGCAGAGCCATGCAAGACACTGACCACTGGTGCACAACAACTAGGGCCCTGAAAGGAATTCCCTGACCCTAGAAATCAGTTTGCAGAACGGGGAGGATGGGTGGGGCGGTAAGGAATCTATAACTAATCTATGTCTCTTACAGATATATAGTTACCGAAGGTAAGTAGCTTGTTCATCTGAAAGAGACAATTAGTTATAGATTCCTTGCCTTACAATACCAACCCCGGAGGTGGGTCTGCGAACTAAGTTCACACCAGAAAGTCCTGGAGAACAGAACGGCCAAAGAAGCCGTCTCTCCGGACTTGGATGTCCAGGCAGTAGTGTTTGGTGAACATGTGCAGAGATGCCTGCGTAGCTGCCTGACAGATGTCATTAAGGGGGACTCCCCGTCCCAAAGCAGTGGTAGCTGCCGTCGCCCTGGTGGAATGGGCGCGCAGTCCCATTGGAGGCTCCTTCTTTGCCAAAGAGAAGCAAGCTTTGATGCACAAAACGAACCACCTGGAGATGGTCCGTTTGTGCACGGCCCGACCTTTCTTGGCACCCACGTAGCCAACAAAGAGCTGGTCATCTACCCGGAATTGTTTGGTGCGATCCAAATAAAAGGAAAGCGCACGTTTTGGATCCAGACGGTGGAGCCTCTCTTCCTCTTTAGAAGGATGCGGAGGAGGAAAGAAGGTGGGCAAAGTGATGGTTTGACCAATGTGAAAAGAAGTAACCACCTTGGGAAGAAAGGCAGGTCTAGTTCTGAGGACGACCTTGTCCAGATGAACAGCCAGAAAGGGAGGCTTGGAAGAAAGAGCTTGAAGCTCACTCACCGTGCGAGCAAATGTGATGGCAACCAGAAAAGCAGTCTTTAAAGTAAGAAGTCTGAGAGGACAGTTATGAAGCGGCTCAAAGGGAGCGCACATAAGGTAGGTAAGAACCAAGTGCAAGTCCCACTGACGCATTACGAAGGGAACAGGAGGAAAAAGATGAGTAATGCCCTTAAGGAAGTGATTTACAACAGGGGACTTGAAAAGAGAAGGCTGATCAGGAAGCCTAAGAAAGGCTGAAATGGCTGAAAGATAGCCCTTAAGAGTGCCCAGAGCAGAGTCCTGCTGGGCCAAAGAAAGGAGGAACAAGAGAACCTCAGAAAGTGGGGCAGAAGGGATATCCACAGCCTTTGCTGTGCACCATGCCACAAATTTGTTCCATCTGCAGGCGTATACCGTCTTAGTGGAGGGATGCCTGGCTGCCAAGATAACATTACAGACTTCGGCAGGGAGGTCAAAAGCCGTCAACTGCCGCCGCTCAATCTCCACGCAAGGAGATGGAGGCTGGACAGGTTCGGGTGGAGGACCGTCCCCTGCTGCGACAGAAGAGCCTCCCGAAGAGGCAGTCAGATCTGAGGATCAACGGCCATGTGTAACAGCTCGGGATACCAGACTCTTCGTGCCCAATCCGGAGCCATAAGGATGACTTGGGCCCGGTCGCACTTGATCTTCTTCAGCACTCTGGGCAGAAGTGGTATAGGCGGAAAGGCGTATAGAAGACCGCAACTCCACTAGCGACGAAAAGCGTCGCCTAGCGAGTGCCGCCTTGGAAATTCCAACGCGCAGAATTGCTGACATTGCGCGTTCTCTTCGGTGGCGAATAGATCTAACCAAGGCTCTCCCCACTGCTGAAAGAGACCTTGCGCCACCTCCAACTGAAGACGCTATTCGTGATCCATCATGCACCTGCGGCTGAGTTCGTCCGCCCTGGCGTTCAGTGAACCAGCCAGGTGTTGAACCACCAGGGATATGCCCTGATGCTCCAGCCATGTCCAGAGAGCCTCTTGACATAGGGTCCACGACCCCACCCTGCCCTGTTTGTTGCAGTACCACATGGCGGTGGTGTTGTCCGGGAACAACTGCACACTCTTCCCCGGACAGAGGGAAGGAATGCTTTTAGTGCAAGACGGATCGCCAAATGCTCGAGAAGCTTGATGTGGAGCCCGGACTACGCCGGAGACCAGAGGCCTCTGATCTCCGCCTCTCCCACGTGGCCGCCCCATCCCAGCAGTGATGCATCTGTCACCACTGTGAACTCTGGTTGGGGAAGGGAGAGGGATCTGCCGTTGACCCAATCCCGGTTCGTTAGCCACCACTGCAATTGACGTGCAGTGCCCTCCGAGATCTGGACGCAATCGGACAGATTCCCCTGATGCTGTGCCCATTGGAACTTCAGGTCCCACTGCAGAGCCCCCATATGCCACCTGGCATGATCTACCAGCAGGATGCAGGAGGCCGTGAGGCCCAGCAGCCTCAGGGTCATTCTGACCGAAACCCGGGATAGAGGCTGAAAGATCGGAATTATAGCCCGAATATCCCGGACTCGCTGTTCGGGAGGATAAGCCCGAAACTGCGTTGTGTCCAGAACCGCTCCGATCAAGAGGAGCTTCTGAGAGGGAGTCAGGTGTGACTTCGGCACGTTGACAGAGAACCCCATTGAATGCAGGAGGTCCGCCGTAGTCTGGAGGTGGGAGACAACAGCCTGGGGCGAGCCCGCCTTCAACAGCCAGTCGTCGAGATAGGGGAAGACTGGAACCCCTGATCTGCGCAGATGAGCTGCAACCACCGCCATCACTTTCGTGAACACCCGAGGGGCGCGGGTAAGGCCAAAGGGGAGCACGGTAAACTGAAATTGCTTGTGGCCTACCGCAAACCGCAGGTAAAGTCGGTGGGCCGGCAGGACGGGGATGTGAAAATAAGTGTGCTGCAAGTCCAACGCTACCATCCAGTCTCCAGGGTCGAGGGCAGGCAGGACCTGAGCTAGCGTCAACATTTTGAACTTCTCCTTCCGGAGGAAGCGGTTGACGTTCCTGAGATCCAAGATAGGACGCAGGCCCTTGTCCTTCTTGGGCACCAGAAAGTAGTGGGAATAGCAACCACGACCTACTTCTGGGACAGGATCTCGTTCGATGGCTCCCTTGGCCAAGGGTGCCGAAACTTCCTGTTGGAGAAGGGCCAAATGATCCTCCGACATGCGATGGTACTGAGGTGGCATGGATGGAGGGGTAGTCTCGAAGGGCAGGGAGTAGCCCCTTCGGACTATTTGCAAAACCCACCTGTCCAACGTGATGGTGCGCCAGTGGTGGAGGTGATGGCGAATCCTGCCGCCCACTGGGGATTGGTGGCCCTGAAAGGTCGGACAAGGAGGGTTTGGAGGCTGCTGCAGAGGGGGGCTGTGGTGGACTGGCCCGCCCGCTGGCCCCCAGAACCACGTCGGTGGTTCCCACATCCCCGGCCGCGCAGGGGCTTAACAGCTTGCGCCGGCCTGTGGCTCTGGGTGGGACGTGGCGGGGCACCCCTTCCGTAGCCACGAAAGGGGCAAAAAGCAGACTGCGCATGGCGGGTGGTGGAGAGGCCCAAGGACCTGGCCGTAGCCCGAGAGTCCTTAAAGCGCTCCAGTGTGCTGTCTGCCTTGTCGCCGAACAGGCGACGACATCAAAGGGCATGTCCATAAGAGCGGATTGGACATCCCCTGAAAAACCAGTCGACCTCAGCCAGGCGTAGCGTCGAAGGGCTACCGACGTGGAAATCGTCCTTCCTAGTGAGTCGGCGGTATCCAGCCCACAATTTTGCTGCGTCTCTCCCTTCGGCAACTGCACGGGAGTACACGGCCCGGGCCTCCTCCGGGCACTGGGGCAGCACTTGCGCCACCGTATCCCACACGGAGTGGGTGTAACGGCCCAACAGACATGCGGTGTTTACCGACCGCAGTCCCAAGCTGGAGGAAGAAAACATCTTCTTCCCAAGATGGTCCTGCTTTTTGGATTCCCTATCAGGTGGTGCGTTAGGGAATGCGCCTTTGGAGGTGGAGGCTTGGACCACCAAGCTCTCAGGGGTGGGGTGTTGGGAGAGGAATGTGGGGTCGCTCGGGCCGGGCGGTGGCGTCGGGCAATCATCCTATCCACAGGAGCCCCTGTGTTGGGCCTGGACCAGGTGCCCAAAAGGATGTCGGTTAGGGCTTCATTAAACGGTAGCAGGGGCTCCGAAGAGCTCGCTGCCAGTTGAAGCACCTCTGTCAGGAGGTTGGTCCTGACCGCCACCGTAGGGAGTTCGAAGTTGAGAGCCTCGGCCGCCCTACGTAACACCACTGCATAAGACGCTCCCTCCTCCGTAGCCACGGTAGGAGGAGTCAACATGCCAAGGTCTGGTGAGGTATCCAGACCACTGGCTTCCCCCAGTTCCTCTCTCCAGTCTGGTTCGTAGCCCAACTGGTCAGTTAAAGGGTCTCCAGACCCCTCCCAGTCCTCCTCACCCTCCTCTGGCTGCCAATCTGGTCTAAAAGAGCCAGGGTAGAACAAGGGCACAAAAGTACCCATCGGCGCTGGATCTGGCGTCGGTCGACGCCGGTCCGGCTCCGTGTCTACATCGGGGTGGAGGCCGGGGTCGACGCCGGCTGGGTACACAACCGGCACCAGCTGCGGACATGGTGTCGGTGGAATCGGCGCCGGGGGAGGTGTAATTAGGTCGACCGGCGCCGATCCGGATCAAGGCCTCGATCCAAAGGGACACTGCGGGGCCGGAGCTGCCGGCGTCAAAGGCCCAGGGCCCCCAGCCGAGTCCGCGGGGCCCAAAGGCGCACCGGCAGAGTTGGGCTGCCCAGAGATGGCATGCATCACTTCGTAAAATTGACGAAGCTGGGCAGGGGTCGCTCCGGGTCCCGGGAAGGGGGGGAAACTCGGAGTAGACCCTTTGGGCTCCACACGCGGAGCCGCGGGAAGGGCACCATCCGCATCCCTTGTCGCGTCGGCCGACGGACGGGGAGAAGTCGAATAGCGACAATGCTTCTTCGACTTCTTCTTGTGCTTCGACTTACCTGAGGAGTGCGAAGACTTATGGTGGTGGCTCCGCGACCGGTCCCTCGACCTCCCACGCGGCCGGGCCTCGAGAAGCTTTCGGGACCGCTCCCGCAAAGACTTCGGATTCATGGTCCGGCAGTCGGAGTACGACTTGGGGTCATGGTCACGCTCCAGGCAGAACAGGCATACGCAGTGCGGATCCGTCACCGACATCAGTCGGCTACAGAAGCCGCAAGCCTTGAAGCCAAGCATCCCTGACAGCACCAGGAGTCGAAAAAGTCGCCAAAAAGTCAGTCAAAAAGTGACTGGAGGTACCGCGCTCTCCGGATCTGCTCTGGCTGGCACGGAAAAAGAAAGAACTGACGTCAGCGCGCAAGGACGGCGTCTAAGTAGCTACCGCGACGTCATCCCGGCGACCACGACGCCAACGACGAACGCGGAGCCGACCGACGCCACCTTTCGACGAGCAGGGGTTCTGCTGACGAAAAATTCTCCGGATTCAGTCTGACGCCTGGGGGTAATTCTAAGGTAAGGAATCTATAACTAATTGTCTCTTTCAGATATATATGAACCCTTGTACCAGCCATTTCTGAATTATCCTTTAATTCTGTGTCCTTTGAAGAATGTTATTTTGTGATATACTTGCTCAAAAGGAAGCTTGTTAGCGGAGACGTGCAGGTTTCTCATCACCTTTGTAACATGAGGTAGGCCAGATGTAGAACATAAATTGTGCTCACTCGAGGGATAAGACTCCAGTCTTTGACTAAGGAATGTAAGGAGGTGGGCACTGGGAAGACTGGCCTATTCATAGAATGAATAATGGGGTTTTGGACTCGCAGACTAAGAAAATAATTAGCTGTAACTGATGGATGTTCTGACAACTATAGGACTAGTGCTTTAGGTTTCTGATAACGAAATGGCCTTGCAGCTAGACCGGATAATTGTTCAACTTTTCAAGTACAGAAAGTGCTTATCTGTCACATATTTCTGTACCTTGTTACCCAGGGACAAAGGGAAGCCATGTCAGACGGTTAAAGTTGTGCAGTTCCTCACCTGTGATTTACTGCTGCTGTTTTCAACTCTCTGTTTCCCTTCTCAAGGTTTACAATAAGATGCAGTCGCGGCCAGCATGGCTTGCGGGGGGCGGGCGTGGGGCGGGAGGGGGGGATCGGCAATTTAAAAAATAAATGTTACCTCGAAGCTGGGTCCCGTGTCTTCTGTGCTCCTGCTCTCCTGCCTCCGAAAGGGACAGGAAGGAGGCAGCCAGGCTCCCTCCCCTAAGCCAATCACAACGCTACAGCGTTGCGATTGGTCTGAGCGCCGTGACACAGCGCTCAGCCAGGGGCTGGAGGGGTGGGCATGTTCTGTATGCAGGCTGTAATGCAGCCTGCATGGAGAACAGGGGAGTGCGCATGACTGTTTTGGGCGGACAGAGAGGGCTGATCAAACAGTCATTGCGCACTTAGGAGTGGGCAAACAACTCCGCCCCTGCCCTGCTCGGAGAGCCGAGCAGCCACGTCCACCGCAAAGCAGCAGGACAGGAAACATAAAATGACAATAACTTTAAGTTATTGTCCTTTTATGTTTCTCACTGCTTAAAAGCAGTGGGGCGACACTCCTCCGCCATAGCGGAGGAGCCGCCCCTGGTAAGATGTATGTCTTGAAACGTAACAAATGAAGGAATTCTGTAATTGTTGGCAACCACAACCGAGAAACCTTGTGTGTGAACCTCCTTCCTGCAGCTGTGTAATCTCCATGACCCTCTTGACCTCTTTAATGTTTTCCTGATTAGATCATTGCTGTACATTGTATTCTATATAATCTTGAAATGTGTATATGCTTGCTATTTTTGCTTGCCGGCAAACTCTGGTCGCCCGACGCAGAGACCCTTGCTGCAGCGAGATAAATAAACTTAGACTATTAGAAGAACTCCCGACTGACTGGCTGCTCTTTTATTTAAAGAACAAGATTCTGCTTTCTCAGGACCTATCACACTGGGAGAGCAGGTCCACCAAATTGGCAATCTGCCAACGTGTGGTAGACTGGATGGCAACACGTTTGCCTGCTGCATCAATTTTTTTACTCTTGAGTCGGCACATCTCTTGTGCCCTGGGAATTAGCACGCTTCTGTGACACAGACCAGAGAGTTGGGTGGTACTTGACCCCTGGTGTAAGGTGGGTCAGAAAGAGATGCATTGTATTTGTTGTCCACCCTAGGCGTGATGACTCTCGCCTTCACCAGTTCTTTAAAGATATAGTGGGCAGGCCATAAAATTGCTTTAAGCACAGGCAAATTCAGCATACCTGTAGGTGGAGGTGAGGGTCTCCATAAGGAAGTCATCCTCCTCAGGATGCTTATGCATTATCACCTTGTGAAAAGTGTCTGCCCTTTGCAGTCATAGAAGTACTCTGGACTATCACCTACTAGAGGAGAAGAAACCCTAAGGTGAATGTGCCAAATAGTCCAGAGGCAGCAGTGGACAGAGCGGTCTAGTAGGCAGTGGTAAAGGAGGCAAAGGAAGAGGGGGAAGTGGAAGACGCAATGTAGGTATTGGAGAGGTGCCTTTGTCATGGCGCCGAGATTTTTTAGGCACCAGCTCCGGAGGCAGATTTAAAGCTTCTTCAAAAGTCTGATTCTTCTTTGGAGGAACAGGGTCCTTTGTTTAGGCTGAAGACTTGGCTAAGATCCGCCCGGTGTAAGGCTAGATGTGTATCTGCTGCTGTCTAGCATTGAGCTCCTCTTGGAGGCACTGAAGGATTGGATGTTTGCGATCCTCGGAAGCAGTGCAGGAGGCGGCCGTGGACGCGGGTCTTTTCGAAGTCCAAGATTTTCAATAACCCCCGTGTCGCAGAGCTGGATTTTGTATCTGAAGGCGCCGCCTCCAATGCAGGCATCGATGGCGTTTTCGAGGCCCGAGCCTAAGTAGCGGTCGAAGTAAAAGGGCGAGGCTTCAAGATGGACTTCAGTGCCGAACATTGGGCGGGTATCGGGTCCAACTCTTCTGTTTGGTGCTCACCATGGCCTTGTGGCAGAGGTAGAGTGGATGCCTCATAACTGGCCTGGGACTTTACGGTTCTAGCCTCCTCAGAGTGGAAGTGATGCCAAGAGGCGGTTGGTGGGAGGTTAGTACTCACTGCGACAGACTTCAACACTTGGCGATGCGCAGGTGGCAGCTCGTCCACCTTGGTGTCAGAGCCGGAACTCTCCTCTGATGACAGCGCCCCTACCTTGGCATCCGAAGCCTCTAGCTGTTGGTGACCCCCGATGAGGTCAGGAGTGTTGTTCTCTTGCTGGTGTGCCATCGATGCTGAGGCAATCTGACTGGCTTGACAGTTTCTGAGTTTTTTCCTATTTCGAATAGAGAGGCAAGTCGAACAGGAGTTCTCCTGGTAGTCGGGGGACAAGCAAAGGTTACAGAATTGGTGAAGGTCTGTCCATGGGTGTTTGGCTCAACACTTCAGGTAAAAACAGAATGGAGTCCTTTCTATCACAGGGGCATTTTTGTGCTCCAAAATGGTGGTGGAAGCCCGAAGGGGCCAAGCCTTGAATGGGCGTCCTAGAAAACGCAGAGCGAAATCCACAGGGATAAGCGACGGGTGGAACCGATGAGTAAGCTCAACTATAGTTTCTACCGTAGAGGA
This sequence comes from Calotriton arnoldi, assembly GCA_963921515.1. Lineage (NCBI taxonomy): Eukaryota > Metazoa > Chordata > Amphibia > Caudata > Salamandridae > Calotriton > Calotriton arnoldi. Next base: position 312,259 of record CAWUFW010003088.1, read on the forward strand.
ACGGATCCGAGTGGACCTGGCGAGAACACCATGCGGCGTCGAACCAGAGCACAAAGGAACACATCTGAATCCGACGGGGGAGAAAAAACAATCTAAAAAATGAAGCTGATGCCCATGTGCATTACCAGCAATAGGAGGAGTCACTATACCTTCAATAAATCGATCAGGATTTATAAAGCGCGGCTAATCACCCAATAGGGTATCCAGGTGCTTGCAGGTCCCGGAGGCTTATTCGAACAGCCAGGTCATGCAGGCCATTCGGAAATCCGGAGTGAGATGATGGTCCGGAGGTGCATGGGGAGGCTTTTCAAGGTCTTTGCTGCAATGTGCGGGAAGGAGCGTCCTCCACTTCTGCTTCTGTAGATGCAGGGAGTATGGGCAAATGAAAGGGAGGCAGAGCGTAGTCATCTTGATGATTGGTGGAAGTTCAAGCGGTGGTTAATGTAGGCAGGTCCTTGGCTGTGTAGAGCCTTGTGTGCGTGGGTCAGCAGCTTGAATTGGCATCTCTTCTGTACGCGGAGCCAGTGGAGTTTCATGAGGTGGCGTGTGATGTGGGTTTGTCAGTGAAGGCCAAGGATGAGTCTGGCTGCGGCGTTCTGTATAGTATAAAGTCTCTGTAGGAGGTGTGCAGTGATTCCTACGTAGAGGACATTGTCTTAGTCCAGTCGGCTGATGAAGAGGGCTTGTGTGACGGTGCGTCTCATTTGCAGGGGTAGCCACTTGAAGTTCTTACGTACCATGCGCAGAGTGAGGAAGCAGGCAGAAGAGACGGCGTTGATATGTGATTTCATGGTGAGCTTGATATCAGTGATGATTCAGAGGTTTCTGGCATGGTTGGAGACAGTGGGTGCTGGTCCTAGATCTGATGGCCCCCAGGAGTCATTCCATGTGTTGCTGCTGTTGCCAAACATCAGTACATCCGTCATGTCCTCGACTCCTTGATAGTCAAAAAGACCCCTTTGAAGAAAAACAACGTGCACACGTCTGAGTCCAACACTAGACGACGGGAGTATGCATAGCATGTGCACATGCCACGAACAAATATTTTCTTTTGAATACCTTCTAGGTTAGGGAGACTAAAAGGGGTTTAGTACTAATTATGGAAGGGTGTAACAAAATATTAAGGAGAGCAATTAAAAACCAAGATCTCATTGTTTGGCGACACAAAATAAATATTTTTTAAATGTTAAATTATTTTTTAATGTTATTGATATGATGCTACGTTTTCTCTGGACAGAATACAAAACGAGAGAGAACAAGCAGGTAATCAATATGTTTACACCTGCAGCAGGTGACATGAGCTAGTGGAAACCGTACTCACCAAAGCTTGGGGTGGTTCCTCCTTCCAGCAAGTTGGAACAAAGTTCAATGCGCCCTGCACCTGAGACAAAAGCACACATTCGAAAATAATTCACAAAAGAAAGGTATTTGATAATTTAAGAGAAAAGATGAAGAGATAAAACTACATGAATTAAAGAACAGTTTATAAACAGGAAATGGCATGGTGTTCCCAACAGTATAATGCAATTATAAACCTAAGCAACACATTTGCTTTATTCACAGATTCGTTCAGATCAACAACTTTTATGGATACCCATAGAGACAGTACAGATGGCAGTTCCTACTCACTAGTGCAAAACTTAATGGGCTACCCTAAAAGAAGATTCACCAGCAGGCACCTTCTGCACACAAAAATAAATTCTGACCCACTGACTTCGCCTCCTTATCATTCCTTAGCCTGGATTAGGAGAACGTCTGCGACCCAGAAGTCTTTGTTTAAACATATTTGATTTACAACAGAATTTTCATCTAGACTTATAGACTGCAATTTATGACACGGGACATGATGCCCATGTTGCTAATGAGACAATGTTCTTTTGCAATAACTGGCCAAATTCCTCATACCACCCCCCTTCTTTGTTGAATATCTTTCCGGCCGATTCCACACACCCTACTCCTCCTCTGTCTTGCTGGTCATAACCACTGCTTTAGAACGGTTGGTACTGCAAGTGTTCTTGACTGTTTATCCTTGTATCTCAAAAGCATTGTGTTCATAGTGTCAACACGCCAGTGCCGCACAATTCCAGCATCAACAATTAATGAACACCCACCCAGGTCCAAAAGGCACAAATGGGAGTGGGCACTGGACCTGCAAAGCCTTATTAACAGCTGCTTTGCAGAGATCATGTTTTTGTAATCTTATCGTTATACAAACAAGTTAAAACAGCTCCCTATTCCCCTGTATTAATTTGTGAACGTTATTTAGTCAGCTCTCTTATTCATTTCCTGTGTCGGTGGGCTGAGGGCGGGTTACTGCAGAGGCACCTGTCACAACTTATTATGTTTATTAACACTTTACTCTTTACGGCCTTTCGTGCATAAAAAGAACTAGGGAAAAATGTCACAATAAAAAACATATTAGGTTAATCAATGTAAGGATTGCAACAGAACAGCAAGCACGGGAAGGGGAATAAAATGTCTTATAACAAGCATTGGCAAAGCCAATAGGTTTGGGGAATCCGAGAGCTAATGGTGTTGTTAATGTCCATGTCTTTTAGCCATGTGTTTTGGAGTGGATACATGTGGTGTGGAGTGGCATTATGTGGGCTGGATTGGAATTACTTGTTTTGGGATTGTGTGGCATGGAATTGAGTGGTGTTGAGTGGAGTTATGTGTAGTGGAATTATGTGGATTGTAATTGTGTGATATTGAGTGTACTGTGATTATGTGGAGTGGGATTGTTTGTCATGGAGTATAATTATGTGGAGTGGTATCATGTAGTGGCATGGAATTATGTCGTGTGGTGTTGACTATTGTGGCATGATGTGGAATTCTGTGCTGTGAATTGGATATATGTTGTGTGTAGGGGAATTGTGTTGTGGAGTGGAATTAAGTGGTGACTTTTGGCCAATGCCAGAATAACTGTATAAAACACAGCTGCATGATGGGCGAAAGGCAGCATTTCACAGATGCCTATGCGTATTATATACTTTTGGGTAACGGGGAAAAAAAAAAAATCAAGGCTGAATCACCAGTCAATCAATCAAGCATGCAATAGCGGAGTCCATGACGAGAAGGAATCCGGAGACCAACATAAGACTGGGATTTGTACATACTCAAACAACTCCCTGGATGAGCACAGATAGGTTCAGGAGGTTACAGCTGCATGTGACCGGACAATGCACAACAACGTGTACACATTTGAAGACGGTTATCAGTTATAATGGAAACTAATCAAGGGGGTTGGAGAAGGGAGAGAGCAGATGTTAAACAAGCCTGTTTTTTCCATTGTAAGAAAGACAGAGTAAGGGTGATGTGGTGGTTGTTTAGTGGTCTATTGAACAATATTAAAAAGAAATATGTCCACATGGTGCTACGGATGCAGCTTTAATTGCTGGATATTTTGAATGACAAATATATATTCCTTTCAAAAGTAGCCCTTTTTATAACAGCGAAAAGTCAGAGCACTACTCCAAAGAGTTTCATCATTAAATCAAGTGAAAAGTGGATCGTATCACCATACTTTTCTTTCTCTACCTAGACCCTCTTCTCCTCTTTCAAAATATATAGAGAGGTAATGAGAATGGCACTGCGAAAGCAGAGAAGTAGCGTGAGAAGGAAGTAGGGCTAGAGAGACGGATGAAGTAAAGAGGGACATATGGTAAAGAGAGGAAGATGAGACACTGAGAAAGAAAGATAAAGAGTGGCAGAAAGAGGAAGAAGTAGGTAGACAAATAGAGGTAGAGAGATGGGTGACGTTTTAGAATGTGGTGGAGAGAGCTAGAGATAGGGAGAAGGAAATGTTGAGGAAGAGTTTCTGGGGCACACTGAAGTTGAGGTAAGTTAGAAAGGTAAGTAAGGCAGAGAAGGGTAGAGGTAGTCATGTAGATAGGTGAGTTAAAGAAGAATAGAGACAATGTAGAGAGAGTGATGAACTAAAGGGCAAATGAGAAGAGGTACAGAAAAACAGAGCAGGTTAAGAGAGTATTGAGGTATGGAGAATAAAGAGTGCGGTAAAAAAAAGGTGAGTGACAGGTGCAAAAGAGAGAAAGGGTGAGACAGAGAGAAAGAGTTGAGGTAAAAAAGAGGTGAGATTCACAGGGGCAAAAGAGAGAAAGGGTGAGATAGAGAGAAAGAGTTTTGCGGTAAACAGATGTTTGAAGGGGGAAATGTAGAGGTAGATGAGGTAGAAAGGGGGAGCTGACAGAAGGAGATGCAGAAAAGATTACAGAGAAATACAGAGAAGTATAGAAAATATTGAAGAGAAAGGAATACGTAGGTGAGGATAAAGAACAGAGTTAGAAAGAGTGGAGGTATAGATGTGCGGTAGTGAACAAATGTAGAAATATATTGAGAGGTTAGGTAGTGAGAGAAAGATGCGTAGTACGGAGAGAAATGAGTTAGAGAGGAGAGGTATAAAGTGGTGAAGTAGAAAGGGCCTATCAAGATAGAGAGGTTAAGTATTAAGAAATATGAAGTAGATGGAGGAGAGATACAACGGTCAGATGTAAACAGCTGTGAGGTGCAGATAGAGGGCTTTAAGATGGGAGATAGAGTGAGGAGCAAAAAAAATACAGAAGTAGTGGTAGATCCAGAGAGTGGTAGAGAGAGAACTGAGGTTGTGGCTGCGGGTTGGAGTAAATAGAGGTATATGGAGAGAGCTGAATGAACCAGGGGTAAGCTAGAGAGACCTGAGGTGGGGGGGGGGTTTGAATGAAAGATGTGAGACAGGCAGTACTAGAATTGGAAACCATTTACAACACGAACTGATAGATTGGGGGTGAAAGTGTGGCAAAGGTCAGGGGGAAGAGTCACGGGGTGTGGAGTCTGGCAGGAAAACAACAGATTAACTTTTTGAAAACTCTGGCAAACTAATTATCAATAAGCAAAAATGTGACAGTAAATCTCTAGTGGTTCACTGAATTGGTCAAAAAGAGGCTGCATGTTAAAATATCTTAAGGGGTAAGGCACTGGCCGCAGAAATCTGTGTCCAGCAAATGGCAGAGGACAATAATAAGATAGGTCTGGTCAGGTAATTAACCCCTTGCGTGCTTATGACGGCACCACGCCGTCATGAGTCACGGGCGGCGTGTGCTCATGACGGCGTGGTTCCGTCATGCCGCGGCCGCTCCGCCCACGCGGCATTAATTCCCCGCACACCGAATTAATGAGCGGGCATGGTCATGACGGAACCACGCCGTCATGAGCACACGCCGCCCGTGACTCATGACGGCGTGGTGCCGTCATGAGCACCGAAGCGCCGCGCTCACCCCCTAGCCCCCCCGCGCCGCGGCGGAATTCGCGCCACGGCGAAGGAGTTAATGGGCTTGCTGGGTAAATCTGTGTTTTGCTTAATGATCGTTTTGTTTTCATTTTTACTCAGAAAGTTGCATGGAGAGCTAATGCGCCTGCTGCAAAGCTCATCATGTAACATGTAGATCACAGATTTGTATTTTATCTGGATAGGTAACAGTTAATGCTTTTGACACAGAGGCTCTGTTACGTGCAGTTCATTAGTTGAAATACTTCCGATATAGCACAGTGAGCCATGACCGGTATCAATGAACTGAGTGCAAAGTGCATGGCACGGGTTCAGAACTTTGTATTTTTTCTCAATCTGTCTTCATTGTAAAGTTTTTTTAAAAGGGTTCCTTTGGATACTAACAGACTACCCCAACCACTGCATTACGATGGATTTCCTAACCATGCACTCTTCAACGCACAGTGCCTACGCAACAGTCACCAACTGCCCAAGAGTGCAACGGCTACGTTTGGATACGTGAATCCTTAGTGCCTGGGAGTCAGATTAAAGCAGAATCCCTTGATAAGCATACTGTTACTATAACGGGACGTCTGATAGTCCAATCCCATTACTAGGAGGCACCTTTAATGTGGGGGTGCTGGGCCATTGTTCCCTTTACTTTTAAAACGTGTCTGCTCACAAAACCAGCGTATTCAACACACGTGCTCCTGTGTGCAAGATAGACACATCTTGCGAAGCAGGCCAGGCAGGAGCAGCGAGCGGCGGACCCGGCTGCAGATTTGAAATGCCTCAGTTCAATTTGCAAATACTAGAACTCACCAGTGTGTCTTCTGCTTTTCCATTGGTTGTCTTCGCCACGGGCTTTCTGCTGCAAATATAAATGTAAAAATTGCACCGAAGAGCGTCACGTATGAAAGCGGACTACACAACATTTTTAGTATGGTCTCCAGCCTGACCCTTGTGTTCGCCGCAGTGAAGACGTCTAGAATTTTACTGCAACTACGAAAACGTGCAGAGATAGAATGTTTTGCAGTTGTACCTCAGTATTCTTTCAAGTGAATGAAGTAGTAAGCCACTAACCTCGGTGTTGCTCAGGGGAATCCCGAGCAGAAGACAGATTGAGGACAAGCCAAGCTCCTGCAATGAATGAAGGGTTTCTCAAGCGCTAAGGTGATGTCATCCTGCAATGAATTAAAGCTTTCTCAGGAGCTAGTGCGATGTCATTGTTTTTGTGACGCCTCCTCTCCTCTACCAAGAGCATACGAGGTCACTCGTGAAACTCGCCCTGCTCTGTGGTGCATGAGCGCTGGTCACAAGCTGACAGCGCGCAGACTCCACAGCAATGTAAAGAATTCTCGGAGAGGGCAGGGGGGAGTGAGGGAGGGGTTAAAAGAGGAGATACTGTCTTCGCTCTAAAGGGAAGGTGTCAGGAAACGGAGAGCAGTAAAACTAAGCTAAATCCGAAGTGAAGCAAAGCGCACATAACGGAAGGCCGGGGGAGGAGGGGTGGCAGCTGCACGCATGGGGCGGACTATTCACCAACGAAAGAGACGAGAGTGAGTGTGCAATGTTTACCCCTAACACTGCACGCATAAAAAATGGTGGCATGCCTGTAGGGGCACAGGATTGCCATATGGAAAAAAGTAGTCCCGAAACATGCATAACAACGGTCGATGCCGTGTTTAGCAGTTGTAGGGCCAGTCGCTTGGGGAGGGCTAATCACCGGAAGAGCCATGACGCAGGCATGCCCTTGACAAATGGGGAGCATGCAAAATGGAGAGACGTTGGTGCCAGCAAATGGCGAGCCGTAGGTGGGTTGAAGCCCACACACACTAGATACAAGAAGTCTCGGTTCAAGATAGCGCATGCGCGCCATCTAGAGCCGAGACCTAAAAGGATGTCTCAAAATAGTCGACAAGATGTCTGAAAATGATCAGTATGGAAAATTACTTTATGTAACTTTTGAAAAGATGCTCAACACTGGTATCTGCACTGTGTAAAAAAATGGTCTTACATTCAGCCCAAAACCCAGGAGGGAACAAGAAACTTTCCACCAATGAAAAAAACACAAAATGGGCAGAAAATACATTCTATATTTAACTGTAATGCAATTTGTGTTTCGAAAACAAAAGCCTGCCTCTCGAGGTACATGCAGCCGGCTACTGTAGCTAACTGTATTCTTATTTTAGTGACAATTTCACAAGTGGAGAAAAGGTAGCAGTTTACTCACCACATTCCATTGGTTCTGTGAGCTCGCTGTGTGGCAGTAAGAGGAGTTGTAGGGTGTAGAAGGGCATTGCTGGGAAATAGCAGTGGGATTTTTCGAGTTCACCATCCAAGTTCTGGTCAGGCACATGGAGTAAGCACAAAATAGCCATTGTGTTTCTTTCAATAGCACTGCCTGACCCAAACATGACAGGTTCACAGGAAAGGACGTTGGGCACACAAGATGCAAAAATCAGACCCAATTATCAGAAATCCATTATAGAACACCAAGTGGCAGGGCCCGAAACAGCTCCACAGCTTGTTAATTGAAAGCTTTGTGTGCTGGTACTGCTGAAACACGAGTGTGTCCAATATCAGTGTATTTCTTGTTCAACTGCTAAGGGACCACCCGGGGCAGCAATAAGTGGTGGACTCATCATGAAAGTTACTTTATCTTATTGTTAGATCGTCGCCCATTTGCTTTCTCATCTATGCAGACAGATTACACGGATGCTGAGAGAGGAAGGGAGGAGAAGGCAGCACTGGGCACTTTTGGCCTTTCTGAGACCATTTTCCTTGGACAGATGGCTTATGGGAGTGGCTCATCCCAGAGCGGGTGCTTTCATCACCAGTATCAGGTAGGAGCCTAGAACAGCAAAATAACTGAATACTGAAAGGACTGAAGCAAAAAGAGACATTAAGATCAGTTGGTCTTCCAAGCTGCCTTACACATCACTGAAACCACTGGTCTTCAAGACATTCCTCCAGAGGTCTCTTGAGGCACAATAAAACAATCAAGGAGCCAATGATTTTAGTAGAGAAGACATCTGGCAAGAAACCTTATGGAAAAGCTGCTCTTCTGATAGAAAGATAACTCTACCTTCTGAATGATAGAACATTGCAATATTTGTTTCCAAAACAACCACCAGAAAGAAGATGGTCGTCGGTTTTTTGATGAATTAGGTTCAGTCTCTTAATGGCTATCTTCTCAGTTTCAGGATTTTTCAGTAGCAATCATTCGTCTGAGGATTAAATCCAGAAGCCGGGCAGTAGCTCCAGTTATCCTGAAAGGAACTGCATCGGAAAACCCACGGCCATCACGTAATGCGATTACCAGCACACAGTGACACCATGAAATTGAGGTGATTGAACCATGGTTTGCAATTCTAGAAAACTGCTACACGGCTGCATCAGCCGGTCTATAAATACTAGGTGCTCACACACCTGTCCTGATGATGATCTCAACTGAATGAGATCGAAACACCGTCGACTATAGAACTACCTAACTCCTTATTTTATTATATAAAATTACCGTAAGGAGTTCAGTGTCTTGTTGTTTAACGGGATGCATGTTTTAATGTTTTTTACTCACTAGAGCACGTTTTTTCACTTTTTTGTGAGCAATGGATCATAATAATTATACAAAAAAAAGATAAAAAATAAGATGATATTCTGCAATGAATAAATCAATTTCTTTATAATGTTAAATTGTCCTGCTTTATACTTGCCTATGATACACTGTGTACAACTGGGTCCCAAAGAAAATATATAGGACCTAGTGTGTTTTTTCCCCCCAAAAATCCCTAAGACCTACTGACCTTAATGAACCATTGTTTTCTCATTATTTACCTAGATGACATGTTAAACCAAGAGCAGGATCCCCTACACTTGTCAGCCTGCTCGAAAGCCTCAGCTTTGAGATAAACAAGAAGAAGTCCCTCCTGACTCCAGCGCAGAAAGCATTTTTTCTGGGGCTTGTCATAGTCTCCACCAAGGCTGCGCTTAGACTTCCCTCCCTGAAAGTGTCTAAGATCCATCATGAGCTTCGAAGAACGCTGGCCAGACAAAAGGTGTCCTTGCGGCAGATTGCTCACCTTGTGGGTCTCCTTTCATCATCCATCCAGGCCATATTTCCGGGACCCTTGCACTATCAGGCCCTTCAGCACATCTGCGAAAGGGACTCTCCTTTTCCCAGGCGGTCAACCTTTCAGAAGACGCGCAAGAAGAGATTCTATGGTGGCCTTCCCACATGGAAGCATGGAACAGGAGAGCAATTTTTGGTTCGGCTTCAGATCTCATTATAGAGTCCGATACCAGCGGTTCAGGCTGGCACGCACGGTTTGGTGAGTTTTCAACAGGAGGGTTGTGGTCTCCTCAAGAACAGATGACACACATCAACTGTTTGGAGTTTCTGGCAGGGACCTTTGCGGTCAGTTGTTGGACTTGAGACAAGATCCAGTCCTGTTAAAGATGAACAACATTTCGGCCGTCAGGTATATAAATCACCTGGGGGGCACTCGGTTCAAGATACTCTCGGATCTAGCAACCAATTTTTTGGCAGTTTTGTCTAGACCATCAGATCTTGTTCATAGTGGAATATCTCCCAGGTTAGGAGAACAGGGTGGCAGACTGGCAGTCCCGTTACTTCCAGGACTCTAGCCTTTGGAAACTTCATCCGGAAGTCTTTGCCAGCCTCCAGAACCGCTGAGGTCCGTTTTTGGTGGACCTGTTTGCCTCCAGATTGGATCATCAGTTGCCCAGGTTACCGGGGTGTGGCTTGGCGCCAATGTAGGTGCAAGCGATCCCCGGAGCTCCGGCCCGACATCCCCCATCTGCCATAATCCTGTGCCCCAGACCCAGTAATTATGGGCGAATTAGGTGGTGGAAGCGGCCTGGAGAGTGAATAGTCGCCCAGAAAGGAGATACCTGCTGTGATCCGTGGGAAAAGAGAGCGGAAAGGAGTCGAGCCTCGGGAGCCAGCACGCAAGATGGCGGCCATGGCGCAGCGCGCTGACGAGAACGGGATGATTGCGACCCGAGGACGCAGAATATAGTCCCTGGGCGAAGCGCTCGTAGGGCGCAGAGACCGGGAATAGCCGCTTAGATCCCTGGAAGGGGTCACTGGAAACCAGAGCAAGCACTGTGCGGGAGGCAGGCGAGGACACGCTTTCGGCTGTCGAGGGGAGGGCAAGGCGTGTGAGTGAGACGACGGGCGAGGCAGCGGGTCTGGGCTGCCTGGCGGATTGAAGCGGAGACCTGAGGATTTGTGCCTGACCCCGCTGCTGAGCAGACTGCAACAGAAGAGAGGCGTATGGAGGTAGGAGACACCCGAGGGGGGGGGGCGCGCGACTGCCCTGATGTCAGCAGGAGGTGCTGCGCGGTGAGTACAGACCGGTGGGAAGTCGAGATATCCCTCTGAGACTGGCGGAGGCCGCATATAGCTGCAGAGAGCACCGGAGAGACTTTCCCCCCCCCCTCCCCTATCCCGATACATACATATGGCAGATTGAAGGGGTGAAAGTTGCTGTAGAAGTGGCAGCAGTGAAGTCAAGGCCAGAGAGGTGGCATTTATTATACAAGCACCAAGGAAGTCGGGCAGTGATAAAGGAAGGGGAAGAAGAGCACAGGGCAGCACGAACTGCATACAGCCCTACAGTGGAAGTACTGGAAATATAAACAGGCTACAGGAGGAACACAGTTACAGGACCTAAAATCACTACCTCTGGTAGTGCGATAGAAAGCCTGCGCAGAAAGAGGTTGATGCCCGTGAACAGCACGATTGACCACTGACGGATTGGTGGTTGGAAGTGAAAGCCCACAGCTAGGGTGGGCCTAAGTGGCTGCGCAGAGAACTGCCCGTTTCGAGTACTCATATCTGTACTGGCTGCGAAGGGAACCCTGACCTGGATAGGAGATACCAGCCCATCAGGAGAGATGGGGAAAGTTCCAAAGCGTAGAGGGTTCAGTGCCCTCAGCATGGAGGGTGGCAACACCCAGACAGATGACGACGAGGAAAGCCGGGATACGAGCACAGGAGCAACCCTGCAAAGCAGACTCTGTCAGATATCATGCAAGCTATCACGGCCTCCAGGGAAGCATTAGAAAGTAAAATTGATGCAATAGGCACGGACTTGAACTTATTGAAAGACGACCACCGCAAGCTGAAAGAAAGAGTTGCGCACACGGAAAAAACACTCAAAGAACTACCCACGACGGTGGCGGACCTACAAAACTCTATCAGGTCATTGAAGCCAAGGTGCGGACCTTGGAAGTTAGAGCAGAGGACAGAGAGGGGAGGTCCCGCAGAAACAACCTACGTATAGTAGGAGTGCCGGAAAGAGAGGAGGGGAGTGATATGGTTCAGTTCCTGGAGGCCTGGCTCAAAACGGAGGTAGCGCCGGAGGGACTTTCACCCTTCTACGCCCTGGAGAGGGCACACAGAGTCCCGGCCAGAGCCCCTAAGCCAGGGCCCCCCGCGCCCAATAGTGGCGCGGCTACTACACTTTAGAGACCGGGACCATATATTACATCAGGCCCGCCAGAAGAGAGACCTCCAAATAGGCAACAGTAGGGTGTCGATATTCCCCGACTTCACTAGAGAAGTACAGAGACAAAGGGCTTCCCTTCCTGGCAGTCAAGAGGAAGTTGCGACAGTTACAAGTCCCATATGCCTTGATGTTCCCAGCTCGGCTTAGAGTGTCTGACCGAGACAGGGCGTTGTTTTTCCACGCACCGCAGGAAGCCTGGGAGTGGCTGGACTCCAGACCACCACAAGGAAGGCTGGGATCCTCGCCAGGGTCGACGTCAAGTCAGAAGGATAAGGCCCAGAGCATGACACGGGTGCCCTCCCCGGCGGAAGCCGGAGATGAAAGGCATAAGGTGCTCCGGGCAGTGGTGGAGCTCAACTTGGGGGGCTCTAGTCCGAGTTCGAGTAGAAGTGGCCAAGAAGTGGACCGCTCTGACGGCTCACTTGCAACGAGTGCAAATGAAGACTCCGAGACGGAGCTCCCAAAGATAACCCCCCCAAGTCAGTAGATGACATTGTCTAATGCGCGCAATGATCCCAGGAGAGTTATGAGCATTACCAGAGTATGTCCTGAAGGAAGTAGTACCAGGTAAGACGGAGAGTAGATCAACGATGGAGCAGAATTGGACCGATACGTACTGGGTGACTGGGGCTGAAAATATGAACATAAATTTCGGGATGGGTGGAGGGCGGAGATTCCGGAACTGATGGGCCCGACCTACAACCCCTAAGCTAATACGATCTTCGTTTGTGTGTTCTTTGTTTGGATGGGATTGGGACTACCTAAACCTGTCCTGGGGAGGGGGAGTTGGGCTGTTTGTTTAAAATGGGTGTTTATTTCGGGACCCAGGCGTGTCAGAGATAGGGGGAAAATTGTAGTTAGGACAAGCTCGACAGAATGGCGTCCCCCATAGATCTTAGATGCATCTCCTGGAATGTGGAATTCCATGCGGAGGATGCATATTTAATAAGGAGAGGGGCTCAAATTGCTATGTTACAGGAGACACATAAAATGGCGAAAGAAGGAGCTGCTCTACTGCGCAGATGGAGAGGACAAGTGTTCTATACGAATTACTCTGCATTTGCCAGGGGGGTCCTGGTGTGGGTGAGAGCGGGGGTCCCGTTCCAATGTACTAAACAAATATTAGATCCTGATGGGAGATATGTAATACTGTTGGGTAATTTGAAAGGAAGGGATGTGACGATAGGTAGCATTTATGGACCAAACATAGATCAGGTTTCGTTCCTATCCCACCTCTCTAGGGCTCTGGCGCCGACTCTGACGGGCTTGGTGATATTGGGAGGGGACTACAATTGCCTCACAGACGTGACCCTGGATAGGTCTCACCCGCTCCTTCCGGACTCACCCATGCGTAAAATAGCAGAAGCGCGCAGGCTTTGGCAACAACAGTGGGGGCTAATTGACACTTGGAGGGCACAACATCCGGAAGAGAGGGATTACTCCTTCTTCTCGTCCCTACACAAACTGCATGTTAGGCTAGATTCTGTCTTGTGCTCCCCGGACATCCATGCATGTGTTCAGACGAGCGAATATCTGGCGAGGACGATCTCGGACCATAACCCGTTAGTAGGGTTGATCTGGGCCAGGGATAGACCAAAAATTCCCACCTGGCGTCTACAACCTGAGACACTGGAAGACCAGGTTTTCCAGGCCACCATACGTACAGCCATAGAGCAGTATTTTGAGGAGAATACGGGTATGGCCACGAGCAGATTGATAGAGTGGGAGGCCTTTAAGGCAACAATACGCGGCAGATGCATTTCTGAGGCGGTGGGGGTAAGGAGGGTGCCCCTGAGGGACACTATGGAGGCAGAACAGAAGCTCCGGGATTTAGAGAAAGAGAGGCCAGAACGGGGGGACAAACAGGAAGATCTATTGGCAGCTAGGGAGGCAGTAGCTGAGCAGGTGGAACAATTACGCTGCTTTGATTATAAGAATTATATGACGAGGGATCATGCTGAGAGAGACAAGACAGGGTCACTGTTAGCCTGGTTGGCTAATCCAGCCAGGCGAGGATCGGTCATCCTGGAAATGAGGGGAGATGACGGGGAGACCTGGCAAAGGCAGCAATATATCTACGATCTCTTTATGGGATACTACACAGAGTTATATAATAGCAGGATATCCCCCACGGACGATGAAATTGACGGGTTCGTGGGAGATGAAGATCTGCCAACAGTTGGGGAGGATGACGCGGAGGCCCTGGGGAAAGATATAGATGTAGGCGAAGTGAAGCGAGCTATAGCGTCCATGGCCAGGAATCGAACTCCAGGGACGGATGGACTCCCAGTGGAGTTCTATTCCACGTTCACTGACCTGTTGGCTCCCCGTCTGGTGGTCATATATAATCAGGCGAAGCAGGAGGGTAAGTTACCTGGCTCCACAAGGGAAGCCGTGATTATTCCGCTGCTAAAACCTGGCAAACCCCCATCTGATAGGGCGGCATACAGACCATTGTCCATGCTTAACTTGGACTATAAAATCTTGAGCAAAATTTTGGCTATGCGTCTCCTCCCATATATGGTTGACCTCATACACCGAGATCAAGCAGGTTTTATACCATCCAGGAACACAGCATTGAACATCAGACAACTGATACAGATCCTGGAGGGTGTCTCTTACTGCAAAGAGGAAGCGGTGATATTTGCGGTAGATATAGAGAAGGCTTTTGACAGCCTTGAATGGCCCTACTTATTCCGAGTGATGAGGCGGTTTGGGTTGGGATCGGACTTTGTGACTTGGACGGCATTATTGTATGCAGACTCTACAGCAAGAGTCAGAACGGGAAAGCTTGTATCGGATAGTTATCGGGTGGAGAGGGGGACACGCCACGGATGCCCTCTGTCGCCACTGCTATTTGCTCTGGCTATGGAACCGCTTGCGGCGAGAGCTAGACAAGGGCACTTCTATCGGGGATTGGGAGTCGCTGGTTGCGCACATCATATTGCATTGTATGCCGATGATCTGCTCTTGTTCCTGGGTAATGTGGGCGAGGAATTGCAGGGAGCTAAAGACTTGCTCGCATCGTTGGAAAAAGTGGCACGGGATGAAATCATGCCTTTTCCCTGCTAAGGAGGGCAGAGAGGAGCCTCCCGAAGTTGAAGGGATTCAATGGGAAAATAGATCGTTATCGTACTTGGGAACACAGATATATCATGGTCAAGGGGACCTCTTGGAGGGCAATGTGGATAGAGCGATAAGAGGGGGGAAGGCCAGTTTCGAATTTTGGGGGGACCCTTCCTATCTCTGTGGCAGGTAGAGTAGCATTATTGAAGATGGTGACACTACCGAGACTCCTGTATCTCTTCGGAGTGCTCCCGGTGTGGATCCCGGCGGGATGTTTAAGCAATTGCAGAGCCAGATAATGGAATTCTTATGGGGAACAGGTAGGCGTAGAGTGGCCCTCTCAACGCTGAAGAGGCCTAGAACAATGGGGGGTATGGCTGTCCCGGACTTCGAATATTATTACATAGCGGCCCAGCTACAATGGTGCACGAAATGGGTAGCGAGTCGGATGCGGGGAACGGAGCAACAGGGAGACATGACACCCAGCATGGAACTCCTCTCCCGAGTACTATTAAGACTTCCCATGCGGGAGCGCGAATTGTCTATTGAACTAAAAGTGGTGCGCAGGTGTTGGAATAGAGGTCTACAAAGGGTGGGGGCCGGGCGTCCATATGCCCCTGAGATTCCGCTGACCGTATTTGAAATGCTTCCACATGGGGGGACTGGAGACGTTTAGAAGACTGGAAGGATGTAGGAGTGGCCACAGTGGGAGATTTATACGAGGAGGGAGGCTTAGTCCCTTTCCAGGTCCTTCAAGAAAGATATGGCGTTCCTGGGGGAGATTTCCTGTTACACACTGCCGTCACAGCGGCAATACGCAAGCATTGGAGAGGGGGCTTGTAGAACCCACCATGTCGGAAAGTTGCCAGTATGTGGTAACAGCGGCAGGAACACACAAAGCGGTTACTTGCCTCTACGGGAGACTTCGACGAGAGAATCTTCCTGCCCTGCACAAAATACACCAGAAGTGGATAGAGGATTTGGGGGAGCCGATCCCCGAGAAAGCGTGGGGAGAGCTAGTGGAGAGAGCAAATAAGAGTCCGAGGAATGCTAGATTTCAGTTGGTACATTTCTATGTTTTACATAGAGCATACCTCACGCCGAGCTATATTAATAGATATTTTCATATAGAAACGACGGCATGCCCACGCTGTAATACAGAGGGAGCAGAGTTTATTCATATGTTCTGGACTTGCCCAGAATTGAGTGAGTTCTGGAGACAAGTAACTACACTACTAGCGGAGACGACAGAAAAGGAGGTAGCAACAACACCGGGGCACTGCTTGCTGCATTGGTTCCCCCACACCTCTAAAAATAAAGTGACAAGTAAATTTCACGACTTGGGTTTGGTGCTGGCAAAGAGGGAAATCACTAGCCACTGGAAATCACAACGGGGCCCTAATATACATAGGTGGAGGTCAGAATTCTTGAAATGGACAGAATGCGAGGGGGCAGTCAGACTGAGAACAGCGAGGAAGACTGGCAGTGACAAAACACTAGAGGCAGTGAGAGCATGGATGGCGATGGTGGACCTGTTAAAGAATCCTGAGATTGAGGAGGAGGAGGTCCCGCGGGGGGAGGCCCAGGGGGAGGAGGCCCAGGGGGAGGAGGCCCAGGGGGAGGTAGTTGAAATCCACACTCCCTGACATTGCAATCCTGAACCAGGAAGAAACCGATGGGGAGACAGGGACCCCTCTCTCTTCCATGGTCATAGGAGTACAGATGTGCTATGGCAGACGGGGGGATTTTGGACATCCTTTGTAATCAGAGAACATGGAGAGACTACAATACATGACACGCCGGGGGGGAGGGGGAGGTGGGGGGGGGGGGAGAGTTTGTTAGGTTATATGTGATGTTTGGCTGCATTGTACTAGGACCTTTGATTGGATGACTGTAACAAAACTGTACTGCAAGAAGGATAGGATGGAGTATGGTAGGAGTAGGGAGGTGGGGGCACCTATTCTGATATGAGAATCGCACGAGCACTGAATGACAAAAGTATAAATGAGAATGATATTGTTAATGGAGAAGTGCAATTTTTTTTGGAGTAATATGGCCTCAATTGTAATGAGACTTGTACGGAACTGTTGGTTTCAATGACGAATTGCCTAATAAAATCTGTTTACAAAAAAAATCAGTTGCCCAGGTTCCTCAGGTGGACACCGGATCCTCTAGCTGTGGCCACGGATGCATTTCTACAGGACTGGGAGTCGGAAAGGGGTTATGCGTTTGCCCTGTTCGCAATGATTGCCAAGGCATCAGCCCAGATCAGACGTCAGCGGGCGGACGTAGTTTTGGTCACCTTGATTTGGAAATCTCAAGTTTGGTTTCCGGTTCTTCTGGAACTTTCATGGGAATTTCCAATCCCTCTTCCCCTATTTTTAACTCTTCTTCTCAACTCGGAACAGACTCCACACCAGATTGTGCTGGAGGGGTCGCTTCGCCTGATGCCGTGGCGGATTACAGGTGTCGATGGTCGCTCCCGAGACTTTCGGTACAGGCTGAAGACCTCTTGTCAAAGGCATGGTCAGATTGTACCATCAAAAGATACCGGTCAGCTTGGAAGAGATGGTGTCATTGGTGTGTGCATGATCCCATGGTCGCCGACATAGTGCAAGTCTTGAATTTCTTGGCCAGCTTAGCACAGAAAGGTATTACATAACGCTCGATCAACACCTTTCGTTCAGCTATCCCAACAGGACATGTACCTATGGAAGGGTCCCCTGTGGAGGAACATCCTTTTGTGCGTCATCTTCTGCGTGGCATACAGCTATCTTTGCCTCCGGAGCCGCGTTACTCTGCTCTTTGAGATGTTAACACGGTGCTTAACCTTTTCCTATCATGGCAACCTAATAGGTTCCTGTCAAGGAAGGAGCTCTTGGCTAAGCAGGCGATGTTGCTCTGCATGGTGTCATGTAGGCGGGTTTCAGATGTCCGAGTCCTAGACATTACTGGAAGGTCTTTTCACTATCTGGAGTTTCTGGACTCTACTGAAGTGTGTTGTTCACTGCCTTAAGGCCTATGAGATGTCTGCCGAATTCAGACCCCCAGGTGAGAGGCAGCTCCTAATCGGCCTGAGGAAGTCGCACAAAGCAGTGTCCTCCCAAACCATAGCCCATTGGGTATGGTGGGTTATGCAAGAGGCTGGATTGGACTTAAAATCTTTGGTGCACATTCCACTTGTGGAGCGATGGCCTCCAATGCCTTGTTTGGGTGCCTGCATGGAAGATATCATGAACGCGACAGATTGGTCCTCTGATGCTACCTTTAAGAGGTTCTACTTCAAGCCAGTGTTGGGCATAGCTCATTTGGCGGTAAGTAAGCTTTAAACTAGCATAATCCTCACCTCTGGTCCCGACAAAGAATGAAAAATGTCCTAGCTACCGTAACGGAAAGTTTCAATTCTATTAAGGACTTGGAGGCAAGGATTATCCCACCCGTGGATTACTCATCTGGGAAATCCTCCCCATGACTAGTAAGTATTGATTTATACAATACAAAAAAGAAACAGCGAAACCAAAACACACACACCAGGTGAGTATGTGACGCAAAAGTTTCCCACACAAATATCCCACAGAAAGTCCAATGTTTGGAGTATTACACCCCAATGGTGTGCAACGTCACTGCTCCCGCTGTTTCTACAAAGCAGTCTTCACAACCAAGATAAAGTTTAACACAACTGTGGGTTGCACCACCAAACTCAAGATCCAAAGAATAATTTGGTCCATCCAATGTTGTTTACTATTAAGTTTCTTTATTCTTCTTTTTTGATACAAAAACGCCAAGCATTTCGAAAGATAGTTGCGTTGTGAAGTTCAAGCTGTCTGTCGCTCCGCAGTCGGACTGTACCCTTTTATATCCAAGGTAAGTCAAAATTAATTGGCTTATATGCCATGGAAGTTTTCAAACTCAGGACGCCAGCAATCCCCGTCTTAGTCCAAGCGCTCGGACTAAGACGTACAGTCCGACTGCGGAGCTTGAGACAGCTTGAACTTCACAACGCAACTATCTTTCGAAATAGAGTCAAAAACATGAAACTCATTAACTAATGAGCCCTGATGAAGTCCTCTGAAATGGGACGAAACGCGTTGGCTGCTTGGCGTTTTTGTTTCAAAAAAGAAGAATAAAGAAACTTAATAGTAAACAACATTGGATGGACCAAATTATTCTTTGGATCTTGAGTTTGGTGGTGCAACCCACAGTTGTGTTAAGTATTGATTTATGTTCTCCTACCACAACAAGTGTGGATTCAGGCTGATTCAGTAGACATTTATTTTGCATACACTGTGTATTGTATAGCCTTGCCGTTGTCAAGGCGCATGTATTATACATGCTTTGCTTATAGTGTAGCCTTGTCAGCTGGTGGTCTATTGGTAATTTCATCTTCTTTTTCCAGGAATGGAAAATGGGAAACAAGATTCGTGAGAAAATGGCTATGGCATGACTCGCGCGACAAAAGAGTCACAGAGGAGAAGGACTATAATGCAGACGCAGCCCTATGATTGGACACCTGTGGGACTACAATGTCCATTGTTTATTTTTACCATTTCCAGTGTTCTATGGGAAATGTGGTTCTTGTTTGAGTAAAATGAAAAGGGGCTGCTGTGAATAAAGTGAAGAACGCTAAGTATAATCCTCGCCTAAGAGTCCTTAATAGAATTGAAACTTTCTTTTACGATAGTTAGGACATTTTTCATTCTTCTGTGTCCATAGCTATAGCACAGTGGTTCTTAACCTTTTGACTTCTGTGTACCCTCACTCAATCCCTATTTTAAGCCAGGGATCAATGCAATTTCTAGGCTCTGAATCTCAACACAATACACAAAAATAATGAAATAAGCACACATCAAGGAAATACACAAATTATGGAATATTTAATTTAATTTACAAACAAACAAAAAACGCAACCATCAAATTCATAATGGGAAGGCCGGACCGTTCCAAGATTTCGTTTTATTTCTTAAAGTCAGAGGTATATGCTAGACTCTAGCACAGGTGTCTCCAACCAGTCGATTGCGAGCTACCAGTAGCTCGCAGAAACCTTCAGAGTAGCTCCCAGCCTTGAATCCATTTTTAACTAAGAACTGCAATAATTAAGTGTTGAGTTTTCTGTTTAAAGTTAAGGAAAAGCTATGTTAATTTTACATTATTATCAGGCTGCAGATTGCAGAGCCTGATAATGAGCAGTGCTCCACTCAGATGTATGACCCACATGGGTCAAAAAGGTTCAGAACTGAAGCACTGATGTATTTAACCCTTAAATAAAAGTAGTTGTCAACTCAGTATTGGAGCATGCAAACAAAATAATGTTTCTGAATGCTTTTAAATGAGAGAAAATTAAAATGAAGAGTTAACGTAATGATTAAGTTAACTCTTCATTTTAATGTCCTCCTTTTCAAGTGTTGTATTTATAAACAGCAGGAACCTTACTCCTAGTGGCTGGTAGACACAATGCCAAATTTGTAACTGAAACATACCGTTATTTTCTTACAAGAGAGAAATTTAAAGTGAAAAATTATTCTATGAAACTTTAAATCTTAATGTTTTTATCTACTTCAAATTAAGCCAGTTAAGTCCTAATGTTTTATGAAGCATGATTCTTCACTTTAAATTCCTGACATTTAAACAAATGACTATTTTCCGTTCATAAATATGGCACCATGTCTACAGGCCACTGGGAGAAAAATGCCAGCTGCCTGTAAAGAAACTTTGACATGGGGGAAAATTAAAATGATGAGTTTTATGTAATACATATAAACAAAGTTCTCTCTTCAGTTGAATTTACTCCCATTTCAAAGTGTCACATCTACACTTGCTCCCAGTGGCTTGTAGAGACACTGACATATTTATAACTGAAAAATACAGGAATTTTATTTTCAATGTGAGAAATTTAAAGTGTAGAAAAATGTTCCTTATTTGGAATATTTTTGCAGAACGTTTTTCTGCACTTTAAATTTCTCCCATTAAAAAAAATGGTGCCACATATGACCAAAGGTATGTCCTGTGCCACAACTACATATGACAGGCTCTCAGCCACCCACGTACATATATCCCATTCATTCACATGTTCAAACATCGACGCAGACCATGTACTCGTTGAAGCACATGGCAGCCCTATCACAGTATCCTGTGTCATAGTATTTTGTTCAAATCATAGTATCGGGCTCCATGGACATTAGGTTTAAAGTCAATGAAGCTGGGCAAGGGGGTGTCTGGTAACAATGCACGAGCTGCTTGGCCTTCAGTAGTTCACAACGATTGTCACTGACCAGAGCTCTCATTACAGAAAAGGTTGGAGACCCCTGTTCTAGCATAACACATTGTCTTTTTTCTCTCTTTTGCCGGCGCATACCAGTGTTCTAAAAAATCGTTAAAATTTTGGTGCTAAAAAAAAAAAAAAAATTTAATTCAGCTTTTTCTAGTTGCCACTTAAAAGTTCAATATCGTCTCTCTATAGAAGTTGTATCACCATAAGCAGGAGAAGAAGGCCATGCTTTTCTCAAGCGAAAGTGTCAATGTAAGAAAATGTTCCAAATTTAGATCGTTTATTTTGAAACGAGTGAAGAAGCCGAATTCTTTCCCAGGACACGATGAGCCAATTCAAGATTACGGGTCCTGGCTGGGAAGCTCAATATTATCGGTGTCAGCTGCTGTAGATGACAAATCCAACGCCTCACAGAGAACATCAATCGCACATAGATGGAATGTAGTACTGCCAACAGTCGGTGCTGCGGCAGCTTGTGCGGCAGTTGTAACCTGGGTGCCTGTGGAAGAATCACCTAACCCAGCAGGAGCAAACGGCACCTGTGGATTCTCCAGGAATGCATTCATCAGAATTGGAAGCCGCTGAGGACAACGCAGAGCGTGGGCCTTTATGGGGTCCAGCTTTGCATCCGTGTCCGGAGGCGCATCTGATGAAAATGTTAGACAAAGATCCCACGTGCATTCTTCTCCGCAGAACAGGCATCGAAGAACAGGTAAGATGCAGTCTACCCAGACTGGTCTAAATGATAGAAACCAGGAGGCATTGAGTTCTCGCAGGCAGGAAATGCCCAGAAGTTGTACCATGCGTTCACGGTATTTCCGCTCCAGGAGCGTGTTCACCATTCCCTCGGGAAGTGGGCCGTCCATTGCGTAGCAGCAATATTACAGGATGAGCGGGAATCCTCCAAAGACGCTTCCCAATACGGAGTGAATAAAATTTGGGATTACTCCGAGGACTGTCTGAAAGGTGCTTAACAGTCCGGACCCTATGGTCTTAAATAGGTGTACAATTCCGCTCATATCAGACATATTGAAGATACGTCCCACCATTTCTGCGAAATGAATGGGGCAGTTTGTACGTATGAGTGCCTGTATCTCGGTCGAGGTTCTTGCAACTTGAAGTTCATAGGTTTCTCGAGCGGAGGTTAAGGGCACACGGTGCTGTAAAAGCATGGCTTTCAATCTGCTCAGAGTATCAAACTGTATAAAAGAAACATTCAGCGAAGGCCAAAGCGGCGCCTCCCTGACTGTGTTCAGTGGCGGAAACAATACTTGCATACAGCAAGTAACCCTGGAGTTAACAGTGACCAGATATGCGACGCCCAGAAGCATCCCACAGCAACCTTGATCATTTAGCATGAAGTAACTCCCATTCGAGAGCAGCTGGAAAACTGGCGTGATCATGGCCGCTGGGATCCCTGACATGTGACAAGATAAGTTCGCCACTGAACTGCTACAGGCTCCGTGTAGAGAAACATCTTGACACATGAGAGAACCGCTTAAAGCGTTCTTGCAGTTTGTACCACTCAGATACACTTCTCGATCCCCATTCCGGCATCGGTATCTATATGGTAAGTCCCAAGTTTCCTTGGTGTATCCCTTACCCATTTTCACATATTTGCCTGCCTGCCTTTGCTCAAGGCAATACTGAAACAAACGTAGTGACCGGCAGAGTGATTTGGCCATGAATTAGCCATTCTGTTGATGGTGATTTGGCTACAGTGAATGGTAACCTTTCCAGTTTCTCAATACGCAGCATTGTATATTTGGCTCCCCTATGTGCCATTTCTGTCTATCAGTTAGATTGTATTCTGAGAACAGAGACGTGGTGTTTATAAAACACCATGGCACATAGCCTGCACGCAAAGATTGCAGCGTCCAGCTTAACATCATAATAGAACGTAGCTGAGATTGCCCGAGTTGTAACAAGGCCAGATCTTGTTCTAATATGTCGATCGCCGAGGACACAATGTTGCCTAAGGAGTAAATCCTGGAGGTCAAAGTAGTTAACCCATTATCCACTACTGCCAATGCCTTTTCTAAGTTAATACGGTCTATCTCCCGTATCCTTTCTGCGGCCTCTTGTTGGGATATTTTCCAGTTTTCATTATAGTAGGCATAAAGGCCGGCATATATGAAGCGTTTCTGACGTTGTTTCCTGGGACATAGTAGAAATCTCTAAGATCCATGTCAGGTGTGAGTAAGGTCAAGTGGTGCTTTACTTCTGTCAGTGTTGAGGTCTCTAGCCAATCAAGGCACAACTTCCCAACACTATACGATGTCACTACCCCTGGGTGTTGTCTTTGTACATAGCGTGGATCTGGCCTATGGATACTAAACCCTTTGGTTGTATTCATAAATCTCTGTTGACATTTGTTTGTGTCAATGGGCCAAACCAGCCATTCTGTCCAATCAGGATCTGATCTGTTGTACTGGAAAATGTCATCTAATCCTACCCCTTGTGTAGTTGAATTCTGCCCCCCACCCATCTGCAATGGTGTTGGAAACCCCAGTGTGTTCATTTCCTTGCCTTTGGCTAATCCAAGACAGGTTGTTTGTTGCACAGTTTCTTTCAGAAATAATATCTGCTGCGGAATGATGCATGCTCTAAAAAGTGCTTCTATTCCCTGGACTTGCCAGTCCCTAGAACCCCAGATTGATTTGGAATCTATTGTGTCTTTCCATAGATCATAACCCTGTTTAGACAACTGGTTCAGAAAGGATGCAGAGTAAATATGTTTGGTGTTTGTTAACATAATTTTCTGAGCTGAAATTTTCGCCACTTTATAAT
Source organism: Calotriton arnoldi (assembly GCA_963921515.1). Taxonomy (NCBI): domain Eukaryota; kingdom Metazoa; phylum Chordata; class Amphibia; order Caudata; family Salamandridae; genus Calotriton; species Calotriton arnoldi. Next base: position 336,176 of record CAWUFW010003088.1, read on the forward strand.
AAAATGACTTCGGGTCGGATGTGTTAAACCCTGAGAAGTATGTGAATTTCTGTGCAAATGCTTGTGAACTACCTTTTGGAGGTGTTGGACAGTGTTTCCACTGGTGGTATTCAAATACATTTCTAGGTGTTAAAGACTTGTGTAAGAAATGATGACCATATTGCTGATAACAGTACAATGTATCATAGTCTGAAGTACCTTCTAACATTTCATTGTTCGTAAATGCAGCAGTTTTTTCTAAATCAGACATCATAGCATTTACAGTTTCAGTGTCCCAATCATCAGAAAATGTACTTGAGGTAATGATATCACTTAAAGAAATTTTAAATACATGTTTTAGCTTTAAAAGTTCAGTCGGACCTAATATATCATAATCAATCTTGTCCCATACTATACCGTCCGGTATAGGAACTGCTGTAATGTTCACTGAAGACAAGTCTCTTGGTTCACGATGTGAAGACTGGTGTGGTTTTAAAATCAAATTGACTCTTTGGGCTGTAGAGCTTTGCTGGAGGTATCGTACATTAATAAGCATACTAAAAGTTATTATTAAACCTAGCCAGAAAATGAAAAATAAAATCCCAGTGATATACCATAGTTCTATCCAACGTGACATCAGGTAAGTCTTTCTAAAAAAGTTCAAAAAGTCATCGAGTTTCTGTTGGAGTGATTTTTTGGCTGGCGTCGTTTCTGGTTCGCTTGGATCCAGTGAAAACGTATCAAAGTTCATGAAATAGCCAGAAGCAGTTCGATCAATTGTTGGAATTGCATCGGGATTTGTTGAAATTGCTGTGTTCTCTTGTCGCGGCACATTGACGTAGATGTCTGTATTAGGTCTGATTGCAACTTGGTTGTTAAGTTGATTTTCATTTTGAAGATGAATTTCTTGTTGAAGTGGAACGAGTTCCATAGCATTGTTGCTTAGTCCTTCATTCCGTACAGGTGGCTCTTCAAATGTGATGAGTCTTTCTGTTTGGACTTCTTGGATTGTAGCGAGAGGAGGGCGTCTGCTACTGTGGAGTCCACGAGGCCTACTGTTTAGTATCAGCCACATAGTGTGGTTTGATTAAGTCAATTGAGACGAATCTTTTCTCCTTTTATTCCGGCAAGAGGCGGCATAAGTACAGTTCTTGTGCCGTGGATTGCTAGGACCGGTACAGGCTTTCTGTAGGATGGCCCAAATTCTTTCTTGTCAGCAATCTTCTCTCTGACCAGATCCCCGATTTTTGGGATCCAGATAGGTCTTGCCGTTACTGCCTTGACTTTTCCTCAGTGGCGGCCTGTTTCTGGAGCACGTTACTTTGTTGTGTCCTGGATTCATTTAGATCCTGTAAAACAGCCAAACGATCATGGATATCAAATGGTTTTTCATCCGCCACTGTGCCTTCACAATCAAGATCAGGTACCCACATTCTTGTCCCAAATAGGACCTCGTAAGGAGTGACACCTCCTAGAGAGCTTCTTGGCTGGTTATTGAGCGCGCGCTGTACCCCATAAAGGTGATCGACCCATCTACCGCCCTTGCCTAATACCCTAGCTGTTAAAGATTGCTTTAAGTCTCGGTTTTTCCTCTCCACAACAGAATTTCCCTCGGGATGGTACGGAGAGGAGTACCGCCATGCTATGCCCATTCCTTCCATGGCCTCTTTGTAAGCCCGAGAGCTAAACGCTGGACCACGGTCAGAATGTAACGTGCCAACTGCGTATGTGCCGATAAAGACTCGCAAATCTTTTATAACAGTTCGAGCGTCAGCCGAGCGCTGAGGCCAAACCCATAGGAATCTTGAGCAGGAATCCACTGCAACCATGATATATTTCTTAGACCCATCACGGTCCGCAGTGGTCCAAATACACACATGCGAGAGGTTTGTCTGATTTTAGTAATGGTGTCTGCGCTGGGCGTGTTACGGTGGAGCCTTTTATCTGCTGACAGATGTCGCATTTAAAGACAGTCTTTAGTCTACTTCGTTAACCCTGGCCACCAGTAGCGCTGTTTCAATAAAGAAATAGTCGCTGTAACGCCTGTATGCGCAGAACCCAAACCCTTGTGTGCCGCTAAAATCAAGCCTAGCCTACGATCCATATTTGGTATTACTCTATCCCCCACTCCAGGAATCTGAGCATATGGAATGTTTTGTGCATCTAACTTGTAGGAGTACTTGAGTGGAAATTTCTTTGGTACTGCTGTGCTGCCTTTGCGCGAAGCATTGACAGCTACCATTATCTCGCCATCTACCCTCGTCTTTGAACGAGTAACTGCAGCTACGGCGGCTGTGCGTACAGCCCCCTTTGCGGCTTCATCAGCCAATTAATTCCCTTCAACGTGAACGCCATCACGCTGATGACTCAGTGTATGTATCACGTGAGCCCTTGGTAGTTCGTTTCTCAACTCCACTACCTGTTCCCATAGCATTTTATGCTTAATTGTGCCACCTTTTGCATCTTTGAACCTGTTTTGTTCCCAATGATGTAGATATTCATTGTACGGCTGTACACAGTAAAAGGAATCACACACAATCGGTGTGGGGAATTCGTGATCCGTATTTATAAGTGCCAGTATCAGTGCTTTGAGTTCTGCCAACTGAGCCGTGCAGTCTCCTAGAGATTGCGTTTTAGTGCAACTCGGATGGAACTTGCCATCGTGCATGCAACCTTTAACAATCGCACACGTTGCGCTGTAAGCTTGCTTGCTTCCTGTGGCTGGTTGAGCAGATCAGTCAGTATAGATAATGTATTCATACTGATCTAAAGGCAAAATTTCATTTGGTCTTGTTCGTATTGCAGGAATGCCTGTGTTTTTAAACTTGGATCAAATCTGTATTCAACATCCGTTGCAGTAAGAGAATTAGCCCATTGTATCCATCTGGGATGTAAGGCTTTCACATTTAGAATGTTCGCTTTTGTAACAGCTTCTAAAGGTGGTACTGGGGTCACGACAATTATGCGTTTACCCTGAGCCAGAGCTCTTTCTCTTGCTACAGCGGTCTGTACTGCTGTCAGGATTTTTTCTGTTGAAGTGAAACGCATTTCTGCGTTTGTGTACAGGTGTGATTTGTATGCGATTGGTACTGTTTCACCTTCATTAAAAGTTAAATAAGTGTACCCGCATTGACCCGCTATTACTCGGATCACTAAGTTCCGTGCGTTTACGCGTGTCTGTAAATGTTTTGAAGCTATCATGTCTTCCTGTAGGGAACGCAGGATATTTGTGTGTTCCTGTGTCCATTGTCTGACTGAAAAATCAGGTTTTAAGTCGTAGAAAGGTTTTACTCTTTCTGCGTAATCCAAAATGTATGTTCGACCAAAATTTAGGAATCCCAGAATTGATTGTAAATTCTTTAATGATTTTGGAGGTTGGAGCAGCACACACTTTTCTAAAAAGTTAGCTGCCAGGCTTTTTCCCTCACTTGACAGCTCGTATCCTAAAAACAGGACACTGAGGTGGGCAATCTTTGACTTTTTTAAATTAAATTTGTAGCCCTCAGAGGCGAACCCCATAATAATGGTGCTCACCCTGGTCAAGTGCCTCGGCAAGTCATCGTCCGTTAGATAAATATCATCTACATAGGACAATGCTTCTTCATCCAAATTTTGGAGTAACTCTGTTACTCTTGCTGAAAATACCCCCGGGCTGTTTTTATACCCTTGGGCTAGGCGACAAAATTGTCGCTGGGACCCTAACGCACTGAAGGCGGTCAGATACCTGCTTCCACGCGCTATATTGTGGCAGAAAAATCCATTTGAGATATCAAGTGTTGTTTTGTATTTTTTGCGCACAATGCTATTCATTAATGCGGCACTGTGTGCATTTTGAACTGCAAATGTCTTTGTGCAAGTGTTTAAATGTCTGTAGTCTAAAACTAGACGATATGTGTTGTCAGGTTTGGCTACGGGGAACAAAGGATTGTTCATAGGTGAAGTGCAATTTTCTATCACCCCCTGGTATTCAAGTTGATCTAGAATCTCCCGGACTTGTTTTTTAGCTTCCTGCTTTATAGAGTATTGCCTTTGGGCATTTGGGGAAACTTTTAACGGGATCACGTGGTGGGTTGAGTCCTCATCCCAACCAACATGATTTTTATACAATGCTGGAGCTAGGGCAACCGCCCACTCCTGCGAAAATGCATGTTTTAGGTGAATGGGAACGAGGTCGGAAAAGGCTGGAAAAATTACAGTTTCTCCCCTAGGGCACTCCATGACGAATGCTGGCGGCCAGTCTTGTTCCTCTAATAGAATGTCATAACCACATGACAGATTTTTCCAAAAGAGACCTTTAACTTTTCTGGGCTTGTCCCCCTCCACCCGGAGTGTTATCTCATGTAACTTATGTGGGACACTTACCAGAGATTCAGGTGTTTCCACCGTGATATACTCACTCAACTCCGCTGTCACCAGAAATTCCTTCAGGTTCTGGCGAGCTATCGTTACTTCTGCAGCGCTGTCTAGCATAGTCAGAGCCCATTCCCCGTTCAGAAGCTGTGTCCTCAGAATTCTGGGCATGTCTGATCTTGAGACCTGCTACCTTCTTCTTTTTGAACTGAGGTTTTGATTTTTGTTTATCTTCTTTTTTAGGTGCGTAGTCCGCAGTGCGTTGCGTCTCTCTGGACTTTGTACGCTCCTCTTGTCTGTGTTCTGACCGTCCTTCCCTCTCTGAGTTTCTTGACGAACCCTGAAAGGAACGAGAGGAACGAGTATCAGTATCCTGATACCTGTCAGGTTTTTTAATATTATCCCTATTCCTGAGGTTATACCTCCTTTCAGAGGGCTCCTGTTGAGGAGACCTACCTCTGGACTGAGATCTGGTGTCTTTAGACTTTTGTTGTTTTTTATTTTCCCACTTCTTTTTAGAAGAAGTAGGCGTCTGCTTTGTAGTGTCCTTTTCAGGACTGCCCATCAGTTGTGGTTTTAATACTTTCCCACCTAGACTGTCTCTGCCTAATTCTGCATATGCAGTTTCAATTATTTTGGGTAGTTCGTGTTGTTGATCTACTGGACTGAACTCCCTTAGGCGTTGGCGGATCGCCACTGAAGCTGCTTCCCCTTAATGTTAGCAAGTATTATGGCTGAGACCTGTTCAAAGTTGTTTAGTAACTTCATCCCTAAGTTAAGGGCAGGCTCTGCTCCGTACTCATTTTGTATCTGTTTTAATACTTCAGGTACTACTGCTATTGACGGGATACCATGTGTTCTGGTATATATGGCAGCAAAGACTGAACCCCAAGAGGTGCAGTCCTCTACTTGTGGTGTGAGACCCATGGGCAAGCAGATTGTTAGAATTCTGTGTTTATCACTGGTTGTAGTATTCGGGAATACTGCTTCAAGCTGAGTTATTTTCTGAGCTATCCAGAATGGGATTTGTTCGCGTTTTACTGGCATTTTGCCCATTATCGTGTGTAATGTTTGTGGAGTTATTTTATTAACTGTACCTTGGACTGGAGTATCTTGTGCTGCAGCTGGTGCAGGCTGAACTGTTAAAGTCCTCATCACAAATTGTGTGAGGTTTCTGTAGATTTTAATTAAATCTCTGTGTTGTACGAGTAAGTCTGGCTGTGGCATTGTGCCAATATCAGGATGCGGTGTGTATGCCGCTAATATGGGCCATGTGGCGCCTGCTCCTCCGAGCGGGCCTAATCTTGCTCTTCCTCGTACGTGGGGTAGGGCGCCTTTAAACCAGTAATTATGCTCCTGGTAAGTGAGCGGAACCTCTAACTCCTCAAAAGGAGTATAGTCCGCTGGTGTTTCACCTTCTAGGTAGTAGTGAAATACATCTGTAACTGGATTCGCTGCTGGGAATGTAACCCATGAATAGAATACCTCTGTTTTATTGGATTCGTGTGCCTCAATCACGAAAATTACATTACCACCCCTGGCTCTTAAGCCATGTTCTAGAAGTTTTATGGTGACTGCCCTTCTGAAATTTGGTGCAATTTGTAATGCATCTTCAGGGTCTTCTCCTAAACCGAAGAGGTCTGTTTCAACTCTCCTTGTGTCGTTTGCTTCTTCCACCATTTTTAATTGGAAGAAGGAAGGTTAAAGAATTTTTAAGATAAGGTGTAAATGCACAATTGTAGGAACTATATGTCCTTCAAGCTTGAATAACCAACAGCCAATAAATAGTATTCTCGTACTACTTAGCTGCGGCGGATTTTGTGCCCACCCACTCCAGACGTCTCTGGGGTTTTGTGAGTAGGTTCTCTGAGAATAGCACGACTGAACTACTCAGATTCTACTGTTAAATAAGTACCCAACCAACGTTGGCAGCGCCATGTCATGTAGCTCCTATAGTACCCCTGCAGGACCTGCGCGTTTGGATAACATATACTGCGGGCTTGGTGGCAGACTAACTACGTGCGCCCCCACCGTATATGTTAGCCTAGTTTTGCATTAGCTAGCTCGCAGTGCCACTAGTGTCTCCTCTTATTGGGGAGAGATTAGTTTCTGGCAACCTTAGATCATGACAACCCTGATTCCCTCAGAATCGTGGAAACAATGTACTACCTTTCGCTCAGTCACTCGTGCTCACTTATTCGGTTTGTCTCAGAGAGTTATACAGAATAAACAGTCGGGCGTTTCAATAAGTATTTATTGAACAGTTGTTATTCTAGTGTAAAATATATGTGCTGCGGTAACCAGCAGACAATAGCAGAGATATATTATCAGCAGTACGATAAAAGCAAAGGGATAGAACAGTTCTACCATATTGCGATAATCATGAGTACATACATGAATATAAAAGCATTATGCAAGTGCGCGTACTCCTACGATGCCTAACTAGATGTACCTGAGTGTACCTAGCATATGTGTGTAGGTCTAAAAGCTAAGAGCCAAGAATCCTCCTAGGATTTAGTCGAACCCCCATATCTGAATAGAGAGAGTGTGGGACCCCGTCCTGGTCTCGAGTTGGACACCCCGTCAGGGCTGTGTCAGACCGCTGTCAGCTGGAGCAACTGCATGCAGGAGCCTCAGCGTCTCTGGTCAGTGTGTCAGCATGGAAGTCTTGGTTCCCTCAGTCTTACCGGGGCAAGATGTGGTGTATTTATACCCTAAAGAGTCTCAGTCCTCAGTATGGTTTGTATTGGACATGAGGAAGACGTCGGGGGTGAACTTTGTACATACATATGCCAGTGGTGTATTCTTAGACAGCCATGCATAATTAATGAGTACAGTGTGGGCCTGTGTTTGGAAAAACCCTGCTGTATTCAAAACCACAGGATAGATAACGTTCAGCCCTCAGAGCTCGTTGTGTACTAGCTGGGACCAATGTAGGTGAAAGATCATGCCTATATAAGGAATCATACTATAATAGGACATGTACAGTTGTGACCATAATTGGGCATATGCGGCCATGACCATAATAGGGCAAGTACGAATATGACCATATTAGGGTAAATATGAATACGTCCGTTTTAGGGCATGTACGAACGGGTCTACATTAGGGCCTCTATGCGGGATATAACAGTCCAGGGGAGGAATTAACAAGAGGAATTGGTAATCCCACCAATCATGCAACTTCCAACTCGCACTCAAACCTTCAGTGGGATGCGATGGACCTCAGAAGTTCATTTTGGTCAGAATGCTCAAAAGAAGCATGCATTGCAGATTCCAAAATTCCACGTTGGGAAGGCTAGACTAATAGCACTGCTTCTGGAAATGAAAATACCAGGTTTTCCACCTCAGCTGCTTCTGGTCCCAGTAATTCTTCAAGAGGCTGGTTGAAAACCTCCCTCGACCACTGAGTAAATCATAAGGAACTTTATTGGCACTAGGGAACAAGTCCAGTTTAAAGTTGTCACCGAAGCTAACGGAGGCTTTTACTGTAGGTCTCGATAGTGTTAATTCTTTGCTAATACATGGAGGAGTGAAAACATTAGTCGATATATTAACAGACAGTGCTATATGAGCAGCTTTACAGTTTCCTTTTTCGGCGGTTCCTCATTTTACTGTGACTAACCACGCAAGTAAAGCATGCGGTGTCTGGAGGTACTGCCAAGATATCAGGTTTAATGGCCAAATCCCATTTTTTGGTTGTGTGCTTGCAAGCATAAGCTTCGGTTTTTTAGGGCTCTCGGCATTTACCTGACCAAAGCGTACGTATGTCAGCAATGGAAATAGCAAATGTTAACCTAGGGATGCAGTACAGAGTCACCACTTTTCACTTGTTAAAATCCAAAACTAAATCCCAAAAATAACTAAAAGAAATAAAACAGAAATATTAATAATAAACAACCTCACCAGGGGTTTGGCCCTTCATGCCTCCATCTTTAGCATTTGCAACACGCTTTGCACAATGAAGGGAAGTGTGGGTTTTTAGAAATGGAGAGGTGGGACCAAGGCAGGACTTAGGGGCAGGCAGCCACTTGCAACAGAGGGCCAGTCTTTCATATTGGGTCCCTCAATCAGCATTTTACAGCCCACTTAGTGCGTGATTCAAATCATTTAATTCTCAAAAAAAGATGGACAGGTAGTCACAATTCAGAAATTGTTTTCTTGCATGTTAAGGGAAGGAAAGAGAAACATTCCTCAGGAGAAATAAAATAAAAATATGCATCACACCTTCATAAGAAAAATGGAAGACGTACCAAGATATCAAGTGAAGGGAAAATTGTTGTTTAAAACCACATTGAGGGAACACAAAGTCAAGTAACACAGCTTTGAGTTCAAGGACCCTTGCTTCACTGAAAGGGAAACATGAAAACGCTTGCTACACTGCACTCTGGTTACCTGGGACAAATTCTTACTTTAAAGTGGCAATGTATGGAACACCACTGCCTACTGGACCCATTTGATACGTTTTAGACCTTTTAACATGGAAAAATTAACAAGCATTTGCAATGCAATCGGTCTCACCTTTGGGACCTTATATGTATTTAGCTATGCAGCACATTAGCCTGGGTGCTGAAACATCTACTGTTCTTTCACATGGAGGGAAAGTAAGCACCAAACTCCGTGACACGGCAGGTATGGGAACACATGGAGAGAAATATTGCCTTTCAGCTGGAAACGGTATAGTCCAAAGCTCTGTTTTTAATTTAAAATCAGGGCCTTTGGTGGTCATATCACTAAAAATACAAGATTTGAAAAAAATATTATTGTCTAGGGGTGCTGGTGGAAGACAATTTCTATGGACTGGAATCTAGAGAATGCTAAAGTGATTCTGGTATTTTACTGACCTCTGCTGGTCGTTTTCTATCAAGAAAGTTAAATAGAGGCAGTTGCCAGACAAATTTAAAAAGAAAGTTCCTCAGCAGAAAGCAATTCTGGTATTTTACTGACCTCTGCTGGTCGTTTCTATCAACACAGTTAAATAGAGGCATTTGAACAGAAATTAAAGTCCCTAAGCGGAAGCAGATAAGTCCTAGGGCTGATCTCCAGAACCCACAAAGTACATACACATATAAGTATATACTAAAGTATATACAAGAGGTCTTGAATGCTCGACCTAAAAATGAATGTTCAATCCAGTTGCTTGACCAAGATAATTTTAAGTACAATTATTTAAAAAATAAAGAACACAAAAGGTTGCACGTCTATGGTTGTTCACTGAATATTTTTTTGGGAACAATTATATGTCTTTAAAAAGTGTCCTGCATCCCACATATTGGTGGAAATGTTCAATGATTTTGAATAATAATGAAGATCCCATGAACGTAAATGCATTGCTGGAATCTCCAGGAAGGCATGGAATTTGTACAGTTTCGGTCATGTTGAAAACCATTAGTCCAGTCTACTGCAAACTCTGAAACGATAATCTGCTGATCACACAACCCAAAAAATACAACCTCAAAAATTATTGCACTGAGCTGTAAATGACATGGAACCGCACAGTCAAGACAACAATGTACATTATTGAAGAAGTCCAGCGAAAAGCAAGCCCAGCAACCAGCGCAGTGGCCCAGTTTCCATCTTTTGAAAGTGCAGTTTGATACTGTCACACCTTCCATCAGCAATCCCTGTTGGCTCCCTGTACTTTCCTTCACAAGCATCCTTTGTTTGCACCCCCCATTAGGTGCTTTGAGCCTCCTCATAGCTTCAAGTTGCGCCACAGTTTGCAGTAAGATTTCTCTTCAGTGTTCAGCAATAGTTTGGCAAATCTAGTCTTGTTCGTCCTTCTGCTTGCTTATTCTTCTGGTGCCATCATTGTATTCCTACTTTATGTTCTATTGTATCTAGTAGCAACAATATAAGTTTTCCATCTCCAAGTGTTGTTTTTTTGCGTACTTTATACAGATTTTCGACTTGATCTCCAATGGAGCTGTGCAAGTGGTGCAGTATATGGTGCTGAGTACCAGGCGTGCAACGCCCATAGAGCTCAAAGGGCTTCAGCCCCCCCACCCCCACGTGTGTGTCAGCCCGGGCTGAGACAGCTTCCCGGGCACACAGACAGTTTTTGAGCTGCTGTAGGCTGGCTGGTCTAGCGTCCGTCTTATTGCAGTTGCACCCGAGTACTTCACAGGTCTTTAAAAGACCATTTCCTTGTTAACGAGGCTTTGTTGTTTTTTCACCCCTTCTTAGAGCCCCTGCATCTCCACTATGTCTATTGCTGGAAGAAATAGCTCCCCCCCCCGGAAATTTTTATTAGCTATCCCCCCCACCGAAATTTGAATCTAGTTGCGCCTCTGCTGAGTACTGCCCACACAAAGCAACCTATTCTCACAGCTGTAGTCCTTCTACTTATATCTAGAGGTATCCTAAGTGTGTTTGTTAGTACCTTAGACTAGTGATAAGTATCGGGTAACCTGCACTGTTTTTATTTTATGTTTATCATCTGTAATGAAATGATTTTTTTTTATTGGTGTACTTTCACGCATCTTTGAGGAGCGAAAAAAAGTTGATGATGATAAGTATCGGGCCCTCAGAATCACTGTCAAAGGGAGGTGTTTATAAAACATAATCTATAATGTTGTTTTAGTATTAATTTACAGGACTGCTCAATGTTTAAGACTAGATACGATAGTACTGGCTTATGTACAGGGACCTAATAATGGTATACTTCGTTCTATTGGCCATGGTGATATCAAGAGGGGCTTCAGCAACTGGAGAGAAAGGTTATAGGAGAAGCACCACCGTGCACAGCTTAGGAAGCATGGTGCACAACTTAAAACTATACAGCGATACTGAAGCACCGTTTTTCTGCCCTTTCTAACAATGTATTCCCTCTATAAGTGTGAATGTGCAATGCAGCAGGATCAAACACTGGGGCACATTTAGCACAACTATTATGGGATAAGCACAATCACGGAAAAACAACAACGGCATGTACTTGTTTCCAAACATCTCATGCCAACTAAACCCATGATAGAACTGCTTGAGTGATGAGAATGGACGGAAGAAAATCAAAAGGACCTGGAGAAATGTCAAGGGAAGTAAAAACATCAGGTATTGATGTAGGCAGGAAGTAAACAAACACACTCTCAACACGCAGTTGAAAAGCAGACACTCATGAAGCTGCGCTTTTGGGGTTTTTTGCCCTCTTGCTTGGCCTATGACAGTCGGTGACCAGTGTACTTGGTCAGACGCCTCCCTTACCTCCTCTCTCGGCATTCACAGCAGACTCCACAGAATCCACACAAACCTCCATGAGAAAGCCATGATCTGCCATTCCTAAGGATTAAACAAAAAAGCGATAAGCAAGTCTTAGGTCCGGGTCTGTTATGATACATTCAAGGCAGTGAACTCACTCTAAATAACTATGACATAACAGCGACTTAATATACACAGAAGTGTTTGCATTAGCTTGGCAGACTGCTCACATCAGCAGACTGCAGCGCTTACCCAATCCCAAAGCAACGCTAGTGCGTGGTGATCATCGTATTACAACGGTGAGGAGCCAAAATAGCCTTCCGCAGCTGAGTCTGAAGCATGCACTGCACTTCATCTGCAGCAGAGGCGTGCTCTCGAGTGACCGCCTTCAGGAAGTGAAGTGCTGCTAGTAAACAGACACGTCATAAAGCGAGGGCGTGGTCTTGTTTCTGTGCCAGAGCAGTACAGTGCTGCTCGGCACCGACGCGCTGCTGTTCATGTGCGTGGCATACAACTGATGTGACGTGCGTTAAAGGACAGCCGCTCACTGGGAACATTTGGTAGACTAGATGGTGCAGTTCAGAACCACTAACGTTGACAAGCACTGACAAAACCAATAGGTATCGCCTATGAAAGCGCAATTATAAGAACATTTGGTAGACTAGCTAGTGCAGTTCAGATCCACCTAACGTTGACAAGCATTGGCAAAGCCAATAGGTCTTGCATATGCAAGAGCAATTTGCTTTGCCAATGTGTTTTAGCCATTTTGTACACCAGCGTAACTGCCGCTCTGCATGGCTAAAAGTTGGTGGCGTAGAAGAGATTGACGTGGAGTGTCGTAGAGTGGGGTAAACTGTTGTATATTACAGTAGGGTTCGGTAGAATGACATAGCCTAGAGTGTCGTAGAGTGAAGTAGTGTAGGTTGGCATAAAGTGTTGTAGAGTGGAGGGGCGTGAAGTGTCAAGGGGAGTGGGATAGAGTGCTGTAGGGTAGAGTGCTTTAGAGTAGAGTGGTGAGGGGGGGGAAGTGGTGTAGAGTGGAAGGATGTAGAGTGTTTAGTCAGGTGGCATAGACTGGCGTATTGGAGTGCAGTAGTGTATCGTAGAGTGGAGGTGCATAGAGTGCAGTAAAGTGGCATGGACTAGAGGGAGTTTAGAGTGGCATAGAGTGGAGTAGAATGTGGCAGAGTGGAGGGGCATACAGTGTCGTAGAGTGGAGTTGCACAGAGTGGAGTAGATTTTCATAGAGTGGAGTGAAGGGTCGTAGAGTGGTATAGAGTGTTGTGGAGGGAAGTGAAGACGAGCCGGGGAGTGGCGTAGAGTGTAGTAAAGTGTTGTACAGTGGCGTAGAGTGGAGTTACGTAGAGTGGAGTAGTGTCATACTTTGGAGTGACAGAGTGGGATGCGTACAGTGTAGTGTTGTTGAGTGGAGTAGAGAGGAGTGAAGTGCCAAAGAGTGGAGTACATTTTCGTGGAGTGGCATGGAGTAAAATGGAGTAAAGTGTCAGAGTGGAGTGGCGTAGTATAGTGTGGAGTGGCGTGGGGTGGCCTAGAGTAAAGTGGCATAGAGTGGAGAGGGACAGAGTGGAGTGTCGTGGAGTGTCGTAGAGTGGAGTAGAATGTCGTGGAGTAGAATGTCATACAGTGGAGGAGTGTGGAGTAGATTGTAGAGTGGAGTGGCATTGAGTGGAGTGAAGGGTCGTAGAGTGGAATGTCAAATTGGAATAGAGTGTCATGGAATATCGTAGAGTGGAGGGGAGTAGAGTCGTAGAGTGAAGTGGTGTTGAGTGTAGTAAAGTGTCGTACAGTGTTCTAGAGTGGAGTGACGTAGAATAGAGTTGAGTGTCATAGATTGGAGAGACGTAAAGTGGAGAGGCGTACAGTGCAGTGTCGCACACTGGAGAGCCATGAAGTGGCTTAGCGTAAAGTGTCATACAGTGGAGTAAAGTGTCATAGAGTGGAGTGGATTGCTGTAGAGAGTAGTGGCGTAGCCTAGAGTAAAGTGTCAGAGTGGAGTAAAGTGTCAGAGTGGAGTGGTGTAGCATGGAGTAGCTTAGCTTGGAAGTGTCGTAGAGTGGAGTGACACTGAGAGGAGTACAGTGTCCTAGAGTAAAGTGGCATAGAGAGTCGTAGAGTGGAGTAGATTGTCAGAGTGTCGTGGAGTAGATGGGAGAGGGATAGAGTGGAGTGTTGTAGAGTGGCTAAGAGTGACGTAGAGTAGAGTGTCGTAGAGTGAAGTGGTGTAGAGTGTAGTAGACCGGAGTGCTGTAGCGTGTCATAGAGTAGAGGGTCACAGAGTCGAGTGTCGTGGAGTAGACTGGAGTGTTGTAGCGTGTCATAGAGTGGAGTGTCACAGAGCGGCATAAAGTAGAGTGAAGTGGTGCAGAGTGTTGTAGAGTGCAGGGGCATAGAGTGGAGTATGAAAGGGTGGGAAGTGCACTACAATCACAGACAACACTTTATTGAAATGACCATTAAATTTGCACGGACATACAGTTTTACTGATAAAACTATACAGCGCACAAACAATAATGTGTGGAAATGGCATCACCTAGTGTACTGATTTGTTCTGATCGTATTAGAATATTTGTTTCCAACACACTTCAGAATTACAAAAAACGTGCTTGATCTGTGCTTTCCAAATTCTGGTGTATTCTGAAATATTTGCACAGTTGATTTACAGATATATACATCTTGTTGTGTGCTAGAAAAAGTCTTTCCTTTCACACCCTCAGTTTGTCAAACAAATCCTTTCATTTTGAAGTTAGAGAAAGAAAAGTAAACACCAAGCTCCCTCTGACGATAGAGCCTGACATTTGACCTCTGCCTTTGAATGCACAGCAAATGTGACAAGATAAGAACAAAATGTAAAGGCCTATTTACAGAAAGCGAGCACTTGTGGAAGAATACAGTAAACAGGCTATGCTCCATGGGAGGGACAAAGACATGCTGGACAGCCTGAAACAAATAAAGCCAGCAAATAGAAAGCAAGCAAATGTGAGTTACAAACCACAAAGTCAATGGTAAGCAATGGGCGGAATGCATTCTTAGATCAGCTTTCAGAATGTCCCAAGAAGTGTTTAGCAACCAGGCTTGGACCTAAAAAGACTGGCACGTCAAAGAGATTTGCAAGAGAAGCAAGTTCCTCCCACTCTTGATCGTCTTAGAGGAGAAATCACCATTACATTAAATACCAGTGAGAAGAGATAAGAGGTAGCCCTGTGCAACATGGGAGCTCTGAAACAGCAAAGTAATGAGTAGAGAATGTGGGGACTCTGAAGGATTCAAGGAGAAAGTGATTCCAGCTTCTACCCCACCCCCCAAAAAAGCTCTCTCATGCTGTTGTGCTTTTTGCAGTTTTTTTGCTTCTGCTTCTTTTTGAGATACGCAAAGACTAACATAGCAACAACATTCAAGAATTATACCAGATTTTGAGTACATTGAGGAGTCCCAGTCTACAAATCTGTAGGCCTTATTAACAATAAATTGTACCTCTCCGCTCGAGTGGACTTAAGCCTACTTGCGCTGAGACATATGACCCCAATCACAAACGCCTCAAGAATACTGCAGACAAAGTTATGATTAGAGCAACACTGCTGGCCTACGCCAGCTCAAGTATTCATACAACTGAAAATTGTGAGCACAGAGATTTCGACACTTCCAGAATCAGGATATTTGTGAAATGTCACAAATCACAAATATCTTTTTTTGTATATTATTTATTTCACTTAGACAATATATTTCAATACAAAGACTTCTCTTAATAATGTCCACATGAAATATGGAATTATTAGGAGCTATCATTGTACAAAAAATGCTTAGGCAACTATAATTTACAAAGCTATATTTATAACTGGGGCATTCAAAGGAAGTCCCGGAACCCAGAAAAGAAATTAGATATCAATTATTTATAATATAAAAAAATTGAAAATTCTTAAAAATACATACACTTCCATCAATAATACAATTAGTTCAAACATGATTTTTTTCACAGCATAGTAATAAGACTTCCCATTGATTCACTCATATCTCCTCATTCATTCTATTGTTGGAATAACTATTTTTTTCATTTTTTATTTAGTGCAAACGTGCCTTATTTGTTTTGGTATATAAACATTTGCCTTGTTATTTTACTCAAACATTTGCTGTTTTAAATCTTACATTGAATATATATTCTTCTATAGTGCATGGATGACAGTTTTACACTGAAATTCATACAATGATTTTCTTGATTCTCATTAAATATAATGTTGTCTTAAATAATGATAAATTAGCATTTCTTATCCATCATGGCTATACATTCCCATCTACACACGTTTCGGCTACCCAGCCTTCCTCAGGAAGCCATAGATGATGGACAAAATTCTATAAAAATATATACAATAGAAAAAGGTCTGGGTTACGGGTACTACACCCTCCAAAATATTTTTTTTAAACAAAACTAAAACAATTACTTCCTTGAATGCCACAGTAATAAATATAGCTTTGTAAATTATAGTTGCCTAAGCATTTTTTGTACAATGGTCTTTCAGTCCCTGGCTTAGGAATTCAGTATCAGGGGAACCCCTATATATATGCAGTTATTATTAGGCACTATGACATACTTTGATGACCTTCTGAACTCATGCCCAGATGGACTAGGTGTCAATGGTGAATTAAGCGCCGTATTCCATTTTGGTGTTAGGCAAGAACAACTTTTCATCTTAAGCACCCAATCTCTAGGACACTCGGGGACTGGAGCAAGCTGATAAGGGCACCCAAAAATTAAATGGCACAGCACATCAGGGAAAATACAGGCTCACTAGTGAAGATCCAGGAAAGTGTCTCTACTGGTATAGATCCCAGGAGGATCTCGAATTACATCTTCTCGGCCAAATGGGCAGGTAGTTTTCTTAAGGCTTCTGGGTAGTCTTCATGTTTTGACTCTTCCTCAATGCAGATCTTAAGTCTGCTGAGCTTTGTGTTGCTCTTCCATGAGTGAAGCAACTACTCACAGAGCAGTCCTGCTCCCTACAGAATTCACAGTTCCAGAATTCTAGGACTCCAAGCTTGCCCCCAGCTGGAGGGAGAGCCATAACTTGCACTGATTCAGCTCAAGGAATATATAACTGCCCAACAATGTTGTGCATGACCTCCCCTGTGACTAGACAAACTACAACTTACTGGACAAGTGGTAGAATACATATGCCACTTAGGAGGTAGAAAGCCTGAGTCAAACAAACAACAGCCCTTTCCAAAATCTGAGGCCAGTCTTGAACTAGTGCATCTTCTTCTTTGTCTTCTTCTTTCTGCAAGACTTCCAAAGCAGAGTTCAAGCACAGACTCCGGAGGAGGCAGATGAATGGCTGGAGATTATGTTCCCACCGACGACATCCGGGTCCTCCACGCAAAGTATGCTTCATAGCCAGAAGACGCCAGGGTCTCGGAGATCACGTCGTAATAAACTTGCTCAGAAATCCCAGGGCGGTAATACTACTCCGGAGCAGGCTTTACGCAGCCGTGTGGAGGTGATAGCCACGGCGAGCTCCTTCAGAGACACACACCTTCAGTCGGCATCTGAATCGTCCGAAGAGAACACTGCTCACTCTGACTCCGAAAATAGTATTGCTTTATTTCCCACTGTAACTCCTCAGACTGCAGACGACCTGCTGGGCTAACAAATAGTCGGGGGGGGGACCTGCCTCACCCAGTCTGTAACTATACAACGGTAATTGGTAAGATGTCAGCGGGCAGTGGCGCGCAACACACACTTTATCCCCCAGCTTCGGTACTGTTACATTGCCATATACATTGGGTCCGGGTATTATGGGCTCATACAACCCAAACAAACTATATATAACATAGGAAGTACCCCCCAGAAGGCGAATGCACCCCGTAACCGGTTTACAGTTCACACTGTTGTGTTATCAGTTTGGACCAGTGAAGTTAGAACGCTGGACCTAGTATTCACTGTTGATCCAAGGGAGTTCTGGGTTCCTGGCTCACCCCACATAATACGACTTCTCATACCTGTCCTGGCACCCTGCCCTATTGACAGCAATCCACGCAGACACTTGACCACATGCCAGACGTATATACAATAATAACCTGGAATGTCCGGGGCCTGGGCTCTATACACAAACGTCATAGGATCAATGCACAACTAAACAGACGGAGGGCTCACATAGTGTTCCTCAAAGAATCCTACCTCACAGACTCTGAAGTTACAAAGATGCGTAGGAAGTGGAAGGGTCAAATCTTTTCCACGTCATACTCAGCCTTTGCTAGAGGGGCGACAATATGGATCAGAGGCGGGGTCCCCTTTGTAGCCCTAGAACAACGTATAGACCCACAAGGTCGATATACCTTAGTCCGAGGAACATTAGATGGCGCACAAGAGATTCTAGGAAGTATTTACGCCCCTAACTTCGACCAAGATAAATTTCTGGCGAACATTAACGCCGTTTTAGCGGACTGGGCAGTACAACCATGGATTCTAGGCGGCGACTACAACACGGTCATGGACACCGTCATAGACCGTTCGCATCCCCCCATCCCAGGAGCGGGATCCATTAAACAGGCTGAGGCGCTGGTCAGGTGGGCGGAGGGCTGGACGCTGGGAGATGCCTGGCGTCTCAAAAACCCGACCAGTAGGGAGTACTCCTTTTTCTCCTCGACTCACCAGCTGCACACGAGGATAGACAGGGTATTTTGCTCTACGCCCCTCACAGAGCAAGTCACACCCACTACCTATCTGGGAAAAACCCTGTCTGACCACAACCCACTAAAATTAACCCTTGCCTGGGGTAAGACCCACACCCCGGTCCCCACCTGGAAATTATGGCCACAGACGCTAGAAGACCCCGTTTTTAAGAACACTGTGGCGGAAGGCGTCACAAATTATTTCAAGGAGAACACCAATTCTGCCTCCACCAGACATATAGAATGGGACGCGTTTAAGTCTGTGATTCGAGGCATAGCTATCAGCACCACTGCAGGGGCACGACAGGAGATACACAATAACCTAAAAACCATTGAAAACAATATGAACGCACTAGAACAGGGAGCATCACGGGACCCCACGAAGACAGCGGAATTGCAGGAGGCGCGTATCAAACACGCTGAACTGCTGGAAAGTCTCAGAGTAATAGACTACAAGTCATACACTCAGTTAAAACACACTGAAGCGGACAAATCTGGTGTGCTGTTGGCGCGTATCTTACGTGACGCGCCCCCCCACCGTAGTTATACATGAGATTACCACGCCACAGGGGGACACTGTAACCACCCAACGGGATATAAACGAAGCCTTCTGCAAGTATTATGAAACCCTATATCAAGCCCCAATACCCCAGACAGAGGACGTCATAGACGCCTTCTTCGAAGACCTACCTTTTCCTCAATTAGATCGCAACGCTCAAGATGCTCTATCGGGCCCCATCACTAAGTCAGAAATTAGAGAAGTCATGAGGGCGCTACCACGCAATAAAGCCCCGGGGCTGGATGGGCTACCGATAGAGTTCTTTACCACATTTGCAGACACTATGGTCCCACAACTAGAGCAGCTATATAAATCAGCACTGGAAACAGGGCACCTTCCCTCCACTACAATATAGGCATTGGTAATGTCCCTTCCTAAACCTGGCTGCTTGGCCACAGACATCTCGGGATACCGTCCCCTCTCTCTACTTGCCACAGAGTATAAAATACTGAGTAAAATTTTAGCACTACGCCTCCTCCCGTACCTGCGGAACCTGATACACACGGACCAATGCGGCTACGTGCCAACACGCAGCACCTCATTGAACATTCGTCGCCTATACCATGTCATGGGCACAGCATCCACTGGGGATCACAATGCGGGCTGCAGTACATTGGATTTAAAACAGGCATTTGACACACTCCACTGGGACTACATGGTGAAATCACTGGGGAAATTCAGCATACCGCCGGAATACCTGAAATGGGTAAAATTACTGTACACAGCTCCCACTGCGCGAGCTCGCACAGGAGGCCATATCTCCCGCACATACCCGGTAGGCAGAGGCACTCGTCAAGGATGTCCTTTATCGCCCTTGTTATTTGTACTCACACTGGAACCACTGCCCAATTAAATTAAGGTCCGAAACTGAACAAGTAGGAATTAGATTACAGCATACCACCCATGTACTGTCTGCATACGCAGATGACATAATTCTATATGCCAAAGACCTGGATAACAACCTAGGGCCCACTCCGGGTATATTCCGTCAATTCGAGCAGGTCTCTGGCCTAGCTATAAATGAGGCAAAATCACAGGCGTTCTTTTTCCATCCCACATATGTCCCGATACCATACAATTTGGGCAGCTCACTCTCTCGGTGGCGCAGCACACATTCAAATATTTAGGCATCCACATCTATAGAGAAGCACAAGACCTCATAGAAGGTAACCTGAACAGGGCTATCAGGGCACTCCGCTCCCAAACGATCTTCTGGACTTCATTGCCGCTGTCCATGATGGGCCGGGTGGCTATCTCAAAAATGGTCATCCTCCCACGATTATTGTATTTCTTCACGAATTTACCAGTAGTAATTCCTGCTCCCATATTTAAAATGTTGGATACCTTACTCTCTGACCTAATCTGGGGGACAGGCCGACGAAGGGTGAGCCTAGCTAAAATACAACTAGCGACAGACAAGGGCGGACTGGGGGCACCTGATTTCCGTGCCTACGGCTATGCAAGCCAACTACAATGGCTGTCATACTGGTTGGCAGGCCGTAACCTGCATGAGGTGGGCTACACCATTTGTGACATCAACCGAGGCGACCTACACACCCTGGTACTGCCCGCTCGAAAATCCCGCAAAAAGCACCAACACTGTTACGCACAGCACTTCTATACTGACACAGGGCGGTCCAATACACGTGCCCCAATATCCCATACGCTAATAACGTGCCTTTATTGGGAATCCCTACACCCACAGGCCTGATTACTACTCGGTCCATCCATTGCTGGGCTGAGGAGGGGGTCACCACAGTGGGGGTGCTCTTCAACAACGGCATCCTCATGGACCATGAGAATTTCACTAGGGAAACTGGGGTCTCTAGCAACCTATACATGACACACGCTACTATCCTCGCCTATGTTAAAAAGCACTGGGCCCCGAATAGAGAAGAACCACAAACACATGAATTAACACAAGCACTTCATCTTATGGGAAGGGAGAGTCACCTCACGAGATGGCTATATCATGCTATCAGGGCACAAGCCGGGATATCTCTCACTGACCTGCGTAACAGGTGGTCTGAGGATCTCGGGAAAGAATTAACTGACAAGGAATGGGCTTCACTGCTGGAGTACCCCAAGAAGGTGTCTCCTAATGCCAAATTTAAATTCATACAGTATATGGTATTACATAGGGCGTACCTCAATCCACAGTTTACAGCGTATATTCCCGGATACAGAACATTGGTGCCCCAGGTGTAGATTAGAAAACGCCGACCTTCTCCATATGCTGTGGACATGCCCAATATTAGCTGATTTTTGGGAGGGGGTGGTCCAGAGCTTACGAACCACTACAGGCATTCCTATAGAACAGACAATGGGTAGTTGTGTGCTTGGCTTTCGCCGCCACCCTAAATCGCAGAAGGTGCAAACCTGTTTCATTGACTTGTCGGTACTGCTTGCTATGTGCGCTATCACCATGCTGTGGAAGTCGGCGAAGGCCCCATCAGTTTATATCTGGCATGGAGAGGTGACACGCTGGGATAGTGTGGAGAGTGCAGCCATTAGACGTGAGGAGGCCAGAGGCCTACGTAAGACCCTAATTTCAATGGAGTGGGATTTACTAATGGAGGCATTTAAGGCCCTAGAACCTGCGCCTGCTCCTAGAATAGCTGATGAATAGCATGGAAATTATCGTCCACTGGCAACTTTCATATTATTGTTGATCCCAGTATGCATGTACACAAATAGAAGGGCTCCTTAAACCCCAAATTATATACCTGTCACCATGGGCACAGGGTGGCTACCAGGGTAGGATGCATGGACGAGAGTTCTAATTGGGGTAGAGCCAGGCAAGCGGGGTGGGGTGTAGGGTATTTCGGATGTTATGTAGATTTGTTATTATAATTCCACTCATATGCAACCTCGTTTAGAAGGTACCACTGGCTGAAGACACAAGTAATATATCCTGTACCAAGTAGTGTAATGTCAAATGACGCTCATAGAATATAGACTGGATGGTATATAACGTAAGGCGTTACCTACAATGTACTGCAAATTTCACTATGCATATATATGTTTCTGTAAACCTGAAAAAGAACGAAAAATCAATAAAGTGTGTCTTAAAAAAAAAGCAGAGTTCAAGCACAGACTAGGTCAAACTGTTTAAGGTGTGGGCTACCTTCACACAAAGTCCAGCAGAACACCACTGTTGTAATACGATAACCAGCAATAGAGGAAACTGTGCAAGTGACGAGCTTCACCAGAGCTGGGGAAACATATTCTGAACAAAGAAAAGGAGAAGGCAACCTCCCCTACCCCACAGTTAAAACTATTTCAAGGAGAAAGTCCTAAGTAATAGCGAAGTGCAGTCTGCAGGATAACTACCATCTTGTTCCTCCATGCACACGTTGTTCAAATGGACACCACCATTCACCCATTTTATTTTGAAACATGAAGACAACGCAAAGGTCAGATGCATATATCCCACACGTGGGTTGGCAAAAGACCCCATTATGGAAGATGGGACAGACATTTTAGAGGGAGAAACAGCTTTAACTAAGGAGGACACAATAAATGAAGGATAGTGCCCCTTAACTATAACTATTCTGTCATCCCGCTGGTCACCTCGTAGCCTGGGATGATGGGCCTCAAGAGGGGTGTACACTTTGTATATCCTTTTAATAAGTACAGCATTGCTCTTCTGATGAGCAACAAATGTAGCACTTCTCGGGGACTTGGGGGCTCTGGAGTTGACTCAATGAAAAACACTGGGCAGGCCAGAAAAATACTGAGTAAGACTACACAGCTTATCCAAACCATGCAACTTACTTTACCTAATCCCAATACAGAATAAAACAACCGTCTTCAGATTTTAATATACACAAAGAGAAAAATACAACACTGAACTGCCTGAGCAATATTTTATAATATTAGCAAAATACATTCTAATAAGCATGGCAGCTATGTGTTTGTGCATGGGTTCAGGAGTATACTTTTTGAAGTGAACCTTATCCCTTGCCACACATGTTAATATTCAGAGTGGTCAGATATATGTGGACATGCTTTTAATAGTGAGCTAATTTGCATTTGGTTGAATCCATCTTTGTTTGCCAGACCAAAAGTATTAGGCAAATCAAAGAGAAAAAGTTTAGAAAAGCAAAATATTTCAGAAATAAAGTTTCCATACATGGCTGCTGATGGTTTAAGTATCAATTTTTACTGAAAGAGAAACCAGTAGGTATACTAGCTACTGAAAATGCAAACATTAAATTTAAGGCACTATTGTTCAATCTTGTGATGTTATTTTCAAATGCATTATATTTTGTAAATGGATCCACAAAGTAAGAACTATCAATGTGTCTAACAATTGGGAAATGGTGGGATATATCCAGAAAAGTTCCCAGTAGTTGTGTTTGGAAGTACCTTTATTCAGTGATAAAGTGGTGTAATGTTGTTGGGTTTCACCCTGTAGGAGATTAGGTAAAAGACAGCCTAGGTGCTCTCAATCAAACTGTTCCTATTACCTACCTCCTCCCATGAAAGCCTTTCCTGCAAACCACTTTTACAACCCTGCTCCGCACAACCTCCAGAACCCAACTTGCCTGTAAGAACGAAGGAAAAGACAAAGAGGCTCCAATTTCCTATGCCTCCTGTACACTGCCATGGTACTCATTTTATACAAGGCTTTCCCTGCTGGTTGAGTGTGGACTCCCCAATCCACTGTGCAGGACGGTCCCCACTGGGCAATAACAGGCTTTATTTCCTTCATCTCCACCGCCTGTATGACCTCTTTGTGACCTTCTCTAATAGTCTTGGGCCATTTTGTTCGATGAGGTGGCTGCCAGGCTGTCCATTGTCCCCTCCCTACTTCCCCACACCACCCCATCATCACTCAATCCACTGCAAACTACAAGGACTTCAATGCATCCGTGGCCAGCCTTGTCACTGTACCCAAATCTGGGTCATAAAATGAGATATGTGGCACTGCCAGCAGAGGTCACCATTCAGTGTTACCTGCAGTTACACAGATTGCCCTGGCTGTGTGGCAGCATCTGGTGATGCTCCAGAAATAACATCACATTCTTGTACAACCCTCCTGGCCTTATGCTGTCACCCTTCAACACCCAGCATGTCCCTCCTTCAGGTTTGACACTAGGGAAACAATGGATTCTGCAACAGCTCTTTTTTCTGTGCTTTTGCTTGCCTGAAAAAAGGACAACTCCTTCCTATAGTCACTGTACTTTTGCATGACCAACAATACATGGATGAGTGACTCAACTAAGTGTGTAAGAGGCTGTGGAGAGGAGGGCACCTTTTTCCATACGTTATGGAGTTGTCCCGTGCTGCAGAGATTCTGGAAGGGGACAATAAAAGTGATGTCCAAAGTGGTGGGACAGACAGTTCCGATGGAGGCTAAATAGCACCTGTTAACCGTAACGTAAGTCCTGAAATGGTCACGATATACTAAATTATGGCTAATGCTAGCTGGTATGGTGGCAAAGAGGAATATAGTCAGAATGTGGGGTAAACCGCAGATACCTACAGTAAGGGAGTGGGAGCAAGACCTAGATTGGTGTTGTGCAGCTGAGAAGGTAATCTATAAGGGGCGGGGATGTCCCGGTAAATGGGATAAAGTCTGGGGGAGCTGGGCGAAATATAGAGGGCTGTCAACATAAGGTGAAAGGAAAGACTACAGGGGAATCAATCAATCAATCAATCACAGAATTTGTAGAGCGCACTACTTACCCGCGAGGGCCTCAAGGCGCTGGGGAGAAAAAAAGGCGGGGGGGGTGCTGCTACTGGTCGAACAGCCAGGTCTTGAGTAGCCTCCTGAAGGTCAGCAGGTCTTGGGTCTGTCGTAGGCTTAGTGGAAGGGTGTTCCAGGTCTTGGCGGCGAGGTGTGAGAAGGATCTGCCGCCGGTGGTTGTTCTTCGAATGCGAGGGACGGTGGCGAGGGAGAGGTCGGCGGAGCGGAGCTGGCGGTTGGGGATGTAGAAGAAGAGTCGTCTGTTGAGGTAGGCTGGGCCAGTCTTGTGGAGTGCCTTGTGTGCGTGGATGAGGAGTTTGAAGGAGATTCTCCTGTTGACGGGGAGCCAGTGCAGGTTCCTCAGGTGGGGGTGATGTGGCTGTGGCGTGGTACGTCGAGGATCAGGCGTGCGGAGGCGTTTTGTATGCGTTGCAGTCGCTTGATGAGCTTGGCCGGGGCTCCCGCGTAGAGGGCGTTCCCATAGTCAAGTCTGCTACTGACGAGGGCCTGGGTGACTGTTCTTCTTGTATCTGTCGGGATCCACCTGTAGATCTTGCGAAGCATGCGGAGGGTGTTGAAGCAGGAGGAGGAGACTGCGTTGACTTGCTTGGGCATGGAGAGCGTTGAGTCGAGGATGACTCCCAGGTTGCGTGCGTGGTTGGTGGGTGTCGGGGCTGCTCCCAGTGTCGTTGGCCACCAGGAGTCGTCCCAGGCTGAGGGGTTGGAGCCGAGGATGAGGACCTCTGTCTTGTCCGTGTTCAGCTTTAGTCGGCTGATCTTCATCCAATCGGCGTCGGCCTTCATTCCTTCATGGAGGTTGGATTTGGCGGCGAGGGGGTCCTTGGTGAGGGAGAGGATCAGTTGAGTGTCGTCGGCGTAGGAGATTATGTTGAGTTCGTGCTGTCTGGCGATGCGTGCGAGTGGGGCCATGTAGATGTTGAACAGTGTTGGGCTGAGGGAAGATCCCTGGGGTACGCCGCAGATGATCTCGGAGGCTTCGGATCGGAAAGGTGGGAGGCGGACTCTCTGGGTTCTGCCGTCGAGGAAGGAGGTGCCCATTCCAGGGCCTTGTCTCGGATCCCTGCGTCGTGGAGGCGTGCACGTAGAGTGCGGTGGCAGACAGTGTCGAAGGCGGCGGAGAGGTCCAGCAGGATGAGGGCTGCGGTCTCACCGTTGTCCAGCAGGGTCCTGATGTCGTCGGTGGCGGCGATGAGGGCAGTCTCAGTGCTGTGGTTGCTGCGGAACCCTGATTGGGATGGGTCCAGGATGCTGTTTTCTTCGAGGTATCGGGTTAGCTGTTTGTTGACGATCTTCTCGATGACCTTGGCTGGGAACGGAAGCAGGGAGATGGGAAGGGGTAGTTACAGGGTTGGATGGATATAGAAGGGTGCTGGGAATGCTAGCCGGTCATATTTGAGGAATGTGTAACCCTTGGACAGACCAGAAGCTGTGTAAGTGGGAAAGTGTTTGGCGGGGGGGGGGGGGCACACTGACCTGTATTTGTTATGTATTGCTATGCATTGATATGCCTAATAAAATAAAAAAGATTTACAAAAATAAAAACAATACATGGATGAGGCTGGTGCCTGCTCAGAAGGGTCATTCAAATGAGGGAAATGCTAATATTGGCCGGAAAAATCATTCCAAAGTAAAAGTTGTGTAAGTGCGCATAACTGAAGTGGCGAAGGGTCATGTATAAATCAAAGACGAAGAGAAGCACTGAGCAAGACCATAAAGAAGTTGGAACACGGAAAAAGAAACTGAAATGAAGACAAATCCCAGGACAAAAATGGATATAAATGTTCTGCATTCCTTCTTCAAGGAAACTTAATAAAGGCAGTGTTCACCCAAGGCTGCCTAACGGGAATAGGGCTAAGCCCAAGAGAACAAAAGTTAATTCTTTATCCCCAAATCCTCAACATCAAGTGAAACTAATCAACAGGAGAAAAACACAGATAATCCCTGTCTTTCCAGCCTGGTGCAAGAAAAGGCAGTCTTATTTGATATAATGCAAGATTTGAAGCAAATCACAAGGGAGATAGCTGGTAAGGTGTCTACCATGGAGGAAGCAGTAAAAACAATCAACTCAGAGTAGACGGCACAGAGATGGATCTTTAGAGTCTGAAAGGTAGTGCCAAGCATTGACAGCTTCAATCCCATGAGACAGAGTTCCAACTGCAGAGGCAATTTTAGGATACAGCAGGTAGTTCATATGGTAAAATTACAGTCCGAACTACAGGAGTTCAAAAATGCAACGAAACAGATCAGAGAGTACTGGATATTCCCCATATTGGAGGGTGAAGATATTAATCCCCTACTGTTCGAGTTCTTTAACACCGAGGTCTTTGCTGGTGCCCCTCAAGTACTGATCAATATTTACTGAAACACTTGGATATCCTGAGACAAGTGGGCACAGTCCTCATCGATTTGGGCTAATGAGACAAAAAGATGAATTGGCGAGAGACTGCAAAAAACAAAAGGACTCTTCCTGAAAAACATTAGGGTGCAAATCATTCAGCCATTCCATACAAGAACAAAGACAGAATGGCAATCTTTAAAGAAAAAAAAATCTGAGCCTGCTGGAGTTCGTGGTGTTTATACGCCATCTGGCAAAGTGGAGAGTGGTATTGGAAGGAACCTTGCAGGTGTTCACTCAGCTAGAGGCTGCAAAGGGGCTACTAGATTCAGTGAGGCGCAGAGCCGCTGGCAATCCCAGTGCTTCTATCCAGGGTCCTCACAAGTAATTTGTCTAGTCTGTGACAGCCATTTAGTAATTCATGTTTAGTCCATGTGACCCTCAGTCCTGTTCACAGAGGGTTTTTAAGAGATTCATTCGATGTGATTGTTCTCTCGATGCTTCATATTTCAGATTGTTGAGAGGTAAAGATTGAGTTCTCTCTGCGCCATCCCTTATGTCTCCTGTGTCGAAACTTTTGTGGTGGGGTTTAAGATAGTGTTGGCAAGCTGTGGTGTAAATCTGTTTTATCAAACTTGGATTGAGATTTACCTATATTATCCTAAGTGTAATCTGTAACTGTTGTAGCTTTTCTGTGTTATATGCTGCATGCTTTGCGTTTTATTGCTTAAGCCAGATAATTAAATATAAATCAAACTCTTGACACGTATTTAAATCTAAATCGTTTGATTGAGGTATAGACCTTTACCAGTGAATCTCAACAAACTAGGGCACCGTTGAAGGGAGGCCTCAGTCAAGTGACATTTATGAGCTGCCATCTGGCCGCTGATGTAAGTGTGTTTGATTTTTAGACGGCTTCCTCACAGTTCGTTCTTTAGGTTTCTCAACTGTGGCCTGCTGATGGATCAAGCAAAGGAGAAGATGACGAGGAAAGCTTCAAGAGGCCAGATCTTCTGCACAGCAGCTTACTTGCATGAGGTCTTTCAGAAGAAGGTTGCAATTGGGCTAGGGTGTGAGGGTTAGAAAATTAAAAAAAAAAGCCAGCCAGGTTTCCCTTTTCGTCTTCAATCTTGAACCTTTGTCCCTGGTCACTGAATGGAACTTGAAAAGAACCAAAGGCTTTGTGTGCAGAATTTCTTTACCACCAACAGTATAGGACTGATTTTTAATTCCACAAACATGGTATCAGAGCAGACGGACATAGTGATGTTGAGATACAATGCAGTTGGACTAGGCTTGCTTCAAACCTAGCCACTGTAGTCAAAGTAAAAATGTACTTCCCAAATGCCCAAGTAAGAGAATGTAGACGATTAAGCCACTACCACTGAAACATCCCTTTTGAGGAAGGTCTCCGACAACAGGTGGACCTTCCCAAAATTCCTATCCCATGCCTCCTCCCACAAAAGCTCTTCTCAGAGCAAGACAATGCCACGCCTATTTTTCTGTCCTTGAGATTTCACCTCTTTATATTTTCCAGTCTGCGGGAATCATTAGGTCATTTACTAGGTCATTAGCTGCAGATGTTCACAGTAACAAGCTTTGTATCTCTTCATAAGGAAACGTGGTTTATTCAACCTCTTTCGCCAGGTACCCATTAGAAGAAAGGCTTCCCAGTTTGGGGTCAGTTCCATGCTGTTAAAGGCTCTCGAATGACCAGTAACAAAGAAACAAAGTGCTTTGAAAACTATTCCAGACTCTCGGTTTTTTTTTTGCTGCAAATGTGTTAACTCAAAATCAATAAAAATTGGTTATCAAAAAAACTATTCCAGACTCTCAGGTGCAGAGTAATTCAGAAAGTTTCATATAGCGTCTATTCTCATGGAGATGAGCAGGCCTGTTCAACATCAGACATTCAAGATGGTGATATTCCCGTCCTTCATTCCTTAGGTACAACCATGATCTTTCTTTATAGCCATCAGCCTTCAGGCTGCATACCTTCATATGACACTCTACCCATATTATTCATAAGTCAAGTTTCAAGTGATGCCAAAGAAAAAACAATCACAACTTGCTATTTAGCTGAAATGATGGGATTACCACACTAGCCAATCAGTATGTTCAGCTCTTTTCACATCTCTACCATAATTTGCTCCTCCTTTTATTTCAAAACCATATATGCTCAACCTGTCTATTGACACATTAGGAGTTCGGCTTCATCCTGAAGAAGTCATATGTTCAGCCGCTGCCAATCTTGACATTCATCAAGATCCACTTTTGAGTGAACATGCAGCAAGTGTTACCACCATCTTTCAATATGATCAAGGTACAGTGCCTCTCCGGCTACAAAAATCATCAGCTTAAGCTATGGAATAGCTTTGCTCCAGGTTGACAGTGCAACTTCAAGGCAGCAACTCCATGCCATCTATATTTGAAGCCACTCTATCTCACTACTGTAGCCAAGTACAACACATAAGTGTAGGAGACACAGTATATTCGCTGATAGTAGCATCTGGTGCGGGACCAATATTCTTCAGGAGATTTGAAGGGTCCCTAATGAAGTACGGGGGTTTACCACACATTAGTGCAGTCATCAGTCTGTTAGCAACTCCTACCTCACTTGACTGCTTTCTAGCCTTAGTGAAAGATCAACAGTCTCCCTGCAATATTCTGTTCAGCGTTTCCTCTCCTTTGCCTTTTTTGGAGGACTGGCTATTGATCCAGGTTGAATATAAAGCAGATGTTGCCCTTTCTTACTGGATCCAACCAGGCCTTCTCATGTCATAGTTTATCCAGAAGGGTAGTTTGCCCACTGTTCAATGCAATGCCACTGAGTGGAGAAACTGCATCTTCATTCCTCTCTTTAGTACCGTCTCATCCCTTCAGCAAACTTATGCTTACTTCTGGCTTTACACCATCTGAGTAACAGGTTAGAGGATGAGAAGTTTGGCTTTCTAATGGAAGAGCGCTGTAGGTAAGCGACATTATGGATGCAGGCACCCACACAGTCACAATACTTCACTGTGGGTGTTTCGTTCATTGGGCCTACTTCCCAAACAGTGATCTATGCTGCACCAACCTTCATATTCTTGTGATATTTTTCTGATCTTGGATTTATTACAAGATGTATTTTTGTTCTAGTCTTACCAACAAGTGCATATCAAAAATGTCTTTGGGGAAGGAGGTGTCTAGCAATTCCAAAGCATCCAATATGGTGCAGAGATTCCGTAGATTGTTGAGAGATGATCTTCTGCCATGATCCTGCATGGTACATGCTCTACTCTACTCCCTCGAGCTTGGAACACTCATAGTTTCAGAGAGTCATTCTCTCTGGCAAAGTTTGCTTCCTGGTCAGCATCACATTTTACAAAGATTGCTCTTAGTTTCACAAAGAACAAGATATTTTACTCTGATGCTTCTTCGCCAATGTTTTGGCTGCTCTACACTTCCTTGAAGTACACAGAGATTTTTCATTCTACAATGATTCTAAAAGCTCAGCACAGGTTTCAAACTCTTACATGCAAAGTGTTTTTCTCACTTCTTGTATAGAATTAACATATAATATTAACAAACAACGGAATACGGGGCTAGACACCAACAAGCTTGGTCGCAAATCAGTGATGCTCCAGTGGCAGTTCCGGGCTACGAGCTCCAATGCGCTCCATGGCAGCATCTCCACTACCCCATGGCATGACAAATGACTGGTGAACATCCAGGGGGTCCTAAATGATTCCGATAAATGCCGTAATAAGGCTTCCATATCGGCTTGCGGAGGAGTGGAGAAGTAGCCTCCTCAGCAGCCTAAACTCTATGACTCACCCCGATTTCGCACAACTGCCAGTTTCTACCTTAGTCTGATCAATCCAAGGAGGTAGGAGGAGAATCCCCGAATTGAGACACCCGAGTGAACCCTGCACCGAAGGCATCTTTCCTAATACCACTGCAAAGTGACCCCCCAAGGCGCGGACAGCTGGAGTGTGGTGAGGTGAACGGAGCTAATCGGGACAGACTCCCGCTGCAATGTCCGAGTGAAGCCACTTCCTGCCAACTGCTTTGTGGGACAACTGGCAACTTACCACCCCTGGAGTCCAGCGCAGGTGTCGAGGGAGAGCTGCATCCCGGCGACCATCTTCCACTGGGACCCCGGCACTGCATGTTCATGGCCCTCTTCAGAGACACAGAAATAGGACTCTATCCTACTCCTAGTCTGGCGACTATCTTTCAAGTGTTATCCTATACAGGCATTCCATTACTGCCTAGGAGATTGGCCTTTGCTGGATTTAGACATACATAGAATAGACACTATGTGATCGTATGTGACCTTGGCACCCATCTACGGTCACATCTCCTAGCAGTCTCTTCCTCAACTGCCACGTGTACAAACAACTCAGCCCACTCCGAAGGGCAGGGTTGTTTGTACACTATCCACTCCAAGGGGCTCTCTATATTCTCCTCCCGGTGCCACATGCCGAATAACAAACCCAAAGCAATGAGGAAGTGGCTAAACGCATCCAACCCACCCCCATAACCACAGTCATGGCCTCCACTCTAGAGGTCCTAGATGCCTCCCTAACCACACTGAAGACGGAACTGGCAGACATCAACCTGTCCGTTGCCTTGGTGAACACAGCAGTAGGAGCCGCAACCGTGAAAATCCAATCACTGTGAGGAGAAATAGTCACCTTTAGAACACAGCTCACGTCTTTGGAGGGCAGGGTTGTGGAGTTGAAGCAGAGAACCGACCAAACACCAGACTGGAGTAATGAACGCTGGCAAGTACACAGGAAAACTACACACGTAAAGGACTGCAGTCGCAGAGATAATATACGCATCACAGGTGCACTCCAGAATGCAGAAAAATATGTCCTGCGACATTTCTGCAATTCTTCAACTTCATTCCAGCTATGCCGACACCTTCCTTCGACCCTCCACTGAAGTTTCAAAGGGCCTACCGATGACGGCGTGCCTAAGGTCAGCATTTAATTGCCTGCGACATCCTGGTGTGCTACACACATCACCAACAAGCCAGACTGATCATTACGACAGCCAAGAAACAGGGGCTGTACCAAATAGCGAACTCTTCGGTTTGCTCTGCAGCTGGCTTCTCATCAGACACCAAAGCTATGAGAAAAAGACCCCACCTGCGGAAACTAGACCTTAAATTTGAACTCCTGGAACCGGCAACGATAACTGTCATGCTGAATGGTTGCACATGGAAATACAAGAGGCCAGGAGACCTGCAAAGCAAGTCTGGATGCCCTGGAGGACTCGGCTACGGAGGTTTCACAGGGTGTCAAGAACGGGACTCTCGGGTGCCCTTAAACTGGGAGGTAGACCAAATAGTTGACAATACCAAAAGAAAGAGGTGGGTCAAAGTAGTGCAGAAGTGGGAAACTAATGGCACCCTGTGGGCTAAGAGACCCCCCATGGCAAGGGACAAATCTAGATCGTCCCTCAGGATCTAGCAATGTTGGCTCCCTAAAGTTCTTCAGGCCCCTCTATGGAACCTCAGACAGTCGACTGCGGAACATGGCATAATGCCCTGGACAGGTTTGATGTCCTTGGAGTGTTCACATTTCTTTCTCAGGGTGAACACTTAATTTTTCAATTTTCTCGACTCTTGCTTCGGTGTGGACGGATGTTGTGAGGGGGTTGTGGATTTCTCATCTTTGTCTAATTGACTTCCTGTAGCTAGCTCTTGTCATCCTTTCCCCCTACCCCCACTCTTGTGAAACCGCCATCTACTCCAACCTCCTCACCATCACATCGCTGTGATATATCTCCTCTGCAATGATACTGTACCTGTTAGACCCGGGGTTCAAATCCCCTACCTCTGCCACCCAGATGCTAGAACCGGGGTTCAAATCCCCTGGTTAGCCGAGGTAGGTACCCGCGTTCCAACGTCAGGGTAAGGAAGGTCACCTTCTGAGATAGCCCCGCTCACCCCCTCGGTAGCTTGGCACGAGCAGCCAGGCTTATCTTCAAGGCAAATGTGTAAAGTATTTGTAATCACGCTCACAGCAACCCAATGATGCACACAAATAGACTCCACACGAGTTTTATAAAACGAATATACATTTTATATAAAAAGATATACGATCAGACCACACAATATAAATCCAAAATATGCGTATTTGTAATATTCCTCCTGGCCGGTTGTTAGGCCAGCCAGCCCTCATCAGTTCTGGCGATATTAATGAGCACTTCTAAACATCCTACTCTAATCCTAACACCCCGTTATGCAGATCGTAAGGCTAGAATCAGGTACTGCTGCAATGTAAAAATAATGCAATGCGTACGCAACAATCAGGCACTTTGCGATGTAAACATAATGCAATGCGTAGCAGAAACGTCGTTATACAGATGTAAGGCAATGCGTAATACACTAATCAGGTAGTCTGTTATGCAGGAATAATGCAATACGTCATACGCTAATCAGGTAGTTCGTTATGCAGAAACAATGCAATGCGTCATACACTAATCAGGTAGTTCGTTATGCAGAAACAGTGCAATGCGTAATACACTAATCAGGTACTTCGTTATGCAGAAATGATGCAATGTGTAGTACGACAGTCAGGTACTCTGTTATGCAGTATTGGAATAATGCGTAATACACTCCGGCACCGATCACCGTGCCGTAGGCGGTTTCTCCGCCTCTCCTTCTGACTTGCAGTCAGACTCTCAACAGTTGCCCCCAACACAGGTACAATGTAACCAAAAAGTGCAGCTCCGAACTCCGGCCCCTGTACTGCCACTCCCTTGGCAATACAGGCCGCGATACGAGCCGAAGCAGAGGCTCGCGCTGCCGGCACGAGAGAGAGGCCGAGAGAGTCTCCCTCCGAGCCCGCCCCAGGAGTCGACACACGTTACCTGGGGGGCGCGAACTCACTCTCCTCTCCTCGTCCAGCGGCTGGGCCTCCAATGCAATCTTTGTCCCTTGGCAACGGCGGGCTCAGGCCGGCGGCTCAGCTCCTCCGGGGCTGCCGGTCCGGGCCGCTACAGTTACGAAGATCTCAGGCTGCCACAGGGCACACGCACACAGCGCCGCTGAGTCTTCCTTGAACTTCGAGTGCACGATCACTGGGCACT
This sequence comes from Calotriton arnoldi, assembly GCA_963921515.1. Classification (NCBI taxonomy): domain Eukaryota; kingdom Metazoa; phylum Chordata; class Amphibia; order Caudata; family Salamandridae; genus Calotriton; species Calotriton arnoldi. Next base: position 370,073 of record CAWUFW010003088.1, read on the forward strand.
CCACACGAAGGTCTCAGGCTGCACGAAGATCACGCGCACAGCGCCGCTGAGACTCACTTTAACTCCGGTGCACACGATGACAAGGCAAATCCTCACGAAGGTCTCACGGTGCCCAACGCACCCGCACACAGCGTCGCTGAGACTCACTTGGATTCCGGTACACACGATAACAAGGCCAATCCTCGCGAAGGTCTCACAGTGCCCAACGCACACGCACACAGCGTCGATGAGACTCACTTGGATTCCGGTGCACACGATAACAAGGCAAATCTTCACGAAGGTCTCGCGGTGCCCAACGCACCCGCACACAGCGGCGATGAGACTCATTTGGATTCCGGCGCACACGATACTGGACAATCCGCACAAAAGGTTCAGGCTGCACGAAGCACACGCATACAGCGTCGCTGATCCTTGCTTGGACTCCAGGTGCCCACGATCACAAGGCACGCCTTACGAGGGTCTCAGGCTGCAACAACCTCGCACACACAGTGCCGCCGAGACTCTCATGGAAACTTTTGTGTTCCTGTGTTTCCGCAACAGGGAGCCAGCTCACCTCGGGCCCTTGGGGATAAGTTACTTCAGGCACAACAAAGTCCTTCAAGCAGGGGGACACAGCACACAGCAAAGTCCTTTTAGCCTTTTCTTGGTTAAAACAGCAAACTGCAGGCCAGCCCCAGAACACACAGCAAGGGTCAGTCCTATCCTTCAGTCTATTCAGTTGTTTCTTCCTTGGCAAGGTCCTCTTGACCACGAAGTAGCTCCAGTCTTGTTCACACTTGATCAAGCCATTCTCCAAAGTTCAGCGGCTTCAGCTCTCATAGTTATACCCCTCAATGGCTTTGAAGTCTTTGTGTTCAGGGGGCACTGACCCCTGTTCAAACCAGTTCTGGGTGCCTCCCTGCCAGTGACACCTTTATCCTTTGATTAGTGGGGGTCTGGATTCTCAATCACTCAGCAGGAGATGGGACAATTGTTTTATAGCAGCAACCCAGGCCTCTTCACCTCTAGGGGCTACTCCTCCCCCTACACTCCAGATGCAGGTCAGCCTGTTGCTGTCTCACCTCCTCCCCTGGGTCAAGACATTCCCCAGATCCTATCGCTTTCAAATCCAGACAGTCAATCCACAACCAGGCAGAGAAACACAGAAATGTTAGAGCACAAAAACTCAGCCACTTCTAAAAGAGTGGCTTCTGAACACACAATGCAAAAACCACCTGCATAAAAAGATGTGTTGTTACATTGTGAGTTCAGGCATACTAAACTTCACCTTTCCATCTTAAGCCTTTGGGAAGATAGGCTGGAAAACATATTACACAGCCTCCCCATTCTGTCCTATGGGCAAGATGGCCTTTCAACAGTGAAAAACGAAATGGAGATTATTTCACTGTCAGGACATGGTACACACCTTAGTACATGTCCTACCTTTCACATGCGCTGCACCCTGCCCAGGGGGTACCCTAGACCTACCATAGGGGTGTCTGATATGCATAGAAAGGGAAGGGTAAGGTCTGGCAAGTGAGTGCACTTGTCAGACAACATGGCAGTTTAACAAACTGCGTGCAGGCCCTGCAATGGCAGGCCTGAGTTCCCTTTTTAAACCTACTTGTGTGGGTGGCACAAATAGTGCTGCAGGCCCACTAGTAGCATTTGCATTACCAGCCCTGGCACACATAGTGCACTTTACTAGGGACTTTACTAGTAAGGCAAACATACCAATCATGGACAACCAATTTCCATTACACTTTACACAGGGAGCACTTGCACTTTGACACTGTTTAGCAGTGGCAAAGTGTCCAAAGCATCTACGTTGGCAACACAATGTCAGAAAAAAGGTCTAGGGGGAAAGCAAAAAGTTTAGGGAACTTTAGCCAAAAAGGGCCAGGTCCTACAGTACCCATGAGGATATGCTGCATCTCAATATCGTTCATCCTTCCACACCATATGCAGAGTTCAGTGACGGACTCTGCAGCTTGTCTGCCATTGGTTGAAATCTCACCCCCTCCCTCGCCCCCTCCCTCCATCCCACAGCTTGAGAGTGAGAGGTTTACTGACATGCATTGGGTTACCCACCCCCGCATTTTTCATGACTACCATGCTTTCCTCCATCCCAGAGACCCATTTGACGCATGCAAGGAGTACACCTTATCAGTCATGGTTCAGTTACTCACACCCATTTCTGGATTGTGAAGTCCACGATCCTTCCTCTTGCCTTCCATTTGGCTCGCTGAATCGCATTCTAACCCCGATGGACCTACACATTGATCCTGTTGGTATGACACCACTGAGGCCTCCCGCCCCAGTGGGTAGTCACATGCTTGCTCACGGCCTCACTCGGCACCCCGCCACCCCCATGGACTACATACCACCACCCCATCCTGACCATTATACATTGTCTCCCTTAACGTTCCTGGGCTTACTCACTATATTAAATGTAAGAAAACGATCTGGTTCCTACGTAGACAGTGCTCAGATAGAGCACTCATATAGGAGACACACTCTACTCTGACTGAATGCGGTGGGGCTGGGTGGGCAGAGTCATCCATGACAGTAGGGATGCTTTCTAACTAGTACAGACAATCGACAGGGGCAGACGAAGAAAAGAAGAGTAGAAATACACCTTCATAAAGCGCTTCCCCACAAAGTCCTGCAAACCAGGATGGACCCAGAGGGTAGATGTATTTTTGCAAAACTCAAAATTAGAGACACTTTCCTAGTAGTGAGTTCTATCTATGTTAAAACCGAATGCAAAGTGGACTTTCACACCTCCATCACCAGGCTTCTCACATCTCTTCCCAAAATGTGAGTCCTGATAGGTGGAGACTGAATGTGACAGTAGATCCAATTCTGGACAGATAGGCCCCAGAGACATTTATCATACCAAAGATCGGCATCTTCTGATGGACTTAATTCACAACCTGGTCCTGACTGAGCCTTAGCAACTCTTCCACTCAAAAGAAAGGGATTACACTTTCACATTTCGCCCACAGGACATGCATACCAGGATACACTATTTCCTACTGACCCCCGCTTTAGCTCAGAATCTGGTACAGACCTTCACAGTGCAGTGTGGCATTTCTGATCATGACCTTATCAGCCTACACTTGGAAGTAGGTCTGCCGCTATATCCCAGGGTTCCCTGGCATATGAACACCTCATTTTAAAGGCCGCCCCAGGACATGGAACTATTGCACTATCATCATCTCCGAACATTCCAAAACGGACAATGCAGAATCAGTGGCCTCTGCTCATACCCTGTGTGGGGTGGGAAAGCATGCCTGTGAGGGCTTCTGATGTGAGATGTGGCAATTGTGAAGAAATTACTTATCAACTCCAAAATGCAGCTGCAGAGCAAGGCTCACTCGTGTGCTGAAGCATACTCTAGGTCCCAAACACCTGATACTCTAAGAGAACTGCTGAAAATTAAATTCGACCTCCACGGACACTGCACGACAGACGGAGAAATCACTTTTTCATCTTCGTAAACACCACTATGAACGGGGTGAAAAAGTGGGTCGATTACGTGCCTTCCAGCTGAGGCCTCTTGCTCCATTCCAGCTACCCAGTGCAAAAATGGGGAACTAGGCACCCACCTGAAAGAAACTGCCAGGGAGTTTCAATGGTACTATGAATCACTCTACATCACAGACAGCCCCTCAGTGGAATGCGCGGAAGAGGCTTCTCTCGCTGATTTACGCCTACCCATTTGAATGAGGAGGGAGGATTGTTGGTATGGGCCAAATCAATTGAGGAAGTAGTCCCGGCAATCGATAGCATGGCCACTAACAAGGAATCAGAGGGATAATGGGTTCCCCATTGAATTCTATATAATTACAAAACCCATTATTGTCCCGTTGTTGGTGTCGGTCATTCAACAGACGTTTGACGACTGCTACCTCTCCACTGAGTTTGCCAGAGCCAATATATCTGTTCTGCCCAAACCGGGCAAAGACTCGCTGGTTTGTGCGACCTACAGATTAATCTCACTAATAATGTGGACCTTAAAATGTTGGCTAAAGTGTTAGAGACCTGTCTGTCCGCGTTCTCCACAGGTTGATCTACGCACAACAGGTGGGATTTGTTGTGGGCCACTCATCTACCAACCACCTATGGAGGCTCTCACACATTGTATGACAAGCTAGATCAGAGGATGAGGATAAAATCATATTGTCCTTGGATGCTATGAACGAGTTCGACCGACTGGAATAGGGCTATCTGTTTCGGACAATGTAATGGCTAGAGATTGACTGAGTCTTCCTCACACTGGTCAGGAGATGTACCACCACCCTATGGCGCCGATTACCTGCGGGGGCATACCTCTCCCATTTTTAGTATTTACCAAGGTGGTAGGCAGGGTTGACCCTTGCAGCCCCTGCTGTTCTTCCTGGCCCCAGAACCATTAGCAACTGCAATTTGTTGCAATGAACAAATTTAAGGAACACAGACCCCTGCCGAGAAAGTCAAAACGTTTTCAGCGCTGATGACATTCTTCTGACCATGTCCCATCCTAAAGACTCATTGAAGACCCTAGTGAAGCATATAGAAACTTTTACAACATTTTCAGGCCACAAGATAAACTGGACGAAGGGCGAAGCCATGCCATTAACTCCCACCACCACACAGTAATCTGTGTCCAATTTGCCTTTCAGACAGCTGTCCAGCGGACTAAAATACCTGGGTATTCTTATCAACCGGGCCATGTGAACATGCTTCATGACAATATCAGCCCCTTGGTCAAGAAGATGTAACTTAACTTCCAAAAATGGTTGTGGGTAAACTTCTCACTATGGGGAAGAATCTAAATCATCAAAATGAACATAGCACCTAGGTTTAACTACGTATTTGATATGTTACCCCTCCCATGCCTGAAATCCCCACTAAAGGGCATTGAAAAGGAAATTCTTCACTTTATGGGGGGGGGCGGCGAGAAACAGACTAGCGAAATACACAGCCATATCAAAGGGTGTTCCCCACCTACCACGCATTGACACATACTGGCTGGTGCATCAGTTGGCACACTCAATATATGTGCTGCACACGCATGGGTCTACACCTCCGTGGGTCCATATGAAACGACCACACATTCTGAACAGGTGCACAAACTTAATGTCCTACTAGATGTCATATCCTTCTCAAAAGGACACTTCCAACCCAATGATCTCTTCTCACTACCCACCTCAAGCACTCTGAAACACTGGTGGACAGCTGGACTCAACACACAATTTCAAGACAACAACTGGGAACACATTCTAAGAGACTATAACAGGGGGTTGAGGGAATCTACGTTAAAATGCAGTTAGTTCAAGATTCTGCTTAGGTGGTACTGGTTGCTGGAACGACTGTACAAGGCTAAGCTCAGTCCCCACTCTTCTTGCTGGCGGTGTAACCCACAGCACTATAATATTGTACACATCCTCTTGGAATGCAACAAGATACAGGATTGCTGGCGACAGGTGTGGTCCTATTCCTATATGAAACCAACACTGCACACTCACCGGAGCTTGATAGCAGGTATCGCACTTCTACACAATCTAGCAGAACTACTTGACATTTCCCATGCCCTCTCCCGCTGGCTTGCTACTGCCTTACGGCTGGCTAAGGTAAGTATTTTACGTTCATGGCACACAGCCACGATTCCGTCGCTCAAAGGCTGACTTGAAGAGATGCACAAGGTCACTACTTTTGCCAAGTACATAAATTAAACAACAGGCAGGGACAATTTGAGGAAATATGGGAGTCCTTCCTCGCATAGCATGCACTCTCAGGTTGGCCAGCGCTTGGCCCCGACCAGCGGCCTACCCCCTCCTCACCCTGTTCTCTCCTTCTCCTCCCCTATGCACTTTACTTAAGACTTACGACCTTTCCTCCTTGCCAGTACACCCCCTCCTCTTACGGGATTGTGGACTTGGGCCCCGCTCTTTTTTTATTATGTTTGCTGTTAGTTTCAAACCGTCTGTTTTCTGAGGACGCTATGGTGAGGTGTTATGTTGTAGTAAGGTGTACCACGTACGTCGCTATTCTCGGTCTCTGTTCCTCTTTTCGCTCACCCCCCTTACTTATTATTATTGCCTTTTCAGGTACACTTAGGATTGCTGTATATCTAATTGGAACTCTGGCAGATCCAGCCAGATATATGTTTGCATACCTATTGAGCTATATAAACAGGATAAAAAAAAAACAACACAAACATACAATGTAATGCCATATTACCATGTTTGAATGGTGAAATTCAAAAGAGAATACTGATTCAAATATTACTATCTTTTCACATGAATGTAATATAGAACATCTAGTCAATCACAAAAAATGTCATTTTATTAGCTATGATGTTTGTGTCATTAAATTTAATGGGCGTTACTACTGTGCTGTATCAAAATGGAGTTAACTATTTTTCCTCTTTTTTAATACACATGCTTGGAATAGCGTCCTTACTTTCATGTTTGTTAAATTAAGTTAGACATAAGTAGGCCTGGGGGGAGTTTGCGGAGTTAACTCCTCAACGCAAACGGAAGGTTTCTCAACGTGAGCGGTAGCGATCATCCGCGGTAGCTCTCTTGGTAGAAATATCGCTGGGAGGTGGTCTAGCGTTGGATTTTCCTCACTCGCCAACTTAACGTTGGTGAGCGCGAGAGAGGAAAAAACTCTGCTCCTGGAGTTTGTCGAAACTCCGCGAGCTCGAAAAACTCTGCAAGCTCCGCAAACGGAGTTCACCTCCCAGGCCTAGACATAAGTTACATAAAGTTGAAAGTTCCAATTTTTTTCTGCAAAGGTAGCAAGCGGTGTGTGATTTGTTTTAGTGAAGTCCAGAAAAAACATTATGAAATAAAGAAGTAGTAGAAACCCTGCTTAGAAAGTACCCCATGGTATAAGCTCCTCTGACGTCTTCCGGCGATGGTTGAGATCGCCTGGCTATTACGATGAAGGCTGATCCGAACATCAAAACCCTAGAGAGAGAAGGCAATCGCCTTCCACCAGCCTATCTATTCTTTTTTCTTACTAAATTCCTCCCTCTTGCTCCACCCTGGCCAGTTCTTTCCCTCTTCCCCCACAACTATATTTTTCCTTACCCTGTCCTTTGCCTCACCTCTACCTATACCTAGACTGTCATTCTCTGTCCTGAACCACACCCTACCACCTGAACCGTAGTACCCTTGCCCCACCCAAATTCTAGCATATGAACCCTTATTTCTAAACCCTTGTTTCAACATTCCTTCCTATACAGTAAGCGTCTTAACTTCCTAAACACTGACCCTGCCTAAAGAAGAGTACCTCTACAATTGCCTACACCGTAATAGCTCTATAATTTCTATCACCTACCTCCTCAATGACTGCCAACACCTTAGAACCTCGACCTCTGCTACACTTTGGCATCTCTACGTATGTCCTAATGCCTCTACTGGTACCTATTTCCTAGTTCCTATACCACAGCACCTCTACTTTAGTACCAATTCCATCCATTACTTCTACTAATTGTTCTCACTGCCTGTTGTCTATTCCCATTTTCTCACCTAGTTTTTCCTTATGTCCCCTTTTTCTAGTGTTTTATTGTCAAATGCATTACAGTTTTCGAAGAAAGGGTCTTCTTTCTCATTTTGGAAACTGACCAAAAATAATTTCAGCTTCCTGTAATCAAGCTAGTAATCTCTTGTTTGATTTTCCTCTTCAAAGAGATAGAGAAAAATGCAGAACTGCCTGACAGAAGTCACCACGATCGATGTAAGTTACTCAGTCGCGGTAGAAGATGAGTAGCCGTCTAAACGTGAAATTTATTGTATATTACCCTGAAGTTTGCGAAGTTTATATCCAGGTAAAGGCTTTCAATTATTTCTTTTCTGAAAAGTATGTATGTGAATTGCAATTGGAGATGGTTTGAATACAACCCTTTTAAACCTTCTTGAATCAGTGAGGAAACCACTGATGGAAATCTATTGAAAGATACTTTATTGTCGGTGAATTACACCCTGTTCTAATAGGTGATGGTCTAAAATGGGACTTGAAAGAACTACAACAGCCTAAAACCATCAGTCACAGATGATGTTGATAGTGGTGTATCAGACCTGATTCTGTGAGCCACAGAGTATTTATTGCTTGAACCTGGGAGCCTCTCCTGTTGCTCTCCAGTCTGCCCCTCTTATTGTCTCCCCCTCCTTGCCCCTCATTGCTTTTATGCATCTTTTAGTTTCTCTCTCCCCCATGTCCACACTCCTTGTTTTATTCTTTCTCCCACTTGAACTGCTCCTCGCTTTCTCGCTCTACTCCTGCCCCTCCTTCATTTGTCTAACCATTTCCCTTGTTCAATCTTCCCCACTACTTTTGTCTGTTCTCTCCACTGACTACCCTCCCTCCTGTTCCTCTCACTATCTCGTGCCTTACTTCTATAGGTGTATCTACTCCCTCTCTTGTAACTCTTCTCCATGTACTCTTACGCGAACTCTTTAACCTCGTCCCTTTCTCTCGTTCGCTCAGCTCTCCCACAGCCCTTTGTTTCTTCTATCACACCCCTTCCTCATCTCAACCCTCTCCCCTCTCACTCTCCTTCTCCTGTGAGAAAGACCTCCTTTCCGTCCCTAAGGCATCTGTACATGAAAGGCAGGGACCAAAGTTCATGCAAGAAGGCACTGCCTAAAGGCTGAAAACGGCCAACAGGATAATGTTTCATGCATGAACTGAACTCAAATAAAGAAAAAGGCAAAGCGATAACCCCGTGAACTAGCCACACTGCAGAGTCAGTCTCCGCCACAGAGAATGGTAACGGCTCTATCTTTTCGATATGTAAGAGAGTGTATGTTGCATCTTTCATGGACATGAATTGCTGTTTTTCAGTTAAATTAAATGGCAAGAACAAGGCAGACGTGTTTAAAAAATGCCATGGAACTTTGCCCATTTTCAATGTTTGCAACGTCCACGCAAACTGCATTACTGAACGCAATTGATTCTGACCATGATATAACACAGACACTTCATCTTGTACAATATCAACACAGACGAAACAATATCCTCTAATGTGTAAATGCGGGAAGACAGGGTATTAATACTATTGTCAACAACAGCGAGCACTTTCTCTAGATTTGCCTGATCGATTTCCCGTAAATGGGAAGCAGCTTCAATTTGCGAAAGCTTCCAGAGTTCATTGTACGTCTCATAAATAAATCTTTTTGGTCTCGGACTGCGAGGCCCCAGAACAAAGTCGGACAGATCAATGTTGCCTGATAGGAGGGACAAATGTTGTTTTACAGAATCTAATGAAGAGTGCTGCAACCACTGTTTACACAATTTACCAACAGAATATGTTGTAATAGTACGAGAGTCAGAAAACCTTGGATCTGGCCTATCTTGTTTGTAACAAGGAGCAGAGTCATGAAAACGTAGTTGGCAGGCATTTGATGCTATGGGCCAAGCCAACCAGGGTGACTGAACAATTGTGGAAATATTAAAGGAATTATTTTGAAACAAAGCTTGCAAATTTGCAAGGGAGATATTGAAAAGCAAGCTTTCGTTGGGGTTGGAAGACAATACGGGAATGGAGGGTGCATTCAATTGTTTGGAAGTAGCCAAACCCCAACAAGTTGTTTGATAGATCGTACTGTTTAAAAATAAAATTTGGGCCGGGATTAGGCAAGCCCGGTGTAAGGCTTCTGTACCGCGTACCTGCCATGATTTCGTGCCCCAAATAGACTTTAAGTCGATGGTGTCCTTCCAGTGCTCATAACCACCCACTGCTAATGTAGCTAGAAAGGAACTGGAATATAGCAATTTGGTGTGCGTCAACATGACTTTTTGATTCGACGAAATGTTTAATTTAAAATAATATGACCCAGGGTTTGATCTATCAAAGTCTGTAAAGTAAGTAAATTTACTTCTAAGTGTTTGGGAGCTACCTGGTAGAGGGGTCAGACAATGTTCCCATTGTGTGCAATTAAAAGTACCCCGAAGTGTACTCGGTTTATGCAGAAAATGGTTGCCCCAATGCTGGAAACAATATAAATCAGCATAATTTGCAGAATTTAAGTACAAATCTTCAGCATTAAAAGCATCATAATATTTCAAATCAGAGAATAACGATTCAACGGCATGTACATCCCAATTGTCAGAATGAATATTCCTATTTACCACATCACCCATGGAAACACGAAGGACATTTGGCACATTAATAATCTCGGTTGGTCCATGAATTTGGAAATTTACAGCATCCATAAGATGCCATCAGCGACTGGGAAGGCGGAAATGTTCACAAGTGTGTGGTCACGCTTCATGATGTGAGATGAAGAATGCGGAGCCAAAGTTCCAGTGACACAGTTCACCGCAGAGCGTTCCGGTAAATGGTGACCATTGATGAGCAAGAAAAAAAACTGTCACAAAGCCAAAGGACATGAACAGGAAAATCAGGAATAGTACCAACCAGATGTATGTCCATGGTGGGACCAAAAAATTGTCTCTGAACCAGGATATAAAAATACTGAAGCTGGACGGGATAAGTGATGAGGTAGAAACCGAATCAAAGGAAAAACGGGTTGGGCTCAGTGGTGTTGTAGGTAAATGAGCCACCGACTCGTTGGCTGGGTATGCATACTCGGTTTCCTCGTTGCAGGAGGAAGCCGGGAAGTTGAGCAGGCGATCAGGCAAAGCGACCATCTCAATGGCAACATCAGTGTCCGTGTAGGCTGGAGGGCCACAAACAGGAGTCCTTGAAATGGCAGGACATGATACCGCAGGTGTCACGCTATTCAGGATCGGCCAGATGTTGTAGCTTGACATTGTCCACTGAGATGTATCTGTTGTCTTTGCGACCAGGTAGCGGTGGTAAGATGACTGTACGAGTACCCTTCAAGGCAAGGACTGGAACCGGTGCACGATAAGAGGGGCCAAATTCTTTTTTGTTCTCCACCTTCTCTCGGACCAGATCTCCAACCTTCGGAAGCCAGCCGGCAACCGGAATCTGCAACGCAGCGTCAGTGGTTGAAGGCAAGTGTTTGTTTGCAAGTTTGTCACGGGTCTCTTGTAAGTCCTGCAACATAGTAGAATGATTATCTACGCCAAAGATTGCGGCATTCGCCGCCATGTCTAGACCATCAAGGTCTGGCACAAACATTTGTATGCCAAAGAGCATTTCGTATGGGGTCCGCACACCCAGAGATCTTCTAGGGAGATTATTAAGTGCACGTTGCACGCCATACAAGTGGGCCAGCCAGTTCCTGCCAGTACCTAAGACTCTAGCTGTCAGGAATTGCTTTAAGTCACGGTTCATTCGCTCCACAATCGAGTTGCCCTCAGGCCTATATGGAGACGAAAATTGCACCAGCACCCCCAGTGACCTCATCGCGTCCTTGTACGCCTTAGAGGCGAACGCTGGACCTTGGTCGGAATGGAAGGTGCCACAGGCAAAAATTCCCACAAAGACACGCAAATCCCTGATGACATTTCGAGCGTCAGCACTTCGTTGTGGCCAAACCCAGATGAAACGTGTGCACGAATCTACTGGAACTAAGATGTATTTATATGCAGTGTCAGAAGAAAATGGACCGCAGTGATCAAGGTAAACACACCCAAAAGGTTTATTAGAAATGCAGAGCTGTGTTTGTGGTGGTCGTGTAACCGTTGAAGGCTTAATTTGCTGACAAACGCCACAAGAAAGCACATAAGTACGGGTCTGTTTATATAAACCACGCCACCAGTAACGCTGCTGCAAGATGGAAACAGTCGCAGACACGCCAGCATGGGCTGAAGCCAAGCCTTCGTGTGCGGCCGTTATCAAGGAAGTTCTGCGGTCCGCGTTGGGAATCAGCCGATCACCAACGTTTGGAATTCTCACTGAAGGAACCTGTTCGGGACTTAAGTGATAAGAGTTGGAAGGAAAACCCCGTGGGTAATTAGCACCTTCCTTTGTTGCAGCAATAGCTGCCAAAATCTCATTATCTATTTTAGTCATGGATCTTGTAACTGCTGCTACTGAGCACGTGGCTACTGCTGATTTGGCAGCTTCATCCGCCAAACTGTTACCGACCGCGTGTGCGCCCACACGCTGGTGGCCAAGAGTGTGAATCACCTGTGTGAGAGGCAGACGTTGTTTAAGATCTGCTACTCGAACCCAAAGCATTTTATGCTGAATTGTGCTGCCTTTAGCATCTCTATAGTCGTTTTGAGACCAAAAGAATAAGTTGTCATTAAAGGATTGAACACAGTAGTAAGAATCGCATACAATAAGTGTCGTCACGTCTGGATTCGCGAACTCAAGTGCGAGCACCAAAGCACGCAGCTCGGCCAATTATGCAGTACTGTCTCCTAGTGCCTGCGTGTGCACCACACTCGATTTGAACTCACCGTTCACCATAGTACCTGCAACAATAGCACATGCTGCGGAATAAGCATGCTTAGAACCCGTGGCCGGTTGCGCCGAACCCTCGGTGTAAATGATACATTTGTACTCCTCAAGCGGCAGCAAAGACAGAGGAGGAGGATGAACAAATTCATACTGCAAGAACTCCTGTGTCTGAAGAGAGGAATCAAAAATAAAAGTGACATCCGGGGACATCAGAGATGTAGCCCATTGTATCCAACGGGGGTGCAAAGCCTTAGAGTTTGGTACACTTGCCTTCGTCACTGCCTCAAGGGCAGGATATGGTGTTACCACCAAAATGCGTTTTCCCTGTGCCAGTGCGCGTTCCTTAAGAATCGCTATTTGCACTGCAGTCAAAACTTTCTCCACAGAGGAAAAGCGCAACTCAGCTGAAGTGTAAAGATGCGACTTGTATGCAATAGGTACTGTGTCACCTTCGTTAAACATCAAGTACGTGAAACCCACTGCCCCTGGCACAATTCTAATCACCAGGTTTGTGTGGTTATCACGAGTCAACAAGAACTTAGATTCAAGTAGATCAGACTGCAAAAAGTGCAGTATAGAGGAATGCTCAGGAAGCCAGCATGACTTCGAAAAGTTCGGTTGTATCAAGGCATAAAGAGGCTTGATACGCTGGGCATATTCGGGAATGTAAGAACGCCCGAAGTTTAAAAATCCCAGTAATGACTGAAGTTTCTTCAGGGTTGTTGGAGGGCGCAAAAGTGCGCACTTCTCCAAGAAATGGGGAGCTAAGCCCCTACCTTCATTGTTGAGCTCATAGCCCAAAAACAAAACAGTGAATTCTGCGATGTGAGATTTGGCAAAATTAAATTTGTATCCTAAGACCGCAAATTCAAGAATAATGCGGTCCACACGGGAAAGATGCGGCCATAATTCGTCGTCTGTCAGATAGATATCGTCGACATACGAATAGGCATCTGGGTCTATGCTGTCCAACAAAGAGACAAAACGGGCGGCGAAGACTCCCGGGCTGTTCTTGTAGCCCATGGGCAAACGCCGAAATTTAAATGGTTTTCCACCGGAAGTGAAAGCGCTCCATTGGCTGCACTCCGGGGACAAATTATGCGTGTAAAATCCATTGGAAAGGTCAAGTGTCGTTTTATATTTTTTGCGAACAAGACTGTCTACAAGCGCAGAACTGTGGGTATTTTGTACCGCAAAGGTCCGACAATGAGAGTTCAAATGTCGGTAATCCAAAACTAAACAGTACGACCCATCGGGTTTAGAAACCGCAAAAGGGGATTATTCATTGGTGATACGCATGTTTCAATTACTCCTTGATATTCTAACTGTGTCAGAATGTCTGAAACAGGACCTTTAGCTTCCCGCCGGAGGGGATATTGGGGTTGGGGCAGTGGCAGAGACCGCAAGGGTATATCATGGGGGGGAGAATCCTCATCCCAGCCCACGTGGTTAAGGTATAGCGCCAGAGCCAGGGCCCCAGCCCATTCAGCTGCGAGAGCCTCCGCTTTGTCCTTGGGGACATGACGAGAAAAGCTCGGAAGGATGACCTCCTCCCCTCTACGAGCAGCAAGTACGAATGGGGGCCGCCAATCTGCCTCTGCCAACAAAATGTCGAAAGAAAAGGTCAGATTTTCCCAAAAAATCCCTTTAATAACATGCTCAATGTCACCTTCAATTTGAATGACAATATTAAATAGTCTGTCAGGGGGTGCCACTCGGGTGTCAGCTGTCTCGACAGTAATGAAAGTATCAGTTGCTGTCGCCTCCACATGAGGACGCAGTGCCTCCCGCACTATGGTAACTTCCACGGCGCTGTCTAGCAGCGTCGCTGCCCACGTCCAATTCAGGAGTCTCGTTCTCACCGTCTGTGGCATACCTCGCTGTTAAAGCTGCAACTTTTTTCTTCTGAAACTGTGGGCGAGAACGTGGAAATTCTTCTGGTTTCCCTCGGCCTGGTTGTCGAGGTTGGTCTCGTCCCTGTGGGGCCTCACGACCCCTGCCTCTATCCTGGCGATCTCCTCCACCAGTCTGGGAGGTCGATGGTGCCTGTGAAGAACGAGGAGAACGCGGGTCAGGGACCTGAAATCTAGCTGGAGATTTAATTCTAGCTCTGTCGCGCAAATCATAAGTGCGTTCAGAAGATACGGAAACCGGGGATGCAGCACGCGACCCTGGTTTTGATTGTTGCTTACCCTGTTTCTTCAACTTCCAGTTCTTTTTAGAAAAGAACGGTTTCTCTTCTTTCTCAGACTGAGTTTTTGGTTGTGGCTGTGATTGAGTTTGCGTTTTAGCAAAAGGCTTAACCCCAAAACTATTGCGGCCAATGGTTTTATAAGCCTGTGCAATAATTTTCAGTAATTCGCGTGGCTTGTCCGGCTCCGGGACCAAAGCCAAAGCATTGGCGACTTGAACATTGACTGCATCACCCTTGACGTTCGCAAGGATTAGATCAGCCACCACATCGAACACTCCCACCAGTCTCATCCCCAATTCCACAGCCGCCTCAGGGCCATGTTCATCCTGCACCCGTTTAATTACAGAGGGGAGAACCGTCATGGAAGGAGTGCCGAAACACTTCGCATACACTGCTGCGAATACCTTGCCCCAGTTGTTGCATTCTGTCAACTCGGGAATTAAGTCTTTCGGCAAGCTAATCTTCAAAATCCTGTGTTTGTCCACAGGAGAAGTATTCGGAAAAACAGCCTCCAGCTGGTCAAATTTTTCTGCGAGCCAATAAGGCAAATCATCCTTATTCTGCGGGCGCTTGCCCATCACCGAATTAACCATGACGGGACTTATGGTTACACCGCCCGGTCCAGCTGGATGAGCCGCAAATCCAGGAGGGGCCCCCTGGACGTTGCCTGTAACATATTGTACCAAGGCTCTGTGCACGCGGATTAAAGACATATGCATCACGCGCAGTTCATCAACCGGAACTGCTAAATGCCGTGGATGTGGGGTATATCTGGCCAAAACAGGCCAAGTGGCCCCCTCAATTGATAAGGGGCCTAAACGAACCGGGGTGACTGGATGTGGGAGGGCACCATTAAACCAAATACGGTGTTGCCATGCCGTAAGTGGTACTTCAAGAGCTTGATAAGGCCGATAAGCATTGGGTAGGGCAGTGGGAGCGTAAACATGAAACAAATTGTCAGCTCCTTCCACCGCCGGAAAAGTGACCCAAGAGTAAAACACCTCAAAGTGGTGAGCCGGATCAGCCTGCACCACAAAGATGAGAGCGACACCCGAGTCGGGCACTCCATAAGCCAGTAAATGAGCCCGGAGCGCAGCGCGGCTATGTGCCGGGCTATTTACATTCACAGCCATTAAGACCAGGAATGATCAACAACCTAATGCGTGGCAGCGCAATATAGGGTTAACTTAAAAGAAAACACCTTTTAATAACTTCAAGCTTGAAAGAACCTATAAAAACATCAATATTGGAGGTATCACCCTCACATACGATTCCGGAAGCGTAAGCGAAGGTTATTGTGGACAAGCACAAGCACTACTCAAGCGTCTCGCAGATAAGAAGCCCACCACGTTGGGCGCCATGTTGCGGGGATTCTGCACATATACAGAGCTATGCACAGGAAAATAGAACCTCGGTGTATAGTGGCGTACCAACCATGCACCTTAGTACCCACAATCCCAATCCGACTAGCTTTAGCGTCTCATTCGTTCTCCGTACTACAGCGAAGCTACCAATGATTAGACATCCCAGAACACGGACTCTCTCAGGAATCGCGGGAGCAAGAACACACTTTCATTACTCACTCATACTTGTCCACAACGTGCGTAATAAGAGACACAGTATAGTTTAAAATATTTATTTCAACTATCGTGCTCTAAGATAAAGTACACGTGCCAGTACTATCAGCATAATGCATAACGATAAAATAATAAGCATGGTTACAATTCCATAGAAGACAAAAGGGGACAGCATTTTATAAAGACAGTGGATATAGGGCTAAATTGCCTTACCACCCTCCCCATGCTAGTAACTAGTTTATTATAAAAATAGAAGACCTCTGGGCTTTGTCAGGCGGACCCCCATACCTCAATATCTAGATGCAAGGTTTACATCATCAGACAAGCACAGCTCTTCTCCCTGGAAAGGTTTTTCTCCAAGCGCCACCAACAGGGAGCTCACAATATTAAAAGCCCACGAATTTCTCCAATGCAGCTGTATTTCGTGTTATGTCTAAGTGCGAGGGGCTGACCAGATCAGCAATAACAAGGGACGTTGTTTTTCGACCTTGTACATGGTGTGCAGACGAAACCCACAGGGAACATGAGAAAAGGTGAAAGGCAAAAAGGCAGACAGTTCTAATATAGCCGGGCACAAGCAGAGTCTGGAAAAACAAAGTCACAGAGTAACGTGTGCAAAAAAGGCATCATGGCAGCCAGGCCTAAGCTAACTTAGCAATGTAGACAATGAGGCCACAATCCACACTACAGTACCTTCTCCTTACACCACTTTTCTCATTATTTCTCTCTCCCTCTACTCCACTCTCCCAAATCCTGGTGCCTCCTATGCTATATTAGTGTTCTTGCCTCTTTTAGTTTAAAGGGTCGTCTGTTGTTCAAAGATTTGTTTCCAAACAACCCTTTATCATGTATGACACCTCTTCTAGTTCTGTCTTTTTAACCTACATCATGTTGCATTTTGGGACTCGTAGTTTTACTTTTCAAGTTTCAGTTCAAATGGCAAATGTGCAAAGTGATGTTGGCTAAAAAGCTATGCTGACAACTGTCTAAAGGAGTCAAACGTGACACAGTCTCTTGGCACCTATGACAAGTGAAATACCTAACCTTGTTTTGTGAGAGAGGTTAGCTGACCTGCTTACCCTAAGGTGCTTATACGACCTCCCAACATAATTTTCACAAATTCTGGCAGTGATGGGCCAACTCTGATGATATAACGCCTGTTTGGATTGTACTTCCAGATGGTGAAGTTCCAGCAGAATTGAAGTGGAGGCAGAATGGGACATTCTGAGTGGGAAAGAGACATTCGACATCCCCAGAGAAGAGACTGAGCAGAAAGAAGAATGTACATGTCCAGGAGCACCTGCTCCTAAACAGTGCCTCAGAAACAAGGGAAAGACTAGAGTCGGAGAGTGGGACAACAGTAGTATGAATCGTGACAGTTGGAGAGCTGTTTGATCCAGTGTAAAACGAGCTCACAGCAGCCCATCCAAGTTGTGGAGAAGGAAATAAACTGTGTGGGTGGGGTGGGGTGAGGAGGCTTGGATTCCCGTGATCAGTTAAAGCATGGAAAATGGAAGGGGTCGGATTGCGAACTAAAGAGTTTGGTGGCTGTTGGGACAGGCGAGATATGTGTGCTTCCAGGAGCTTGAGAGACGAAATGTGTAGAGAAACCAATGCGATATCAGGCGTGTGTGAATCGCAGGCTTCTTTGTTTATTAGAAGCATAAAGCAACCTCGGTTTGTTTAATTATGCACAAACATTTCTACCTAGTAGCATTTGAACAAAGCTGCATGCAAGAAGTGAAAGGACATCTTGGCAGTTATGTGAAAACGAAGATCCGTACCTTGAGATTTAGTACTTTATTCTAAAACATTTTTAGCGTGCTAAAAATTAAATGCTTCGCCTTTGAAAATGGGCCATACAGTTTGTACCAGTTCGAAACAAATTTTCTCAGGTGGCCCTGAGCAGCTTACCATGGGGTGGAGAAGCAGGGACACGCTGACTGAGGAATCTTGATAGGCTCGGCAGGCTACCGGTGAAGGCCTAGCTAGTCTGCTCTCTGCAGAGTTAACCGCCAGTTTAGAAAAGTCTGCAAGAGGGTCCGAGTGATGCTCTATTCATCTTTTACAGCATCGTGGCCAGTCCTTATAGCTCATGAGGTAGGGCCTTTGCCAGAATACCACAGGCAAGGAGGGTGGCACCCTCGATCATCCCAGTGCTGCAGCAGAGACTCATCCTGCTGTAGCTTAAATGAGCGCAAAGCTGAGAGAGACCACGTGGACAGAGAGGGACTCAGAGGAAGGCAGGGCGGGGCTCGGATACATTGATCTTAAGCCCATGCCCACCTGTGCTTGTCAGCGTTATTGTAAGAACCCAGCGCGGTTCTCAATTAATTAAAGTAATGCAGATTTCGTGATAACACTCACTTGGAGACAATTTTTGTCATGCTGCAGAGTAAGGAAATTTTAACATGCTGGATGTTTATTAGTGTTGCTGCCTCAATAAGTAGGTGCCTGGTTGTGGAGAGGTCCCTGGAACGCTATAATGCGTCACTAATGCATTTTAGTGCGGTGATGCGGACACCAGCAGTAAAATGCGTTAGTCTACCTCATGATGTATGGTACTTGGCAGGGCTGCTGCACTTCCTAGGAAAAGCAGCACAGAGCAGCAGCACACCGAATAGAACAGAAATAGCAAACAGTGCACACCGACCTTGATCTTGCTAAATAAACACCCAGAATACAAGAGACACCTCTGGAGATGGGGAGGTGAAGCGCGTGAGGCCTGCATGACTGACACGGCAGAGGAGCCTTGTGGGCTGTGAGGTTAATAAGCATTGTTGCTTCACAAAGGTACTAACTGATAAGAACAATAAAATTAAAACCCAACATATATGCATAAAAACATGCATGCTAGAAACTTACTTGCAGTAAACAACAAGCATTTGCAATGCAATAGGTCTCGCATTTACGCAAGTTTCAGCTATTGGCATTGTAAATGACAATGCGTTTTATTTAGGTTTCAAAAACCAAAACATAAATAAAAGGCATTGTCATTTACAATGCCAATAGCTCAAACTCACGTAAATGCGAGACCTGTTGCATTACAAATGCTTTTTGTTTTGCAGATTTATATAGCGCGAACTCGACCCGAAGGTATTGGAGCGCTTTACATGAGCACCAGTTACGTTACACAAGCACGCATTAATTTTTTTATTTTTTTTTGGTAGGCAGTTCCCTGCAAGGCCTGTGTTTTGGCAGTGAGTCAATCTAACTTCTTAATTTTCACCAGTGTGTGAGTGAGTAGTTCGTCTAGTCATGGTTTTTGCTTGCATTCTCGACTTCTATGTACGTTAACAACATAAAAAAATCAAAATGTCCCAGAATGCAAAGCAAAAACCAAGCCTGCATGAGCTACTCGTACATGCCCTGTGAGACTTGGAACCAGTGAGCAATACAATGGCAACATGGCAAAGTGTCATTTGGATAAGGGTGCAGGCAGGTTCAGCTTTCCCCTCCTTCCCCCATCCAAAAAAGTTGACGGATTTCAGTACCTCAATCACCCCTATGTATCCTCAAATGTTGGCGTGAAGGAGGACAATCAAATCGATTCTACTGCGCTGAACGGGCGTCATCGTCCGTGAACTTCAAATGAAATAAAAGTACGTAAAGGTGGTGACATCCAATAGATCTAACTGCTTCTTTCCAATACAGTTCATTTTTTTGGACTAATGAACTGTTTCTCATAAAGCACTAACACGCCAAAACACAACAACAATAGTAAATAAAGACAATCGGCGCGGCCATACCAGAAGTAAGAAAAAACAGAGCCCTCGGCGGGGAGTAATTCCCCTGCCCAACTCTCAACATGCCGAGCCGCACGGAAAATAAAAATCAGAGCTCGGTGACAATAAGACTGCCATTTTAGGTTTCGGGAGGGAAAGAACATGCATTTAATTTGTTATCTGTCTCGGCCAGACTTTTGAGTGATTGTAAACCCTGGTCCCTCAGAGAGGTCTTGACACATCGTGTAAAAAAAGAAGCTGTTGCCGCTTGTTTATATTTGCATCGTGTAAAAAAAGAAGCTATTGCCGCTTGTTTATATTTGCATTGCGCTTCGCGGCCGAATGGGGAAAAAAAAGTGCTTACCAACTAATTGAAGGAGACAGTATAACGCCGCAAGTAAAAGATCCAGTCCTGATGGGCGGTCACAAAAGGAGACAGGGCGGTAACAAGGAGGGACTAAGAAGCCTCATTATCAATCGGAAGCCAGCATTTACCATGGACGATGACGCCAGCCAATGAAAAATATGGGCGGGGCTTCCACACCACTTCTTAAAACATACCCTAATACAGCATGCCTCGCAAAGCGAGCAACGCATGCGCTGCAACGCTAGGCTCGACCTAAAAAGTAGCTAATTCCGAACGCAAACTGTTTAGGATAATAGCAGACAACAACACAAGAAATTCCCCTACTGACAGATGAGATATGAGACAAGTTGTAAAGAAGCTAGGAGGAGCAGGCTTCCTTCAAGGATTTTGGAGAAATTAGCTACAGCTGTTCTGAAGTCTGAGGTATTTGTTTATGAGGCAGACCGGGATAGAGCTTGACAGTGTCAGTATGAGGTATTTGCTGAATGCTTCAAAACCTATGTGGGTGTTCTAGTGATAGAGGTGACCATGTGATTTTTTTGTCAATGCCAGCTAGGTCACTGGCTGATTTATCACTATCACCTAGCATTAGTTAGTTAAAAATGGGGGATTAATGGCGAGGATAGTCAGGTTTACGATGAACAAGGCATGCAGGCTGTTACACCGAATAGTCAAGAGAAAAGGAAAGGTTGATAGGCATGTGTGTGTGTGTATAGAAATATGAGTAGTGGTGAGAGGCCCAAAAAAATGTGTATAGGGACATTTGGTAGAACTGCAGGTCACTGCAGGATCCTTTGAGATGTCTGTGCTTAATCAAGATGGGGGAGCAAGATTAGGATACTCTGGTGCCAGGTTTGCAAGACACAAGAAAGCTTTTTTTTTACCTACCAACAAGCTCGGCTGTGGCCCTCCGTCTAGGCAGCTCTCTCCTCTTCTGGTGCAACTTCAGTGGCGTCTCTAACACGTTTTGTCAACAGATGGCCTTGCTCTGGTATTCCTAAAAGCATAAATATGACACTTTTACAATAAAGAAATCGACTGGTAGGTTAACTTTACCATGTGCATGCCAGAAGATAAGCACCCCATGGCTTTATTTTCGTGTCCAGATGTCGCCCACACTTTAGGGACAGTTTCAGGCAAGCTTTCCCCACACTGCCTAAGGCACAAATGTGCTTAAGACACTGGTGAGGTCCATTTGAATCAAGTCAGCTGTGCCTTATGCAGAGGCTAATGCTACTGCACAGCGGTATGGAAGGCCATTCACATATACTGTAACGGACAATGGCAGCACTGCAGGATTGTCTTAGGGTGTTACTCTCGATTTGCTGGGGGTGTTCGAGTGATTGTCTGAACCAGAGTAAATGATTCAGGAATGGCTAGTGATACACTGAAGAAGTATAAAACTACATACATTTCAAATTCTATTGTCTTTAACTTTATGCACAAACTAGTTTGATATTTTTAGAAGGAAGAGTGAAAATATAACTATGCCCTCTGGTCATCCTTGATGGTGGTTCAAAACAAAATACTGGGTAAAATGTCAGTATTGAATTAGTATGAAAAGCATGAATTATTGTGGATGATCACGCTGTGATGTAGAGCTTTGCTGCTGGAGGCTAAAGCCACCTGCGGCCAAACTCCAATGGTTGTTAGATTCAGAGGTTTGATGTGGGTACAATAAAGCCATTATCAGGATACCTGCCCCACCTAGCTCCACCATACAAAAATGGGGTTCAGTGGATGGGCAAATGGAAGCCTGTGGAGAGAGGGTTGGTCAGAGAAGAGGTCAGGTAGAAAAGCAGACAGTGAGGGAGATGGGATACAATACCTAGGATTGCCTAAATCCCATGGGCGGGGGACAATGGTGCAGCCTTGCTTGAATATACCATATACCATTGCTTATGCCCAGAGGTCAAGCAGGAACATCCGTGGGATTCACAAGGCATTCCTGGGCCCCCAACAAATAGGCTGGGGGATGGGTGGAGTGTGGAGTATGCCATGGGTTGTACATAGAAATCTTACATTTAGCTGCTTAGAGGAACTGGGACTCAACATTGACATATCTCTGCCACTTGTCTTTTTTTATTAATGAATTTTTTACTAGCAACATTAAGGAGCATGGGAATACAGTATTCAGGTTACAGTAGACTGCATAACGGTTAGCTCCAGAGCTTTAGCGATGACAATAGACCCTTTCAACAATATAAAGAATAGAAAAATAAACAAAACAACACACAACACCGCATATCTCCCCACCCAAGTGATGCAAATAACAATGAATGCAATGGTCATCTAACTTTGGTTCGCGGCCATGAGCCACAGCCTCTAGCCAATTATCCCAGAATACTTTGCCCAGGCATCCCATGCCCCTACATGCTTTTGTGGGCATCCTCCTGCTTCATAGATAGGTTTTTAAGTACCCTTGATTCATTCAATCCTTGTTTCCATGTTGCAACGCTCGAGTCAATAGGTGTGCACCAATTTTGAGCCTAGTTGCCCTTAGCAGTAATCAAAGTAGCACCATAAACAGCTTCTGATATCTTGACAGATTATCAATAAGTTTCAGGATGGAGATACGTGGATTAGGCAACACCCTAGAACCCAGCCCCTCGTTGCATTCCCTTTCTTTTGTGTCCCAGAATCCCTGTAGGACCCCGCTGTGCCACACCATGTGCAACAAGTACCCAACCTGACACCGATGAAAACTCAGAAGAATAAAGTTCTGTATAAACCTGACGGTATCGTGCCCTCCAACTGTACCCAAGGACTGGATAAGCTCTGTAATGGTCAGTTGGCTACCCTTTTCTTTTGCCTCAGGGACATATATGGCTAAAGAAAGACCACTTTCTATGTGGAAGAACTGTATGTCCTATTGGGAATAGATTGCACTTGGCCCTGTGGGAATCCTGCCTGCAAAGGGATCCAGACCCTAACAGCCTTCCCAGGAAGTCTGGAAACTGTAGGATAAGACCAGGAATAGGTTTTCCAGCACATACAAAATTGGGACATTTGCTGAACTTCTGGAGGACTGGGATAAGATGCTGAGGTGCTCTGAGGAAGACGTCACATCAGCCACTACGAATTGCTGGTTACGACCCCTTTCAAGTGAAGTTTGAGACTATAATGAGACTTTTGAGCAAATGTATCTGACCTCATGGAGCCCTGGACAGCTACAGTTTTCTGCCCTACCTTCCACAACTGGAGGGTTTGAGGAACCAAAGAAGTGACTGAACACAAACATAGAACTTGGGGCATGGACAAGGCAGCAAAGCCATTTTTGGCTTTTTTTTTATTTCTCCAGTGTTAGGTCTGGGTTGAGAACAGCTATTGCCAGGCCTTCTGTGATCAACCTAAAAAAGGGTGAAAGTGGTGGAGCGGTGCACTACCAAAGAGTTTTTTTCAATAAATCCAAATGTTCAATTTGTTAAGTTGTAATCAATCCTTTATTTTCAATATCAAAATATACAGATTCCAGCCAACGCGTTTCGTTCATACATAAAATGAACTTCTTCAGGGCAAATGGTGATGTGAAGGAGACGCAGGAACACAGAGGCAATGAAGAGCCTTTGGTCTGGGATCATTGGAAAAGGCGTTCGGACGTGAGGGCATGCATTTGGCCCAATAACGTACGTCTATGTTCCAAGTTCCTGCTGTCGACGCACAAATGTTATGCTTTGAAGGCTACCATGATAAGTACCTGATGGTTGTGTCTCTGGGGACACAGTCCTATTAGTCTCGTCTGGTCGGCAGTCAATGGTTTTCAGGAGTATACAGAGAGGGGATTGGGATCCACCCACATGTTGGTAGACAACAGCAGGGGTGTGGAATTTAATAAAATATCAATTTGTCCATGAGGCAGGTTGTTTCATAAATCTACTTGCCCTGTAACAAAATCCACTTGCCCCTTTTGTGCCATGTAGAGAAGCGACAAATTATGGCAGCAATCTCATTATGTAAGAGCTCTGATGTAGCCTCTCTGATTATCCCAGGGCTCATACCATAGTAGGATTTGAATACTAGCAATTGCCTTATTTTGCCACCTTTCCGCAGAGCTACACACTGGGGCTGAAGGTAGTGATAAGCAATAGTTCCGGGATTGAAATTCCCTTTTGAGTCTGTGCAAACCTATTAACGCGCATGTTTTAAGGGTTTTCACCAGCTCTTTTCTAATCTTTTCCCATCCTGAGAAAGGTTGGAAATTTACTCCCGACTATGGCAGACTTGAAACTTCTTCTAGAAAAAAGTAATTGGAGGGAAAGTGAATTTGCAAACGCTCAACAGATTTCCGCATGAGGAAATCTGCACATGCATGTGTGCTTGTGCTAAAATGCAGTTCACAGATATTTTCTAGCACTACGATTACTTGACCTACTTCTGTAAATTCTTCTGAATTCATGAAAGCCGTAAATGTGCACAAATGCAATAACATATACCATGGGTGCACTTTTGAGATTTCTTTAATAATTGTGCCCCTAATTAGGTCTGGCGTTAACCAAGACCTTTTTTGTTTATTAAAATTCTATCTCTCTCTCGATCTGTTGGCTGGCTTCACTATGAGTGACAGCATTCTGCTCTTTCCCAAGAAGCATATTGGCACACAAAGTAGTTTTCTTCAGTGCCAGGAACTAATGTGACAATGTGTGCTTTTTGAGACCAAACTTTTTTTTTGCTTTTTGCCAGTGCTTGTTATAATGGGGTGGGCCTGGCAGCTCCCACACCAATATAGTTTTACAAAAACCATGCCAAAACAAGACACACATTGACAAAACCGAAAGGCTGACCACCAATTTCAGATCTACTGACTTTGCCAATGCTCATTTATTTTTATATTTCCCATAATCTTGTTGAAACTGGTTACACTGATTTTCCTTCAGGAATATTTTTTGGAAATACTAGCATGAATCAACACATCGTATAAATGATGCTGAAAAGTAATGGTACCTAAAATGTTACAGAAGTTTAGCAAAAAAAAATTCCCTAGTTGCATTTTTTTGTGAACATTTTATTTTGAAAGCTAAGAATTATCCATCTTGCTATCAAGCTTCTGCAAATATTTGCATCTAATCAGAGAGAACTCTGGGAGCATTATACATAGCCTCATACTGCTAAACTTCGAAAACGTGTGTACACGTTTATACTGGAACAACTGTCAGCAGTGCAGTCCAAGCTTACAACATTTCCTCAGAACGCTCACCGTAAAAATAAAGGCTGTGCAGTAATGAACCATAAATACAAGTTCCCTTTTCATCATTAAGTTTAGACTTCAGAGTGCAGCTGTGTTTGAGAGCAGTATGGGATGCCCAGGTCTACACTAACCTACATGCATTTTTTTTTATATTTGCCTTAACAGAGCAGAATTGCCAGACCTTATGTGATCAACAAAAAAGAGCTTTCAGAATACTACTGAGAGAGGGCCTTGTGCTCCACCAACACATTAGTTTCCCTGAGCAGAGGATTTGATTAGGCTGTAGTTATATGCTTCCACTAGAGTACTTGTTTTGCACTTTTTGGCTTGTGGCAAAGCTTATACTCGATATAGCAGGACCGAATTGCTTATGGTGGCAAGACAATGATCTTGGCTCTAGACCTGATCTGTTTAGTGTGAACGGCTATGAAAAAGCAGCAAGCCTGATGTATTTACTGTAAAAATCATAAGTTAAAGTCAATATGCATTTAAAGGTGTATTGTAATTACTCTAAGACTACAGATCGGTATTTTGTTACATGGAAACTCACAGATTACCGTAGTCTGTAAGAAATTAAATGAAATGAAATATGATATTTGTTTGAGCGCACAGCTACTCAAGCTAGAGTGTCCTGGGGCATAGACAGCAGGGGGAGAAAGAGTGGAAAAGACCCAGTTAGTGATTAAAAAGTCAAGTTTTAAGATTCTTCCTGAAGGAAAGTAAGTCTGTGTTTAACCTCAAGGCCTCCGGAAGGCTATTCCACAGTTTTGCACCTAGGAAGCCAAAGGATCTGCCTCCAGTACGGGCTAGGCGTATCCTGGGCACGCTGGCCAGGTTGGCATTGGAAGAACATAAAGGTCTAGAGGTAGTGTAGTGATTAACCCATTTGATTAGGTAGCCGGCTCCTGCGTTGTGAAATGCTTTGAAAAAGATGGCCAGGGCTTTGAAGTCTATACATTCTTTTATGCGGAGCCAATGTAAGGATTTAAGAATCGGAGTCATATTAGATCTGGGTTTAGGTTTAAGGATGGCTCTGGCCGCCGTGTTTTGAAGCACTTGTAAACGCTAGATCAGAGATTTGGGAAGGCCGAGGTACAGGCAGTTGACATAATCAAGCTTTGAAGTCACCATCGCCTGCACCACGATCTTTCTGCTCTCCAGTGGAAGTAGTGGCAGGAATTTTTTTAGCATTCGGAGTATGCCGAAACATGTGCCAGTGAGATTTTGAATCTGAGAGCGCATGGAGAGTGTTTTATCAATCATAATTCCTAAATTTTTAGCTTTCTCCTTTTCTACGGGTGGAGGTGGCAGATCTTCGGGCCACCAGGAGCTCCACTCAGAAGTTTCCGGGTTTACAAAGAAAACCACTTCCGTTTTGTCTGGATTACCTGAGGGACACCTACATCAGAGGCAGGCACCGGAGATGAAAACGGTGGGAGCCAGATATCCTGAGATCTATTACCCAAAAAGGAGGACATCCATGTCAAGGCGATCCCGCACAGGCCGATGTCTTTGAGCCTGTTTAGGAGCCTTTCATGTGGGACCGTATCAAAGGCCGCCGACAGGTCGAGCAATATCAGAACGACTTTGCCTCCCTGGTCCAGTTTGCCCCTAATGAACTCTGTCCCTTCCAGCAAAGCGGACTCCGTACTGAAGTTAGCCCTAAAGCCGGATTGGGATTCATGGAGAAGCTTCCCATCTTCAATGTGTTTTTGCAGGGCCATGTTTACATGCTTCTCTAGTACCTTAGAGAGGGCCGGAAGCAGAGAAATCGGCCTATAGTTGGCCGGATCCAACCGGTTGGCGTTAGCCTTTTTTATCAGTGGAAAACGTTATCCTGTGCCATAGTCTGATCTGCTTAAGTAGGCCTAGTTTATTTAATGTGAGAAGCATTTTTTAAAGCCAGTAGCCCATTAACGGTTGTCATCACATTGTGTTACAAGAGATAGACAGGTATTTTGGTACATGTTATCTCACAGACTACAATAGCAGGCAAGTGTTATGGTGTTGGCCACCGGCTCTGACAAACCTTGGCGGTTTTTGCTGTGATGATTCTTGTTCGGCTCTATTGAGATGGGTTGTATGTCGTTTTGAAAACAGTTTTTTCTACATATTTGTAATTTTATAACTAAATGCATGACGGTTGCCAGCGTATATGCACTTGAATAGGCCAGTGTTGGCTAAGGTGTGAAGCCAATGGTAAAGGAAATGGACATTTTTGGTTCATTGGGAAAAACCATGGCAGATTCTACAGGTTTGATCTGTTTATTATGAAATTGTACGACAAAGCCAATAGTGAAAAGCATGAATTAAAGGCAATAGGCTTTTAAGGATAGATTAAACTGTGCTAAAGCCTGTAGGCAGGTATTTTGTTACATGGAATCTCACAGATTACCGTATTAGACAAGGGTTTTGGTGTAGGTGACCCACCCAAACAAACTGTTGGGAGAGAAGATATTCACTGCAATTATCTTTATTAGGCTATTTTAGGCTAGATATTATTTTGTTTTGTCAACAGTAGTTTTGTATAAATTTGAAATTTTATGACTAGTATATCATGGGAGAGGTGTGGCGCAGAGGCCAGGGCGGCCTACTCTGGAGCACGTGGTTCACGGTTCGATCCCCGGCACCGGCGGCAGCTCAGCCCAGCACCATGTGACTCTGGGCAATAGCTCGCTTAATCTCCCTGACGGCCCCCAGCGCCTTGAGACCCTTAAGAGTGATTAGTCGCTGTGCGACCCTCCTTTCTGTAATACGCAGAAGGTCAGTAGGTCTGAGTTAGTTATGGAGACAAAAATTATAAAAATGTATAAGCCTGATCATTATGAAAAGTTCCAATAAAGTCAGTGGACCTTAGATATTGATTGTGGAAAGCATAGGTTAAAGTCAATTGACTTGTAAGAGAGGATTTTTATTATTCTGTATATAAAATGTACAGATAAGTATTTTGTTACATGAAATCTTACAGATTACCTTTGTAGGGAAGGATTTTGGTGTTGGTTAGCCCCCTTTGACAAACCTTAAAGGTCAAAGATTTCCACTGTAATAATTCTTGCTGGCATCTCTTCGGAGGGACTGACAGGCTTAGCTGTCTGCCAGGATCTTTTTATTATTTTTTATTTTGACGGAGGGTACATCACAATCAGAAAGTAAAAAGATGAGAAGACGTAGCAAAAATTCAGTCATACTAGGCATATAAATAAACAATAATAACTATACATTTAAATACGTCCAAAAAAAACCGTTCAAATAACATCCAAATGCATTCTACGTAGCATCCTGATTCTTAAGGTATTTCCATATTCGTCCAAATTTTTGCAATGAGCGAATAGATCTAGTTTTAGCCAATGCACGTTCCCTTTCGTAAATATCATACATAAGAGCTAGCCACTCTGATAAAGAGGGAGGATTAGGCGTGATCCATTCTCTCGCAATACAAAGACGGGCAGTTACTAATACAATGGACAAAAAGCTCCTGATAGCAGGATTATCACACACCTTAAGCCCCAACATAATCTCTTTAGCAGTAAAAAAAAAAAAAGGTCAGATCCCAGGCGTTGACCAACATATTGCGTAACGTTCTCCCAAAAATCTAATAACTTAGGACAAGTATAAAACATATGAAAAATATCGGCTGCCCTTTGGCTGCACGTAGGACAGCATGTTCTATCCCCACCAGCTCCTGAGCAGATACCTGCAGTGGTTGTTGCCATCTGCTGATTTTCTCCGGAGTATAATATAACATACAAATAGTACGAAATTGTTGCAGCTTTAAGTTGATAGAATGTATAGAGTTATCTAATGTATCCTGTGCCAACGCAATTTCGGATATATCCGTAGCAAGTGTCCGACTCCATTTATTAGCTAAGTGGCTGATATCAGCACTTCTCAGATGACAAAGCTGTAAGTACATTGAGCTGATTCTAGCTTTAAGCGCTAGATTTAAAAAATGTGTAAGTAGTGAATGAGAATGTGGAACTTGCAGCCCTTTTCGTAAGAAGTAATCTCCAAGTTGTAAATATTTAAAAAATGACTGATGTGGGAGAGCAAAAGATCGTTGGAGATATGCAAAAGTAGAAAAACCACAGTGATCATATAGTTGACCCAATCTTTCAATTCCATATCTTGCCCAGCTAGAAGCTATAGAGTCATGAAATATACTCGGGATGGATTACTCCATAAATCAAGGTGTTCATGATTAATCAGATCTTCAAAAGTAAGTGAAGAATAGTTAAGAGTTTCATTCCATATACGAACCATATCTCTAATGGTCTTACACCGCACTCTTTTGTAATAATTGGGATCGTTAACCCTGTACAAAAACATTCGGCTATCTGTACCGAGCGCCAAAATTAGCCCAAAGTATGGCTGTTTATCAGTTAATAAGCTTTGTAGTCGCCCAGTGAATGCTGCCCAAAAGTAAAGTTTAAAGTCAGGAAGTTGTAAACCTCCAAACTTATAAGGAAACTTAAGTAAGTGTAACGCTCGACGTGCCTGCTTATAGCCCCAAATAAAGCTACTGATTGCGCCCTCTAATTTTTGAAAGAAATAATTGGGAACCCGTATAGGAATAGCACGAAATAGGTATAAAAACTTGGGTAAGATTGTCATTTTGATTACGTTAATCTGGCCAATGCTGGTTATGGGAAGTTTATTCCAGCTCTTAAATTTCTTTATAACTGATTGTAATAATGTTTCATAATTAATTCTCCAAATTTGATCTATATATGGTCAGTAATCCGGACCCCCAAATACTTTACAGCGGTGCAAGCTCCGATTATAGGTGTTATAGATTCTAAGCTATGCAGAACTTGTGTTTTGTGTACATTTAATTTATAGCCCGAAAAGCCGCCAAAAGTTTCCGCTTCTTCCTGTACGATACACAGAGCTGTTGCTGGATCAGATGTAAATACCGCAATATCATCCGCATACGCGACGGCCTTAAGTTGGTACATGCCATGTCGAAATGGGATGATATTAGTATTCCGATTTAGCGCTTGGATAAATGGCTCTATAAATAAAGCAAAGAGTAAGGGGGAAAGTGGACACCCCTGCCTTGTGCCGCGCTGTATCTGAAATGTAGCAGAGTACATATTGGCATATATGAGTTTAGCCTGTGGCTTGATATATAGTGCCCGGATCCAGGTCATAAATCGGCCTGGTAAGCCGTTCTTAATCAGTATTTTCCATAATCCATCCCATACCACCCGGTCAAATGCTTTTTCTGCATCTAAGAGGATCATCCCTAAATTGCTAGATGTCTTATTAGCAATGTCAAAAGCAGTTATAGCTGTATTGACATGTGCTGTATTATCCCTACCAATTATAAATCCATGTTGTTGTTCGGATACAAGACCAGGCATATGAGACGCCAAGCGATTAGCCAGCACTTTGGCGAATATTTTGGCGTTGGTATTAATAAGAGAAATTGGGCGATAAGACCCACAGTCATCCGCCACCTTCCCTTTCTTGAGAAAAAAACAATGTTTGTCATATCCCAAGATTTAGGAACTTCCATATATTCCCCAATCTGATGCATGACCAGCCCAAGAAGCGGAAGGATAGAGCTTTTAAAAGTTTTATAGAATTCTATTGGTAAAGCGTCATCTCCAGCAGCCTTACCCGATGGTAGCGAAGCTATTGCAGATATGATTTCTTCGTCAGTTATATCTTGTTGGAGATATTCAGCTGCCTCCAAGCTAAGATGATGGGAATCCCCTAGCTGTAAATATTCTTCCGCCAAAGTTGCATCCACCTGATCGGGCAGAGTATACAGCTCAAGATAAAATTGATCTAGAATTGAATTATTAGAATTATGTATCTGACCGTCTCTACCCCTAATTAAGTCGATCCGAGTTCTAGCTTTTTATCTGCGATCTGATAAGCTAATATCCTCCCAACCTGATCCCCATACTCATACTGATTCGCTCAGTTTTTATTATAGGCAGCAGCAGCTTTCTCTTTAAACTTCCGAGTCAAGAGTGCCCTTGTGTTTATTAGAGAAGAATAGATTGTCTCGCTATGCAACCCATTGGACATGATCTCCTCAGCATGCGCAAGCTCTAATTTTTAAAAGTATCACAGACCTCATTCAGGCTCTTTTGAGCAGTCTTATTTAAATGGTAGATATATTGCTGAGTAGAGCCACGTATAAAAGCTTTCATTGTGTCCCATACAATAAAAGGAGAAGCAGTCTCCATATTAAGTTGCAAAAATTCTGTAAGAGCCCCTTGAATATGTGTGATATACTGTAGATCAGACAACAAATATCTTGGAAAGCAGAAAGGCCGGCTACTCTTATCCTCAGCTGAAAGTTGAAAGCAAATCAAGAGCGGGTTATGATCTGATGTTATCCGTGGGCAGACCTCTATTTGTGATGTTCCCAAAAAACTATTGCTCACAAAGATTAAACCTATTCTTGAGTAATGTCGATGTGGCCCAGAGTAATACGTAAAGCCTGGCAAAGTAGGATGTAAAGTACGCCATAAATCTGATAGCCCATGGAGTCGAGGTAGTTCATGAATTGACTTCCGGACCCTACTCATTCTCGGTAGAGCAGACCGATTTGTTGAGTCAATAGCATAGTTCAAAGTGCAATTAAAATCCCCCATAATGACTATTTCTCCCTGCCAATCAAGCAGCTCCAACATTAGCTTATTAAATAAAATTGGGTCATCCTGATTTGGGCCATACACCCCACATAGAACTAGCTTTCTATTGAAAATTTCAAGCTGTAATATGACCCATCTGCCACCTGGGTCAGAAGCTTTTTTAAGTTTCTTACAGAGTAAATGCGTATCCTTAAGGATTGCTACCCCTCTAATTGCAGCACCTTGTGAAGTACATTCTAACATTTCTAAGCCAAGTTGTTTGAGCAGACCCCTATCCTTATATGCCAAGTGTGTCTCTACCAAAACAGCCAGGTGTGGTTTGTATATCTTAAGCTCTTCTCTAACCAACTGTCGCTTAGTAGATGAATTGAGCCCAGCAACATTCCAGCTGATACATCTAATTGTCCCCATTATAGTGCACAAAATGTTTCAGATTCGCCCCTAATTTTTGTCTACGCCGGACGTTCCTCCTCGATAAATCTAAAGAAATTCTAAAAAACATAGGACTTTCGGACACATTCAGATAAAAAATATACTTGCTACACTTACACATGTGAGTTTTGCAATTTTTCTCCCTTCTCACTTTTAGTTTAATTTGTACCCCCCGTCTTTTACACCCCCGATTCCAGTGCTGCCAGGATCTTGTAATAAAAAATATAAATATACATTCATATAGCTACTTAGAGAGCTTTTGGGTCAACCTTCTTCTGCCACTGGGCTGTCTGAATGTCATTTACACTCTGCTGATAGTGTAGTGCATGGGGTAATGGTTCGCTCCACATCAGTCACTGTCTGTCTTGTGAATGACTGCAGTTTCTGATGACGTGCTAATTCACCTGAAAATGAGCGTGCTTCAATGTCAGGGATAGTTGGCCAGTTGTTTTGTTTTCAGTTTTCTCCTTTCATAGTTCACCTTTCATTTCTTTGCTTCTCCTTTTTTTAGTTACATTTTTATTGAGAGGGTTACAGCTCTCTAGGCAATGCTTATGGGTCACTTGCTTGCAGCTCTTTCACCTGCTGCACCACATCACAAATAGCCACATCCTCTAAACCAGCAGCTGTTATGAAATGCTGTTATCCGTAGAGTACAATTGTTTTATCATTCCAAGATGGCCAACAAGTTGGTTCTAAACATGGCAGCGACGTTGGAACATCAAAACTATAGACTATGGACAATACCTCAGCAAGATGCACACGTTTGTTAGTGCAAGCATACACCTGCCATGTTTACGTCAGCATGTTTTCTTCTTTCCAACTGTATTCTTTTAATGTGTGTTGCATATGTTGGGGAGTGTGTTTTTTATTTTGGTTGTGACAGATATGCTCCTAAATTGGTTAGCGAATGTTAGTGTTCGGGTTTCTTTCATATTGTATTGCTTCTGCTTAAATAAATAATAAATGCATCTGAGGCTCCACCAGGCCTCTTGTGCACTTTGCCCTTAAACTAACGTAAAGGGGCTGTGTAAAGATGCTCAGCATACTTTAGGTAAGTGTTATATTCTATAGTTTATTAAGCATGTTACAACTCGACTGGCAGAGTGGCTGGGAAGCAACAACTGCCCGTTTTGTAAATCAGAAACCAACATTCCAATTCGCCAGCATGATTCCCCCCAACAATCCAATCTAGACCCAACTGATTAGGCAACACACTTGAAACCGTCACTCCACAACCTCTTAACAGCTAAAAGGTTGTGGCATGGCTCCTGTGGGGCCCAAAGACCCAGTCCTGCTTACCACTCTTAACAATGACTTAAACAATTCACTACTATGGTGTACGACTGCTCAGGGACTGTTGAATAGGTTCCTGGTGTTCCCCTTTCCTATGGTGCCCCGCCCCCACTTGACACACGATTAACCCTCCCTCACTACAGTCCTCCATCCCCGCCCATACTGCCCCTCCCCACCAACACAATTATTCGCAGTGCGCCTCGAGGCAACTCACTGACATCTACGCCGTGCCACCTTCTGAAAGTTCAGGCTGTTGCAGAGGTCCTGCTTTGCCCTCCAAGCTCGCCACACTCCCCCAACACACATCCACTTCCGCCCGCCCAAAGCTACAACAAGGCCCTCGCTGTGGCCATCACCCTCTGCTTGACAACATGGGACACTAACTAACCTGACCCATGCCCTCTCCTGGCTCCTTACATGCCACTGCCGGGACACTGTTGGGTCGAGCCTCAGAGCGTCTATGGTTTCTCTCCAGAATGAGTTCCTTGCGCTTAAATGTCTTTCCTAATCACTTCGTACACACTGCAGCGCAGATGGCAGTAGGGCACGCACCCAGTCAAGAGTACCGGCCTACATGCGGCTGGAGCTCACTTCCGGGTCGCTACGGGCAGTCTTTTCCTGACGGTCCACTAGTTATTCCGGGGACGTTCTAATTTGGATCTATGTTAACCAATCGGAGAGCTCCTAAGGAAGCCCTTGCTTGTAGATTTTCTTGCCTGTCGATCAGCCCAGCCTAGCTTTCATAACTGTATCCTCTCTGCATTCAGTTATTGAAGTAGGTTAGAATCAAAGCAAGGAAGAAGTGATCGAATTTCTAAAAGCCTCTGCCGGTAGATTGGAATTAGGGGGCGTGTTCGGGTTGGCATTATGCTATAGGAGAGCATACCTGTCATGATGTTGTTGCTGCTTTCTCTCAGGTCCGTTGTGACCCATGGCCGGCTTCAGGTGTCGCAGCTCACACGCACAGGAGCACAGGTAACTCGTGACATTCTATATGTTTCGGTGATTCTCCAGCTATTCGTACTTTGCAATATTTTGAGAAAATTGTGTAAAATGTGATACCAATTAAAGCTTTAGTTTAGGCTTATAAACTAATGTCAAGGTCGGAGTCATTCATGATCGGGGATCAAAATGGGGCAATACGTTATATTTTACCGCACTTTTCAAATGTATTGATTAAACAGTTATAACCTTCACAAGTCATTGAAATGGAAGACGATGCTGCAGCATTTTCATTGCTGAACAACGCCACCGGTTGACAATATACGAAGTTATGAAGGTCACTGTGAGGAGGAGAATAAGACACCTTGTGCTTGTGGGGATCCTCATGTTGCCACAGAATAAATGACTTTTTTGTAATAACCACTGTAAAGTAATTTGGCCATGGAAATGTTTTCGGCATACAAGGGACATAAACTTAAGGGAATAAAGTGATACCCAATTCATGCACAGATTGGTCTTCTAGAGAAACGTGGATTCTAAACCAGATTTGCTAGTTTTAAAACCTGCTACTTAGGTCCTCATTATGAGTCAGGCGGAGCAAAATGCAGATTTTCCACAGTTTTAATGGGAAGAAAATCATGATTTTATTAAAGGCATGGAGGCTAATATTATGCATATACCTTTTTATTGCTCTCAAAACACAGCAGCAACAACAAACTAGAATTAGAACATTAATAAAACTCTAGAACACTGAACATGCATATAACATCAGAACAGACAGCCATCTTCCTCTTTAGTAGCTGCGAAATAAACAAAGTCCCATCTGCAGAATCAAAAGGTCCATATGTTCTCTCCATGGTCACGTCCCTGAAATCCATCTTCTCTGATTTAACCTTAAATAAAAAGAACAAAGATTTTAATAGTGGAGGGTAAGCGGAGGGATAATATTAGCTTCCGTGCCTTTAATAAAATCATGATTTTCTTCCCATTAAAACTGTGGAAAATCTGCATTTTATGGCAAGGCCCGGAGGCCAATATTATGCATGTTCAAAGTTCAACTAAAACTCTGCCCAACATATTCTCCACAGGTTTAAAATAGAATTTTTAAACGTTGACTCATTCGACTAATCCGCCGCCTTCAAAATGCCACCCAAACTGGATCCTCTCATAAACGCTTTACTAGCCATAGCACCCCTAACAGAATGTGCCCCAAAAACACTCACATCCACACCAGCCTTACACATCACTTCCCTCACCCACCTAGCCAGAGTAGGAGCTGAAACTGCCCTAAAAGGCTTCCTGTAAGAAATCAATAATTGAGAACAACCACACTCCCTTAAACCAAATGTTCTCAACTCATACTCCCTCAAACAACGAACCACACATAAATTACTATGCCCCTCCAAAAGAGGATAAAAAAAATAGACCTAGACATAGTCTTCGTCCTTTTGCGCAACTCAAAACACACACCCTCCGGTTGGTAACTCCTAGAATTCACTTCCAAAGCTCTAATATCTGAAACCCTTCTAAAAGAGACCAAACACAAAAGCATCGCCAACTTCCATGACAACAACTTAAGACAATGTCGAATTTACACCCCAACTGTACAGCTCCTTTAGAACAACTGAAAAATCCCAAAGAACCGCATACTTTGCCTTAGGTGGCAACTCCAACCGCACACTCTTAACCAATCTTTTAACTAAAGCATGCTGACCCACAGGCACAACATCCTCAAATACATGCCCAGCTGAAATCGCTGATCTGCTCAAATTTACTGTATTGTAAGCCAAACCATTCTTATACAGAACAGATAAATAATTCACAACCTCCACTAAAGGAGCTGATACGGGATCCAAACCCCTCTCAACACACCAACAACACCATTTTCTCTAAGCTGACCTGTAGACCCTTGTAGTTCCAGATGCCCAAGATCTCTCGATAAGATCTGAAGCCTCCTCAGATAACCCCTGCACTTGCCAGACTCTCCTGAAATCAGCCAAGCTATAAGTCTCAATTGACCTGTCACCACCAACTCGTGCACATTCCCCTGCGCATCCAAAATTAACCTCTGGGAAAATCGGTAACAAAACAGGATCCTCCATTAACAAACTCATCACATCTGGGAACCACACTTGGGCCTGTCAAAACGGCGTCACCAGAACCAACTCTGCCTTCTCTCTCCTTACTTTCTTCAACACTCTCTGAATCTTGGAGAACGGGGGAAAGGCATAAAGCCTCCCCACACTCCACCCTTGAAGGAAAGCATCTATCCCTTTCGCTTCCGGATCTGGTCTCCAACTGTAAAAATCCATCAGCTGCGCATTCAATCTGTCTGCAAATAAATACACCTGCAGAGGACCCCACCTCTGCTGTAACCTCTGGAAAACTCCCCTGTCCGATCTCCAATTGCTCACATCCTTGAGATACCTTGAATACCAATCCGCTTCTGTGTTGCTTAACCCCGTTATATACTGGCCTGAACCATAATCTCTTTCTCCAAACAGAACCTCCAAAACTCTTTTGCTAAATCCGCTAGCCCTCTCGACCGAGGACCCCCCAGCTTGTTCACATAACGCACCGACGAAACGTTGACCATCTTTAACAGGACACAATATTTCACCTGATCCTTCATGAAACTCTTGATCGCAAACGAACCTGCCAGGAGCTCCAGACAATTTATGTGAAGCCCCCTTTCCTCCTTAGACCACTGTCCCCCAGTCGACATTGTGCCACACCTTGCTCCCCAACCGTGCAGACTTGCATCCGATTCTATCTCTATCTCCGGAATTTCTCCAAATATTGCTCTACCATTCCATGCATCCAGGCTCATTAACCACCAATCCAACTCCTCCTGAGTCTCTTGATTCATCCTCACTCTCTGTGAATATTTTGCCCCCTGCCTCAAATGAAAAGCCTTCAACCTCTGCAACGCTCTGTAATGAAGGGGAGCTGGAAAAATCGCTTGAATAGACGCTGATAATAGACCCAGCATTCTTGCCAACTGACGTAATGTGATTCAATCCGCATTCTTCACTCTCCTTACTTCCTTCCGAATCTTTTTCACCTTCTCCACTGGCAATTTCAACACACATTCCAATGTCTGAATCTGAAAACCTAAAAACTGTATCACCTGCGCCGGTTCCACACACGACTTCTCCCTGTTCACCACAAAACCTAGATCCTCCAGAACTCTCATTTCAAACTCTGTCTGTTCTTTTACCAAACTCTTTTCCTCGGCCATAATTAGAATGTCGTCCAGATAAACCATCAGTCGAATTCCCCTGGACCTCAACCACTCTACTACTGGTCTCATCACTTTGGTAAAGCACCAAGGTGCTGACGTCAATCCGAACGGGAGACTTTTGAACCTCCACCGAACTCCTTTCCATCTGAATTGAAGCAAATCCCTCTGTGTTAGGTCTCACCGGAGCCCGAGGTGAACACTGACACGTCATCGAGTCAGGACTACAATTCCCGGCATGCAGCGCGTTCAGGAAATGACGCGCACGCAGGTTCACGTTCCCTCGAGGTGAATCCGGATATAATCATGTTGGGGTCAAGAGACGCTGTTGATTATTCAGTGGATTTCTGGCGGTGATTACTGGAGGTTACACGGTCCAGTAAGGGTGCTCCTAGCACCGCACACTTTGTTTCTGGAGCCTCGTGGCTCATCGTTTTCTGGAATTTAGACCGCGAGGATGCGGTTTTACATGTTGTGACTTCCACCACTTTGCTCCTGCCTTTCCGTTGACGAGTTTTTTCCTCTGGTCTTACTAAAAACTCATGCGGAAAGGTATTGAGGAACGGCCCAGGAGAAGGGGCATGCTTAAGCCTGTTTTTTCTTTTCTACTCGCACTGAAGGAAGTGCGGTAACTTCCTTTTTGACTCGGATGACTGGGGTTATCCATTTGTTCTGGGATTCATTATCCAAACCGTGTTCTTACTCAGAACTGTGTTTGTTTGTTTGTGTGTGACAAGAACGGAAGGAATGCCAATATTGGAATATCTGTTATTGCCATGTTTGAAAGGCTATGACATGAATAGCACTTATGGTGTATTGCTTGTCTGTTTGTGCATATAACAGGGGCTTGGAGTCAGAACCCAGGATTGACATTTCTCACTCCCCCTGTGATTC
Source organism: Calotriton arnoldi (assembly GCA_963921515.1). Taxonomy (NCBI): domain Eukaryota; kingdom Metazoa; phylum Chordata; class Amphibia; order Caudata; family Salamandridae; genus Calotriton; species Calotriton arnoldi. The sequence continues at coordinate 408,853 of CAWUFW010003088.1, forward strand.
ATGACAACACAGATAATTGGGTATGTAGAAGTCTCAACCTGCATTTACTTGGAACCTGGTGGTGTTAACGGATTCTATACTGATTGTTGTATTCTCCTTCCCATTAGTGTACACATGCAACCCGGCCTTTTTAGAAAGAGTCGTCTTCTCATCTGACCCACACAGTACAAACAAAAGTGCCTGTCTTTTCTTTTACAGGTATTGTTATAAGGCTATCTGTGTGGATATGGTACGAGGGAGGAGGGTAGCAATAAGCGAGAGGGGAAAGAGTAGCTAGTAATTGTGTTCCTTCTTTTACAGATCTCCCTCCCTGCTGTACCCTACCTTTCCTTCCCCCGCTTAATCACTTCAACAGTCTGTGCTATATAGAAATCAGATTTGAAGCTATTGAGAGGTGGACCCCTTCTAGCATCACTCCAATCCCGAGGACACGGCAACATTGGACACTCTGCTCCACGCACATCGGAACAGTCAGATAAGCGTCCTTCAAATCCAAACGGGTCATCCAATCCCCTTTCCTCAACAAATCCCTTAACATATGGATTCCCTTCATTTTGAAATGGTTGTAACACACCCAATCGTTCAACTCTCTCAGGTTTATAACAGGTCTCATACTCTTCTCTTTTTTTTCTCCACCAAAAATATATTGCTCACGAAACACCCTGGCACTGTCCTCGCCAGCTCTATTGCCCCTTTCGCTGCCAAAGCTTCTACCTCCTTTGTAACTAGATCCTCCAGTTCCCTTGAGAATCTTAAAACTGCGGGACACTTCTCTTGAACCAGTGTCTCCGTAAAATCTATTCGATAACCTGCCACTGTTTCCAAGACCCACGGATCTTGAGTTATCTCTTTCCACCTTGAAACAAACTGGGCTAGTCTGCCGCCCAATTTTACATGGATAGAAATAGGGTCTGTGAAACATCTTACCTGATGATCCTCTTGTTCTTCTCTCCGACCGCATTCCCCGAGACCTCGACCTTTGCCTCTGAGGGTAGAAATTACTACCTTGCTCTGACCTCGAGAAGCCATATCCAAAATTTGATCCATAGGGTCTATAGCCTCTACCAAAAGATCCTCTGGTAATCCCTTGACCACGGCCGGGGAATCGACCCCGCATTCTCACGGCCGTATCAAAAACCTTCCGAATATCCTTTTGCACCTTTTGTAATGAATTAAAGGTACCAACGTACCTAGACATGTCCTTCACGAATTCCTCACCGAAGAGCATCCCTTCGCTTTGCTCTCCAAATTCCTTATTTGCCAGGTCAGCCATCTTAGGGTCAATTTTTAATAAGATACTCTTACGCCTCTCAACACATAATGCTGCGTTAGAATTACCCAGCAAGCAAATTGCCCTTTGCACCCACTGTCGTAACTCCACAATATCAACTCCAGTATTATTTGTATGTGCTTCCTCACATCAATCAAATACTTTTGTTAGTGGGCCAAGCACGTCCAGCAGCCTATCCTGGCATCCCTTGAGGCCCTTATCCAATCCCCTTCTGGGATCTCTTCCAGACTTATTCAAGAAAGTCAACATTTTAGGGTCTAATTCAGGTGTATATGCCACCTTACAATTCAAACTTGGTCTTGGGCACTCAGACCTTAACCTCCTTAGGAATTTCCCTCCTAATCCAGTATCTCACATATTTGGCAACATGCTCCGCAGGAGTCCACTGAGGAGACAGAGGATGCTGAAACAATAGCGGATCAAACATATCCTCACCCTGAGGATCCACAAAGTCTCCCAAATCCAATTTTATTTTCCTCTCTGCCACTTTCCTCCTTTTATGGGGAATCTCTTCCTCATCCGAGTCCTCAAAACTTGTAGAACAAGTCAACTCTACATCCCCACTGGCAGAGGACGAGTCGCAAGCCACAACACTATGGCCTCTCTTATGCGCCTTAATTACGCCACTCTTTGCCTTTATAGCGTCATCCAAAGCTTGAACCTTATGTTCAGCAACCTTTCTCTTTCTCTCCACATTTTTCCTTTTTTTGCGTCTTTTTTACTCCCTGACCTGAACCACCAGCAACAACATCCACCTCTTCTGTTGTCCAAAAACTTTCATCTTCCCCAGATCTCTTTTTAGAATCTCTAGCCTGCAAACTTTTCTCAACACTACTCTCAATTTTCCTATCAAATGAAGCAGACATTTCCCCAAACATTTTCTCCATATACTGCTTCATCCTCTCCTCAAATCCAGATCCCTCATTAATATCCATATTAATGTATCACCTTTAAATAAGCTCTACACACAAGGAATCTCTTTGGTATTCAAAATTCACCCTTCCAAGCTTAACAGATAAACACACCTTAACTGTGATTCTCCTTACTAATTTAAAACTTCAAATACATTTTTTCAAGAAGCAACTTCAAATTACTTCACCCCTCGCTCTGTAACACGACCCAAAAACTAATAACACAGGAAGCCCTAGTCCCTACTTCCAATACCAATACTTCCAGTCCCAAAAACCAATAACGCAGGAAGCCCTAGTCCCTACTTCCAATAGAAATCCTAACCCTAGCCCTAGTCCCAACCCTACATTGATTGAATCACAGACCCAGAAACCAATCAGAACCATCAAATACACAACCAATGAAGACACTAACGCTAATCCAATAGAAACATCAGATACAACCTCCAATCAGTGTATACATGTACCTACCACTAGCAGACTATATAAGGTCCCAGCCACCTCAGACAAGGTTTGCTGGCCAGGGAGTTGGGAGCTGCCTCTCCCGCCCAGAACCCCCCAGGAGACAGACAGGCCCAATCCACACCCCGGACCTCCGCAGGCAAATGATTGCTTCCATTTAACGTGTTGACTTGTGGGATTTGCAGTCCTAAATCTCTGTAGTTTTTCCCTCTCATTCCCGGTGACTATCAGTTTTCCCTCCAAATTTCCCCTTGTCTCTGTGCTAAGACCTGTATGTTAAACAGTGCACCCCCAGCCACCATTTTGTGTTAGCAAGTCAGTGAAATCAGCCCCCCCCCCCCCAGCAACAGGGATATTCTACATCAGAGTGTGCTCTGAGGCAGTAGTGATCTACTGTGTGCTGTTTAAACTGTGTTTAATAGGGACTGTGCACTTCATTTTTTGTCCAGGAGAGGGAGTAAAGTTTTATACAAACACTATTTTCAGAGGACAAGTTAGGCCCTTACCTGCAGAAGTCCAAAGCGCGGACCGAGCCAGTCCGTCCCCCAGGAGACACCGAACAAGAGAAGCAGCTCCCCAGTCCCAGTCCCCACCCCCAGGCCAGCAGACCTAGGACTGGGGATTGGCTATTCAGCTCCCAGGCAACTCTGAGCCCTCCCCTCACACCTGCCCAGGCCCCTTAAGGCTTTGCTGGGTGCACCCCAAATCATTTTCCTCCATCTTGTGAGTTGCAGCCTACCTGTGCCCCAGATTGCAGTGAGCAGAGTCCAGGAAGTGGTAAGGAGGCAGACTAGTGCTGTGCTGGATGCCAATGTGAGCTTCAACTCAGGTCATCAGGCAGGGGTGTGGAATTCCTATAGCCCAACACCCAGGACATATTGTTTGGGGTCAAGGGCAACAAGTTTTCATGCACATTTTGTCCTTGGGACAAGTAGGCCCACCTCCTGCAGCACAAACCATTTGGCTGCCAGTTTGCAGTACCACATTATGGATCAGGGAATGGCACTGTCTTCAGTTAAGGTAATATTTTTGTCCATATGTTAATGCTGTTCAAACTTGTATTTGTGGTTCATTAATTGAAAGCCTTTATTTTTAGGGTGAGCACTCTAAGTAAATGTTGTATGCTCAGACTGTACTACTGACCGTGGTTTCAGTACCAAATTAAAAATTTTAGGTACCATTTCTTTGCAGAAATATCATTTAGTAACATGTGTTGATGCATGCTAGTATTTCCCAAAAATATTCATAATGGAAAATCAGTGTAACCAGTTTCAATAAGATTATGGGGAAGAAAAAAATAAACAAGCACTGGCAAAGCCAGTAGGTCCGAAATTGGCTACCAGCCCTTTAGCTCCGTCAATGCGTGACCCGTTTGGGCATGGCTCCTGCAAAACCGCACTGGTGTGGGAGCTGCCGGGCCCTCACCATTATAACAAACATTGGCAAAAGCAAAAATTGTTTCTGGTCCCAAAAAGCACACACTGCCAAAGTAGTTGAGAGAGAGGGAGAGAAGTGGATTTTGTTACAAGACAAGTAGATTTATGAAGCAACCTGCCCCATGGACAAGTAGATATTTTATTAAAATTCCACACCCCTGACTGCCACTTGCATAGATGGATAACAGCCTTCCAATCTCTTGGAAAGATCTGCATACTCAGACACTGGAGATCAAACACTCTCCCCACATGGAAGGAATGGCTGAACGAACTTCTCTGCCTAGCTTCTAACTTCTCTGCCACTGGCTCCCTATGCAGAAGAGAAGCCAATTCAAAAATGATCCATGCTGACAAAGCACTGCACAACCAAGGACCAGCCTACATCAACCATCGCCTGTACTCTCACCACCCTACCAGACAACTACGCTCCGCCTTCCTCTCACTCGCCCACAACCCCTGCATCCACCGAAGCAACAGAGGAGGATGCTCCTTCTGCTACCTCGTGACGAAAACCTGGAACGACCTCCCTCTGCAGCTACGGACCTCCACCTCTCTTCTGGAATTCCAGAGAGCACTCAAGGCCAGGCTGTTCGACTAAGTCACCAGAACCCTCATACCTTAAAGCTCCTGGATACCCACCCCCAACTGCGCCTCCCCTCTAGGCGCATATAGGGGCTGATTGCTTTTGTGTCATCATATAGTGATGCACAGTTACTACTAGTAAACCTTGATTTTATATAGCTGAATGAAGAGTGAAATGCTATGTAATCATTAAAAGCAAAGACTTCTAACTACTGCTTGGAATATGCATTATTAAACTTTACATATTACAAAATACAATTAAGAAATATTTCAAAAAAAGAATGATGGCAGCTGTACAGCTTAGCCAACCACTGCTGTCTGTGCTGATGGAGACCATGAGACTAGAGAGCCTTGCGATTGCGGCCTGACTTACGCAGAAAATCAGTACCAAACACTCACAGGCCGCCTACTATAAAACTAGGTTGGTTCAAGACTCGCTAATAGATAACTTTAATGATAGCAGCCTCAAAAACGTCATCCGGCAGCTGCTCTATGAATAACTTAGCTGAGAGAGTGGCTCTCCTCACTGTGGCTATTTAGGTGGTGATTATCCCTGGCTATGCTCATCATGCCGATCCTCTGCTTAGTCTACACCCCTTTCATCCGGATTTTAGAGAATTATGGGGATCCTCAGAATTCTTACATCAAGGACTCATCCCCCCCTGCCTGACCTCAAGATGGTTGCCTCAGTCATTGACTCTCTGAACTCTCCATCAACAGCTGAGACCCAGCCATTTTGACCGATGCCCGGTGGAGCTACCTCGCGAGCTAAAGGGGAGATGGGCTACGGATTCCCTCCTTGGCCATCACCTACCCAGCCGGTCCTTGGGCAAACTCTCCTGCGTCTCTCCTGATCTTATCTCCCTCCTCCCCCTTCACCCTACCCACTACTGCTCTACTCTTCTCATCTTTCCAGCTATTGACCCCTGCCCTCACCCGTCCTTGCCCTTAGTTCCCACCCTGTTTATCCACCGGACTTTCTTATGTGAACTTTCCATCGTCAGTTGAGACCTAGCTATTTGACTGATGCCCGATGGAGCTACCTTGTTTAGGTAAAGGGGAGACGGGCCGTGGATTCCCTCCTCGGACGTCACCTACCCAGTCGGTCTTTGGGCAGACTTCCCTTCGTCTCTCCTGCCGTCTCTTCCCTCATCCTCCCTCTTCACACTTCCCCCTTCCCACCCTCCTCTTTTCTTTTCTCTCCTTTCTTTCCTCTTTCAATGTGTTGTTTATTTTTGACGTAATGTTTATTGTCATCATTTGCTGTAACATTGTCTAACCGAATGTAAAGCGCTCTGATACCTTCGGGTCTAGCCAGCGCTATATAAAACTCTTTAAAATAAAAAATAAATAAAAAAAAGATATTTGCAATTAGATGTATGTAAGCTATTTACAAATAAGAACAAAATACTCCACTTGTCAGTGACTAAGGAAAGCTCTAGGCGTGCAAATTCAATTAGGCATGCTGCACGCACTGAGAAGGCCTGGAAATCTCTTCTGGCCTTAAGATGCTAGAGTGAGAGCTGCCAAAGAGACTGAAGTCAGCACACAATGTGTGACAAGGCCTGTTTGAGTCATTTTTGCAATGACACTTTGAAGAAGAAGAATGTTGAGGAGAAAAAGCATGAGATCTAACAAGAGGTTGTATTGTAGCAGCCAGCCTTCTTCATCCATTGGTCTGTTGTTTTGTCATTCACATTTTATCTTCCGCCCACCACAGCACGGGGCAATGGTTAGCCCACTTCAGCCACTGTTAACTTCACCGTGAGTGACGGCATTCTGCCCTTTCACAAAGAGCACATCCACACACAAAGCACGTGTCTTCAAACCCAGGGTCTACTATGGCATTGTAAGCGTCCTAAAAACCCCAAAAATGTTTTCCTTTAGCCAATGTTCTTTATTTGTTGGCTTGATGAGGGCGTGGCAGCTTCCGTAACAACAAAGGCCTACAAAAACCATGCCAAAACAAAAACAAGCACCGACAAAGCCAAACGACCGGCAGGCAACGTCAGACCCACTGCCCTTGCCATTGCAATTGAACGTTTGGTTAATGCTATTTGAAAGAATTCGGACTTAACTAGAATTAAATAGTCAAAACGAGAGCACGAGTGTGGTCTGATAGGCAAATGACTTCTTATTTTTCCTCAAACATCAATACATGTTTTCTACCCTTGATGACAAACCTTGGCCTTTTTTCCAAAGGTCTAATAGGGATTATGCATTAGATTTGATACAACTCAGCATGCAACCAAAGGTTTTAGGTTTGCCCACATGCCCACATAAAAACTGAAAGGAAGAACTTGGCCTCAAATAATGAAATGTAATAAAGCATATGGGACTTACAGGCATACTGGGAATCAACAGAGCAAAATGTTTGTTGAAGAAATGGAGAAGCATCAGCTTAGGCGACATGTGTAACCATGTATCATTACTTATGTAAGTGCATGCTATGCATTCACCTCAAATGCAGAAAACATTTTTTAAATAGCATTGTGAGACTCCTAGTGTCAAACAATAGCTGTGAAGCTACAAGTCCCAGCATTATAGCTGCTGTTGGCAGAACAATCATGACTTGATGGTGGTCACACTTTAGACATGACCAGTTGATGTGTTAATTAGTCACTATGGTTTGTGCTCTTAACCATATACCAACAGGCCCGCTGCCCCTCTATAGCCAACAGATATGGCTTAAGTAGTCAATGAGCGGAGTCTTCAGAAAACAATGTACTTTTATTAAACTACATCAAGTTCTCCCGTAATGGGCCATGTAGCTCAAGCCCTCCGTGAGCAGCCGTCTCCTCAATGAAACATTACAAGATCTTGCAACTTGAGGAACCAAGTAGCTTCACCCATGTATGGAGAATTCTGCCCCTATGTATGGAGAATTCTGCCCCTTAAGAAACAAGTTATTCCAAGCCACATGCAACAGACTGTGAGGCAAAGTCAATGTGTAAAAATGAATGGAGATGCCGTTAGGCATATAGTATAAATAGCATGCGTGACAATAATTGAGGTGGGGTGTGATGTGGGTTTGTCGGGGAGGGCCAAGGATGAGTCTGGCTGTGGCATTTTGTATGGTCTGAAGTCTCTGTAGAAGGTGTGCGGCGATTCCTACGTAGAGGGCATTGACGTTGTCTACTCGGCTGGTGATGTGGGCTTGTGACAAGTAGGAAGTACAGGTCTTTAATGTGCGTCTCCTCTTTCCATCACCTCACAATCTGTCATCTGCTTGACATAGTAGAACTTCAACGACATCAACATTCTGATGCAATTGATTTATCAGGTGATGTTGTTTTAATATTGTATTTCCACTGTACCAATTTACGCCATCAACCGCCTTGTCCATAAGTAGCTGTTGTTTTTCAAGTGCAAGGACTCTTGTTACTAATGTGTCATGTTTATGCGTATGTTCAGCGGAAGTTGCTTTATTTTTTTCAAACCTTGTTTATACCCCTAAGATTGCTTTATTACAGACTTCTTTGCTGCTGGGTGTTCCCCCAAATCCAAAACACAACCTGCAAAACTTAAAGATTCATACTTGTGGTGCTTTAGTTATGAACACAGCTCTGTAGCAGTAACCTCCAAGCTATTTTATAATGTTATATACCGCTGGAAAACAAGAAGTAAGCCCACAGTACAAAGGTTTACACTTCCCGATCATTCTATGGCTTGAGTTAGTAAAGTGGGCTTCCAATGTGCCTGCATTGCTGCAGTTAATTTCACAGTAATTTATTCAGATTTTCGTGAACATGCACCCGTAATGCATAAAATACTATCAGACTATTTGGAACAAAATTTGATCAAAGGCGGAGGTGCACACAACTGAGTGTCTTTTTTCAATGTTTGAAGAATGCAATTGTGAACGTGTCCGTCTTTTATACTCACTTTTCAATGTGTTTTTACAAATTTGAAAATAACAGTGGTTAATATACCATGGAAAAACCTTATGATTTCAGTTCATCGAAACAGTGTGAACATTTTAGAGTTGCATATCATTAAATGTGTATAAAGATGACTTTTAACCACCTTGGGGCCGATTACGATGCGGTTCGTAAATGGTTGGAGCCTTTACGGCCACATCGTAATGGGCCGCTCGGTTTCCTTTCCGACCGCCTCATTACAATGGAGGCGTTCGGAAAGGAAACCGACCGGTCATTCCGGCTGGTTTTGATTGGCTCAGAGAGCCCGTCCGCCAGTCGGAAGCTGGGTAGTAATCTCAAGAGCGGGCTTTTTTTGAGATTACGATGACGGTTTCCGATATGGTTTCCATGCCGGTCTGTCCTACATGGAAACCATGTTGCAAATCGTGTTAGGGGGCCCCCAGCAGGGCCCCCTTTGGTGCACGGCCTCCAGTTGGAGGCCGAAGGGGCACCTATGGTGCCCCCCTGTTGATCCATGCACCTTGTAGCAGGCACCTTGAGGTGGATGAACCGCACCTCCCATTTTACTATGGGAGCATGCATTATGGCTGGTTTACGTCCTTAATGCATGCTCCCATAGTGAAATATAGGAATGCGACCGAACACTGTTCAGTTGCATCCTAATGGATCGGTCGGGACCGCCGACCAGGTGTCGGTTGGTCCCATGACCAAGTCGGTGTCGGGCAGAAGTGATTCCGCCCGACATTGTAAACACCCCCCTTACGTTTATGGTATGCCAAAACTTTCCCCGGGAGATGCGTTATTCTGATAGTCAGATGTAGTGCAGGATTAATTATTAGATTAGCTAGTGTAACAGCTGAGTGGGTTAAAACTGTCATTCCCGACATCTGGGCCATTCTGTGGTAAATCTGAAGTCTCATCACAGTCTGCAGGGTCTTAATTCAGCACCATCTTGGCATGTGTTCTTGGCAGAGGGGGAGGTTCGGTCACCTCCACTTTACAGGTCCTAGAGGATCTGCAGGAATATCTGCTGGGAAATTAATAAAAAAAGACAACCCGCCTCTATTACAGGAGCTACTGGAGCAGTGGGTAGACACATCGGTCTGGGTGCTTGGATTGCGCTGCCTTTGTGGTTTTATTTTGTTTGTTTACCTTTTTAAATCTATTTTAAGGGCTAACCACTTTTTTCCCTAAGTAGAAGAAATAGAACGCAGTTTATCTTGGGGTTGATCATCACATTGGAGAATGGACGTTGATGATGTAAAAAAATATTGGGGGTTACTGTATCTGTATGCAATCCCATTGAAGCCTGGTGACACGAGTTAAAATGCCAAGTGGGTGTAAATGTAACCAGGACCCCTCACATGAATTTTAGCCTGCAGCGACAGCGATTGTAAGTACAGTGGTTGTGATAAGAGATGTGATTTACAACAGTTGATGTACTACATTGTCTGCTGAAACGAACACGATATTGGGAGGCATAAAAGCCAACTGGCTTTATTAGAAGGTCTATAGATGGAGGAATTTAATGAGTAGTGACAGTGGTTGCAATTTTTATTTCCAGTTTTGGAGATGGAAATGAATAAGTGCCTTATGACCCACATTCATTACTGAATGATGTTTTAAAATGTGGTCTAATGCATGTTGTTTTATCCATAGAAAAGTACACAATGGAGGAACTTTTTTCAAAGTAGAGGAAAAAGCAGTACAATAGTGGAAACTTTCATTCCTCCCACCACTGCTACGATACACGTCCCCAATGCTGCAACAAACCGAATTGTTGGACGATGGCTTTTGGTCTGCAGTGGCATGGTGGCTGGAGCTGTTATCCTTGGAGGGGTGACAAGGTAAGATGTCATGCTTCCCAGAGTCAGAATCTCCAATACAAATTGTGCTGGTCAGTGTTGCCTGTACAATGTAACGTAATCATGTTCTGCTTTCGAATTTAGTAATATTACAGACAAAACCATTCCTTGAATGTTCTGCACACGTTGTTATGCATTAGCATACACCCTGCTATTTTTTGTTAAATTTATCAGGAATAGAGCATGGGTAGCTTGATTCATGATACATTAATCAGATTTTCATATTCGTAATTGCTTCAATCTTATTCTTGCGGGATGATGTGCCATGGTACTATTCAGCACTGGTGCTCGCTGAAACTTTTTTCTCCTGCACACAGTTTTCTATTAGGTAGCGTCCGACTATTTTGTAGATCAAATGAATGCAAAAAACCCCACAATTGATCATCTTTTATTCAAATGTAGTTGCAATCCTTTATTTTTCCTTCCAGAACTTCATTCAAGGGACTGGTCATACACTCATCTGTGGTTAGTTAAGAAACACCCACATGCCTCAATCTACTCATATCTCACTGTTTACCAGGGTTTGAAAACTTTTTATTGATGTGACCCCATTTCTTCAGTAATCCGTGTTCACGCTGCTTTGGATATAGTTAATAGATTTGACCTTACCAAGTGACTCCTACTTGTCTCTTTTCTCAACTCATCCTTCTACTGACTCCTGCCTCCCTGTGGTTGTAACCTACTGGTGTGGAAACCCCTTGTCTTTAGCACCATATGTGACATGCATCCAAAAATTATCGAAAACTGGCTTTGTCCTAATTGATTGTCCATAAGAGTTTATATTGCAGGTTCTGTAACGTTTTGTAAACTCACATTTTGTGTTCTTTTTTCCTAAGGAGCCATTATTGCACAGATCCATATGAGGTCTTGAGCACTACTGTCTTTTGTTGTGTGTGTTGCTCTTATTAAGAGCCACTGATCCCATTCAGGAAAGAATAGCCTAAAGATGGGCATCATACCACTGCAATAACCCTGAAAGAACTAGAGATGTTATAGATTTACTGAGCTTATAAAATTTTCATTTGTGCCCGGTATTGTGGGCCATTTAGTGAGTAGCATGTGCACATGTCCTTCATCTTCATTTTATATGTGCTGAAGACCATGTTTTGTCATGCAGGCTTACAGAGTCTGGCCTGTCGATGGTGGACTGGCACCTTGTGAAGGAGATGAAGCCCCCATCTACAAAAGATGAGTGGGAGGCAGAGTTCCAAAAATACCAGCAATTCCCAGAATTTAAGATGTAAGTATAAAAACAGCAGGTTCTGTCGCTAATCGAGTGGCTCATGTAGCATTGCAGTGCTGGTTTTGCTTAAGTTTATGCTGGCCTTTCCAGTTTCTGGATGACTAGGTTCTCCTAGGGAGAATGATGGACTTGTTTTGTGTATCTGCCACCTCTGCAAACCTTTTGAAGTTTCATATTCTTCTTTAACTTACAGTGCCTCCCCTCTTCTCTATATTTGACATGAAGTCAGCAGTCATACTGTTGACTCCCTGGAAGACAATATTACATTTCCTTACGTCTCCCTTCCCACCACCGTGATAATCAACAGCGTTTTAATACTCAAATGCACAGGCCTGCAGAAAAAGTGCATTTGGACGTAGGGGAAAAAATAGTAAAATGTCAGCTTTCTTGACTTGAACACTTCTAACCCCCACATAAGCCAAGAACCACATGATCCTCTTGTCATTAGGATTATCTTCATTCTGATTTTGTTGCGGGGGACCATGTGTGACATCAAGATCATCAGCTTACAAGGAGAGCAGAAAAACTAGGATCCGTAACCATATTTTCACAGTTACAGAAATGTTAGCAGCCTAGACCAGGAGCCAGTGTGACGTTGTGGAGGAATTACTTAGGCACTTCTCTGAACCATATAGAAACAAGGTCCAATTTATTGTACAAACAGGCAAGACTGTTTCTGACACCACTGTAGTAAAGCACTTAAGTTGTGAGCTCAAAGAACTCCAGCAATCTAAGAAACCGAATTTCTACACCAGCTCAGGCAAATTGATCAAAAAGAACTCCAAGCTCCTCTCAGTCCTTCAATCTATAACTCTTACATTTTTATTCAACCCTGACAGGTGTGGTTTGTTCAGATTAGGAATACAGGTGAGGTGTGTCGCAGCAGCCAGAGCGGCTGACTCTGGAGTGCGGGGCTCTCGGTTCGATCCCCGGCGGCAGGTCAGCATCATGTGACTCTGGGCAATAGCTCACTTAATCTCCCTGATGGCCCCCAGCGCCTTGAACCTTAAGGGGTCATATGTTCGCGCTTTACAAATATGGATTATTGTTATTATTATCCTAACTCCGGCCTAGCCTCCCCAATTGTACAATCCTTGAGATGTCAGCCTGGGATTGCAATTCTGAAATCGCACCTTCCTCACCAAGATATTTCTTAACTGAAACTCCAACTCTACTGTTGCAACATAAGTGGCCTTGCCAACACCTGTTGCACTCTGTACAGATGCAGCAATCCCCAGGGATGTTTCAAACTTGGTACGTGCAGCGGAGTTTCTAACCCAGGGTTCTCCCAACAAGTAGCTCATAAGCTACTGGTAGCTCTCCACGCACCTGTAAGTAGCTCTCCTGTGTGTAGCCCAGCATACTAAATTAGACACTTTTGGTTGGTTGACAAAAATGTAAAAGTGTGTACTCAAGACAAAAATGTGTGCATTTTGAAACCTCATAATTAAAAAAATATTTTTAAAGCTGATATTTGAGTGATAAATCCGGTGGCACTGGGGAGACTTATTACTAATATTAATACCTTGGTGCCAGGTGCCTTGCAGCTATGGCTGTTATGTCTTACCAATGTAGAGGCATTCCAAATCGATAAAGGCTTATTAACTTGACTGTCGGCAACACTGCCTGATGCACTGAGGTGATCACTGCTAGTCATCTTGCATATGTGACCCCTAATGTAATCTTGTCTGATGTGGTCACTATTACAATACTATTAACATTAGTAGCCGGGGATGACCTTCATTGACCATAAGTAGCTCTTGTTACAGAAAAGGTTACAGACCCCTGTTCTAACCAAACATGCATTTAAATTGGCATTGTTACAAAATGTATACATTTTTGTCTGTGAGTTTTGCACATTGTACCTGGTTTCCTTTTAGAACATCCTGCCTTCCAACAAATGAATCTTAAATTGCAGTATTTTATCTCTGAATGATGGTAACTCATTTTTAGGTTGTGGTTAACAGCAGTATACACTATGACCAGCACCGGCAAAGCCAATATTCTTGCCTTGGCAAGTTGGTTTGATAGTTGTGCTACAAAAATAAAAGGAAGATGAAATGTATGCTGCTGAAAAAATACAGTGGCTTTCTGCTTGCAAATAAAAAAACTGTTAATTTCAATAGAATCGTGTTACTGCTTCTTAGCAGCCAGCCATGCTTAGGTCATGTAAAGAAACGCTTGTTAGTTTTAATGCACATCAAAGAAATATATGATTCTTATTGGCACAAAGAGAAAGGTACAGCTGGCTTTCAATTACTTTAACCTGTAAATATAGTTTATACACCCAAGGATGACAAAAAATAATAAAAGGATAAATAATGGAAAGAGAAAAATCTTTGAAAATGTAAAGTGTTGTCCCACTACCACTGGTGCAGTAGTGAACTTCTTTTTAGGAGGATGTGCAAGTGATTAAGAAAAATGCTGGTTGAACAGACCAATGGAGAAAGAGAGCTGACTCAAAGCCTCTCTAAGCATGCATGTATTTATTCATGTATGCATTTTTTCGTCTATATGAGGCTGGCAAGAAAGCAGTAGCTGTCTCTAGGCCCGACATAAAAACTGATCTATGAATGCAGATTTCCATATCATACAGAAATGCATGAATTCACTTTGCATTTCAAGCACACTTTTTATACTTTATTTCACTGTAAAACTAGTGCACTTTTTGTGCTGAATGCACAGATTCTCTGCTGTTTGATGGATTTGCAATGAAAATGCAAATGTCTCCACTTCCCAAACGATCCAGTGCACAGTGTACAATTTTTGTTTAAACATGGGGCTAAGTTCTGAAACGTGGACTTAGTGCAGTATTCTTCTGCATAGGAAAACATTTTCTCTTTGAATGCAGTTCTTTGTCATTACATATTGCTTTTCACATCTGGCATTAAAAAACACTGTTATGCATTTTAGAACTCTTTATTTTCCCATCCTTTTATCCAGACAGCCTTGTGCTTCATTTGAAAAAATCTGCCCAATTGTTTATTATTTTTCGATAATAATGTATTGTGTGAATTTGGTGTATATTTACGACTTAACAAAGTTGTGATTTGCACTGTTCTTGTGTGTTTCTCATTGTTGCTCTTATGTTTCCAATTAGCCTGAACCATGATATGACACTCACCGAGTTCAAGTTTATCTGGTTTATGGAATACTCTCATCGGATGTGGGGTCGGGCGGTCGGGATGGCGTACATCCTGCCAGCTGTCTACTTCTGGAGAAAGGGTTGGTTCACTCGTGGTATGAAAGCCACTGTTGTTGGCCTCTGTGGCTTTGTCTGCTTCCAGGTGAGTGATAATTCTTCGTGAAACCTTGAATGTGTTTCTTTTAGGCAAAGAACCTCTTGAAATGCAATTTTTAATTCCTGAGATGCATGACAAACTAGAGAATGGATTGGAAAAATGTAGAGAAATGATAGTGTGTCGGTATTTGGTATGTGCAATAAAATTAACTCACCAGGATGGTGTAACAGGAAACAGTGTACTCTACAAGAACTGCATATAAATGAAATTTCCTCAAAGCATTTTTCACCAAGTAGCGTGATTTTGACAGTAGTCCCTCATCTATAAACATATATCTAAAGTGTTATACATATAAATATACATTTATTTGTACTGAAAAGCACTATAAAGATATAAAGACTTAAAGATGTTGTAAGTAGCGTGGCAATTCTTCTTATACACCAAGTAATATGTTGAGGGCTACACATTGCAGTGGAAATTTGAAGGTAATGGTGATAACTTTTGATAATAATAAAGGTTATCCTTAAAGGTTGGGGGATAAGTACTTGTCACACCTATTTCGTACTTGAAAATAACATACAATGTCCTGTGGTGCCAAACAGAATGTTTAAATGTATGTTAGTTTGGTTTTAAGAGCTTTTCATTTTTTGATTTGATGCATGGAGCCCTTTTGCCCATGCAAATAAATCTAATTTGATAAAATGGTAGAAGAATAACAGTTTTGTATTATAATGAAATTCAACAGTGTACACCTCTACACACACCCTCGCTCTCACTTCCCTTTGGATCTCACTTCCCTTTGGAGGCTGATTGCATCTTAAGTTTGTTCTTGGAGGAAAAAAGTATTGCATACCCAGAGTAGAAAATCTGTCTGTCTAGAGTGCCCTGCCTGTTTTCTTTATCGCCGTTTCCTCCCACTTGCTAATACAATTCTGTCCTGAAACAAGGCTAACTTTGAAGGTGGATCCAATATATTTATAATGAGTCCATTGTACAGCAAGAATAAATGTGTGGGTCTTCTTGATGAATGTGGATCTTCTGGGCTAGCAAGAGGCTGTGAAAGACACATTTTTACTCCAGCAGCCTCAGCAAAGGTATTCTGTTAGTACTGAGAAAGCCTTAGAAGATCCAAACCCAGGGGAGCCTGCTGTAGATACTTGCTCCAGTAATGCCCCCAACAAAACTTTCTTGTTTTTTCCAAGAGGATTGATGTAATTGAAATCAAACTTGAGGCAGCTAGTGAACACCATTACGTAAGAACTATGAACAGAGGGGCATCTTGTCGTGCCTGTGTAACTCACTTTGCCAATTCCCACCATTCTTTGTGAACTTAGTAGTTCTGAGATTCCCTGGTGTATATTCTTGGTGCTCTGCTGCCTGCCCTTCAGTGGTCACTTTTTGATAAGATTCTTTGATTGTTGCTAGTGTAGAGAGACTGTTTTTGCCCTAATATCTCCTGTGTAGATAGTTCAGGCAATCAAAAATTGCACGGACAATCTATTTTCATTTGATTTCTCCTACTAAATTGTTTCGTTTTCACCTAATTAAGTTGAAAATAAATTCACCTGATTTAAATAAATTTTAATGTGGTATGGGCCTTGTTTTTTTGTATACTGTTTGTTGTTTGGTGGTTGTTAAACAACACATCTATACACGTTTCTCTGAGGATTACCTTATCAACCAAAGCTGTTTGTCTCTAAACAGTGCTGTGTTGGGCAGTGTGCAGACTCAGCTACAACTCAAATCAACACTGTGGTCTCTCTTATATAGCTTGCTATGCAAGCTTGTCAAATACATGTAGAGCATCTTGAGGCCAAAGCAACACCTGTAACACCTTGATACTTCACTGAAGTATCAATGTTACGAAAGATATTTTTATTTTATCTGGAAAGGGGAAGGTCTTTGTTTATTTCCCAAATACTTTTGCATGATGGACATATAGAAAGTTAAAGTGTAAAGCATAACAAATTAGTGTTCCATATTTCAAGGGCCAACATAAAAAATGATTGCCTGCTGTATCATTATTTTGCCACATTATGGACAGGGAGCTAAATGATATTGTAAACATTTTGTAAACTGTCCTCTGATGAACTGGCAGCCAATAAATGTTGCATAGACCTAGTAACTCTTGTTTGTGGTGCCACAGACGCCTTAAGAGATGTACCACTGCATTCTAGAGTCTGCAGAGATTGTACAATATGTTCAGTTAGATATGAGTATGCCTCCTTTAGCATAAAACACGTGGGCAAGCCAGTGTACGATAATTGTCTTCACAGCCAACATTGGTACATTGCATTCAAAGAACCGGATGGAGACTATGTGTTTGCTGTAGTTGTAAGGGACAGACTCACAAGCAACTGTGTTATCCACATATTTGTATTCTACAAAGCTGTTTAGTAATTGTCATAGAAGGATCCTCACAAGTCGAAGTGTTGAACACTGACTTGAAAGTTGCCATTACAACAGGTGTTTGCTGAGACGTCTTGAAAGAGTTTCACCATTCCAGCACGTATCCTCCAATAATAACCTTTGAAAGGTATTCGATAAAAAATGTTGTTTACTAAATCAAAGGCCAGGCAGGGGTCCAAAATACTCAAAGCCACAGTATATTTCGTATCATCCTCTTTGCAAACATAATAAAAGACCGAAACAATGACCTACTCTGTCCCTCTGCACATAGAAATTTAGCCTAGAATAATTGACTTTCTCATTGTGTGATAGTAGTTTGTACAGCATGACACCCTCCAGGATCTTTGCCTGGTGAGGCAGGTTTGATATGGGTATAAATTGCAGGATCCAAGGTGTCTAGTGAAGGTAGGTTTAACAATCAAACTAGAAATCCTTGATGACCCTACTCAACTATTCTGCAAAGTAGTGTTGATGTTGCAGATATGTTGGGCTACTATTGGGTGGCCAGCTGCAACCTTAAAATTGCTGTGCAGACAGACACCCTTGGATTATCCTGAAAATCTACTGGAACCTGCAAGTTCCAGGAAATGTTTGAGTGCTCCTATTTCCCATTTGCATGAGGATGTTTCCATAATGACTCTGTAGCTGCAATAGCCTAAAAATAGTTTCTGGGGCTGTTGCCTAAAAAGTACCAGTGTGTTGCATTAAGTGAGAAGTATGGGGTGCTGTTGATTTAACAATTTAAAAATAATTTTCTTGTGTTGGGCTTTCTATGGTATTCTTAGTGTTACAAGTTTTCTTTTCTTGGCATACTAAAACGTGAGTATATCAGGGCATATGTGATGTATTTGCCATTTAACCATTGCTGCTGTACTGTGATTTCCACTTATTCTGAAGAAGACAGTCTTAAAGAAAGTCAGAAAGCTGGTCAAAGTGTAACCAGATGTGCTGGCGCAAGCTTGTCCAATGCCAGTGTGATGTGAACCTACAATAGAACAAAGTGAGATCAGACACAATGGGGTCGATTCCGATTCGGGCCGGAAATTTCCCCGACCGAGCCGGACCCGGAGAGATTTCCGACCGAATCGGACCCGTGCAGTCCGACCGAACGAGTCCGATGCGTCCGTATGTTATCGGACACGAGTCGGTCGGACTCCCATTGAACTCAATGGGAGCCGGTCGTACAACGCGTACGCGGGCTCCCATTGCCTCAATGGGTGCGAGGCGGACAAGGGCGCCCCTACAGCGAGTACGCCGCGAGCGCCGCGGCGTGCACGCACAGGTAGGGGGACCCTTGGGTCCCCCTGTGTGCGCCTCGCACGGGTACGCGTACAGGGGGTCCGACACGGACCCCCAAAGTACGGCTCCGACAGCGAGTTCGAGTCGGACGGCGCGAGTCGGTCGGAGCGGTCGAGGTGCGCATCGTACTTACCCGGCCGGAAACGTCTCCATTGCGCGGTGCGAATCGGGTCCGACCGAGTCGGTCGGAGCGGTACGGTCCGGGTACGAGTCGGTCGGAGCGGTCGGGTCGCCCGGACGAGTCGGTCGGCGGACTCGCATCGTACTCGCTCGGCCGGACCCGCGTACGGTTCGGTCGGGAAACAGGCTTTCGCATGGCTTTTTTCCCGACCGAATGGTATTGGGTGCGCCTCCGACCGAGATCGGAATCGGCCCCAATGTCTGTGGGATCAAGGCAAACTATTGAGAATGGATTGCTGAAGAAGGCCAAAGTTCTATTTAACTAGGTTGTTGTCAAGGCCATACAAATTGGTTAAGGAAAGATACTTGCCACTAATACTTGTTACTGAAAGTATTGTAGGACAAAATGATTAGTCAATGCCAGGGGTCTGGGTGTGGCTACTCGGACATTTGCTTGCTAAAGATTACATAAGGATGTGGTCTTTAAGTTGTTGGGGACCAGAGACCAGTTGAGAAAAAGCAATGGCCCTAAACCCTGCAAAACTGTTCTTAGGTGAAGGAAGATTGGGCTCATCAACCCAGACATTTAGATCACATAGATAGGCATGGCTGGGTATGTTGGGTGATCTGAGCAGATATCAGGTTTGCTCCAGAGTCCGTGCCTACCTTTAAGATGCCAGGGTGTAAATAAAACACAAAAGTTAATTTCAGAATGTGAAAGCATATACTTACACAAGACAGGGCGAGAGCTAGGAATAGGATGTGCTTAATTTTAGGACCGAGGAATTTATCTTTGAAAATAACCAGTAGTCTTCCATTTGTTTGCCCTAACTGTGGGCTTTACATGACCTTTTACACATAGCAAGGAGATTACTTATGGGCAATACCTGTCCATTTTAACAGGGGTGTACTACTGCTTTTTCTGGTGGATAATCAGCCTGATAGTCTTGGATCCAAAGGTACGTGAGAGTGCATTGGTAGAACATTGTTGGATTTCCTGGTTCGCGAGAAGGTTTCCGCATTTCCAAAGATGACTCTCAGGAAAGTGCAGAACTTGGGAGTTTCTCAACCGATCAGTGTGTCTTCTGCACACACCTACATCATGTACATAGAGCCAGATGATCATAAAAACATTGCAGTTGCTTGACAAAGGACCAAAGACGAGCCGAGGGCGCAATTACACTGGTGTATGTGGTTGTGAAGTAACACAAAATCAGCACAAACTTTGTGGATGCCTTGACGCATTTCAGTGATGTACTGGGAGGTTGTTTGGTATAGCCGTTGATAAAGGCTTGGAAGAACAAGATAGTCGTGTTTTTTGGCATGGGGCCCCAGTATTGTTTCCTTATGTGAGTCAGGCAGTTGTCATTCTTAAAGTCTCTGGCTGCAGGCCTCAGAAATGACAACGTAAGCAGTTCTAGATTTGAGGCTGGAACTAGGCTTGAATTCTAGCTAGGCTAAGTGTTTAATGATTTTCTCTCCCATCTATGTTCTTGTGTTACTTGGGTAAACTATTTCTGATCATATGTTCAACAAATAAAATAATTACAAATGCCCAATGGGCATCCTTTGCTTCCAGAAAAAGACTTGGTCACAATGTGAAACTACATTGTCACTAGCTTGATCAGGAAGCACTCCGGGTGCAGCTAATTTGTCTATATTTCACTTGCAATTGCATTTTCCCTTAGTTTCTGTTGTAAATTAAACCTTTCATTGTGTTTTGTCTAAGTGATTTAACATTCACAGCTATGACTTTGACAGTGAATCTAATGGCTAAACTACATGTGCACCAATTCTTTCTCTTAGGGGCTGCTTGGATGGTACATGGTAAAGAGCGGATTAGAAGAGAAACCAGATTCTTATGACATCCCACGGGTCAGTCAGTATCGCTTGGCAGCACATTTGGGTTCTGCACTAATACTCTACTGTGCCAGTCTTTGGAGTGCACTCTCCCTGCTGCTCCCTCAACACATGGTAAGAAGACATGTTGTAGCAAAAAAATCGCACAGCTGCAGCTCATTTTACATGCACCTACAAGCGGAAGTTGTGGTCTTGTGAGGTACAAACAAGTAATGTAAAGGGAGTTCAGTTAATGTTATCAGATTTCCTTTCACTACTCTGCTTGAAAAGGAAGTTTGGTGGGTTTAGCTGGATGCATTTTCTTCAAATAACTTTTTTAGGAATCTTTAACTTTAACTTGTCCATGATCTAGTATTGATATGTTTGTGTGGAAGCTGTATTTGTACACTTCCAAAAACTACACACCTAACTCTTTTGCATCAAAGAAGTGCTGCTTCTCGAGTTAGAAAGGTGACCCCAAGCCCACAATGACTTACTCCTTATATCAAACTTTGAGAACAAGAAGTGGAATTCATAACTGATCTCTTCATTGTTTACCTTGTAATATAATATGCCTCTCTTCAAACCTACTAACCACATTATCTTCCCCATCGGGAGATCGAACAAGTCCAATTTAGTTTAGACACCACTAAGCCTGTGCCTAAAATTATTGACTCCTTAACATCATCTTATGATGATCTTTCTTTAGCTATTTCTGATTTGAAATCCGCCTCTCTTCTGGATCCCTGTACAGTTCAAATTGTCAAACAAGTCCATGATATAATCTTCCCATCCTCAGTTCCTCATTGGAACAAGGAGTTGTACCTCAGTCAGTTAAATTGACCACTGTTACCCCAATACATGACAACCAGGGCTCGGATCTCTTTATTGTGAAATTATTTTTCCAAAATCATTACTACCAGCGAAGGCAAAAATCCTGGAAGACCACATTGCCAATCAATTTTGCAACCATCTTTAAAACTACATTTATAGGGAACTTGCGAGCATGCCTTCATCCTGCAAATAATAAGGAAGCCATCCTTCTTTCCATTATGGAATACTTGAAAATTGAATTGGATCAAAGCCATATTAATGCCCTGAACCTACTAGTCCTGTTATCAGCTTTCAGTGAGGTTAACTATTTTATACTACTTGACCATATCAAAGCAGCAGGCATAAGTGGCACCTCTCTAAAGGGGTTTAGATCCTTTCTTTCTGGGTGCACCCAAGCAGGTAGGTTATCACCCTATAATGCTCAAAGAGTTCCTGTTTAAGAGTTGCCCAAGGTTTGTCTCCATCTTCTCATCTTTTTAACATCTAGGCAAGCCCCTAAGCAAAAGCCTAACTAAATATTAGAATCAGAAACTCCATGTATGCTTACGGCGCACAGATCCTGCTACCTCTCAACGGAATTCTGACCACACACTCAGCCTTCCAGGATACTATGACATTTGTTTGAAAATTGCATGCATAGTAATTGGCTTAAATTGAACATGGAGAAAAACTGAAATATGGTAAGCAAGACCCGCTTCTTTATATTTACTGACCACTTAAGTTGTTTCCTTTACTCTCTCCGACAAAATCTGTAAAAAAAAAAAAAAAAAACATCGAGTTAATATAGACCATGATCTTTCAATGGCCATCCAAATCTCATCTTTTCTCCCCGCCTATACTCTTCTTCTCAGGATACTTAAAAAAGTAACTGATAATGGGAAAGAGCTCATGTTTCCCCACTCCCTTTACCTAGGACCCCCTGACTACCTGCTACATAAGTTTCAAATTGTCCAAAATGCTGCTGTCCACTTGATTCAGTCCGCTCTAGATTCTCTTGTGACCGACCTTTGCTTTCTTTCCTCCATTGGTTGCCTGTAAAACATATTCAGTTTAGGACACTCTGCATTGTTTATGTACCTCCCAATAGCCAACATTCTTCATTGGAAGCCCATTCAGACATTTTGATCATCAACAGCTAAACTATAAGTCCATCCCAAATTCAATAAAAACTAGATTGGAGGTTGTATCTTCTCGGTATGCCCAGCCAAACTGTAATTTCCTACTTGAAGCTGTGCAACCTGAAACCACCTTTTGTGCTTTCGGATGCTCCTTCATAAATTGGCGATTTGTCTCTATCTCAAAGAGTTTCTGCTTTCTGCCCCTGGTTTAGTGCCAAACAACCTATGGTGATCATTCGCTTTACAAACCTTTGATATAGCATAGCATCCTCCGTCTATTCTGAAGATTGTGTTTGTGAATGTCCAAATATTGCTTGTATTTTTATCCAAGTGTCTTTTGCTACAGACAGGCATTTGATCTTCCACAATGCCCCTAACTAGCCTCATTCAACAGTCAGTCTTCTTCTCTGTTCCACGTACCTGACGTCAAACTTATTTGGTTGTAACATCACCCACAAAGCAATTGAAGTACACCTCTTCAGTGTAGTCTGTTTTAATCATGTACTTGTGCACATTCCCACAACATTAGTTTACATGTGACTCCAGTTTCCACATGCAGCAGAAAAATGCATTTCATGTTGAAGAGAGGAACAGACATACCTGCTCTGCTCATTTCAACCCAGTAACTGAGGACCCCAACACAAAGAAAACCGACCTGTCTTTCCATTGGATATGAACTGACTATACAGCCCAATCAACCTTTACATTCCAATTCTTCCATTTGAGGTTGTACTCCGACCAAGTTGTTCATAGGACTTTGGGACCATGTAGTATTCTCAGGCCCCCACCATTAACATTCCCATGCATTAAACTATCTCTCTCTTGTCTACCTTCTCCAAAATGGAAATCCCTGCTCAGATAATCACTAGAAATAGGCACAAACCCCAATCCTCGTCTGATCATAATCTTTTTATATATCGGATTCATCTTTGAGCGCATCTGCCTTTTTGTTTGGGCAGACCTTGCATTGTATACTGACTGTATGTCTGCTTTAATTGTTTAACAAACATATCAAATATCTTGAAGAAAAAAAAAACCAGACCTGCACGCCGCTCAAGGGGCAAAACACAAGTTGGCTGGCTCCGTCTTCCAACTACATTCAGTACCTAAAATAAATATTATGATTGTAATATAGACTTTGATTCGAACCACTTCACTGCGATACTGTATACTGTCTACTCTGTACACTTTAAACTGTTCTTAAAACTGTGGATTTAGGGGTATTGCCCAGTTCTATGGTAGGACAGTCCTGTTCCGACATTAAGCCATTTCTGGGTAGGGCAGTTCCCAGGGCTTCTAGCAAAAAATTATGCTATCTGGATTAGATTTCACTCAACTGTTGTTTGATGGCAAATTAAAATGAGTTAGGAGGCATACAGTGACGTCTGTGTGTCTCCTCAGATTTTCCTCTCTCTACTCAACCCCCGGTCAATGGTTGGTAGGCAGATATGTTGGTGCTCGAGAGAATGCCATCAACCAGCAGCAAATATTAAACATTCAGATTCCAGTTCTGCATAAACACACTATGAAACCCTGGCAACAGCGAGGTTAGGTGTTTGTGATGCTCATTTTAGAATGATAGTATTTGGGGTAGTTATCAGAGACAGACATATTGTTTCATTTAATATGGGAATGCACCAAAATATTCAAAACCAAGGTAAAGAGCTAGGACTCTAGGACGGCCATCCTTGTCCCTGTAAATTTATAATATAACCAAAGAGGACGGCCAAGAAATATGGAAAAAATGACTGTCTGACATAAAATGTCTGGCACCTCGAAGGTTTGTTAAGAAAACCCTCACACACCAACCTGGTTGGTGTCATGCTTCATCATCGGGTCCCAGCTGGGTAGCCGAATGCTACCCAGCTGTGCTACAACACCTGTTTACAGTGGAGCGGGTTTCAAGGTGAATGTGAGTGTGATGAAGTGAGTGAAATATAAAAATACCTCCAGAATACTACCCGTTGCTTTTATTCGTGGTAGTCTGGAATATAGTTAAAAAAGAGACATGAGAGTGGATAAGAAACTACTAATATTCTACGTAGTTGGTTATATTATCCTTAGGTCGACATGTTTCAGCCCTTAGCAAAAATATGCGGGCTTTCTTCAGGACCTCTCAAATAAGTAAATGTGAGTGATGTGAAAAAATGTGATAAAAATTATTACCACATGAAATGCATTTTTAACACTCACGCTAAGGAGTGCTATTTATGCGGTAAGGACTGGCGATGTGTAGGTCCTTTTTAAAATGTAGAATACCTGTAAGGAAAAAGGCATAACACAAGACGAAATAAAAAGAAAGAAAGAACATTAATTCCACTATTTATGATCACACTGGTCTTAATATACTGTGCTCACTCCGTGCACTCTATCAATATCGCCAGTACTGGTGGTAAGTATCTTGTGTTAAATACTTAGCGAGGTGTCAGACAAAAATGTACCAGATGGTTTACTGTGTACACGACATAACACAACACACACATGCCATGCACATCGTACACTGGGTGAAGTGATTATACCTTCTCAGTTTGTCCTCTATTTTATTAACAAACCGGGGTTATGTTAAATTAGTGGAATTCACCCATGCAAGCTCTCGCGCTACTGTTGCGCTGTGGACATGTATCATGATACTCGTATTTGTATTGCCAATGTCTCTCTTGAGAACTTTCGTGCTATTGTTACGTTATGAACATGCCTTCTAACACTGGCGCTTATGTGCCAATTTAAACGTCTTAACAAACCTTCGAGGTGCCAGACATTTTATGTCAGACAGTCATTTTTCCATATTTCTTGGCCGTCCTCTTTGGTTATATTATTAATGCACCAAAATAGCAATCATTGTTGTCCCCATGCCTAATAGAGCAGGCACTAGCACTAGTTTGACTGTCCTGTGTGACTGGATGCTGGGGCAGGCCCCTAATAAAACACAGCAAGCACTGTTGATACTGATGTTAGGAAAGAGACAGATTGCTCTTACATGGCTGGGTAAGGAGCTACTCATGATTGTGAAATTGTTGACTGTTGTGTAGGAATGGTCTGAGGCAGAAGCTGTACATAGGAACAAAAGGAGAAATTATTATAAGTTAAGCGATGGCTTATCTGAATGGGGATCTTATGTCAATGCCCTTCTTTCAACCACTTACGCACTAGTGTGTTTCTTGTGTGATACATCTCTAAGCATATGCTTGTAATAATTTTGTGGTTGAGTACAAAATGACCATGTGAATAAATATGATCTTGTACTGAGCATGATTATCTTGTACTTTATGGCTGTTGTAGACTCTGAACTATTTCAGTGCCTGTAGTACTGTTGACCTACTACCACATACCAACATCATTTTTGGTTTAGAACTGTCATGAAAGCTTTAACAAAATATATTTAAATAAATATTATTTTCACATGAATTTATACTGTCAATGTTTTAGCCGCTGAACTACCATCATGTGATATGCAGTCATGTGACTTTTGCCTGTAGAGCCCTAAAACTGAAAAGACTTAAACCGTTGATGTGGTTTCCAAATATAATGCTCCGGCTCCTAGGGCTTAAGCAGGAAAATGAACTCCCAGACAAGAATGTTTAAATATTATCTTGTTTTTGTATGCATTGTATCAGTAATGGTTGTAATACAATACTTTTGATCAACTCACACGTTTCAGGAAATAAATGAAGTATGAGCTTCACTTATTAAGACCGTCTTACCTTTCGCATAGATATGATTGGCCTGCCCAGTCCTTCAGCCATAGCAGTTGTTTATTGTGATTATTATGTACGCGATTATTCTGGTCTTCATTTTAAAAGACTACATATATGATTTCAATGGATATGCTTTTTAGGTCGAGCCTCGAGTAGCGCGCAAGCGCTGCTCTGCGAGACTTATAGTTAGGGAGTTTGAAAAGCTGACCAGACGCTCGTGCGTCATGGCCTTTTACCTGCGGTTACGCGCGCGGCAGACATGTGTTTCCAATTATCGTACCCAGCCGCGGGCGCGGTGATTGGAAACACATGCTGGCCGTGCGGGGAAAAGGCCATGACGCACGAGCGTCTGGTCAGCTTTCAAAGCCCAGGCTGCCGCGCTCGCTCGCCCCCGCTGCCGACGTCTCTGCTGTCCAGCGCTTCACTTGTTGTCTTGGTTATCAGAAGTGTATGTAAGTTTTCGGTTCTTTGTCTTCCCCAAAACAATCCGGTCTAAAGTGCATGCTTTACAGTTTACTGGTGCCACATTTCAATCAGAAGAAACTTCCTCCTCTAAAACGTCATATATGATTTATAGTCGACTTCACATCATGTTCTACTTCTTTATAGTTTTACCACTGCATTTGTTTTTCAGAGGTATGTGCTCGTGCAGTTGCGTCCTGTGATTTCAGAAGCTGACCAAAGGGTGTGGAATCCGTTCTGTTCCTTCCGATTATTCAAGTGATAACATTTTTTAACGTGAAGTAACCTGTGTTTCAATGGAAGCCATCAACATGAGCAGTAGATCGGAAACCCCGATGCGTACTGTAGCCACTTCACAGGAGAGAAAACAAAGCTCTTTTACACTGCGGTGGCATCATGGAAGGAAGTGCCCGCTTTCAAGCTTTCACCACCTAGCTGTCTCTCCAAAGAACAGAGGGTAGCGGTGTTACGGCAGGCGCTAATTAGCCGCCTTCCTCTGGACTACAGACAAAGACCTTCAAGCAGTGCTGGAATGGCAGGGATTGCAGATTTACTCATGCCGCCATACTCTTCCTAATCTGTACCATGCTGTGGGTTTATATACCATGATTCAGCAGGTTCCGATGGGGAATGCAAAAAAAAATACATAGTTGACGATACTTGCAGGGGTAGTGGGAGCATCCCGGTTTTAAAAAAAGTATTAATTAAATGAATAATAAAGAAGAGCACGGAGCGGAGGTCCCGTAAAACACTAATAAAGAGCAAAACAAACAAGCATTGGCATAGCCAATAGGTCTCGCCTTTGGGACCTTATAAGTGTTTAATCATGCAACAGTTGATGTTGTTGCACCAAGGATATTGTGCTGCATATCTAAATACTTATAAGGTCCCAAAGCGAGACCTATTGGCTATGCCAATGCTTGTTATACTAAAGCTGTCACAATATAGTGAGTTCAACCTGAGAATGTGTACTTACCTTGCTGGTATAGGTCGAAGGTAGTTCTTGTAAAACTCTCCTTCAAATGTCTCATTTGGCAAACAATAGATTTGTGAATTACTTGGCCATAGAAATACTTTATTCATAAGTTTATAAATAATCTGAAGATCGCCATTGCCAAATGTATTCCATTTATAATTTTGAGTTCTATCATTTGGCTTTCGTTCTTATAAAGCATATGACATTTATTATTTGTTTCAGTTTTTTCTGTTCCGTAATTAAAAATATTTGCATTTCAGCTGCATTTGTGCATTAAATATTCTCATCAAAATAGTCATTTTCAGACACCCTTTCCCTTGAGTTCAAGTTCAAATAAAGCTTTATTCGGCTGCTATATAAAACAGTCATAAAAGCCCAAAAATTAAAAACACAACCTATTATTTGCATGTAATAAATAGAACAAAAATAATTTACATAATACACACATTACTATATCAGTAAAATACTTTTCCTTATATAAAATACGGCTTTTAAAAACTGAGCTACCCTCCATGCTATGTGCTCATTCTCTAGTAATTGGAGTAAAAGCATTGCTTGACAACACTGCCTGAGCCCAGATTTTCTTAAAAAAGGGATAATCCAAGCTTTCCTTTGCTCTTGATAAAATTTGCAAAACAGGACTAGGTGCATAGTGGATTGAACAGAGATATTGTCACAAGGGCACAGTATTAAAATACGAGACCAGTCATTCATTTTCGGGAATGTCATCAACCTATGAATATTACCCAATCGTAACCTGGTAAGAAGAAGTCTATCAAAGGTTCCTGGCACAAAGGATAAATAGGGCTCCATCCCTATGGTGGTACATAACAATTGGTGAGATCTCACAGTTATTTTTGTTACAGATTCTCCATGGAATCTTTTAGTTTCTAAAAACTGAATGCCCTCTTTCTTTAATGACTTTCTTGAAATCTCCATCATAGAAGACGGTATTAAAAAATATTCAGGGTGCCCTAGTTCAATCATAAAATCACGTACAAATTTGATCCAGGGGATTGTAAGGGCCCCTGCTAATTTTAAGATATCATTTAAAATCTCTCTGTTCAACTCTGTCTGGTCCTTACACCAGATTCTATGCCACAGAAGAATAGGCTCTAGTTTTACCAAATCTGCCAAATGATTGAGAGCGAACTCTTCGTGGCAAATGAAGGTAGATGTACTTGGAAGAACAGAGAGAATATACCTTGTAAACGCATTTTCAATCGTTTGTAAACAATTAATGTCCGTAAAACCCCCCAGCCCGGCTCCATAGATTGCCATTGAATCGCACTTTGCTTTATATATATGCAGTAATTCTGTTGGCGGTTTCCTGCCCAACTTATTAGCGAAGTTTGATAGTGCGGCAGTAGATCTGGCAAAGGCTGTTTTTTTAGCAGATATAGCGGGGCCCCATGAATCCTGATGATTGAAAAGTACGCCTAAGTAAGAAAACATTTTTGTAGATGCTAATTTCTTCCCGTCTATGAACATTTCACGGGTCTTCTGCTTTCCTTGCACCTCATGACATACGTCTTGGATATATTAGTTTGAAGACCGAGATCACTCATAAATGTGCTAAAAATATCCAAGGCTCTCTGGAGGCCGTTTTGGGTGCGGGCCATCAAAACGGCATCATCCGCATAAAGTAGTGCGGGAATAAAGCGGCCACCGGCTTGGGGAAAATCTTTGCCCTGAAGAAGCAATGCATCTTCAAGTCCATTTATATAGAGATTGAAAAGGAAGGGGGCCAGCACACAACCTTGTCTGACCCCTCTCCTAATCGGGAAAGCTTGAGTTACCACCTCTTTAACACGTTTTCTGAACGCAATCCTTTGTTGTGTAAATAACTGCAGGATCATCTCTTTGTCTGACTTCTAACATTATTTGTTTCTCTGATTAAATCATGTTATTTTATTTAAAAATTATAGCATTGAAGAAAACATATTATCATTAGATGACCAATATCCACATAAAACTCATGAAGAACTGTATACAATCATTTGTTTAGTTGAATTGAATCCATTTGTTCCCCTAATTCTTCTGTGATGGTTGATGAGCTTATGCGAGGTGTAACATTCCCAGAAAGTCTCATCTAATTAAGAAAACACTGCCAGAGTCTCAACCTGCTTGTTTTCTCTTTCAGGTAGACATTTATGGGGGTAGAAAGCTCTCTCTTGATAGCCTAAACCCCATGTATCTGGCAGCTCGTTTCATGCTCTCCTCCTTTACATTGTTAAGAAAGGATGATTTAGGATTATTATTGTTAAATTGGGATTTCATGCAACCATCTTATTGTTAATAAAACATCTGTAGAGACTAATTGAAATTTACAATCTTTCTTAGTGAAGCAAATCCTTACAAAGGGTGGGGTTGGGAGAGGCAGAGCATTTCCTCCAATCTGTGAATCTGTGTTTCAGAAATATCTCTTCAACTCAACGTCTGATGTAGTTGTCTGCGTTCTTTGGTTTAGTGTGTGGATGTACCATATGAACATACCTGTTTAAAGTAGCTGTACCATGTATTTTTACCACTGTTGGCTTATCATTTAGAGGAATGCCTTCTCATTTTTTGACAGTTAACTGAAACACGCAAGCTTGTGCAGTTGAGACGATTTGCTCATGGGACAGCCGGCCTTGTCTTTCTTACTGCCCTCTCAGGTAACATATGTTTCACAGTGTACCCCCAAAGTACAAGAGCGACCTTTGAAACACAATGAATACTTCTGCAAACAAACTGTAAATTTGCTACAGTAGAAGAAAGGTATTCCTCAAAAATAAATATGGCATTTTTAACACCTGCTGACTCTTAGTTTAATTTTATCTAGCTCTATCCATTGTGTGGGTACACTTTGGAGTAGTATACTTAATACACAACGCAGGCAATGCCAGTGTCTATAAATCAATGTTTTTTATTATTAATAGTGAGGAACAATTTTACTGGAATTTTCTCCCATAAACTTTGCACTCCTAGCCACTATTGGTGTTGGATATTACCGTAATTCCAATTCTAATGCTGCTGGATTTTTTTTTTCTTGGTTAGCTTTACTTGGATTTTGCAGCACATGGTGTACAATCATCCGTTTCTAGTGAATACTAGTAATTTTTCAGAGTGTTCGGGTATTTGTCTGTAAAGCATTATTTCCATGGTTCAAGCTGTATTTGTATCCTTGTTCCCTACTTTAAAACACCATTGTACTGGTTCCAGTTAAACATGTTAATCTAATGTCTGAAAATTTCAGGTGCATTTGTTGCCGGACTAGATGCTGGTCTAGTATACAACTCTTTCCCCAAGATGGCAGATCGCTGGATCCCCGATGATCTTCTTGCCTTCTCACCAACATTGAAAAATTTCTTTGAGAACCCCACAACAGTGCAGTTTGACCACAGAATATTGGTAATTTGTTTAAGCTCTTTCAAGCAAACCCCTTTTGTAGTGAATATTGTATGAATGAATAAATATTCTTGCTTAAGCCTGTTATGATTCAAGGTGCGTCTCCGTATGAACATTGAGTCTATAAGCGATTTTGAATAGATGTGTTTTGATGTTTTACTTGAAGGTGAATGAGGTTGTTCTTTTATTGCAAATGGTTACAGCTAGTGTGCTCTGTAGTGTGTGTCTCTGGGCAGCAGCAGCAAAATATCTTCCTCCTGTCTAGCTGTAGCATCCTCAGTCAGTATGAAGCAATTTCTTGTTCACATTGTAAGTTTTATACCACTATCTCTGCCCCTCCTCCTAAGCCTATTCTCAACCATTGTATGGAATTACCTCATAAACAAGATATGACGGAAGATGGTCATGCCAGTATTAACTGTAAAAACTCTCATAGTGACATAATCTAATATATCAGTCGCTGCAAACACACCACCACAACAACAATTACATGAACCACTGATTGCAGATTTGGGTCAGGAGAAAGATTGCAAGGCTTATCCCCTCCCTCAGAGCACCTCCCCATTCAGACTACTAGTGAGTGACAAACTCAAGGACTACAAGCATACACATTACAGGACAGCTGCGATCCACCCACTACCCCCGTTCTCATGGTTTCTTTGGACAGTTACAAAAAAATAAAAGCTTCCAAAACCTCTTTGTGAACACCTACTGGAAAACAAAGTGATTAAACACACCAGTGTGGGTCTCACAGAAGCCAAGGCTGCAAGATGAATAATGTCTATGGTGCCCTTTCAGTGGTCATTCAAGCCACTTGCTGGTGGCATATGCACCAAGATGCCAAGTAATTGCCTCTTGTTTCTTTTCTCCAGCATCCTTGAAAGTGGGGTTCCTACTGTCCGGAAAATTCCAAAATATAATGTGTACAAAAGTAATTTCCAGATCCTCTCATTGTCATTTTACAAACTTAAGCAAAACTGTTAAGCCAACATCGTGTAATTTGGAGGAGAACAAGTGAAACTGCCATTTCGATATTTTTGGCAGAATGACATTCTGTGCATTTGTTTCCACTCCGATATTGCTGAAGGGCAGGTGTGTTTTTTTCTGAGGAGGTTCAGTTCTGTTATTTAAAGTTACTGGCTAGCATGAGAAGCAATTTGATGTGGGTTGGATTATCTGGGACTCCATTGTTGTCTCCTGGATGGACAGAAATTCCCTAGGGCTTAATTCTGGTAAGACAGAGGTCATCTTCTTCGGAACCCCTTCCTTCAGCTCCACAAAATAATGGCTAGAGGAAGGTGGACTTCCCGCTGTATCTGGTGATGCCATTAGAAACCTAGGAACTAGATTTGTTAAAAATCTTTCATTTGAAAACCACATTGTAAGTTTAAAAAAAAAAAGTGTTATTTTTTCATCTTGCGTACCTGGATGAAAATCCTATATCTTCTTTAAAATTCTTATAGGAAGCCTGTAGTCCAGGTTTCATTGATCTCTTGCCTGAAATACTGTAACTCTCTTTATATGGGGCTACCTACCTACCTACCTAATTTTGAGACTGCAGCCACTCAAAATGCTGCGCTTAATGTATTCTGGGACGTTCAACACAAATGCATTTTTTCACTCGCTTAAGGCTACTCCCTAGCTTCCCATTAATAAAAGATGTTGCTTCAAAGCACTAGGTTTCTGGCATAGAGTGATATTCTGTCCCCATACTCCTGCTCATTATGTGCATAAACAGTTTATAGAGTATAATCCTGCGCGAACATTAAGATCACTGTAAGCAATTTTACTGACTGTTCCACCACCAAGGCTCGTAACTCCAGACCACTGGTACTTGGATCCACTACTGGACTGCTCTGCTTCCACAAACTGCTAAAACTAATATTGTACCCCATTATGACTGTCCATTTCTGACTGAATGGTTTGTGATTTTAGGACCACGATCCTCTAAGGGTAATTATTGCCTTCTGTAAATTATAAATGAAATCAATCAAATCCAAATACTTTGTTTTATACTTCCCTTTGATAGGCTTATTTATTCTACAGATATCAGTTTAAAGATATTGCAGTAGAAATGTCCAAACTTAGGATTTGCAGCTGAAATTGTTTCCTTTTTTTACATGGGCACTTTTTTATTAACCATAAAATTTTTGCCTATTGATCACCTGGATAGCTGATTTTTTATAACATTAAAACACTCTAGACTTTTTCTTGTTAAGGTTGCATGTGTAGTCTTTGGTTTGGTTTACATTGAAAGCCAGTCTATAGCATTTGTAGACATTTGTGGCTGTGATCTGTGAAAGTATAGTGTATAGACATACCTCCCTCTATGCTAGAATTGCAGTTGTGAAACATTCACATGCCTATTTCGGATTTTGCACAAAAAACAAAAGACTTATTAACTGTTTAAGCAAAAAATCAACAAAGGTGATTTACAAGTGTAAAATTAAGGATGTGCAAAGTATCTAGGTCCTAGTGTAAAATCTGATGGAAAAACAATTAGCCCATGGGCGAATTGGCCACGTCACATAAGCTGCTCCTTTTATATGGCTGTAAAATATGTGTGTAAATTAGTAAAAGTTACAGTATTTATGCAGGCACTCCAGAAAACAGTGTATGGCTCTGTGTAGTATGTAGTGCTACAGACTGAAGCACCAGTCACTAAACCTTTAAACGACACTAAAACACCATGAAAGCAATCAGTTGTAAATATCATCAGCAGTGCATGCACATTTTCAAATCTTGTTCTGTTGTAGGAAGAGGCCCAATCTCTCTTTAGGCGTGTCAAGGTGTGAGTAAGTGATTTAGAGTCCATAGTTTTGTGTATCAGTGGTGTTAAGCCCTAATAAACTATCTTAGCAAGTTTGTGAACCCAGCACTGAGTTTTACTTTGACTTCCTGCCCATTATCACTGCTACACCTCTCACATGGTAAAACCCGTGGTGCAGGGTTAATTCTGTGCAAGACCCTGTTTATCACATGCCTTTTATCAATTCTGGCTGCGGGTCTTTTCGGAAAGGTACACAGGCATAGGTTTACCACTACAGAAAAATATCCGAAATAGACTGCTAGCTGCAGATTAGATCGGGAAGATTTTCAAACAGTACCCTTGCATGCCGGTAGGTGGAATGATGTGCGTGGTACCTATATGGCGCCACCCTGGCGCGCTGACATCAGTTCTTTCCTTTATGCGCCAGATAGCGCTGATCCGGTCTGAGCTACCCCCCAGTCACTTTTTGACTGGCTCTTTTTGACATTTTGTCAAATTCTTTTGAGAGATTTTCTCTTGGTGTGAGGTATGTCACCCAAGAAACCATCTAGTTTCAAACCATGTGGTGCCTGTCACAGGCAACTGTTGGTGACAGACCCCCACTTGGTGTATTTGTGTTGCTTGGAGCGGGACCACGACTTGCGAGGACTGCCACCCCATGCATCTAAGGCGCTGACGGAGCGCTCCCTCAGGCTCCTCGTCGCCTGACATCGGTCGACTCTGCGACGCTCAAGGTCCTGATCCCGGAGCCCTTCTCAGCGGTTGTTGTCACACTCCAAATCATCAGGGAAGTCGGGTAAGTCCCACAAACAGAAAAATATCCAATAAGTCGAAGAGGTCTTTGACTTTACCATGTCTGTCGAAGTCTTCAGACAAGGCACGGAGCATCGGTACGCCAGGCCCTGCAAGTCGATGGAACCCGATTTTCACGGAGCAACCCCCGCTCAGTTGAAAGAGTTCTATGAGGCCATGCGCCTCATATTTGAAAAGCCCGGCCCGTCTAGAGCACTTTCAGGCCTCAAGGGAGGGGCCCTACTGGACCCACGGCAGGAGATTCGCCCTTGGTGCCAGTCGGGCCCCATGGATCTCATGCTAGATCTGGAGCGGAGCCACCAGCGAGACCAGAACAGTGGCGCAGACTGGGCCCATTCTTCTGAGCCAGTGCCTTATTTTGGTTGATAGGCCTGGAGAGGGAGATGAATGGAGTGGTCTATGGTCCCTTCTGGTTACCAGCCCCCGATGAGGAACAGGACAACTGGTACGAGGAACTGACCGAGGCCAGTGGGTTAGTCACCTCACCTGACACTGGTCCAGTCTCTCCTCCTACCTTGGCTGTGGAGGAGGGAGTTTCTTTTGCAAATGGTGGTGCGTAGGGCAACTGAAGTCTTGTACCTTCAGTTGCCCAGGATTACAGTCAAGACAAAAGTCTTGACTGAGGTGCTTCAGCCGGGAGTCACACCTTCTGAACCCCTACTCCCTTTCAGTGAAACCCTTACAGACGTTCAACTCAGGCTGGGTCTAAACCCTACACAGGGACTCCTGTGCAAAGGACGATTGGCCACCGCAATCATCACGCTCCTGGGGACCCCAGTTTCCTTACCCAGCATCCCACTCCGGAGAACTTAGCCTCCACATCCAGAATTAACCCCGGTACATCCCCTAACGCTCCACCAGATTGTGTCATGGTGTGCGTCCCATAACGTTGACCCCCTTTCTGCACCTTTATCCAAGGTTCTTTTGTTTGCTTTATCTTTAGCCCTGCAGGCCTCTGCTTCCGGCACAGTTAAATGTCCTCTCCCTGCCATTCGGCATTTTTGCGGTTGCCTAACTAGCCTTCTCTGTGTGTCACCTATAGTGGCTATGATCCCTAAAGGTCTGCAGCATAGGTTTTACCCCACGCCGTTCATCATGCCTCAGTGGTACCCCAAACTTGTCCTCACCTTTCTGATGTGTGCACCATTTGAGCCTCTGCACAATTGCCCTCTAGGCTATTGTTCATCAAAACTACCTTTTTTGTTTCCTAGCCCCCCCCTCCTTATTACTATGCATCATCCCATCCTGTTTACTGCCATACGAAGTTGTCACATCTGACTCTTGGATGACGTTTATCCATGCTGTACATTTCTATTCCTTACTTAATAAACAATTGCAACGCAAAAAAGATCATGTATTCAGTTTTTTTGAATGTGTATGTTACCTATTATGTTTGTTTTTCTTCTATCTAGGGCATCAGCTCCGTGACTGCCATCACAGCCTTATATTTCTATTCTCGGAAAATTCCGCTTCCTCCCAGAGCGAAGATGGCATTGACCTCACTACTCGGTGTTGCTTATCTGCAGGTACTACTGTGACTTAACACCCAAAACAGCATTTCCATTTTTAAGTTGCTGTCACTTGCTACTTACAGCCTCCCTGATATTCAAGTGTGAATTATTCTCCCTGTCACTGTGTGTGGCCATGTGCTGACCTGTCTTAGATCCTTTCCTCTTACACAGATGCCAACATTTTACAATCATTCTTTTCTCTATTCTGTGAATAATTTTGATTTTGCCTAGCCAAGAGCTTGCCCTGCTCACCACTCCATTTACTGTCTACATATAGGCTGCTGGCTAATGTTGTCGGGAACTTGAGGCTGATTTCCATACCTTCAGTATTGGCATACTGCTTTTGGTGCATTGAGTAGGTCAGGCAGGAAGGCCAAAAATCGTCAGGGTGGTGCATTGCCTAGGTTCCATTCAGGCCTGAACGAACAACTAGCTTGCTTGCCTGTCATGTTTGAGCTTTTGATGGAGATTGCTGTTGCAGGGCCTGATGGTAGCACACTCATCCCTGTTAAGTTGCCTTTCTCCTATGTCCATTCAGTTACTGCTTATGGACTGAAAGTAATCCCACACTTTTCTTCCCCACCAAGTTGGAAAATCCTCATCCAAACTCTATTGGTCTTCAGTATTGACCATGTTAATGGTCCCAACCACATCCTTTCTGCCATATTTCCTGAAGAATCTAGATTGTGAGGTACCAAATTGCCAGAAAAAAAAATGTGACCTTAAAATCTTGGACCACAGCCACCCATTCCCGATCAAGCTACACATTTTATACATTTTGGTGAGGATCCACTTTGAAGTTATGTGCGTCACCCAACGAGTCTTCTGGAAGGAAAGATCCAATATTCCTTCAAATTAATTTCCAGAAGAATATCCTCAAAAGGACGTTAAAATCAGGAACACCAAATTTCCTTGAACTACCCAGAACAAGGAGCCAGTGGTGTGCAAGTCAAATATTCAGTATGATTGGACCTTTACTCTGGAACATCCTACCTGATAAATTTTAAGGAAATTGAACATAGCCTCTCGTTACCAAAGAAAACAAAGACTCTAGTTTTCCAAAATGTTTTCCTCCGAGATCTGAAGCCCATCTCACCCACAAAAAGATTAATAGATAAACCTAACTGTACTTCTTCCACTAGCCCAATCCTATTTACCATACACATTCTGTAGCTGAAGTTGCAGTATAAAGCTAATTACAAAACGTTCCAACTGCAATCTACAGCTCTGACTTAAAGTTCATTAGGATTCCCTCACCCACCTACCCCAAAGACTGACTAGCAGAGGATGAACTGGAGAAGAGACTGATATTGTTTCAAAGCATTTCAGATACCAGCACTGGAGAACTTCAGATAACAAGGCTGTTTGTTTTCTTTCTTTTCTGTCTCCCAGAAAAGACAAAAAAATTAAATGCAGCTCTTTCCGGCCTAACCAAAAATCCAAAACCAAAACACTAATACAGGACTTAATGGCAGATGGTGGTCATTGTTACAGATTAATCCAAAAGGGTACGTATACCGACACTGCTGTCTTTGGCCACAGCATAACTGCCACACTGTTCATGTATAACAGGACTATCATTCAAATATATCAAACAAATCTGGAGTTACGGTAGGAATTAAATCCACTAGGTGATTGCCCTCTGGTAAAGTGTTAGACTAAAAGAGAATTAGTTTCAAACTTTTAAAATGGATATTGCTATGCTACAAAAATGGGTAGCGCTGCAGTGGCGCTCTTCATCGCTGGCAGGTAAGACCTGCGCTGCCTTGACTATCTTCTTCTGCATTATAGACTGGAATAAAGTCCCATGTCTGTTAGTGAAAAACTGAAGACTGGAAGAAAAAGTCCAAAGATACCAAACAGACCAGAATGGAAACAGACGATGCAGAAAAAGAATAAGAATTAGAATTACAGCAGAAGCACAAACTGAATCTTCTAAAGTGATAACGTGTGCAGTGATTTGACAAGTGAAGTTGTGATGCACTGAATAACCCAAGAAGGCCCCCTTTTCTTGTGGGAGTAGAATATTTGACCTGGAAGTAGTTATACAAAAGGAAGTGGAATCACTCCCATCTTAATACTGGAAGGTGCTAAAGGATCCATTTACGTGTGGCTCAGTTCCCAAAATTACATTTCTGGTCTGGATTATTTTATTTTTTATTTATTATTGAGGCCAGGAATGGATTGCTGGGATCTAAACCGTGACATGAGGAAAGAATAAATTTGTATTTGACATTTTGTGTCCCCCTTCCACCCAATGTCTGCACAGACCTCCAGAACCTGCCTAACTCTTCAATAGTGCTGTGCAGAAGCAATGTCAAGCAAAGCGACTAGCACGGAGATATAGATGACAACCCAGGACAGCATTTGCTCTGCTTAAAAAAAATTAGCTGGCAGGTGGTCTCCACCAGTTCTGAAAGACCAGGAACATGGCTGCAAAACAGTTAAGTAATGGAGTTGGGTTACTGTTTGAACCTAAGACCGTAATATCAGCTTCTGACCGGCTGACGCCATAGTTACTGTGTTGCAGTTATATGGCTGCAGACAGGAAAGCGTATGAACTCAAACGTTTGTCGCATGTGAGCTCATTTATAAGTGCGTGCTCTGAAGTTAGAGCTATCTTGCAGTTGTGCGGCTGAGGCACCTGCCACGTGAGCATCTAACCTGGAGTCCTTACGTGAAGAAACACAATGATAATAAAATGATGACAGCGCTGATCCTAGCTAGGCAAACCTCCAACTGAGATCCTGAGCTACTTAGAATACTTTAAACAGGTAATTGCAGCACAGAACTCCCTCTGTGTCAGCAGGAACTTATCAAGCTAGCATATTTATTTGTTAAGTACAGTAAAGCAATATACATTATTGGTAGATATTCAAGAACAAGCTTTATGTTGATTGGGAAAGAACCTAGACCTGTGGTCCAAGAACCACTGGGGGTAGGGGGGAGGGGGGTCCGCGACGGCTTAGAAAATGAAATAATATTAACAGATTAATAAAGTGTATATAAATAAACAGGTAAAATTGAAAAATTTTGAACGTTCTGTAAAGGTGAGGGAATTTGAAAATGGGAGTTAAAAATGAAGTTGGTATCCACTGACTGATTCGTGGGAGCAGTGTATGCATCAAAAAGCTCCAACCTTCCCATTAAAATTTTGATATATATATATTTTTTATATTTGTTTGTGAATTCAATAAAATATGACATCAGTTCTGTATTTGTTTGTTGAATGCTTATTTCCGTATTTTTGCAATTCAAATCATTGAAATTGCTTAGGCCGGGGTCCCTGGAATCCAATAATCACTCCATGGGGGTCCCCGAATTCCTGTAATGATTAAGTGAGGCTCTACAAAAGTCAAAAAGTTCAGAACCATTGACGTAGTTCATCTCTCACCTTCCTAGTTTAAGACACAAGATTTGTGCATAGCAGTGTTTCCACCAGTGCTTAATTTGAGCCTGTGGTTTCCGGAGCTCAGCACCGGCACTTAATTGTCAACACCGGCGCTTGTGACAGTCTGCCACAAGGTGACCACAACAACAGTCAATTATTAATTCAATATACATTAAAAAATTACTATTACCTACTGCCAAATCCATTCTTATAGCTTTGGGGGCCTGGAATAGGCTAATGTGTCACGCTTGTAGGAGTGTGATGGTTATTAGTTGTGTCTGTACTGTTATTGGCTGCACTGTCGGGGGCAATGCGTGGTGCAAGCTGCAGTGGCCTCCTGACGAGAGCCCTGGCACTTTTTCCTTTTTTATTTTTTTTAATACAAATGAAGCACTGGTTTCCACTGAAGCAGTAGTTGACCACAACCATATATTGAAAGTCACATATCTCAAACAAGTTAACTTCATGTAAATATTATGGGTTCTTATTCTGATATCCGTTTCTTTCTTCACAGGTCACTCTGGGAATCTGCACTCTTCTCTTTTACGTTCCAACACCTCTTGCTGCCACCCACCAGTCTGGTTCCTTGGCCCTGCTCAGCATGGCACTTTGGCTCATGAATGAACTACGACGTGTACCGAAATAATACCAACAGCAGGCTGTGCCTGCTTTTCTTAGATCATCCTGCTGAGAAAATTCACAGACAAGTCTCTGGCAAGCATTTTTTACTTTGGTGGTATCAACTTATTAACATAATGGATTGTTTTTACTGCTGGATCTTCCGAACATTTTACAGTCCGAGTAAAATGAACAAGACTGATTTTACTCAAAGGTGTACAAATGTATTTACTAAAGGGTATAAAAATACTAATTAAAAATGTCTCATTCTTTACAAAAATTAATTATACTTTTCCCTAACTTAGTACTACATCAAATATATTTTTGGATAGGCTGTCCTTTCTTATTGACGTATAAATTGTCTGTCATTATCTTTAAGCTTCAAACAAGGCCTAAAGAAGTCAACAGCTTACCATACAAGGAAGAGCAAGTATCCCTCTAGGAAAAAAAAAATATGCTTGCATAATCTACACAAAGAATTGTAACCATGTCAATCAATCAATCCATCAACATCATTTGTAATGTCCAACCCTGTCACCCCTAGTGGTATCTGGGTGCTGTGCCTCCGTCAAAGAGCCAAGTCTTAAGTCTCTTTCTGAAGTCTGTGTTGTACTGTGACTCTTCATTGTTCTAATTTATTGCAAGCATTCTCGCGGGTAGCATGTGCAAGCGTGTGAGTGTTCCTTCCTCTCACTCACGCGCTGAGCACTCCGCGCACGCCAGAATGTCCATGGCTATGACATTCTGTTTATCTTTGAAACATGCATTAGCGTGCAGTCAGCTTGGTTCTGCGCGCGGATGCATGTTGCCTTTCAAACCTCACTTAGCTTTATTTATACTGTTCAGACTCACAGTTGTCAGTTGTTTGTGGATTTGCTTGCTGCCAGACCTGCTGCTGTCGGCTCCTTGGATTTACACTTAAAAATAAATACTTTAATACTTTTTAATACCCTGGATTGCCTTTCTTCTTTTACTTACTGATGTGCCATTTCACCTGGAAGTCAATACCACATTTTGGCGACGATTTGGAGTGAAATCATGTGTTTGGAGCCCACAGAGCTGTGTTTTTACAACCCCTCTTGCTGAGGACATCCACCTTTCTTCAATTTACTGCCTGGTCATCCCTGGAATTATTGCTTGGGTTATTTCAAGATCGCTATGCAAAGGGATTTGCATAAAGCGCTTCATCTCCAAACTGTTGGATTATAAACTACACAAGACCTCATGCTGTATTTACAAGTTGCTGTCTTGCTCTGATTGTGTAGCATCTTTACTACCTGTCTTCAACGGTGACAGGCACACCCTGTAAGTACTTTCATTATATTACTTATCTTCTAATTTTTGGGAAACCATGGCTGCTGCTAATACTGCAGTTAATTCATTTGCTCACTTGGCTTCCTTTCTGGAACGTCCAGGAAAACCACCAGTGAAATGGGTCCTGTGGATTAGAGCATTTGAGAACTATTTTATTGCTGTTGGGGCTGATGAATATGTGGCAAAACGTAAAGCTGCCATTCTTTTCAGTCATTTGGGTCGTGAGGGACAACAAGTCTTTGACAATTTGCCCAGAATACCAGCTCCTACAGATGAGCAGGATGAATGGGATGCATTTCTGGAAGCAAAAGTTAGCTTACAAAAGAAATTCATGGAAGAGCCAAGTATTCTGTTGGAAC
Source organism: Calotriton arnoldi (assembly GCA_963921515.1). Lineage (NCBI taxonomy): Eukaryota > Metazoa > Chordata > Amphibia > Caudata > Salamandridae > Calotriton > Calotriton arnoldi. The sequence goes on from CAWUFW010003088.1 coordinate 450,681, forward strand.
GTTTTAACTTTGTCAAAAGAAAACAAAACTCTGATGAATCTGTGGAGGATTACTTATCTGCATTTCATCTGTTAGCCACTAATTGCAATTTTGGTGTGGCATTGGATGTATATTTACGTGATCAATTTGTCTATGGATGCACTTCAAAGAAGATACAAGAAAAACTACTATGCTTCAGAGACCCTTTACTCAGTGAAGTTATAACTGTGGCAAAAGGCATTGAACGTTCTATTGAATCATCTAAAGTCATGGGTCAAGATTCAGTTAGTTCAACTCCTGTACATGTTATTGATAACGAAATTGATGTAAATGCTGTTAAACAAAAACCTAAGGTGAATAAGCATTTTAACAAAACAGGAACTTTTTGTTACAGGTGCGGTTCAAAAGCTCACATAGGTAACTCGCCTCATTGTCCAGCTATTGGTAAGCGGTGTATTAAATGTAAAAAGATTGGACATTTTCATACAGTATGCAGAATGAGCAGAAATCAGCCAAGTGTAAGGAATGTGATTTCATCTATAGAAAGTGAAAATACTGATAAGTCCGATATTATACTCAATCTTCGTGTACTTCAAATTGCTGACAATGATATCAAGGATCCTATATGTCAGGTTATCATAGCTGGATTCCTAACCTTGGACATGATGTGTGACTCAGGTGCACCTATCACAATTATATCTGATGTTCTATTTTTCTCTAAATGGGGTAAGGGCGCAAAATTACACTGCTCTGATGTACGTCCAAAAGCGTATGGAGACCAAGATATTGATATGTTAGGTTTCTTCAATGACAGAATCACTTGCTTAGGAAGGACTGCACATACTAAAATATATGTTGCTAAAAAAGGTAAAGCGATTGTGGGATGGAAGGATCTCGCTAAATTAGGTATCTACCTAGTTCCTGGTGGTGATCCCCCCCCTGTCAGAATTCATGATCTTGCTAATACATCCTTGTGCACACTTGAGGAGTCTAATTTAGTGGAATGGAAAAAGAAATTTCCGCTGGTCTTTAGCGACTCGCTAGGTTGTGTTAAAAAATACTTACACAACATTGTGTTAAAAAAATTCAGTCCCGGTCACTCATAAATAAGGCTCCCTGTTTTCCATTTTTACAGATAAATACAGACAGAAAACCATTTATTTTCATGTCTGTATTTAATTTTAAATGTGGATAAAAACGGAAATTGAATTTCTTTTTTTTTTTAAATGCTGCCATTCATAACTGCCAGGCCAATAGCTGTGCTTGACAGTTGGGGGTTAAAAAATAATGGAATTTCAGTAAAGAGGCTTAAACAGCGGTAAATATGCACAAACGTGATACTAAAATGTTCATGTATTTTTTTTTTAAGTGCATTGATTTATCTGTGGGTGTTCCTATCACTGGAACCTATCTGGCGTTCAAGCATGAATGCACATTTATCAGTTACATAAATGTGGAAAAATACTAGTTTCAACTTCATTTGTTCACAAAACCCCAAATAAATATGGATAAATACAGATAACATTAGCAAAAAATAAATATGGATAAATACAGACGGAAATGCCAAAAAAATAAATACCATAAAACCGGGAGCCCTACTCATAAAGCACGTCCCATTCCTTTAAGTGTCAGGGATGAACTTAAAACCCTTCTTGATAAAATGTTAGTTGAAGGGGTAATTGTCAAAGCAGAGGCTTCGGAGTGGGTCAGTCCTATAGTTATTGTGCGCAATAAGGACAAAAGCATCAGATTGTGTGCAGACTTGCGCAGTATTAACAAATGTATAGTCATTGAAAGCCATCCTTTACCCAGAATTGCACAACACTTTTCATTATTGGATCTCAAATCTGCATACCCTCAAATTCCTCTTCATCCTAATTCTCAGAGTTTCACCACGTTTGTCACACCTTTTGGTGCTTACAAATTCACTAGACTGCCTTTTAGTCTAGCGTCTGCCGCCAGTGTATTCCAGGGACTAATGGACACCATTTTAGAGGATATATCTGGCGTGCAGGCTTATCAAGATGATGATCTGATATTTGCTGGAACCATTGCTGAACATGACCGCATTTTGGACAGGGTTCTTAGCAAATTCACTGAATATGGAATCACCCTCAGGTTGGACAAATGTCAATTTAATGTTAAGGAATTTGATTATTTGGGGCATTCCATTAGTGCCAAAGGTATTTCTTCTAAACTTTGTTTGGTTAAAGCTATTAAGGATGCACCTGTTCCAAGAGATAAGGATTCATTACGCTCATTTTTGGGTTTGAGTGAGTACTATTCGAGATTTGTGGAGGGATATTGAAGTAAGTCCAGGACGCAAGAGGTAAGTGAAATGTTCTTTATTGAAGAGTAAGAACCTGTGCACCTTCAGCTTGCCAGTCCTAAGCGCCACTCTGACAGAAGAGCTGCAGTGTCAACATTCCAAAGCAGCCTTCAACTGAGAATTCTAAGCAGGAACCAAGGTGACATGCAAGGAGGGGGGGCACAGGACTGAACCAGCAGGGGCAGGATATAACACATCACCCTCCTGAAGGGAAAGAGGAGCTGGAAGAGGTGAGAGCGAGAAAAGGTCAGGGAGAGAAAAAGCTGGAGGGAAGAAGAAGACCTGGGAAAGGGGGGTGAGCCAGGGAGAGAGATCAAAGAGAAACGGAAATGAGAATGAGAACCAGAGGGATGAGAAGAGAAAGCGAGAGAGCGAGAAAGAAAGAGGGATGGTAGGGGCGGGAAGAACAGGGGTAAATAACCAGAGGAGGGTTCACGGCAGAAAACCGCGACATAATGAAATGAGTTAGGCAGTGGTCTTGCGCAGAAGACCTAAGAACATGAGAGCCAACATATGAACAGGAAATATTACACCATATTATAATCTTTGTGCCAGCAAGGAGATTGCTTGGATCTTTCCCCTCTTCTCCCCTGGACTTCCTCAAAATGGGTGCTGTTGGTACTAGGACCACTATCATCACTGGGCCTCAAATTGTCAGGGCACGTGGCAATGCGATCCATACTCCACATTTTCCCATTTTCAAGAATCACAACATTCTTCACTTCCTTGATTTTCTCAGGAGCATAGAATTTGTCACCTTTGCTGCCTACGACATAGGGTTTTCTGATCAAGACCCATTGCCCTTTCTTCAGCGTCTTGTACTTGGTACCCCATTTCTTGTCATACTTCTCTTTGTACCCTTTTTGCTTAGTCACCACCCTCATCCTGAACTCTTCCGGGTTAACAATGACCTCTTTGTTCTGGCACAGCCAGTTGGGAGACAACTTGGAACCTGCCTTCCTACCTCTCAAGAGCTCAAAAGGGGAATAACCAGTGGTGAGATTGGGTGTGGTATGGTACGACCATAGCATGTCTCTAACAGCCGCTTCAATGGGCTTACCCGAAGTAACTGCTAATTGGATAGTCTCTTTTAACATTCGGTTTGCTCTTTCCACTTTCCCATTAGCCTTAGGACAATATAAAGGTGTGCGAACATGAGCAATAGACATATCAGTAAGAAACTCCTTCATTTCACCAGATATAAACTGTACCCCATTATCCGTGATGATAGTGGACGGAATACCTTCCTTGGAAAACACTTCACTTAAAAAGCTAGTGAGAGACTTAGTGTTGATCTTGTTCACAAACTTGTGTGTGATCCAGTTGGAATAATAGTCAATGAGAACAAAGAGGTACATATCCTGAGGTCCCAGAGCATGGATGGGACCGGCAATGTCGAGTCCCAACTTGTCCCAAGGAATTGTGGGAACTTCAACTGAAATAAGGGGAATACGCCTCCGACTTTTAGATTTGTCACTTAGGCTGCAGGCATAACAGTCACGCACCTTCTCCTCCATCAAATGATCCATATAGGGAAACCAATACTCCGATCTTAACCTTGCCTTACTGAGACTTCTCCCCAAGTGTCCTTCATGAGTAAGATCTATAATGTGGTTCCTTAACCCTCCTGGTGGAACTATCTTGCCTGATTTGAGAGGAAAATTCCCCTCCACCGACAGATCATCCCTTACATTCCAAAAGGACTGAACTTCCTCAGGTAGGTCTTTGCATTTGCTGGGCCACCCCTTGATAACATAATTTTTGACTTTCTTAATGAGTCCATCTTGCTCCATATGGAGATCCCATTGAACTTGTGCCACAGCAGGTAGGATAATCTCCAGAATCTCTTCCTTGGGGAAGGAGCTATCCTCTTCACACTTAACAGGGGCCCTGGATAAAAAGTCAGCAACATTGTTCTTTGCCCCCGGTATATAGACCATTTTAAAATTAAAACCTTGAAGGCCTAATACCCATTTTGCAATGCGAGGTGTCATGTTCTCCATGTCTTTTTTGTGAACAAAGACACCAACGGTTTGTGATCTGTGCATAGTTCAAATGGCAAACCCCAAACATAAAATTTGAAATGTTTTATAGCCCAAAAGACGGCCAATGCCTCCTTTTCCACTGTAGAATAATTGGATTCAGCTCCCGTAAGGGCTCTGGAAGCAAAGGCCACCACCTTCACCTTGTTGTCTATTCTCTGAGAAAGAGTAGCCCCAATTCCTCTGCTGCTAGCATCCGTGGATATAATGGTATTTCTTTCAACATTAAAATTGCCAATGTATGGGGCAGAAATAATAGCTTCTTTTATGCATTCAAATGCTTTTTCTTGATCCCCGCCCCAACCAAATGTGGAACTCTTTTTTAGCAGGTCCCTAAGGGGTTGAGTCAATATTGAGAAATTCTTGATGTATTTGGTCATATACTCTGCCAAACCTAAAAATGACAAGATCTCCTCTTTGCATGTGGGAGTGGGAGCTCTTCTCACGGCTTCAATTAAGTCAACTTTAGGCTTAATCCCCTCCTCTGAAATTGTGTGACCAAGATAGTCAACAGATGTCACACCTAATTTGCACTTGCTTTCTTTTGTAGTGAACCCAGCCTCTAAGTTTGTTCAACACCCTACAGACATATGAATTGTGTTCAACTTCGCAAGAACCATATATTAGTATATCATCTTGAAAACACATAGTCTTAATGCAATCCCTCAGAATATGTTGCATTATTCTCTGAAAGGCTGAGGCGGCTGACGCCAGGCCAAAGGCATCCTCAAGAACTTAAAGTTACCAAATGGAGTGGTGAAAGCCGTCAACAGTTGAAACTCGGGGTGGAGATTGACCTGATGATAGGCCGAGGATAGATCAAGCACGCTAAAAAACTTAGCCCCTTGAATAGTGCTCAGCATCTCGTGTATCCTTGGTAAAGGATGTCTATCAACCATGATGTTAGCATTTAAGTCCCTCAAGTCCACACACAACCGAATGTTCTTTCCATTGTCCTTGGTGGTGAGGACAATGGGTGCCAACCACTCTGAACTCTCAATTTCTTGAATGACAACCTGGTTAACAAGTTTCTGAAGTTCCAACCTTAAAGGTTCCCTCATGAGTAGTGGAATGGAACGAGTTTTGTGTATTACAGGGCCAGCTCCTTCTTTTAATACAATTTTATGCATATAATTTTTTAACATTCCCAATTTTTCAGTAAATACCTCAGGAAACTCTTTGGTGAGGTTACCTCCTACAACAGGAGGCTCAACTAGCAACACTTGATCCACATTGTTGGGGTCCAGGGTGATACCCAATTCTTTCTGGTGTTTCCACCCCAACAAGCTTGAACCTTGTTTGGTGACATATACTTTCCCCACTGTGTGCCTATCTTTGAACGAAATTCTCATTCTCACCATTCCCTCTAAAGGGATGGGTTCTTTATTGTACCCAGAAGGACAAATATCAGCACATTCTAGCTTGATATTATGTTTAGCAAACTTTTCTTCAAACAATTTTTTCTCAATGAGAGTAAAAGGGGAACATGAGTCTGCATATACCTGCAACTTTTCCCCATCAAGACAAATGTCACAAGTGGGATATTGTATCCTTTCCTCCATCTCCCCTTGTTCTATCTGAAATACAAACGCTTTATTCTCTTCCGTCTCTAGTTCAGGACTTTTAATCAAATGTACTCTGGCACTGAACGCATTGCAGACCTTTGAAAAATGCCCCTTCTTATTACACTTCCTGCAAACCACACTCCTAGCAGGACATTTCCAATTGTTTGCTAGGTGTTTGGGACTGCCACATCTAAAACACTGGAAGTTATCTGACTTACCACGGGAACCCTCTTTACTCTTCTCGCCTACTTTACACACAACCACCTCCCTGACTGAGTCTTTAGATTCTCCTTTCTCTTTATTCAACCCTGCAGAAGTCTTCATCTCCTTAATGCACAATGCTGTGTGTTCCAAACCCTTAGCTATACTGATGGCTTCAGCAAAATCCGGATTTCTGGTGAGTAGTTCTTCCTGTACCTTCATGTCATTTGTACATCTAACTAATTGATCCCTGATAAGGGAATCCGTGAGAGCTCCAAAATCACAAGTGGCTGACATGCCTCTTAGAGCTGCCACATAAGAGGAAACTTTCTCATCTTTTCTTTGGCCTCTATTGAAAAACTTGTGCCTCTCTAAGACAACGTTTATTTTTTCTCTAAAGTGTGCCTCTAATTTCCTTAAAGTGTACTCATAAACATCCACACCTGCTTCCTCCTCAGTTGGTTCTTCATCAATCAATCTTCCTGTAATATCCTCGTAGACTTTCCTACCCTGAATACCCAAATTGTGCAAGAGAATATGTTGTTTTCTTATTGAAGAAAAATTACCACCTCCAATAGCTATGAGGTATGATTTAAAGATACCCTCCCACCTACGCCAAGGTATGTCAGGTTCTCCTACCTCATTTAAAAAGGGGGGTGGCTGACTCATGCCTGCACCTGCCATAGTGGCCAAAACAGTAGGTCAATGAAAATGTAATGCTTAATTTGTAGACTAAACAGTGCTGGATCTGAAAAGGAAGGAGAATAAATGGAACAATACTTTCTGAAATATGGTATGCACTACTTTGTAATACACCTTGAAATTATACAAACAGCGTATTAGTGTCTGTCACCAAAAATTAGTTCAAATAGTACATTCTAGGCATAAAGATCAAAGAGATAGTAGCAGTCCTCTTTTTATGACAGTGAGCTGCCTCAGGAAGCTTTGAGAAAGGAAGGACTACATGAAGGGCGGGAACTTCCTGTGAGGAAATAAAGGAAGCCTTCCCAACACCGGTTACTCAAGATGGCTGCCCGCCTAATAACACAATATCGCTGAAAATCACTCCCAAGATGACTCACAACAACTCCTCGAAGAAAAAGTTGGAGCAATCAGAAGAAAAAATGCCGACCTTCCTCACAGCGAGCTGTGAAGAAACACCGCTGCGTAGCCGCCCCGCCTGAACAGCTGAATGAAGCGGTGAGCGTAACGAATGGCTGGAATCAGCCTGTCAGAGGCACCGTAACCCAACGAACGCTCGATGAGAGAGCAGTTCATCCAAAGCTCCTGTCCAGCCTGAATTCCATGCGGGTCCCCAGGAAACTCTCTGGCTGCGGATAACAGAGCGGCAAAGCTCCCAGCTGCGGCGCGGCCAAGAGTGGTCCTTCAGAGGCTGCTTTAATTGCTGCGTGAGCGCTGCCCCAACGGAATACACATGCCAAACCCCCTAGTGCGGCACAGGCAGAGGAGCGAAAAACTCCTCAAAAGTATGCCAAGCGCTGAGAAGAGCGTGGGCACCTGCCAAGTACCAGGAAGTGCTTCACCAGGGGAATGCAGCGACTCAAAAGGGCTCCAAGTCACTTTCCACAGAGGAGAAAAGCATCCATCCAGGCAGTCGAGCCTAGCGCAGACAAAGTCAGCAGAAATAACTCACCGCCTGGAACGTCAACTGAAGCAGCAGAAACGGGCACTTCTAAACCCATGAATGAATCTCGAACACAGTCTTGAAGAGGACCTCAAGGCGACTGACAAGACGAATATCAACAGGGGAAGGTGCAGCGCTGTCCCTGTCACAGCATCCCGAAGCTCGTCGCCAAAATGAAGTAAGTCCAGGACGCAAGAGGTAAGTGAAATGTTCTTTATTGAAGAGTAAGAACCTGTGCACCTTCAGCTTGCCAGTCCTAAGCGGCACTCTGACAGAAGAGCTGCAGTGTCAACATTCCAAAGCAGCCTTCAACTGAGAAGTCTAAGCAGGAACCAAGGTGACAGGCAAGGAGGGGGGGAACAGGACTGAACCAACAGGGGCAGGATATAACAGATATTCAATTGTGGTACAGCCTTTGAGAGAGCTGCTTAAAAAGGGGCAGAAATTTATTTGGAATGATGAGACACAAACCACGTTTGAGAATGTGAAACAATTAATTATTTCAGCGCCTGCACTGTCTCCTTTTCAACCAGATAAGGAATGCATTCTTACAGTGGACACAAGTCATGTTGGGTTGGGTGCAGTCCTTTCACAAACCATTCAAGGAAAAGAACGCACTGTCGCATTTGCATCTCGCTCTTTGTCTTTAGCGGAATCACTGTATAGTACTATAGATCGAGAGGCACTAGCGTGTTCATGGGCTGTGGAGAAGTTTAAAATGTTTTTGTGGGGACAGCACTTTACTATGTTCACAGATCACAGGCCATTGTTACACTTATTGAATGGGAATGGTTCAGGTAAAGCTTCTTCTCGTGTCAAAGTTACAAGAGCATAACTTTACATTGAAATATATACCAGGTGGAAAAAACATAAGAGCTGACTGCCTGTCCAGGTTACCTATTTTGGAGGATGTTAAGGCGGATATGAACTCCGATGAATGTGTTGTTGCAATGGTAGATGAAGTCATTTCTAATTCTGCCTCTCTTTCAAATGAGGATTGGTTAAAGGCTTTTGCCTTGGATCCTGCTTTAGTTATGGTGGCTGATTAAAAAAAAAAAAGGATGGCCTACAATCAGAAGTGTGGAACCCTCCTGGCGACCTTTTTTACAGGTCGCTGAGGAACTAGCGATGGTGCAAGGAGTATTAGTGAGGGGAGATCGTTGTGTCCCACCTGTTTCTCTAAGAATGGCTCTTATCAAAGAAGCTCATGCTGGTCACTTAGGTATTTCAAGCACATGTAAAGCATTGAAGCAATTTTTTGGCTGGCCATCTTTGGAGTCACAAGTAGAAAAGTTTGTTGAGGATTGTCCCATTTGTTTGGTGTCAGACAAACATTGGAAAAGACATGAAACACCCCTTATGCCTATTCCTTTGCCCGAGGAAGCGTGTTGTAAAATTGCATTGGATTTTGCAGGACCGTTTGAATTATTGCCTTCAGGTCAATGTTATCTTATGGTAGTTGTAGATTATTTTAGTAAATGGGTTTACTTCAAATTCACATCACAACCCGATACTGATTCAGATATAAACTTTTTGAGGAGTATATTTTTTATTGAAGGTGTTCCAAAGGAATTAGTTTCTGATAATGGCACACACTTTGTGTCTAGGACACTGTGTGCATTTTTAAATGAGCATTCCATCAGACACCTAACCACGGCTTTCTATCCTCCTTCTGTAAATGGACTTGTGGAAAGAATGAATCGCTTTCTAAAAGAAGGAGTTCAGACAGCTTTGACAATGCGGTGGGATGTGAAAGATTTTTTTAGTAAAAAAAAAAGTCTGGTCATATTTACTCACACCTCACAGCACAACTGGTGTGTCACCGTTTTTTTTATTAAGGAAAAGGTTGCCAAGGTGTTCATTTTGCCCAGATTGGGTCAGAAACATGAATAAAGAGGGTTCAAGTCATTGGTTGGAAGCTGTAGCTGAAAGAGTTGAACGGAAGCAACAGCAAAGCAAAGCAGCTTTTGATCGCAGGCATAGAGTTCATGAAAGCAAATTGAAAGTGGGAGATTTTGTTTTAGTTAAAGTTCCTAGGAGAGTAAGAAAAGGAGAGTCCAAATGGTCTCTCCCTGTGGAAATTGAAAAATTTTCATAAGGATCAGCATTGTTGAAAGGAAAAGGTTGGTGGAGTAAGAGGGATTTAGTACACGTTACCAAAGAGCAGGCATGTAAGATATCCTGCATAAAAAAAAAGGACGATTCAGATTTTTTAGATTTAACAATATCTGATTTTGAAGAACTTTCTTCAAGCAATTCGGATTCACCTACTAATGGGATAAATGTTGGTTCTAATGTATTTATTACAGCTCCTTCTCAGATTGACATTTCTGGGGAGGCATCTTCCTCTACTGTTTCTCAAAGACTTGCACGCAATATAGGGATGCCTACCAAATTTAAAGATTTTTATGTTGATTAGCTGTATTATTTGTAAGATACTTCTATTGTAACTTTTCTCTTTTTCTTTTGTTTTATCAGGGGAAGGTGTTGTACTGTGACTCTTCATTGTTCTAATGTATTGTAAGCATTCTCGCGGGTAGCATGTGCACGCACGTGAGTGTTCCTTCCTCTTACTCAAGCGCTGAGCACTCCGCGCACGCCAGAATGTCCATGGCTATGACATTCTGTTTATCAGCGTGCAGTCAGCTTGGTTCTGCGCGTGGATGCATGTTGCCTCAAACCTCACTTAGCTTTATTTATACTGTTCAGACTCACAGTTGAGTCAGTTGTTTGTGGATTTGCTTGCTGCCAGACCTGCTGCTATGGGCTCCTTGGATTTACACTTAAAAATAAATACTTTAATACTTTTTAATACCCTGGATTGCCTTTCTTCTTTTACTTACTGATGTGCCATTTCACCTGGAAGTCCATACCACAGTCTGCCAGCAAGGGGGCTGTACGGAGCTGGAGGGGGAAGGTCGTTCTAGGTCTAAGCAGCGATGTAGTAGAAGGAGCAGCCACTGCTGCGACAGATGCGGGGGGTCTGTGCGAGGGCGAGTGAGGAAGAGCGCAGGGGTCTAGAGGGTTGGTGGAAGTTCAGTCGATGGTTGATGTGGGCAGGTCCTTGGCCGTATATGGGCTTTATAGGCATGTGTGAGGATCTTGAACTGGCATTTCTTCTGGATGGGGAGCCAGTGGAGGTGTCTCTGGTGGGGGCAATGTGGGTTCGTTTGGAGAGGTCCAGGAAAATTCTGGCTGAGCCGTTCTGTATGGTCTGGAGTCTTCTAAGGAGCTGGGTAGAGATACCTGTGTAGAGGGTGTTGCTGTAGTTGAGGCAGCTGGTGACGAGGGCTTGATTGACAGTCTTTCTGGTGTTGGTTGAGATCCATCTGTTGATCCTGCGGAGCATGCGAAGTGTGTGGAAGCAGAAGGAGGTGACTACGTTTACCTCATAGTCAGTTGGCTGTCGAGGATGATGCTGAGGTTGCGCCCATGGTCAATCGGTGTGGGTGTAGCTAGTGTCTCAGGTGTTTAGCTATAAACACTCACCTGTGGCTTGGTTGAGATTATATTTGTGAGCTTTAGTAGTCTGGTCCAGAAGAATAGCTAGGTCCCTAACAATGTAGTGCTTCCTGGTAGGAGGTAATGAGGGAACAAAAAGTGTGGGTGATACTGTGAGAAGCAAAAGATGCTGGCGAAGAAACTGACTGTTAATTGAGCAAATAGGTGTTTTGTTTTTATGTTTTCTTACTCTTGCAATGTCTTGTCATCGTGAAAATAGAGAGTACCATTGCGTTGGAGTCAAGTGGAGTTCGCCACCTCTTTTCTGCTGGCAGAATCTTGGAGTGTTAAGGGAGAGCTTTTTAGTGACCAATGTTTGGGTGAGCCTTGACATTTTCTGGGAAGAGCTCTGTGTGCGATGCAGAATAATTAAAAATTTGGACGGACCTCGACAGCAGCCATTTTAACTGTTCCAAACAGAGGCATAACGCATCCCCCAAATTTAGCAGATTGAGTTGCGTGTGGGGTGAGTGTTTTGGCACTGGGCAGTTCTATGTAAAATATAACCTGTACATTGTTGTTTATCCCTCCTTTTACTTTGACCAGAGATGCTGGCCTCGAAATTGAAGCTCATATATACAAAGAGGGATAGTATGATGGAGCTGTGGGAGGAAATGTAACAAAGGAGCACAGAAAGAAGGGAGGAAGGACTGAGAGAAATATGGGGGGATAGATGGAGAGATTGGTGGAATGGAAACGGGAAATATGGGTAACTGACAAAGGCTGAAGAGAAGGATGGATGCTGAAAAAATGAAAAAAGAGACATGGCGGAAAGGATGGAAGAAATACAAGGAAGAATGGATAGTAGGATGAGAAGGAAAGAAAGAAGAAAAGAGGAAATAATAATAAAGATGGAGTTTGCCGTTTGTGTTGTGCACTTTTACTCGGACCTGCAGATTGCGGGACATTTAGCCTTTCCCGCCTCGCTACCCAGCTCATACCCCCCCCCCTGTCCTGACCTCCTGTATCTTCAGCACTCTGCAGACCTCATTGGATTAGCAGGTACACCTGTGGGGATCAGGATCTGGGGGAAATGGGGGGAGCACAGTGCGGCCCCACCGGGGGAACTACCATTTGGGAAGACGCCAGAGGAACATCGGAGGTGCTCCGGAGCCCTGGAGCAGGCTCATGTGTGGGAGCATAGACGTCCTGGGAGCCCAGAGGAGAGCCGTGGGTCCACGAAGGAGTGGGTAAGGTGGCGTTTGGTGGTCGCCGCATTGGGTTGAGCACAGCCTCATGGAAGCGGCCCTTCCAAGTTAGGATGTGTCTTGTGGTCTGGTGTTTGCTCCCCCTTACTGGCTCCTCCCCAGCTGCAGTCCTCTCTTACAGAGGGAGTGTGCTGGTGCTGATGCTGGGGCGGCTTGAATATCGCCACCACAATAGCGATTCCTGGCAGGTTCTCGCTGATCATTACTAGGCCATGTACTGGCCCTTCGACTTTTTTGCCTGTCTCCCCTTGCCTACTGGTGCATAGCCCTTCGGTCATGTTTTGGGGGCATTGTTAGGGTCAACTCTTTGTAAAACAGAGAATAGAGAAACTGTAGACAAAAGACAAGAGTTGCACCCGACATGCACCAGCTACTCAATTAAGAAAGAAAAAAAAGCCCAATTGCCTCCTGGGACTTTTGCCTAATTGTAAAGGCCTTTGCATAAGCCAATAGTGTTCTTCTCATCAACTCATTTTCTACTGACAATTTTACTCTTTCTGGTAAAAAGGAAGACAACAGCAAGAAAACTGCACTCAGGAAATAAAATCGCTCAAAGGGCCTGTATGAAAGCTAAGTCTATCCAAATGCACAATATGTTACGCCATTTAGGGGTCCTAAAAGGACTGACCTTGATCCCCCACCTTTTTTACTAAAATGGAAAAAGAAGGCAGCCCTTCAACAGATCCATGATTCTGTGGACTTTGCAAAAATCACAATGCCTGACGCTACTCTCCTGGCAGAATGCACCCCGCCCAAGATAACTGCGACTCAGATTAAGAACACCACACTGTTCAACAACAAAGGGTGATGGCAATGCCACAGCGATTGCACATCTATATTCTTTTCGCAGTCAGGTAAATATTTGTATCATGTTTTGAGAAAAGCAACTTTTAATGTGGTTGGTGCTTTCGTGGTACACACACCCCACCACTGAGGGTGTAATAGCCAGCCTAGGAACACATGCCCCTGGCAAGAAAGTTCATCAATTATAGGTACTGACCCACACACAATAGTCCAGTGGTCACTTGTATTTCAACAGTAATATAATACTCCAAAGTCCGAGGTTATGCTGTGCGTTTTTTATTATTCTCAGTATTTTTTCACAGTTCTTTGGGAACAAAGTGTGACATCAAAGCAAGCAGCAGCAGACACATGTTTCGTCAATGAACCTTTTTCATGGCTGCAAATAATATATGTTTACATATTGTTGTATTTGTGTCATGGATACTCCGATATCAGTTACTTAATTAGAGTAACCTCACTGGAAGAGTGAAAAGTATCTTTATTTGTGTAAGTTTATACCTAGAGAGAGAATATATCCACCGCATAAGCATAGCAATTATGACTAAAGAAGAGTTAAAAAAAATAGTCAATTGCAGAACTGTAGTATTGGTCTCCGATGCTTCTAAAACTCGGATGGGCAAGTTCATGTGATTTTAGATATAAAATATTCATGATTATCTTGTTTTGAATATTTGGAGCTTGCTAATCAGGCCAATGGGAATATCAGCATAATGAGATTAGCACAGATCTTCCTGTAGAGCAGGGGTCTCCAACCAGTAGCTCGTGAGCTACTGTAGCTCTCCAGCTACCTCTGAGTATCTCATCTGTGTGCAGTCCAGCTTATTAAATTTGAAAGCTTTTGCTTGGTTGAATTAATATACATATAACCAGTGGCGGCTGGTGGAATTTGAAACTGGTGAGCGTATGCAGAACGATTCAACGTATGCGAGCGAGTCCGACGGCAATAAGGGGGGTTCGGGGGGGTTCTCCCCCCGTGAAGGATTTTTTTTTAAATTGTCATTTTTTGGGTGCGATTTTCAGCACTATTTCTGTGATAAATGGACTAAAAATTCAGTTCTTCTAGGCATTCATAAAAGAAAACTCATACATTATTTCAGAGAATTTCTGGGTTGCCAAGCAAGTCTGACTTCTGAAGAGGGCTAGGGTACTAAGCAAGACTGCTTTGGCTCTACCCTTTCCAATAGAAAACACTAGTTAGCGATGTGAACAAGTTCAATGGACAAACCTGGGGTCTAGGGAGAGTCCCTCTCCTGAGAAAGAAATTTTAAAAAGATTGGCAAATGGTGCATTTTTAAGCAAATGAATGCAGCGATAAAGCAAGGCTTATTAAGCAGTGGGAACGTATAGTCTTGAAATATTAAACTCATTAAAAACTGCCCGTATCTTCTTGCATTAATTTGTTCAACAGTTACTGTAATATGTAAATTGTTCTGCATGACAACTTTAGCCCTTTAAAATGTATGCTTGCCCAGTGTCTTGCACTGCATGCAGCATTAACTTTGGAAAAATATGCTCTAACCAGACTTTGGGAAGCACCCACAGCTGCTGGCTGTAACCAGTCATTTAGAAATAAGTGCAGACAGGACTTTAAGTGACATGAAAAAAGTGGGTGCTCCCTATAAAGGAACATGCCAAATACATTTCTGTGATTCCCATAGTGTGCCATCAGACCGGTATTTTAGTTTCTCTCTCTGAGATGTAATTTTATCCAGATAAATGGCACAGCAACTGACATACGCCTAAAGCCTGTCAGTATGATTGGCTTTGTCACTGGGTGTTAGCTGTTTAAGATAAATGAGTAACAACAATGATTTCTTATAAATAATTAACATTGAAAATGTTAAAATTCTGAAAGTCTGAAATAGTGAGTGTGAATTAAATAGCATTGAGGCCTGTGGAAGGAGTTTTGGCCTTCAATTATGTGTGCTTTATGTTAGATATATATCCTCTTTTTCTCTGCATATCTTGTTCATCTGCACATCTTCAACCCCCTCTCTTTCCTCTTCAGCATCCTCTTTTCACTCTTCCCCGAATGCCCTTCCTCACATCTCTGTCACTTCACCGCCCCCAACATGCACTGCACTCCCTCAAATATAAGCACTTTAATTTCTCTTACTTTTGCCTTGCAAATATTTTGACATCAGTGTACCCCCTTCACACACATTTCCACAGAATTTCAGTTGCAAATGGAATACACAAATATTGTTCTATGTGCTCTGCAGAGAGACCAACCCACTGACAGGCACTTTGTTTGGCTTTAGCCTTAGCGCCTGCGGGCTCAATCAAAGCCCCTCATAAACACCTGGCATGGCTCAAGCCTTGAGAGGCTGTTGGCGAAACACCCTGAACGGTCGCAAATATGCTATCATAATCCCCCTTTTTGGGTTGCAAGAACTAATAGAAAAGAAACACAGCTTCAGAGAAAGCTTCAGGGTCTGATTTTCTTCCTGCATCAATATTAGAAATTGTTCATTCGCTCTGGATGTCGACTGAACTAAGTACTCAGGTGCTACCCCAGAGTTGATTTCATGCCCGAGTTATATCAAAAAAAGCTCCTAAGACTCAGGACTAGTTTAATCTAAAGTGAAGAAATCAGTACTGAACTGTGTCAGAGAACAGTTGTGACGGAAACCTGACGAAGGCATGGCCGAAACGCGCGTAGCTCTACAATTTTCCACCAGTTTCCTTACATCTTGATATATTGTTACACTTTCAGTCTATGACATATTTGTTTTACACAGTGCTTTGTGAATTTCAACTTGGATCTGTATTGTCAACAGAATAAGAGTGACAGGACACCATATACCTTAGAGTTATCACCTGATTTTGTGTCCTATTGACTGAATACACAGAATTTTATTGATTAATTGTTGAATATTGTCTCTTCTATTTTTTACGTGTTTTATATTCTATAAATAAAATTAAATAAATAATTGTCTATTAAGTGTTGGTTGTCATACTGAATTGTTTGCTGATTGAGATTAATTTGTCTGCATTGTTTTTATGATACACCGTGCCCTGGTGTAGCTCTTTACCCATTGTCAAGCCTCAAAGTATGCACAGAAAACAATACAGATAAACAACAACATTATAAAATAGCTAACTCGTGGGGAATGCAAGATCAAGCAAACATGTAAAATAAGAGAGGAATAAATCGCTGAAATGCACTCCCTCGACGTTTTTAACATTCATTGTTTGCAAGTCAGTCCATGTTTTTGGCATCAGTGTTAACTTAGGGGCATGTACACAGGGCCAGTTTTAATGCCATACATCAGAGGACTGGCCACTGTAAGTACATGTTACACAGTAAGCACATATCTCTCGCTTTGGGCCTGACTCTATTTGGATCCATTTCACAAGGGAGCAAATGCCGCAGCTGAGGTGTGAAGAACCCATTTAGGCCCAGAGGGTTCCACTTACAAAAGATGACACCCCCGAAACAAATGGTTAGTTCAAAGTTCTGCTTTACTATCTACACCGGTTATGCTTACAAGTTGGTTCCCAAGTGCTCAGCAAAGCAAATAAGGGCCCCTGCAAAACAGGAGTCTGTTTTCACACAGCAAACTGTTACTTTTCAACACATACTCTCGTGAAGAGACAGCCTTAGTACAGGGACCTCCACAAGTAGCATTACCGTAGCACCGGTACTTGGGTTTTTCTGTTGCTGCCTATGGTATAGGCTCTTTCCATTTCTGAAGTAGATATTTCGTATCTCTTACTCTTTTTTGGACACTAGCAGAATGGTTTATTGAGGGCTTGGTCTACTGCTTGTGTGCTCACCGAGGTGCTAAGATAAGGCATGTCTCTTACTCATTTCATTGGCTGGGAGACATGGATAGACACAAGCAGAGATCATGAGTAGGCCTTTCATGTTTCTCTCTTTCTGTGTCCCCTCCAAGGTATTGTTTTGACAATTCTCTGGACGATTCTCAGTCTGGGACTCCTTGATCAACCAATTACCCAATGATTTGCTTGCAGCTTCAGACTCTGATTGAGGCCACTGTGCAAGAGGTTCTGGACATGCGCTAGCCTATCATGGCCCCTTCTCTGCCACCTTCTTCTCTCTGCCTTAGGACACAAGAGGGGTAGGGGTACTGCTGCTCCAATTGAGGAGGATGAAGACAATGTGGAATTTGAGACTTTGGGTAAATATCTGAGAAGTAAGGTGTTTGCAAAGGTGATAGTTCACATTCAAGACACTTCTAGAGGTTCCTGCAGCCTATGCTTTGGAGGCTTCTGTCCAACAGGCAGACAATGCTGTCAGTCGCACAAGCCAATCTGTAGTCCTGGTCTCCTATTCTTAAGCAGCATTTATTCCACTATTCTGCATAATGTGTGTGGAACCCGAGATGGTTGTATCCCCTCCTAGGTTTTAAGGAACAATTTCTAAATACCTTAAAAAGTGACTTTATTTGATTAGTCAGGGTGCATTCATGTAGCAATGGTATTTGTTTCTGCTTTGATCCTATTAAGAAAGACGAGTCTGCCGCAACAAGGATTTATTCTTCTGATAGGTTCTCAATAAGAGCTCATAGTTTGCTGAGTGTACTGTTGGATCACTCCTTCAATCCTTGATTGTGGCTATGAAGAGAAGGACTGTGGCCTTCTTCTGGAATTGATGGAGAAAGCAGCTGTCATCTTTGGATGTTCGGAAAGCTGCAGAAATGACAGTATGGTCAGTTCTAGCAGGAAGTAAGCAATGTCGAATGAAATTATGGAAAGGGGAAGCATCTCAAAAAACTTTGCTGCTTTAAGTTCCTTTTTTGACTTGAAATGAAAATTTCTGGGTCAAAAGCTGGCTGAAGTCATTGTGAAGGTTCCTATCAGTAACCTAATGTCTGTCTTCAGATACACCCAAGTAAAAGCCAGCATGACTTTAAATAACTTCCATTGCCAAATTCTATACAGGTTCTCCTTTCTGCTTTCAGCTTTCATTCAGGGATGGGATAATTTTGTTTCCAAACCTTAGGTGAAGTATTTGGTCTGCAAAGGCTACCTTAAAGACCTTGTGACAATCCTTCTGACCCTGTGCAGAAGGAATTCTGACAAAAGGATGTGTTGGACCTTTCAAACAAGAAAGCAATCGTTCCTGTACCAGTGAAGGATTGGTGTCTGGGAATTTACTTCCATCTGTTTCTAGTTCCAAGCTTGAGATAGCATTTCAGCTAATAATCAATCTTAAGGGAGTGAACCCCTTTATGACAGAGATTCAGATAGTATCTATGGAGGAAATTAATGATTTTCGAACTTCCATAGACTTGGAGGATGTTTCTTATTCACACATATCAATTCACAGATAGAGAACTGTTTTTTTGTAGGCCTAAAACGCAGCAAACTTGTCAGTCAAATTTAGAAAGTTGGATATATCTGGACTGATAGTTTGTGCACCACCTTTGAACTTACATATCAAAAAATAGACAAATAGACAAATCTAAATGGAGAGATATTTTTCTTTTTTTGTTCATGTTGGTTGCCTGGTAACAAAGCTCAGACCACAGACCCAAAGCACTCAAATTGGGTAGCCGCAACTTGAACACAAATGTTGCAGCTGCAATTACAGGACATGGGGACTCTGGCCCTGTGTCCTGTAAAAAAAAATAGATGTGCCAAAAGGGCCTAGCAGAGCATCCTCTGACCCCCTAGCTCAGGTGGGTGGGCCCCAAACTCCCTGGTTATAAAATAAAAATAAACTGTAATTTTCTGAAGAGTTCGGGAGCCCCGAGGCTGGGTTTGCAGCATCCAAGTGTTGCCCTTGTAGTGTGATTCATGGTGTGTATTTGTTTTCTGTAGATTAAGGATTGAGGTCTTACCCCCCAGAACTGGTGCCTTTGTGATTTATTTATTTTTGGGTGACTTTGTGAATCAAAACTGAAACATCACAATCATAATTGTGCTTAGCTGTGTGTTTTTTCCCCAATTTTTCCTCGCATATTTTAAGGTGTTCTAACCGAAGTAACCCATAACGTAACGTTTTTTTCATTGAATATTTACACTAACACGGGCAAAAGAAAGGGGTTGTAGTCACTGCAGGCAGATGGTGATGAAAGTGTGTCTGATGTTAAAATCCACAATCAGAACATTGAAACGCTACTTGTCACCTCTCGTCATGGGGCAGGGGGCGTGGGGGCTGTGGCTTTTTTTGGTTTTAGTGCTACAAGGATTTCTCCGTAATGTATGTTTTAATAACATCGATGGAGCATAGCAGCCGTGCTGTACGCTTTCCGGGTGCTGCTGGAGTCAGTGTCAAATGTAACATTTCAAAACGTTCAGTGCCGCCGCCCCTGCGGTTGTGCCGTTGCTGCAGGACTGAGAAAGCCACACTGGGAACTGGCTGCACCATAGGGGGTGGAGTGACAACGACTATCGCCCCTTCAAATGACACCCTACTCCCATTCCTTACTACAACTTGTTCCTCAAAAGACTGACCATGCATCGACTCAAGACAAAACAAGGCCCATTAACCAAATCCAAGATATCCTCAAATCAACAAGTCTTTAAATCAGACGGACTACATCCCAGAATCAGAACATACGTCTCTAATTTTGACGCATGCACTTCAATAAAACAGATTTTCCATTTCATTGCATCTCAGTGCCAACTGCTGTTAAACAGATCTCATTTGTCTGCGAAGCTTAACCCTCAATGAACAAACGGCATTTCGAAAGCCTATCTTTGGGCTGTCATTAAATGCGTTTCACCTGAAGTGGGGAAATATTTGCCGCAACTGACCTATTCATAGCTTTCAATTTGACACATGTGGCTTGTAAAAATTAGCAGGACTGGTATGTTACACATAACAAGGGATATTTGACAGCTATGACCTAGAACTGTGTTTGGGTCTGGCCACCCTTTTGAAAGGGCCCGAAAGAACAAGTATTCCGCATGACCTCACAGGAGGCAAAGCTCTGGAGAAAGCCTCGTGCAGAATTGTTTAATTGCGGCGTGAGCACATTAAACCAAGTTCACGCTGTATACACGCAAGCACTTGCTGTTTACAGGGCCTCAACTTTGACACTGAGGTATTTATGTCACTCACTGGCAGCGTTCTAGGGTAATATGCACACCTGTCTGATGGCCGCCAAAGTGTTCTCAGGCGCATCGTGAGCTCCTCCGCGGTGAGCGATCACAGACACCATTTAATTTAATTTAATTTGGAGCTTGTAGAGCGCACAGCTACCTCCAACGGAGGTGTCCCGGCGCTAACGGATACAGGAAATAGAAGCAAGTTGCCACAGGCTACAGAAGCTTAGGGAAGGCCAAAAAGCCAGGTTTTTAGAAGTTTACAAAAAACAGATTCAGAATTAGCCTTCCTAAGATGTTCCGGTAAGGAATTCCACAGCCGAGTGATTCTGACTGTGAACGAACGGCCACCGAACCTCGCTTTTGCAAAGCGGGGAATTACTAGGAGGCCTTGATGATTGCATCTCAAGCTTCTTGTCTGGAGATATTTGCGGAGTCTTTTCCTGAGGTATTGTGGGCCCGTTTCTCTGGTTGCTCTGTATGCTAGGGTCAAAACCTTGAATTCTATCCTCCTCTTTACTGGTAGCCAGTGTAGGCTCCTCAGATGGGGGAAATATGGTGTCGTATCGGGATATTTCTAATGAGCCTAGCGGCTGCATTTTGTATAGTCTGCAACTTCCTGATCAGGTAGTCTGGCTGACCCGAGTACAAACTATTTGCGTAGTCTAGCTGTGAGGTAATGAGTGCATGGACCACTGTTTTTCTACATTCCATGGGCAACAGGTGGAGAAATCTTCGTATGGACTTCATTTTCCAGAAGCATGAGGACGAGACCTGGTTTACCTGAGTCTTGCATGAAAGGGCAGAGTCACACTTAAAACCCAAATTTCTAGCAGAGGACACCGGCTGAGGGGTAGGGTTGAGCTCAGATGGCCACCATAGATCCGATGGTGGTGGGGATGGCTGGTTAAAAAATAGAACCTCGGTTTTATCCGTGTTAAGCCTTAGACAGTTGTCAGTCATCCAGGCTGAGATGTTAATCAGGCATTGTTTAAAATTAGTGAAAGCTGCCTCCGAGTGTTCCCTGAAGGAGAACACCAGCTGAGTGTCATCAGCGTATGAGATGACACTTACACCATGCTGTTCAATCAGTGAGGCTAGAGGGGCGAGATAAATGTTAAATAGGGCCGGGCTCAAGGCCGAGCCCTGGGGAACTCCACAGACTATAGGACGTGGAGACGAGATATAAGGGTGCAGCAAACTTTTCTGGGATCGATCTTCTAAAAAGGAACTAAACCAAGACAGAGTGGTCCCTGAAACTCCCAGTTGTCTTAGTCTATCTAGAAAGATCTTGTGTGACACAGTGTCAAATGCTGCACACAAATCTAACAGCACAAGCATTGCACAGTGCCCAATGTCCAAGGTCTCCCGGACAGTTTCAGCTACTTCTAGCAGTGCTATCTCAGTGCTATATCCTGACCTGAATCCCGATTGTGAATCGTGGAGAAGTTTGTTGAATTCCAGGAATTCAGAAAGCTGTATCTTCACTACCTTCTCCAAGATTTTTGCAGATGCCGGCAGGAGGGAGATGGGCCTAAAGTTTTTCAGATCCGCCGGATCTGCATCCTCTTTTTTAAGAATGGGTTGAACGAGTGCAGTTTTCCAGGCAGAAGGGTAAATGTCTGTTTCCAGGGAAGAATTCCAAATCCGATTTAGATTGGGGTTAAGTAGTGGTGCCAAGAGTTTAAAATACCTTGCTGGACAAGGGTCTAGTGGAGATCCTGATTTTGTTTTTTCCAGCAAAGTCAAAGAGACTTCGGGACTTAAGGGTCTAAAATTTGACCAGGTATTAGGAGGGCAAGCACAGGACAGAGGTGCAATAGATAGTTCCCTGGGGGAAAATGATGAATAGATGTTTTGAATTTTCTCATGAAAAAACACTGAAAGGTCTTCACATAATGTAACGGAGGGTACAATGTTACTTTGCATCGAATCTGGTTTAGTAAAATCTTTAACAATCTTAAAGATTGCTTTGGCAGAGTGATTTGAAGATTTAATTTGTTTGGCGGTGTAGTCCCTTATAGCTTTACGCTTTTGTCTATGAAAATTTTTTAATGCTGTTCTGTAGGATTTTTTTGTCTCCAAATTGTAGGTTTTCCGCTAGATCCGCTCAAGTTTCTTGCAGAAACTTTTCACTAGACGGCGTTCAGGTGTAAACCAAGGGGCCGTGGGCTTATTTCTAGTCAGTTTCCTAGTTTTTATGGGAGCTATGGAGTCAAGGGATGATGTGACCCAATGGTTGAAGATAGTAGCATCACTGTTAGGATCACAGGACAGTGGTATGGGGGTGTTTAATAGTATAGGGTTTTATAGCTTCAGATATAATTTGCCTCCAATTCCTCCTGTCCTCATAGACCGTTTTCGTACAACTAGTATACTTGGTCATAGACAGTTGGAATGGTACAAGACTATGGTCTGACCAGGCAAGGGGAAGAGGGTCTCCGGTTGTTAAAGTCGGGATGTTGGTGAAGATAAGATCCAACATGTGGCCAGCTACATGTGTAGGCAAGGAGACCTTTTGAATGAGATTATGCCCTTTTAGAGTATCTGTAAGCTGAGAGGCCATGGGGCAAAGCTCATTGTCCATATGTACATTAAAGTCACCGAGGACTATAAAGTTCACATATTTCAGTGAGAGATCTGCGATAACATCACATAGCTTCAAAAGTTCAGCAGGTTTGGAGTCGGGGGGGCGATATACTAGTACTCCTGCAATGGAGCAGGTAGGGGAGATTTTAATACTGAATGACATAGCTTCTAAGAGACCTGTTAAATCAATTGTTTTGTATGAAATCTCCCAGTTATCTCTTGTAATCACTGCCAGTCCACCCCCCAGTCTATTGCCAGCTCTATTAACCATGCTAATTTTGTAGACAGCAGGAATAGCCAACATAATATCAGGGTTGGAACTATTTCGCAACCAAGTTTCTGTGAGAAATACAAGGTCCCAATCATTGGTTTCCAGCGTTAGCCAAATGTCATCTGCATGTTTAGGGAGGGACCTACAATTAATTAAACAAGCGTTGATATTTAGTGTAGAATTTGAATTTTCCGACGGCGTTCTAGAAAGTCCAGCCATGTCCAATCTACTGCACTTTTTCCCTAAACACTCTTTATTAAACTCAAAAAAACACGTAGTGCAGTGTATGCTCTGGCCGATAGAACTTAGTTTTAATGTATCGGGATCCAGGCATGTTGGGTTTAGGCAGTTGTTAGAATTTAACTCAGAGTTGTTCCCTTGACCGCACTAGTCTTGAATCTAAGTGGATACGAGCAGCGTGGCTGGCGCTGGACGCGGGCCAGGCGCGGACGGGCGCAGACGGGCTTGCCTTAGGTGCGCCTTCGGCGTGCCAGCGGCGCGCCCGCTGCGCGCGTCTGCTGCGCGTCCACTGTACCATCGACTAAAGTAGGGGAGTGTCAGGCTGACCCCGCCCTCTCTCAGCGCGCAATGGTATCAGCTGTGAGGAAGTAAAGTGCGCTGTCCCGCCCTCCACACAATCGGCACAAGCCGCGGTGGACCGGAGCGTTGGAAGCAGTAATTGTGCAAGGTACGCAAATCTGTGGCAATAGGTAAAAGTTAAAACATTTAAAAACGAGTAAAAACACTTTCCCGGTTCCCTTCAGTAATCTTAGAGCGTTCTGTATAGCGCGAGCAGTAGACTGACTTCTACTTGGTTCCGCTGCGCGTCCGCTGTCCCATCGGCTAAAGTAGGGGAGTGTCAAGCTGACCCCGCCCTCTCTCAGCGCGCAATGGTATCAGCTGTGAGGAAGTAAAGTGCGCTGTCCCGCCCTCCACACAATTGGCACAAGCCGCGGTGGACCGGAGCGTTGGAAGCAGTGATTGTGCAAGGTACGCAAATCTGTGGCAATAGGTAAAAGTTAAAACATTTAAAAACGAGTAAAAACACTTTCCCGGTTTCCTTCAGTAATCTTAGAACGTTCTGTATAGCGCGAGCAGTAGACTGACTTCTACTTGGTTCCGCTGCGCGTCCGCTGTCCCATCGGCTAAAGTAGGGGAGTGTCAGGCTGACCCCGCCCTCTCTCAGCGCGCAATGGTATCAGCTGTGAGGAAGTAAAGTGCGCTGTCCCGCCCTCCACACAATCAGCACAAGCCGCGGTGGACCGGAGCGTTGGAAGCAGTAATTGTGCAAGGTGCGCAAATCTGTGGCACTAGGTAAAAGTTAAAACATTTTAAAACGAGTAAAACACTTTCCCGGTTCCCTTCAATAATCTTGGAGCGTTCTGTATATAGCGCGAGCAGTAGACTGACTTCTCCTTGGTTCCACCATTCCCTGGGGCTTCAGCACCAGCTGCGCCCGAGGCACGGGAGGGAACCTAAAAGTTACCAGCAGGAAGTAGAGAACGCCGGTAATCACAGAGGAATTGAAGAGGTCGCGACTGAGCAACAACAGCAGCAGGAAAATTGAGGTGAAAGAGGCCAGCAACTCCTCGTGCCACAGCATGGTGCCCACCTCAAGCTTGCAGTCACGGCTCGAGGGGGGGTGTCGCACGGGGGTGCAGGCCGGGAGTTTAATTAAAATAAAAATCTTACCTGGTCCGCGCCGCCTCGGGTCCGTTGGCGCCGGAACAGCCGCATCAGCATCACTGCTGGCAAGTGGCAACCCCTCTCAGCCAATCCTGGCACTGCTCCAGCAGCGCCAGGATTGGCTTAGAGCAGGGTTACTCGCCGCCCGCCTGCCCATTAGGAGACCGAGGGTTGAGCCTTTGCTCAACCCTCGGTCTCCTAATGGGCATGCGCCAGCCTGAGCAGACACTAGTACGCATGACTGGGCAGGGCGGAAAAATTCGCCGACCTTCACAAGTCATGCGCACTTGTGTTGCTGCCTGCCCCTGGTCTGACAATGCCTGTCAGTCAACATGACGCCAGACCGCCCACCCCCTTCAGACTCTGAAGGGGGTGGGCGGTCCGACGTCATGCTAACTGACATGATTGTCAGTTCTCCCTCAGCGTCTCTGAACTTAAGTAAACTGAGAGTTTACTTAAGTTCAGAGACGCCGAGGGAGCTGCGGGCGCGGACGGCTTGTGGGGCAACGCCCCAGCGCCCTATTGGACGCACCGCCACTGCATATAACACAATTGAGATTATACAACACTAATAATATTAGTAGCTCTCAATGCGTTTCATTGAACATAAGTACCTCTCACTATAGAAAAGGTTGGATACCCATGCTATAGAGCATGACGACCTGGCCGAGACTTTTAGATGAAACAACAGGAATGGTACGTAGTTTTGCAGAAAAAGGATTTGACCGTTGTACAATTAACTAGCTGGCTTATTTGAGCTTTGAAAGAAAGTTCATTGTGAAACCAGGCTCCTAGACTTCGGGCAGCTAAGGCTGGCGGCCATCATAATGGCAGACGAGTGTGGTATCGGGATGGTGTTCTTGGGTAGGGTTGGTAGAATGTGGTGATGTAAGAGGATTGTATGAGGTGCAAGGATTCCTCGGGACGACGGTTAACGGTGCTGTGGAGCTTGCCTGCCGCTGGTGCCGCTCCGTTTGATACCTGTCTTAAACTTCAATAAAAGAAGAAACCACTTACCGGTGTGTACCTCCTTCATTTTCACAATCGCGACGAGGATGGGATGGAGTCGCAATGGGGTCCCTGGATGAAGTAACCAGGGTGTTGATGGCGAAGTGCTGTCCGTGACGTTATCGATCCAAGTTGGGAGAGCTGTGCTCCGGCGGTTGCCAGCTGGTCAGGTGCTCGGCCTGGTCCTGGGGTTTGGCTGCGTGTTGGTGTTGCCGAGTTTGGAGCAGTGCTAGTGTTCCCGTGACATCAGAGGTGCCACATTGGAAGGAGTCCAAGTTCATTCTAGTAGTAGCATTGCTGGTGTGTAGGAGTTGCCTGATCTTCCCGCTAGAGTTCAGCCATATCACCAATCGTGAAGAGTAAACAGTCCAGCTGTGGTGGTAACGTCGGACTGATACAGCTGTACGTGGCGTGTCGGCCATATTGGAGGTATTCTGTGGGCACGCTTCCAGTGTGGTGGAGGATGTGTCGGGGCATCGGTGTTTGGGGCGTTACGATCAACTGGTCGAGGAAGTCAGAGCCTGTACTTTGGGCTTAGCTAAAGTGGAATTTGGAGGCCTTGCTTGGTCGGTTGACACACCTGTGTGCGGTCAAGGGTCACTATGCTCGTCATTTCTTAAGGTGATGGGCACACCAGTATCCAGTGTTCCAGGTACACTACTTGCTCATTAAGGAGAGTGTTTAAGCCAGTTCCTTGCGGTGATTGGCACAACATTCCGGTAATTTATTTGCAGTGATTGGCACACAATCTGTGAGTTTTGAGCCTTGTGGGGGAATATTTGAGGCCAGACTCTTAGGGTAATTGGCACACCATTCTGTCAGTGTAGGGGAGATACTTTGTTCTTTGACTATGGCAAGCATTCAGCTACCACCGTTTTTTGGGGGCAGAAATGGGTGAGTCTCTTGTACCTTGGGACTTATGGATTGACATGTTCAAAGCTTATGTGGAGGTATTAGAGGAGGGGGAGTGTTCAGAGGAAAGGCATCTGTCTTTACTCAAGCATAGGTTGGGTGCAATAGGATTAAGGGAGTTCAAACATTTTCCTGTGATTGAGAATGCAGGGGCGATTGATGTGTATCAGTATGCGATTAAACAAATGCAAGAAAGATTTGGTAGGAAAATAAATGTTGTCATGGAAAGATTTAAGTTCTACTGTAGGGCACAGAAAGATGATGAAAGCATTGATCATTTTGTGTCTGCGTTAAGAGGTTTAGCTGTGACATGTGACTTTGATCACATTAAGTATGATCAAGTTCTTCGAGACCAAATTTTTATGGAAACCAAATCGAAAAGAAATCAAGAAAAATGATGGTCTTGTGGGGAAATATCTTTGAAGGGTGCAGTGGATGTCACTAGAAGTATTGAAGTTTCTGATGAGTCTATTCAAAAAGTAAGGAATAAGGGATGCAAAAGTACTCAGGTGAGTGCTGTTGTGAAGGATACCAGGGTGAAGAACAAAAATGCTGAAGGAAAAATGAGTGATGGTGCGGTGAAAAACAAAATGGGTGATGGACGGAGTTGGCTTTGTTTTAGGTGTGGTTCTAGTAGTCATTTGGCTAATTCTAAATGGTGTCCTGCGTTAAGTAAGGTGTGTAGTACTTGCAAGAAAAAGGGCCATTTTAGTAGAGTGTGTAAGAATGGGGGGAAGAAGGTGAACCAGATTTTGGCAGATGTATCGGAGGATGAAGGAAGTTTGAGTGGTGTAGTGTTGAGTGTGCAAGATAGGCTGACTCATAGGGGTGGGAGTGCCATGAGTTTACCAACGTGTACTGTGTGCATTGATGGAATTGACGTTAAGACCATGGTTGACTCATGTGCGTGGTATACCGTCCTGGGTAACAGTACTTTTGATAGGTTATGGCCAGGTAGAACATTATTGAGTCCTGATGTTAATACTGGTAGTTATTCTGGGCACAAGATTCCCATGGAAGGATTCATGTGGGCCAATGTAGAATTAATTTGGGGGAAGGAAGTGTCATGGTAAGGTTTAAGTAGCTAAGAAAGGAGCTACCATTTTGGGTTGGCTGCATATCACAGGTTTAGGAATGAAAATAGATGCAAGTGTGAACCCTCCTGTGTGTGTAGTACAACAAGAATGTGAGGAAGGAGAATAGAAGTGTAGTACAGGTGTGGAGTATGCTGAGCTTAAAAGAATGTATCCTGATGTTTTTTCTGACCTGGTGGGCAGAATGTTGGATTTTAAACATAACATTTTTTTGAGGGAGGGTACCATGCCAATTAGACAGAAACTTAGGAATGTGCCAGTGAATTACCGGAAGAAAATTGAAAAGCATGCTGCAGGATGTATGTGGGAAGGGGATAAAAGAACCGGTGGGAAGCTCTGATTGGGTCTCTCCGGTTGTGATTTCCCTTAAGGCGGGTGGAGATGTGCGTCTATGTGTGGATTTAAGGTGCCTTAATGGTGCAATATGGGTGGACACGTTTCCTCTGCCAAATTTACAGAAATTGACGTCATCAATTGGGGATGCAACTTGGTTTTCTAAAATTGATCTAGCAAGCGCGTACCACCAAATTGAATTGGATGATGAAGCAAAACATTGAAAAACAACGTGGACGGACCCACTAGTAGATCAGAAAAGTGAGGACGACTCTACTGTAAATGTTGGAGTGCCAGGAACCACTTAGGTTTGTAAGAAGAACCCTCACCCACCAACCAAAGAGCAACAAGCGGGACCCAGCTCCAACAGAACCTAGTAACCAATCTCTCCTCCTATGTTTTGACACAGACAGAAGAAATTCTCCTCAACAAAGGTCTAGGTTTTGTCCCCACAGCCAGAGTAGACAAATTCAAATTACATTGTGAATTGGCAGAATTTTTTCGCAAATTGAAGCTCAAAGCTTTTTTTCAAAACCAACCAACAGAGACGGCAAATGAAGGACAGGGAGACACGAAATTTAAGCTCAAATCCACATTTATGCCTCCTCCAAACACCATACCGGTAGAAGTCACCGCATTCGAACAAGCCGTCTTTAATGAAATTGAAGCAACCCATGAAGAACCACAATTCATGAACACCAGCAGCAAAGAATTTGAGGCACTACAGACCCTGAAATCCAACGAAAACATCATCATCATCAAACCAGCCGATAAAGGCGGTGGCATAGTACTACAAAATAGAGATGACTACCAAAAAGAGTGCAGACGATTACTAAGTGACACTAAAAATTACAAGCGGTTGGAGCAAGACCCAAGCCCAAGTCTGAAAATCAGAATAAAGAACCTAGTCGAAGACGCAGAAAGTTTGGGCAAAATCAGCAAACAGGAAGCCCAATTTTTGACCACAGGTACAGGCAAGATCCCGTACTTCTACACGATTCCGAAGATTCACAAAAATAAAAATCCGCCACCAGGTCGCCCTATAGTGTCGGGCATTGGATCACTATTAGAACCTCTTTCACGTTTTTGTGACTTCTTCTTTCAACCTATTGTGCAGACCACCTCTACCTACCTGAAGGATACGAAGGACCTATTAGGGCAAATCAAAACTCTCTCCTTCAATCCGGTGACATCATTTCTGGTCAGCTTGGACATAGAGAGTCTGTATACCAGCCTCCCCCAAGATGATACTCTAAAAGTACTAAAACTATCACTGGACTCTACAAGATGGGATTACAACACCCCTAAATCTTTTGTGCTACAATGCGCTGAATTAGCTCTCAAAGACAACTTTTTCGAGTTCGAAGGGGATCTCTTTCTACAGACGTACGGCACATCCATGGGCAGTACCTTTGCCCCAAGTGTGGATGGGCTCTATGTTTTTAACTTAGAAAAAACACATCTCTTCAACCCTAGTATGCCTTTTCATCGCACATGAAATTCTACAAAAGGTATATTGAAGATATTTTCCTCATTTGGGAAGGTTTGGAAGACTCCTTACAAGCATTTCTCACGTGGATCAATGGATGTGATCCCAACCTTAAGTTCACCCACAGCGTGAATAAGAAAAACATCACCTTTGTTGACCTGGAAATAATGGCTGAAAATGGCAAATTCCAGACAAAAACTCATTTCAAGCCTACAGCAAGAAACTCCCTTCTCCACTATACAAGCTTCCACCCCAGAACACTACGGGAGAACCTACCGTTCGGGCAATACCTCCGTCTACGTAGAAACTGCAGTGATCTGAAAGATTTCAAGGGCCAAGCACAGTCGCGGACAACGAAGCTTAAAGAGCGGGGATACCCTGATAAGATCATCAATACAGCAAAAAAACGAGCACGACACCAAAATCGGGATGGTCTGCTGGAACAGACACAACGCACATCATCGACAATCCCTTTAACATGTGTCACAATTATAACTCAATCTCCAATAAAATATAGCGCATTATACAAAAAAATTGGAGGATACTGAACACAGGAAATCTAAATTGGGAGAAAATGCTATTTTCTTACAAACGAGGAAGAAGCCTAAGAGACAATCTGGTGTCAACACTCCCACAGCAGCATATTAGGCCAACCAACACTGTACTTAATGCGTGGGGCCTCCCCAATGTGACCGGCCATTTCCCATGCGGGAATTGCAGCGTGTGCCATCTTACAAAACCCACAAAGAGCCTAAATTTGGAACCTGGGAAAATTTGGCAAATTCGAACACACACAAACTGTAACTGCATGAATGCTATCTATTTGATCATCTGCCCGTGTGGTTTGAAATACATCGGCATGACCAGCCGTAAAATCAAAACACGCATCTGTGAACACCGGAGCAATATCCGTTGTAAACGCAACACCACACGCATGACCAACCACTTCCTAGAATCTGGACACACCACCAATGACATGAGCTGGGTGGTGATAGAACAACTGGAGTCCAACACCACCAACCTCCAGAGCCGCCTTCTAGAAAAAGAACAACGTTGGATCTATCGTTTGTCCACACATTTACATGGATTGAACGATAATATTCCATGGAATTCCCTGAATAAATTTCCTTGAATTAACATGTCATATATAGTCTCAGTACACACCAGTACAGCGACTTTATAAGCCAGTAAATGTTCCATGTGACATTCTCAGGATTTCATTCTTTGCGCGTCCACCAGTACCAGGCTCCTTTTGATTTTGTAATACTATTTCAAGTCATCACAAATGCAATCCCTTCATTTAATTCCCCAAATCTGTCAAGCCACTTACTGCACTTTAGTCAACCATTCCACTTATAAATGTCCATTTCCAGTACCTTTAAACTAAGGCATTATTACGTAGAATCATTGTTGTGGTTTTTCCGATTAAGTATCACGGTGCCACAGTGTGTGACACCTCCATACGGTTTATCTCCCACTGACGGGGTACTTCCGGGAGAACTAACTAACTAGCGCAACAAATTCAGGTCGCGCTCTAGTGCTCACCAACCTCTACACCAGCGTTCCACATCATACGCGCACGCGATAACATCTTTACGCATTCCCGCCCCTAGCCGCTCCCGCGAAACTGACTTAAAAAAACGCCGGCTCCTGCCACGGGTATCGTCGCGATCCAGAGGAGCCCGGAATAGGTGCTGGCGGTGGGCGTCCTGCCTTTCGAACTAAGGTTTTCTTTTTCTTTTCAGGGTGTTGTAAAAGACCTGGCGAGATTCAAGAGATTGAATAAGTTTTCAGTCTCTAACGCTATCTGACCCGACACCGAGTGTTCCTCGCTACATAATGCATTTCATTATCTCCCCCACAGTGTGTGACTACAGGCGTTCGCCCCTTCCGGGATCTGAAAAAGCTACAAGAAATACATAGCCAGTGTAATTATGTTCTCCAGCTCTATGTGACATCAAAACAGTTTTATGTTCATGTGACAATGGTATAATTGCACACACTAAAACAAGTTGTTATGCATTAACTTCACGCTAGCCGCCATGTTTTGTAAATACCACATTCACAATCTACAATGGCCTAGCTACTGTCTTTCAGCACACAAGTGCAACGTTTTGACATGTGAATTAACATGCCTTAAAATCGCCAACTATACTAGACATGCATGCCTGCACAAAACCACAATGCATGACCTAGCACAAACCTGATGTGTGTTGCATGTCTTTAGTACGAGTTGGCACATTTGATTGAACGACTCAGAGAGTGCTAATGGCAATTGCACCTACGAGCAAAAGGAAGTTGAGCCAAAATAGAGCAATCTGAATTCACCTTTCCTTAATATATGTTGTATGTCTTCTTTTTGTCTTACAGGTTTTAAAATCAACCAGTGGGTCCGTAAGTACGGTTACACCACTGCATGTACAGCACACCTTAGCGCGTGTGCTGCAAATAAAATACACGTGGCTTATTTTTGCCACCACTTCACTTTCTCACGCTTTTTGGTCCTGAAGAAAGCCTCCCCAATATTTTTCTGAGGCTGAAACATGTCGACCAGTAGGATAATGAAGACCAATTACTAGTCTTCCCTTTATCCCTCTTCTTTTTAACCATATCCTGGGCTGCTGGGAATAAAAAATTGGCCAGCAAGGAATCCCAGAGATATTTTTAATTTCACCACTTTTGAGCACCACTCACACCAAAACAAAAAACCCGCTCCGCTGTAACTCAGGCGTTGAAGCACAGCTGGGTAGCACTCGGCTACCCAGTTGGGAACCCTATGATGAAGCATGCCACCAACTAGGTTGGTGTGTGAGGGTTCTTCTTACAAACCTAAGTGGTTCCTGGCACTCCAACATTTACAGTAGAGTCGTCCTCGCTTTTCTGATCTACTAGTGGGTCTGTCCACGTTGTTTTTGAATATTAATTAGGGATAAGGACGTTCCCCGAACATAGTCCTTGCTCTCTCTTTTGTTTCTTACGAATCAAAACATTGTACAGTGTTCATCACGCTTAAAGGCATGTTCGGATATTGTAGAATGCCTTTCGGGTTGGCAAGTGCTTCAGCAGTGTTCCAGAGAGAGATGGCAAGAATTCTTCGAGGGATACAGGGTGCCAAAGTTTTCCAAGACGATATTTTAATTTTTGGTCAAGAAAAGAGTGCTCATTATGAATACCTCCATGCTGTGTTGCTGGCTCTTGGGAAGCATGGATTGACAGTTAAAAGTGAGAAGTGCAGTATTTATGTCACGTAATATCTAAAAGGGATCCAACCAAAAGTCATTCATGTGGGAGCAATTATGGCTGCACCAGAACACCGGAATAAGGAACAGTTGATGTCATTCTTGGGTCTCACTGAATTTTATCCACGTTTTGTGGAGAATTATGCATCTAAAGTTGAACCGTTGAGAGTGTTGTTAAAAAAAAAAAAATCCCATTTGTATGGGAAAAGGAACAAGTTGCATGTTTTGAGGCAGTGAAAAAGGAAATTTCTGTAGGTCCATGTTTGAGATCATTTGTGAGGGAGGCGGATTGTGTGTTGTCGGTGGATGCTTGTGGTTATGGTATTGGAGCTGGATTTTCACAAAGGATGAAGGAAGAGAACTGGATTGTGGCTTATGCTTCTCGTACTTTGACACCATCTGAGCGGAATTACTCTGTGATTGAAAAAGAGTTACTTGCGGCATCGTGGGCGGCTGAACGTTTCAGGTTGTATGTATGGGCAAAGAAATTTAAGATGCGTACGGATCATAAGCCATTGGTAAATATTTTGAGGCCTGAAGGGGTAAAGAATTTGACGTAGAGATTGGCAAGATTGGCGTCAAAGTTGCAAATATTTTTTTTTTTAGGTTGAATACATTCCAGGGAAGAATAATTCAATTACTGATAGATTGTCTTGATTGCCTAGTGGTAACGTGATTGATTTGAGGGAGGATGTGAGTGAGTGTGAAGTAGCTTTTACATATGAGGAACATTATTTCTGGTGGAAATGAGAAGAGTATGGGTGATCTACATTTGACAGAAGAGCTGTGGATACGGGAGATGAGGAAGGATGTTGTATTAGGCGTTGTGGAGAGGTATATCTTGTGTGGTTGGCTGAGGGAAACGCAGTTACGTGATGAGTGTGGTACTTTTTAGAAAATTAAAGAAGAGTTGTGTGTTTATAATGGGATAATATTTAGATGTGACAGGACTGTGCCACCTGTTGGTGTGAGGAATCTTATTGTGGAGATGAGTCATAAGGGACATGGTGATATGTCAAGTACAAAAAGAAGGATCAGGGAAAGTTTTTGGTGGCCTGAAGTGGATGCTGCGGTGGACCATTGGGTTTGAAATTGTAAACCATGTAGTACCAGTGATAAGGTGGCTAAACTATTGAGGGTACCTTTGACTATGGTGGAGCTACCTGAAGGGCCATGGCAGAAGTTAACCATTGATTTCATGGGTCCTTTTTCTTCTTTGTCAGTTAAAGATAATTATGCCATTGTGTTAATTGATTATTATTCTAAGTGGTCGAAGGTGAGGATGGTGAAGAATGTGACTATGGAGGTGGTGATTGAATTCTTGGAGGATGTGTTTGCGCGTGAAGGTGTCCTGGAAGTAATACTTTCTGATAATGGTACACAACTGATGTCCGATAGAATGCAAAGGTAGCAGGAATGGGTATTAAATCCGGTATTTGTAAAGCGCTAACTACTCACCCCTACGGGTCTCAAGGCGCCGTCGTGGAGATTAAGTGAGTTATTGCCCAGAGTCACATGGTGCTGAGCTGCGCCGGAGCCAGGGATCGAACCGTGAGCCCTGTGCTCTGGAGTCAGCTGCCCTGGCCGCTGCGCCACGCCTCTTAAGCATGTGAGGACATCATTGTATCACCCAGAAGGAAATGGTCAAGTGGAACGCTTCAATAGGGTGATCAAGTAGGCTGTTCAGCTAGCTTTGGCAGCAGGTTAACCTTGGAGGGAAGCGTTACAGGAGATGTTGTTGGCTTATCGTGTGACACCACATTCTGTAACTGGTAAAATACCATTTGAAGTGTTAAGGGGAAGGAAGCCTTCGACTAATTTGGTCCCTTGGTGGTTGAGGAGAAGGAATGAGAAGGGGAGTGTTGTGAGGCAAGGTGAGGCTATGCGGTCAAGCGTTAAGGAGTTTCAGGAACGTACTGTGAGTGGTCAGAGTCATAGTAATTGTTGGCCCATAGTTAAAGTGGAGCAATTTGTTAGTCTGAAGAACCCAAGGGTGGTGATGAAGGAGGCTGCGTGTTGGTCTGGACCATTGAGGGTGAGGAAGGTGTTGGGTAGTGCTGTGGAGTTGGCGGATGGTAAAAGGTGGAATTTGCATCGGATAAGTTTATGCAATGTTCATGAGGACGTGGGTGTGTCCAGTGGGGACAATGGCAGTGAAGATGAGTGTAGTGGGTACGTTTTGGGCAGTGAAAGAGTTGTGGAGGCGGGTAGTGTAAGAAAGGAAGTAATGGAGGGCAATGAGATTGCTGTGCGATGTGGTGGTAGAATGAGCAAGGGTCCAGCGTATTTTGCTGATTACCAGTTGGGGTAATTTGGGTGTTGTTATGTATTTTTGCTTTTATAATTTTTATTGTTATATGTAGTGTGTAGTAGGTGTTAGTTGTTTTGGTTGTGGTTTTATGAGGGGAAGGTGTGTGGTATTGGGATTGTGTTCTTGGGTAGGGTTGGTAGAATGTGGTGATGTAAGAGGATAGTATGAGGTGCGAGGATTCCACAGGACAACGGTTAACTGTGTTGTGGAGCTCGCCTGCCGCTGATGCCGCTCCGTTTGATACCTGTCTTAACTTCAATAAAAGAAGTAACCACTTACTGGTGCGTACCTCCTTCATTTCCACAATGAGCTTTCTCGGAGAGGCAGAAATCTTTGGTTTCTATCTTTTGTACAATAAGGTGAATTTATTTAGAACCATCTATCCTTGGATTGTTTTGAGGGATGCACTGACCAGTGAAATGAAACATCTGTGCTCGTGTAGTCTGGTTTTGCTTTTGTGCAATCTGTTTACAAGCAGAAAGCTCCATGTGATTTCAGCTTGATAAATCAGGTTTGCAATGTAAGAAAAAAGGTAACAGCGATGAGCCCTGAATAAATCCACTCAACTTGCTTTGGGAGAGGAACAACCAATATGTACCTGCTGTGATTAACTGGTGCATGTGGATGGGTGGGGGGGGGTTTGAAAATCATGCATCCTAGTTGCAGAGAGTCCCACCTTGCTCACTACAAATAGTTCATGTAACGAAGTCCTGCAGGGACTGCCCTTCTTGTGAAACGCCATTGTGTAGAGCCCTACCTGCATATAATGGGGGGGGTGGGCCCTGGGGGAGCTTGGCTCAGCCGGTCTCCCCCTAGGCGATTTCGCACAATGGAGCAGGCCACGGCAGAGGATAGGTAGGCAAGGCAGTTTGGGGGCGGGGCTTAGGTATTTCTATTTTTAGAAAGCCATTTTGAGCGGGAAGGCACTCGTGAGGCGACGCTTGCAAACGGGTAGTCTGGGCGCGGAACCATTTTGTGAGTGAAGGCCAGTTTAGTCAGGTAAGGTGGGGGCATAATTTTAATTGCCTAATTTATTCAATATAATGGGCGATAATGAGGAGGTGCGCAGGGCAATAAAAATTTGATGTGAGGCAGGGCGGGCAAACCTTCTTAAGCCCAGTGTTCGGTGAGGCATGGGTAGGTTTAGAGAGGCCGAAGCGTAGGGCTGCTAAAGGCGTGGCAGCTGCTGTGGCAGCGTCTTTGCCGGTTGTCACAAAGAATAATAAATTAAATAACTAAAGTTCTGGTAAAAAACGTAAAGTACCTCAGGAAACGCGTGTTAATATCCCACCGACCCTATTCCTTTATCTTTTTAATATCCCTGCCAGATCCAAGAATAAAGGGAAACTGGGATCTGACAGTGGATTTTTAATCTTTATCCCCCCCTGGCCCAAAAAATCTTCTAAGAGCTCCCTGAGACATGGTCGAGCCCACCCTGACTTCTAGGCGTCAGGGTGTCCCGATGATGAAGCATGACACCACTAGGGTGTGTGAGGGAATATAAAACAAAAGGAGTTGCCTCCTTCCTCACCTACTGGGGATGCACGATTCTGAGCTTCACGTAGGGACATTCCACCAGTGTCAACTCAGGGTTTAGTCGTTAAAGCTATCCGGCTCCGCCGGTTCAACAACTAGGGGAGTACTTTTCGTGCAACAGGGTTAAAACACGGGAGGGTGTACTCCCCTCGTGAGTTCCTCTCAGCCCTCCAAGAAGTGGGTAACCTTTCTCACTTCATAATTGTTAGTAGCATACTTACCTCACCGTAGAATAAGGATCACCAGAGCTATCAGAGAGGATTTGTCAATTTGGTTAAAGTTTCTGGATGACTTTAATGGTGTTTCTCTGTATTTTGTGGATGAAGACACTACATGGCAAGTTCAGATTTTTTTCGATTCTTCTGGCTCTAAAGGTTTTGGCATATTTTGGGACGGTCGTTGGTGTGCCGAGAGTTGGCCACATTCATGGCTGCAACAGGGCCGTAGTATCGCCTTCTTAGAGTTATACCCTTTAGTAGTTGCTTTACATATTTGGGGCAGTGAACTTCAGAACAGATCAGTTATGTTCAATGTAGATAATATGGCTGTTGTAGAATTAATCAACAACCAGAAAGCCAAGGATTTAAAAGTGCTTAATTTATTGAGAGCTTTTATTCTGAAATGTTTCCAACTTAATATTGTATTTAAAGCAAGGCATGTAACAGGTTAAAAAAATAACATTGCAGACGCATTGTCTTGATTTCATTGGCAGAAATTTCACAGCCTGGCACCTGGTGCAGACAGCAACAAGACTTTGATCCCGCAGGACGTCTGGGCTTGGGGGAGTGAGAATAGTGGAACTGGTACAAAAATCTTTAGCCCCAACCACTCGCCGAAGTTATCAGAAAGCATGGACTGAGCTTTTAAGTTATGCTAACACTAGAGAACATTCACAGTCTAAGAGGGAACAATGTATCCTAGGTTTTGTTTTACATTTAATTCAAAAGGTTTATCGCATACAACTATTGCTGGTAAACTTGCAGGAATCTCTTTTTATGGCCACTTATTTTGGGGTTATGACCTGGTTCAAGGTTTTTTAGTTAAGAAAGTTTTAAAAGGTTTGAGTAGAAAGCAACAACACAAAAGATCACTCAGAGAACCAGTAACTTTCAAATTATTACAGCAATTGTTGCTTCAGCTGCCTTTTTGCTGTTATAACAAGTTTGAGGAGCTTATTTTTAGATTATGCATGTTATGGTTGTTTTTTGGGGCATTAAGAGCATCCGAGTTACTAGGTTTAAGAGGGCAAGGGGGAGTTACAAACAATGAGATATTTCTGGAATTTGATCAATTGAGAATTTGGCTGAGAGCATCCAAAACAGATCAATTGGGGAGAGGCAAATGGGTTTGCCTCAATAGGAGCGGGGTTAACGGTTGCTGCCCAGTTGAAGAATGGGAGAATTTCAAATTGCATAGAGAAGTAAAGAGAAGTGAAATATTTTGCCACAAGGACGGCAACAAATTGACTGTTTCAAATTTATTATCTGTTTTACAGAAAGCTTTGAGCAATCTTGGGGAAAATCCTTTGAAGTATGGCACACATGCTTTTCGTATTGGGGCGGCAACTGAAGCCGCAAGATTGGGGTGGTCATGGTCTGAGATAAAAAGAATAGGTAGATGGAAATCAAACTGTTGTGAGAAATATGTAAGAAAGTAGACATTGTTGTTTTGAGATACATTTTTGCTAATTTCTTTTTCTTTTAACCTTAGGTTCTGTTCACGGGCCAATGTCGGTTAAAATGATTACATGGATTGTAGGACACTCCTTCATGAAATGGGCGGAATTGTATGCTGAGCAACAAATATATGGCCGTTCTCTTGGACTTCCTAGTACCAGGCATGAAGTGGTTTGGCGGGGTAAAAGCGGTATGCATTGGGGGAGTTTGTTGCCCATATTAACAGAACTTTTCTCGTCCAGAGGATGCCCTGACGTTTTGTTAATCCATTTAGGGGAAAATGATTTAGTCACTTTACCTGGTTTGTCATTAATAAAACTAATGAAACTGGACTTGTCAGTCATAAAGCATAATTGGGGAAGCACATGTTTAATTTGGACAGAATCTTTACCAAGGAAAAATTGGAGAGGAGCCAAAAACCATGCAGCAATTGATAAAGCTAGAAGAAAAATAAATAGAGCAATGAAAGTTTTTTGTGAGAATGTGGGTATTTCAGTTCTATCTCATAAGGCTCTAATGAAAGTTGACGCAACAAATTTTCGCTCTGATGGGGTGCACTTATCTCAGATGGGTCAATCTTATTATTTACTGGAAATAAGGGAATTGCTGGCAAAATTGTGGAATGATACTCTTTGGTGCTCTAGCAGAAGTACATGAAAAAATGTTTTTTCCATAATCAACACTCTTGTGTTAAAAGCAAAACAACAGTCATGAACATTACCTGCGCCATCTTGTCTGGTGGAATTCTATGTGCACATAAGTTGCAGTCATTTTGATCTATCACAGCCATTTTGTACTCTGTTGGTCACCTTTGTTTCACCCTGCCCTTACTAGCATCCCTCTGACCGACCTGGTACGTGTGCTGGGGGCTATAAACTCTATTGCCGCAACAAACCTCAGCGCCACTTGCTGCCACAAACTCGTTTTTCCTCTCATCTCTGTTTACAGGCAAACCTTTGGACACTCTACCCCTCACTGCACCTAGTTACACAAACAGGTTCCAAACACCAAAAGACTCTTGCAACATGATTTATTGCACTGCAAACAGCAAGACTTGTTGTTACCAACAATGGGACCTGTTTTTATCAACAGAACGGACTCTTAGATCTGGCCGGTCTCACATGTTTTAGACCCTGAAGCAAGGTCCAGCTGCAAGATAAGATTGTCTGTTTGACCTGGGTGGGAAGAGAATTACTGTTGGGCTTGTGTGACAACCTGCCCGGGGCGGGACCCCAAGCTTGTGTAACCATGTTGACAAAACAAATGCATTGTGTCAAACCTGTATAAAAGGAAGAGCCAAAGGAGTTATCAGCAGAGCACCTCCCTCAGACATCCCGGTGTCTCAGTTGACGTGATCTCCTCGTGAGAAATAAACAATTTTCTTGTCTTCCAGTTTCCAGCGCTTGCCTCATTATTTTGATAGCGAACCCAAAGTGAATTAGAGGTGGAACCCTGCACCGGGCAGCATTGAGGGTCTTAGAAGACTCGCTGCCTTTCACACTTGAGTGGGGCAGGAAAACTCTTCGGTTTTCCTGGGTGGCAGTTTTTTTGGGGGGGGGGGGGGGTGGACAGTCTGGAGCAGGCTTATCCATCCCTCGGGGGGAGGACAGAACTCAGGGGAGCTGAGGAGTAAGTGAACTGGTTTGGATCAACACTAGAGCAGATCGCTTGGGGATGCTTGATGGGGGGAGATCATGCGATTGGGGTATGCAAGGAAAAGGCAGTGAATGGAGGAAGAATGGCAAAGGTGGTAGAACATGGTGTTTTATTGGGGGGGAGCTTTTAGATTTCTATTTATTAGTGTTTCTTTAATTATTTACAATGTTTGTATTTATTGCTACATACCTGTCTTAATAAAGTGGCCTTTTTTGCTAAATAAATTCAAAGTGGTACATGAATTATTGCGCGATGGGGGGGGGGGCCCAAGGGGAGCTTGGCTCAGCTGGTCTCCCCCTGGGCGATTTCGCGCAATGGAGCAGGCCACGACAGAGGATAGGTAGGCAAGGCAGTTTGGGGGCGGGCTTAGGTATTTCTATTTTTAGGAAGCCATTTTGAGCGGGAAGGCACTCGTGAGGCGGCGCTTGCTAAAGGGTAGTCTGGGGCGGGGCCATTTTTGTGAGTGACCCACCCACCCTCCCATTTCTTTCCCCTTTCTTTTTCTATTTCTTCACTTGTCATTATTGTGCTTATTTCGAGATTCTCTGTTCTTTTTAGGTGATGAGTCCCCACTTTTTTATATTGTGATGGTAATTTCTTGATCTCGCCACGATAAGACAGGTTGTAGCAGTTTATTCACTTAGGCGGTTTTTTGGGGGGTGGACAGTCTGGAGCGGGCTTATCCATCCCTGGGGGGGAGGACAGAACTCAGGGGAGCTGAAGAGTAAGTGAACTGGTTTGGATCAACACTAGAGCAGATCGCTTGGGGATGCTTGATGGGGGAAGATCGTGCGATTGGGGTATGCAAGGAAAAGGCAGTGAATGGAGGAAGAATGGCAAAGGTGGTAGAAAATTGTGTTTTATAGGGGGTGAGCTTTTAGATTTCTATGTATTAGTGTTTCTTCAATTATTTACAATGTTTGTATTTATTGCTACATACCTGTCTTAATAAAGTGGCCTTTTTTGCTAAATAAATTCAGAGTGGTATGTGAATTATTGCGCGAAGCTGGGAAATAACAGTGTTCCGTGTCTAAGACAAGGATGTGACGCCTGGACTGGCAGCATTTCAACAATTAGTACCAGTCATTTGTTTTTAAAAATAATTGATCTAAGGTATTGAACTGACCAAATGCCCCTTTCAACCATGGCCGCTTAACTTTCCTGGGATTGACAGCAAATGAGAGATTAGGTACCAGGACTGCAATGTGCCAAAGACAATCATATTAAAAGAGTCCCAAAATATGCCTAGTATCTGTATGTAAAAGTGATTACTTATAATGCTTTGCAAAAGCATTTCCCAAAGGATCTTTATTTAATACTGCGCACCATATAAGAAAGAGCTCGAAATACTCAAATGTCGATCATAACTAAATCTATTCAATAAAAACAATAATGGCAATTCCATACTCAATCTCTAACTTGTTTATATTTCATGCGTCTCCCCCCGTCGTACATACTGTTCTATGATGTTTACCCCTGGTTAAGATGGCCGCTCTATTTTCTGCACTTGAATCTATGGTCCTGGGAGACTTGTCGATTTGTCGTTCATTCCTCCTAATCTTGCGCTGCTGTGCTCTGATAGGCGAATCGCAGCATCCAATCCCTGTCGCTGGAGGCTGCTGGTCCAAGTTGTCATCACCTCTAGCGGCTGGAGCTTACCGATTACCGCTTGATCGGGAGATCCGAGCCGCCCGTTCTCTTTTCCGACAATCCACTGTCTCTGCGAGTCTTCGCCTTTGGGTTGAAAATGACGGCTCATTCATTCACTGCTCCGATGATCATCTTCACTACCTTTTGGGGCCTGATCGGCATCGCCGCGCCATGGTTCGTTCCCAAAGGTCCTAACAGAGGGTAAGAAACATCCCGCAAAACCGCCCCTCCCGACCTCTGATGTCGTTACCAACCTTTTCCACTAATCTAATTATTCTTTTTGCACCCCTATCAGGATCACTTTTCAGTATCACATGCCAATGCGACCAGCTTTACTCTTAACTCCCTCCCCCACCCCCTCATCCAACATCGAAATTAATTATCTAAACCATCACATAGGAACACCCTCCCGGTAACTCCCTCTGCGGCCGACCTCACTACCGTTCTCACCACACAAGGACACCTGGAGTGAGATTCTCCCTTCACCTCTCACCCCAATCTGACTGCCACACACCCACCTCCATCAATCAAGTAAGATTTAGAAAGGGTGGCTGATCTCCCGATGGGGTATCCAGGCGCTAGCAGGTCCGGAGGCTCATTCGAACAGCCAACTCTTGAGGGCCCCTCTGAAATCTGTAAGAGAGGTGATGGTCTGGAGTTGGGTGGAGAGGCTGGTCCAGGTCTTTGCTGCGACATTGGAGAAGGAGCAACCTCTACTTCAGCTTTACTCTCCGATGTCAGCACCATCGGTAGTGCCAAATCTTATATACTGTTTTCTAGTGCTTTAAATGAAAATACAGAAGTGCAGGTATTCACTCTCTAGAGCAGTGGTCTTCAAACTTTTTGATGTCGAGACCCCCTTGTCAAACCTTTTTAGGCGTAAGGACCCCTTCTGACAAAATGTTCTAGAAACTGGGTCTCCTCATCATCAACATCTATCGACAACCATAAATGCCTCTGTTAGACCTGGCATCTTTTGGCATGTTTCCCCTGTTTTTTTTACTTTCTGACCTCCTAGTTTTGACGCTGTTTTTGCTGGTTCAGTGTCTCTGCGCACTTTCACACTGCTGTTCAGTGTTAAAGTGCAAGTGCTCCTATTGTAAATTGTATTATGGATTGGTGTTTCCATGATTGGCATGTTTGACTTACTAGTAAGTCCCTAGTAAAGTGCACTGAGGGTGCCAGGGCCTATAAATCAAATGCTGCTGGTGGGCCTGCAGTACTGATTGTGCAACTCGCCCATGCAGCCCTGAAAAGGGTTATCAGACCTGCCACTGCAGTGTCTGCGCGGTTTGTAACTGCCATGCCGACCTGGCAAGTGAACCCACTTGCCAAGCCCTAATCTTCACTTTTCTTACATGTAAGTCACCCCTAAGGTAGGCCCAAGGTACCCCTGTGGTCAGGGTGCCGTGTATATTAAAGGTAGGACATGTACTGGTGTGTGTGACATGTCCTGGTAGTGAATTACAGTGTGTTTCATTTTTCACTATGGAAAGGCTATCTGTCCCATAGGATAGAATGGGAGTTTACTTATAACATCTTATAAGCATATCTTCCCATTGGGACAA
Organism: Calotriton arnoldi; assembly: GCA_963921515.1. Lineage (NCBI taxonomy): Eukaryota > Metazoa > Chordata > Amphibia > Caudata > Salamandridae > Calotriton > Calotriton arnoldi. The sequence goes on from CAWUFW010003088.1 coordinate 493,993, forward strand.
GATAGAGAAATGGGGTTTAGCATGCCTGAACTCAGAATATAAAAATGCATCTTTTAGTAAAGATGATTTTGATGTTCTGTGTTTGAAAATACCACTTTTAGAAAGTAGGTATTTTCTTGCTTAGCCATCCTGTGTGCCTCTGCTGGGTTTGTGGATTGTCTGTCTGGCTTTGGAGTGGCAGGGGCTGGGGATGTGCATTTTCATCAGACAGCCACTGGGGGAGGGGGAGGGGGGTCAAGGTGTGTCCTGCCTTTCCTGGATGAGTCAGGGCTGGGCTGAATAGACCTGGGCTGTATTTATAGTAGTGGGAGGAGATTTCCTTGCACCTGAATGGGCCTGGTTTTCCTTGGACAATGCTGTCTCCACCTCCTGCCAGGAAGCTGGGCCAGAGAGGATGAACTGGTTTGGGCTGGGCACAGGCACTCTCTGCCCAAAGAGAAACTGAGTATAAATATTGGGGTCCAGACCCTAGAACTTTAGAACTCGCTGAAATCAAGGAACCTGCCAAGAAGACGAGCTGGAAGAACTGCCAAGAGGAGTACTACAACTTTGCTGTGTTGTTGCTTTGTTGGTTTGGCCTGCAGTTGCTGCTTCTGCCTTGGGCAGTGAAAGGACTGGACTGAACTTTCTTTACTTGTTGCCTCCTGTTCTGAAGTCTCAGGGACCGCAAAGACTTCACTGACCTCTGGGTACCGCCTCTGGAACCGTGGTTTCAGTTGCCACAGAGGGGGAAAGCAACCGACTCCGTCACTGACTCTGCTGCTGGCTCCATGCCCTGAAGGCACCGCAGAGGGCACCGCTGCATCTCGCACCGCAACCCTGGTCTCACTGATGACGGCCGCCGAGCTGCTGCTTGCACCGTGACCTGTGGGCACCGCACTCCGCACCGCCTCGCTTCACTTCACCGCCCTGGTCTCACCAACGCCGTCACTGACTTCGACAACCGTGACCGCACCGTGGTTTGGGGGCACTGCTCGTAAGTCTTGCGACACACTGCCCCGTCCCACTCCACAGTCCGGACCGACCAATGCCAGCTCCCCGCAAAGTGCATATTTTTAAGTTGGATTTTTATCGTTTTAGTCTTGTTTTGAATATATAAAGTATTGGATATTTTTCTAAACTGGTGTGGTGTCCTTTTGTAGTGTTTTCAGTGTATTGCTGTTGGTTATGTGCAAATCCTTTACACACTGCCTCTGAAATAAGCCTGACTGCTCGTGCCAAGCTACTAAGGGGGTGAGCAGGGGTTATTTCAGTAGTGTATCCCTCTTACCCTGACTAGCAGGAAGGGTCCCTACTTGGACAAAGGTGCAAACCATTGCCAACTAGAGACCCCCATTTCTAAGAGCCCCCAATTACCACAGCAAATAATTTTTACGGTGGGGAAATGATATTAAACAGTGTTTAGCAAACCAAAGGTCATTGAGCATGGGGATGTAGCCAAAGGTGTAGCTAAAAACAAAGGGCCTCATTTATGAGGAATTGGCGTAGGGCAGCGCTGCAAGTCTTCTTGCGGCGCTGCCCTATGCCAATGTGAAAGGGCAGGAATGCACTGTAATTATGAAATACGGTGCATCCCAGTCCTTTTCCCTTCACAAATTGCTGCCTAGCACCAACGTAGGCAGAATTGTTTTTGCACGGGAAGAGGCACCTTCCTTCACCAAAACAATCCTGAGAGGCGTTTTCCTATTTCTATGAGAGCTGCAGAATGCAGCACACTTGGAAAGAGGAAAAACGAGGAGAAATTAAAACATGTCTCCTCGTTACGCCTCCACTGGAGAGCCGTCAGTTTTTGGAGCTGCCCCAGGTTTACGTGATTTTGTCAATATGGGGCAGCATCAAAATCCATGGGTTTGCGTGGGAACCCCACGCAAAGCCCATGGAACACCTCCTTGACGCAGATTAAGGCAACGCAGTGACTTGCGCTGCTATGTCTTACTCCATATCTATGAGGCAATGCAAAGCCATGCAGGGTGACTTTGCACTGCCTCATAGGTATGGTTGAGATGCTTGCGCCACTGGAGCATCAAAAAAGTGATGCTCTGGTGATGCAAGCCTCTCATAAATAAGCCCAAAATATTCTGTACGTTTTTTAGGTCTTTCACCTTCAGGTATCTACATATACAATAATGGGCAGCGTAAATGAAAAATAAATTTAAAAAGTTATTGCTCAGTGGGAAATGCACTGTAGTACATTATGAAACCTCTATTAGTTAATGCACTGCAGAGGTCTGTGTGTAACCAGAGAACCACAGAATTAAATCTTGATTGGTGCAGTGGAGAATAGTGATGTGTATTTTTAGTGCTACGAAGTCACAGCCTGTGACAGAAAGCACTGTGAATATGTAAGTCAATTTTTTATACTTGCATTACACACAGGGTAAGATAGAATGCTGCAAAACGTGCGAATAGTTTTACAATAAAATGGTGCTTTCAAAATGTAGGTTTTAATAATACCAGAGCGTATGTAATGCAGTTTTCTTTTTTACATAACTGTCCCTTCAACACCTCTTTAGGGGCACTAAGGGCTGTGTAAATGCACTTAAAAATAAAAGCAACAACTTCCCAGCCCAGTAGTAACTCTTTGCACTTCCACTAAAAAAACACACACATCTTTGTCTTCACAAAGAGCCACAACTGCTCCCAAGCATCCTTTACACTTGCAGATTACCAGATAAGGCGCATTTGGCTTTCATTCAGGCAAGCAGCTGATAACGATCTCAATTGCCTTTTTACAGGGACAAGTGAAGCTGGAGAATCTGCGACCCCCTTCCTAGGACTCCACGACCCCCCTGGGGGTCGCGCCCCACAGTTTGAAGACCTCTGCTCTAGAGTATCTATTTGCTCCTGATAAGTGCCAGTACTCTCCCATTAAATGTATGGCAGCAGTGCAGAGAAGTGCAGATACTCTCCATTTCAAATTAAAGAAGTGCAGGTACTCGGTACGGGAGAGTACCTGCCCATTTAAAGCACTGCTGTTTTCTTAGCGCTTTCTGTGTTTTGGATCCTGTATTCCTGCCTTCTTTGTATTATTTATTTTGTAGAGCTGGCTTATCTAAGGAATAGCTCATGAGCTACTGGTAGCGCTCAATTTACTTGTAACTAGCTCTCCTGTATTAAGTCTAGCCTACTAAATTAGAACCTTTTGCTTGGCTGAATTAATATATGTATACCAAAATTGAAAAGTGCGTGTCCAAGACAAAAAGGTTTTTTATAAAGAGTATAGCACACTCGCACATAATACAGAGACAATTGTAATTGCATTTATATAGCGCTTACTACCCCTGATGAGGCGTTCAAGCGCTTTTTCGGTGAGTAGCACGCTACTCTGGAACCTAAAGAGGATTAGTGATGAATTACTATAGGCAGTTATGAAATTAATTTGAGCAGTGGACATGTGAGTTTGTTATTTGGATTGAAAAAGGATAGTGGAGTGATAGAGGAGGGAACGGTTTGCATTTATATAGTACTTGCTGACCCTGATGAAGTGTCAAATCGCTTTTCGTCGGGTAGCACGCTACTCCAGAACTCAAACAGGATTAGTGGGGATTTAGTATAGGGAAATACGAAATTAATTTGAGCGGTGGACATATTAGCCTGTTAGTTGGATTGAAAAGGATAGTGGAGGGATAGAAGAGAGAAGGGTCTAGAAAGTTTTTTTTTTTTTTTTTTTTTAGCTCATAGCAGCAGTAGGAGGAGGCAAGCGTTTGTTATGGTGACTGCACCCCTGAAATAGAAATGGACCATAGTGTGTGTCAAGTTTGTGTACTCTAGCATTTGCTTGTTAACTTCCTCATTAATGATTTGGGCACAATCCTCTCAGATTTGGATCTTGAGGTCCCAAAAATATGAGGTGTAAAATTGGTATTACTACACTTTACTGACAACGCAGTAATTTTTTTTACAGACCGAACAATCAATGCATCAACTACACTTGAGCGTTGAGAAATATTGTACCAATAAACTGTTGTGGATCCACACTGCTAAAAGTAAAGTTATGGCTGTGAAAACTTGAAAGAAGCTAGAGCGCCTTTTCTAATCTGTGGAGTAAACCTGGAGAGGGTCAAACATTTTGACAACCTGGGCATTCGATTTGATAGATATCTGTCCTGGCTGGCTCAGGTTATCAAGAGTGAAGCCAAGATGAGCCAATGCACTGATGCCATTTTATGCTTCGCTAAAAAGATTTGAGGAAGGTCCCCTGAACCAGTAATCTGCATTTACAAAACCACTTATGGGGCAGAACTTTGAGGGTATAAGCCCTTCTGTAGGTTGAAAGTGGTGGAAAACACATTTATACACTAGTTATTACATCTAGGCCCCGGAACACCAATGGCGACACCAAAGGCAGAGCAGGGTCTCCCTGGGATAGAATTGTTGGTTTCCATCAAGCCTGTTTTATAAGGGATTAGACTGTGGATAAGCAAGAGAACAACAAGCTACAGAGCGGCCCTTTTGGATATCATCTCTATTAAAGGCTCTACAAACCTGCCATGGCTAGACAATGTTGCCACCACCTTAAAAAATATAGGCTGTCTTGATTTTTGGTCCAACCTTGGCATATTGTCTCAGCACAGTGCAAAAATCGCAAGAGATCACACCTGCAATGCACCAGAGTACAATGGGCGCTAAAGGGATCTGAAACCGCCATTCTTTTACCAATGATAACTAAGCACTCTGGACCCAGTGGAGAAGCGAACTCTGTACTTGAAATTCCGACTTGGTATCTTACCAGTGCTGGCCTACAGCAGCAATTGGACTAATAGTCTGACCAACCCAGGCCTGTGCACATGTAAACTGGATGGTCAAGAGAGTGTTCTACATCTTATGCTTTTATGTGCTGACTTGTTGGAGAGAATGCAAATTCTTTGTTCGCTGTTCCTAACTTTCAACAGCCTATGTCTCTCTGCCTTCTAACTGATCTAGACCTCCTGCCTAGGAGGGCTATCCTTCACATTAGTCAGGTATGGAAATTGATTTGAGCAACCCCACCTTCTTAAGTATACTAAGATCCTGGCGGGTCACTGCCATTCATTGACATGTTTCATTGTCTAGCTTGCACTTTGAAATATCTACATTGTGTACTATATTTACGTATGGAAACTGTCACGATCGAACCTCATTCCTAATTTTTAGTATTTTACAACTCTTGCAGTCATAGACACTAACTGAAATTCACGCATGGAACTTGCATTTTGGCACTTCTGCTGTGATCTACCTTTTTAAACTTTCTAGTTCTATTGTCCTGTTCTGTTTGTATGACCTTAGAGCTGAAACAATACATTATTGATTGATGATGTTGAAGTCTCCATGTCTTGTGCGCAAGATCAAGCCCCAGACCCTCTCATTAAGCTGGTGCTGCACTGCTGACCTACCAGATGCCTAAAGTCAGGCACCCAAAACAGTCTCTGTGTACAACCATTGCAATACAAGGAATTTGGCGACAGATCGTTCCACGCTCAAAGCTCCTCCTTCTAGAGCACATTTCATTTACTCCTCCGATATGATGACAGTTTGATGAAATTCAGGGAGTATCTGAAAACTCATCTCGACCTATGCACTGGTGCCTGCTGCCACTAATTGGGTTCTACAACCCTCTCATATAGTTACCAGTTCAGCTTATTATCCTTCTGCACGCTTTCTGTAAACTTTCTCCAGAAAATAGCTAGCGCATAAGGTATCTCTTGGTTGCTCCAGTGCTATATAAAAACCGTAAATAAAATAAAATCCATAATATCAACCTTATGATTTCCCCCAAAAATAAGAAATTGGAAGTAAAGGATGTATAGATTCGTAAAAAAAATCTAATACTCTATTATGTATTCCTCATGAATTACATATTTGACGCTGTAATGGGTGAGGTAAAGAGCCCTACGTGCTGTATTGTCCCACGATGATTCCCATGGTGAACAAGTATTTATATAAGGTCCATCATTTTAATTCTCATTGTGGCCTCAATTAATCAGCTGAGTCAGTTTGTTGTATTATTTTTTTCTTTAAGGACGATATATGTGAAACCAATGCATAGTTAAGTTTGCATGTAATATTTTAATTTTTGTATGACTTTTACTGCAGTTCTTAAGAAAATGGTTAAACAATGTAACAATAAGCAAGTAATTATGTCTAATTTTTCACTCTTCATGCCATTTGTGTGTCCTGTATATTTTTGCTTTTAAAACGTAATAAACATAAAATGAAGAGAGCTGAATCAGAAGTGGCCATGTATGCACTCTCAAAAACCTCTGCGTGTTACTCAACTACAGAAAACCCAGCACAGTTGCAGACTGTCATGGTCCATGTAAAAGTGAAAATGGGGTACTAAACAGACAGTGTTTGCAATCTACTTCAATCATGTTATTCGCATAAATATGAGAAACACCAGGGGTGAAAAAGATGGTCCTACCCTTTTAGATAATTAAAAATTAATCTAGGACTAAACACGTTTAGCAGGAACACATGCATAATTCTCATTTACAGTCTGGCTGAAAGATGTGAAACTGTCAGCTAATCGTCATTCTTCCCCACGTTACAGTCCAGACGCACATTCCTTCCTTAACCCATAGAGTTTGGATGCCCATTTCTGTTGCATTAAAATTATAGCAATGCAATATTTTATATTGTAATTTCTAATTTCAGGTATCTGCTTACTCTTATGTCTTTGTGACTTTAATCCTCTTTAGATGGTAGCTGATGTATTTTCTTCCCTTTGTGTGTTTCAGAGTGATAATCACAATGCTGGTGACTACAGCGGTGTGCTGCTATCTCTTGTAAGTACTTCATATTTTTACACCAGCTGGCCTCCTTTACTCAGTTTGTCCACTCTCCAGTGTATCTGTTCTAGTTACTGCGGAAAAGAGAGGTAACCAGACAGCCGCAAAAAATACTTGGAGCAGAAAGAACACCTTCATGATCATCAGCCAGGCTTCAGCTGATAAGAGCATCTCACTTTTCCCTGGTAAAATTCATGAATTAGTTTTGTAGTGCGCTAGTGATTTTGTTGAGAGCAGCTGGGCACCAATCTAATCAGTGGGAGAATTGAGAAGGGCATAGTTTGAATTTCACATAGCCCACTTTGTCATGAGATGGTAAAGCTTTTTATTTGTTATCAACATTATCAGTATCAACAACTGGTTACCGCAATCAAGGACATCTATTCTCTCTCAGTTTATCTCGACCTTGTACAAGTCAAGCCTTATTTGCAGCCGAAGAGTGAATTCCCCCTCATCGTCAACACACTGGACAATCCCAGGTCCAAGAATGTCTCTTCGACATGAAGCTGGGCAAATTTATAGCCGGGCTCTGAACCAACACAGCATTACCTGAAATATAGAAAAAATGTCATTCAAAACCTATATCTCCTTGGAATGTCACACAGCTTGGTGTAAGCTCCCCCTTTTACGTAGAATAGTGTTTCCCAAATTGGGTCGCGACCCACCAGACGATTTTTGGTGGGTCTCGAAAGTCCAAGCAATAAATAAAGATGCCTTTGAATTCTGTATTTATCTTGTCACATTTGCTGAGCTTCAAAGACAGGTCATATGTCAGGCTATGTCTTCTGATACATTGCTGCTTATGTTTTTTAACACGGGGATTGGTGCTTACACACTACTTTCACTTTGCAATCAGAGAAAGAATGAAAAGTGAATCTTGCTGGGATACAGGAAGTGTGAAAGTAAAGGCTGTAGGATGTCATTTTTTGTCGGACACACCAACATGTAAATACCTGTAAATGAACTGTACATATTCAGCAGTTAGGAAAGCATAAATGAAGGACTTTTTTTTTTTTTGTAATTCTCGAGTGTGATGGGAACAAAGATTTTAATTGGATCAAAACAGACCAAGACACTTTACTTGGTGATGCACAAATGTTAAATATTCACTGAAATCCGATTTCAACACATTATTATTTGTGTACAATGTAGTCTTACTAGTAACACTGTATATCTGTGCAAATTTAGTGGCCATTTCAATGGAAAATGTGGTGACTAAGTGATAGTGCGCTACCCTACGATGCTTTAGTTACACTACAAAAATCACCCGTCTCATGTCCATTAAAGCTAGGTGGGTCGTGAAAGTTTGTCATTCTAAAAATTGGGCCGAGGTTCCAAAAAGTTTGGGAAGGACTGACATGGAATAAAACCACAACTATCAAACTAATTGGATAGACTATCTAAACACTGGCCTCCTCCCAGTTGGATGGTGGCAGCACACGGCTTACTGGCATTCCTGACCCCACTCTGACTTTACTGAAGAGCTGCTGGCCACTTAGTCAATGGACTAAATAAATACCACATCACTCCACCCCTTGTTTGATTTATATTGTTTGCCTCTCCAGGCCTCTATTATATTCAAGACTTGGTATATCATTTACAAGGCACTAATACGCAGCAACGCCACCATATCTGGCAGAAAAACTAAACTTTTCCAGAGGCCACTGTAAGACAAGAAACCAATATCTTGCCAGAAATTATATATAAAAATGCAGAAATGAGAAGACCAGAAGATCAGCATCCAAACATCAGTTCTGCCTCTTCCCTCTTGCACTTCATTAGGAAGTTTAAAGCACAAGGAGACCTCTTTGACTACTAATGAGAACTCACCTGCTTCTGAGGTCCCAGTGTCCAACAATATAAGACTTCTCTCCTCCCTTGCCACATACTTAAACAATCTCAAGATGTCCCCTACCTACCAAACCCGAAGGTTAAGTACCACGGTCCGTGGCTTCCTAACTATGTTTTGCACAATATAAGTGAAACAACCTGGGTGGAAATATTTTCCTCGCTCCTGCATGTGGCATTAGCAAGGACGCCAATATTGTACTTTGGGGTAGCATTGATGCACACCTCAGACTCTCTCCTCAACAGGCATGGAACAGAAAAAAGGATGCTAAAAATATAATGCTGCTACATCTGCGTGCACTCCTCCAGATTATCAGAATCTTGACAGCAGTATGTATTTGTGAACCTCGTAATCACCTGAGTATTAAGAGCCGCGAAGACAAACTATGTATGCCCACCCCAAACCAGTGGATATGGTCATGAAGTAACTTTGGAGGATGCTTTCAGAAAATGGGCCATTGTTGGTATTTCTAAGCATGGAGGATAACTTTGACAAAATCCAACGACAACATTTAAGATGCTTAGGAGAAAGAGTACAAGCTGCATAGTCGAGGATTCTATAGGTATCTACAGATGCTGTGTGTGCTCTGCAAGTATTTAAAGTCCAAAGAAGCGAACCAAGAATATTCCCCACTTGAGCCTTAGCATGGGTAGACTGGAGACTAAGCAGACCTCTAGGCCATATAAGGCACCCTTATGTAATAGCCTCAAAAAGAAGAGAGGGATATAGAGCGATGTGGGAGGCCCTCATATACCCCAGACAGTCAGTCTTAATCTGCTACAGTTATTTATTTGTTGGATGTGGGTGGTTTGAAACACCAACATGTCTGAAATATAGGACGGTTGAGGGTTCACTGACTCTGGAGTTGCTGAGAGGCACACATATTCTAGAAAGAAGTAAAAAGGAACAGTGATAGGGGAGGAATTTGCACTAGAAGCCAAACTGGCTCTTCCTGGAATTTTGGAGAACTGTATGTAACAAAATAGTTTAGCCTTTTCTTGGCCCTGTGGCCAATAGTGGAAAAAAAGTACACAACAGCGAAATGGGAGACAATTACATTGGATGGGAGTGATGTTTAAGGGAAATGTACAAATGTATGGTCACTGAAAAATGTACCCTCAAAAACAGACAGTGTATAATGCAATTTGTGAAGAGTTTGAGGATATGGGCCGGCACAGGTATTATGTTCGCAAGCATAATTGTTCATAGGTGGGAAGGGTACTTGGAGAGGGAATCACCTGAGATCAGCATTGTGAAAGCAGATAAAAGTCGGTAGGAGGGCTAATGGAGTCCCCAATGGCGTATAAACTGGTTTGAGCTTTGAGGCAAAAACGTTTTCTATGTGCCAGGATTTCTTTCTTTGCATTTGTTACTTTCTTTCACTTTCTACTATTTTAATGTGCTAATTGTTGGGAGAAAAACAATAAATTCAATTAAATACAAATTCAGCCTGAAGTGCAGGCATGTGTCTAGGACCATCTCGAAAATAAGTTGACGTTATGTATACTGGAGTGTGAACATTTGTAACATAAGGAGTGAAAAACTAGAAATAGTCAATGTCGTACTGGAAGCAAAGGTTTATACTTAAGTAGTACAGCTGGAAATTCTTTAAAATATGTGGCCTGCCACCACACGCCTGTGCACGTCCAGTGAGAAGTAGTAATTAAAATTTGTTAAATATATTGTGCCCGGTTTCTCACAATTACTCTGTTTTTTGTTCACAGCTGGCTAATAGCAATCCTTTCTCAGCTTAACCCCTTGTTTGGACCCCAGTTGAAGAATGATACCATCTGGTACGTGCGATTCCTGTGGGAATAAACGTACAGGAACTGAAGACTATCCAAGGTATGGATGGGAAGAGTTATTTTAAGATCAGTTTAGAAGACTATATTTGTGGCCAGCTATATTGGTGGCCTTTGAGGGTCCTAGGCAGAGCATGCCTGCTCAATCATCCTCTATTACACACTGAAAGTCAAGGTAGCCCATGTTGCTTTTTGGTATTTACAGCTCAGTTATTGAACTCCTACAAAAGCAAATGACTAAGATGTTAATGTTCATTTTGTGACTGTTAGTCATCTCAATTCACTTTGCATCACACCTTTACATACTGAAGGCTGAGTAATATTTACTTCTGTTAAACTGTTGAATATTGTCAGTTTTGTTCTTTACCTATGAGTGATTCTTTTTATAGTTAGAAATTAAAATGTGCATATCTGAGGCCGTATTACAATAGTTGCCACAGGGGCGCAACAGGCGTTTGCGCCCGCTGTGTGCACCCCAGGGGCACTTTGGTATTGCTGAAGGGAGCGCAGACGCTCGTGCGTCCCCTTCAGTAATACTGATAACGTTGGCGCACTTCAAGCGCCAGCGCTACCTTCAGTGGGCGTTCCCTAATTTGCATAGGGGCGTGCCCTATCAAATGAGGGAATTCCTTTGCCTCTGCGCCCCCGCCATATTACAGACGCGGGCGCAGAGGCAAAGAATGTCTCAGGGGGCGCACTCACAGTGTTCCACCTTCTAGGGGGCGCAATCTGAGTGCGCCGCCTGAGAGCAGCCCTCTGGAGGGGAGAAAGGGGGTCCTATGAACCCCCCCAGACATCCCTTTTTGCAGACAGGTGCACTCACTGACTGCACCCGCCTGCAAGGGGATCTCTAATCCCCTTTATAAGTGCAGGCGGATTGCTGCCTGCACTGTGAAAACACAAAGCGGCTGCCTGGGGGCAGCGCATACATCGTAATAGGGCGCATTGTCATTGTTTGCGCTGGGCGTGCCTTTTAAAAGGTGCGCCCGGCGCAAACAATGACAATGTGTAATACAGCCCCTGATGCTCTCTAGACATCCTGCAACCCAAGTCTTGTACCTTAGACAGAATGGTTTGGTTTCATCCTTTTTTAGTAGTGTGCATGGGACCTAGAAGAGTCTTTGCGTCTCCCTAATTGATTCTATGGTTTCTACACTAAAGACAAAATGGTTTCTGAAATGCTAACAAAGTCTTGTTTGTAACACTGCTTAAGCTTAAAAAACCACAAAATGGTTATGCAGTACAGACAGTGCAATATAAATTCAACACAAAAGAATATACCAGTCGAACTTTCAGTGAAACCTCCTGCACACTTTCTTTTTCAGTTTATTCACCCAAGCCTTTCTCTCTGCTGCAAACGCAGGACAAAGAATTTGTTTTTTTCTGTCAAAATAAATATTGTAATCCACTACTTAAGTTATGTTTTGCTCATGCCACGCCTCATCCTCAATGCCTTGTGAGTCGACATGCCCCATCGTTTGATAATTTTCTTGCCTATCTGTCCATGATATATCCCTGTGGACCACTTCACCCTGGCCTAAAAATGGTAACTACCAGGATGGAGCACAGTTAGGCTTTCTGAGTTTTAGATAACGAAATAGGACTGCAGGTCCAGTCAGTTTGCATAATGTGGCATTTTTGGGCTACTAATTGTGATTCATTATTTGATTGTATGTTGTACACCAATGCTTAAATGTGTGGCTTGGCTGTCAAGCTGACCCTTTGAAGCTGTGTGTAAATTACAGTGACAATACTATGGGTGAAAGCCCATGAATGAGTCTCAGAATTCTGTGTTGGGTAACATCAAAAACTGACTGCTCTCATGGCCCGGCAAAGCAACAAATCTCTTGACCTGACATCAAAGGCCCTTCAAAGTGCTATGTACTAAATGGCCACCTTATTTCAATTTTTAGCCAGCAAGCCCTGATCCTGTTCCCCCTGAACCGCTTCACACAGGTAAAATGTGCTTTTGTCATGAAAGCATCCTTAAGCAGTTTAGAACCAACCACTAGCCACAGGTATCTCTCTACCTTTGGTAATTTCTTTGAGTGCAAAAACTGTACTTTGACTTATGCCATAGATATCAATGTCAGACCTTCTAGTATGAAACTCCAATACTATGTCCAGTGCCCTTAACCGTTACTAATGTCTATAAATACATTGACTACATTTTGACAAATCAGTCAGTAACAAAGTCCAATTCCGCTGACTGGTACTGATTTTTAACCTTACAGATACCACTCTCAACATAAAACAAACCCATTTCTTTTCTGGTCGTTTCTCCTTTAAAAGTTCTGACTAACATCTGTGACTGCCACTTAAGAACTGCATCTACTCGGGGAATGTGCGCTACCCTCACATTCTGCACTCGGGTGCAGGACACATGATCAGTGGGGGCAATAGGCTACACCTCAAGCGCCATTGTTTTGAAGACTCTCCCACGTCTCATTTCATTCCAATAGATATGTACCCATTACATGGCCACAGGTTTCGTGTGTTGAATGTGGATAAGACCTTCTCAGGTCTTTAGGGTTGCCATCTTTGTTGAGTGTGCATGTTGGATCCTTTGGTAGCCATATCCCAGAAACATGACTTGCAGTGCCGTCAGGCTTCAGGCTGAATTTCAATCCAGATGAAATTAAACTAGAGACTGTACCTAAGGAACAGCTTTAGGTGAGATCAGGAGATGGTGGCCTGTCATTAAAGCAAGCATTCATTCCCAATAACCAGGGTCAAACCTTCAGAGTTATTTTTGACAGGAGCCTGAACACAAGTTTCACGTTCTGGACTTTTGACTTTTTTCCTTTTTATTTCATTTATTTCTAATAATTTATAAAGCACAATCATCTCCCATAGGTACCTTGGCCCTGAAGAGTCATCGTTCATTATGGTTCCTGAGACACAGCAACCGATTAATTATGGGGAAAAGTCATGTTTTTTTTTTAAGTTTCCTGGACTTTCGAATGAAGTTTCCACTTGCAAATCCAGCAGGAAACTGTTCCAAAGTCTAGCCCAACCACTGACAATGATCTCCCACCCAAAATGACTCTTCGGAGTCTAGGAGCATTCAGTAGAGCGACCACTCCGAATGCAGGCTTCATCTTGGGTTATAAAATAAGAATCTTTGATGACTCACAAAAAGCCAGAGAATTGTAGCTAATCCCGAAGAAATAGACTTGTGTTTGCTGATATTCAGGATCAGTGTGACAGTTGCATTTTGGACCATTTGTAACTTGTTTAAAGATTTTGCTGTTAGACCAAAATATAAAGAACTATTAATCCAGCCTTGCAGTTACAAAGGCATTCACAATTTGTGTTCTTTGCTGGATAGAAAAATGATAAACAATTTGTTAAAAAAACAACCAAAAAACCAGGTATTTGTCACCAATTGTATCCGTTGTACGTCCAAAATTTTAATTTAATCCCCAGAATCATAACCCTGCGGATGGGGGATAGGCTCCTGGCCAAAAGAAGAGGGACAAAATGCATGTTTCCATCAGTTGGCTGGCAGAAAGAATTTCCTTTCCCCTCCCCATGCAATTTCAGATGTTTTTGAGACATCTAAAGTTGGACACTTGCCATGCAATTTTGTAAATTGGCAATTCTTGGACTAGTGTCAGGACTGCCCACGAATAAATTTGGGTGTTAAATGCATACATGAGAGCAGTTAACCCAAAAGTATGGACCAAATGGACCCAAGTGGACCTTATTCTAGTTAAACAAAGGGAGAAAAAGACCGACCCCTGCAGCACTCCTTAAGTCAAAGATTTCAGTTTTGATAAAGAATGGCCTAATTCAGCTTGAACAGTTCAATCAACCAAAAACCTTTGGAACCAGTAAAGGGAGGAATCTTTGATACTGTAATCCTCGAGGCTCTCTAATAGCACCTGGTGGTCTATGGGAATCAAACGTGGCTGATAGATCTAGTAATATCAGTGCTGCAAACACATCAGTTAGCGTAGTACCATAAGTCATGTAACGGTGTGGTAACTATACTTTCCGTGCTGCAGCCTGCTAAAAAAACTGGCTTGTACTGGATTGGGCAGATTTTAGTTTACTATGAAAGTTGAGAACTGGACGTTCCAGTAATTTTGCAAGATAAGGACCTGGGTCAAGTGATGGTTTTCAATTACTGGGAGAATCTGTGCCTGTTTTAGTTCATCTGGTACAAGACCTAAGTTAAGAGAGAGACTGTTAATTGCCTGTACTGCCATTTGTGTGTTTAGTTCGAGTTCTCTATACATTCTAGTTAGGAATATATGTCCAGCCGCCCTGAAAGTCCTGCTCCCTCCTATTTTTGAGCTAGACCCTTCTCATGGTTCAGCTTCATAAACTGACTAAACCTCTCAGAATTCTTTAAGGGGCAGGCTTTTGGTTCAATGATCTCATTATTGTCTGAAAATGTTGGCAAATGAGTTTTGATTGTATTATTTTATGCTCATAACATTTGGCAAATTGATTACATCTGGCCTCTGTACATTTTGCTTCTTGTTGGTCAAGGGCTTCCTTTACCTCTTTAATTGCCTGGAAAATCGCCTTCATAATACTAGGACATTTTTAATTCTTGTCAAGCTAATGGGTAGCTTTAGCTAGTTTGTTGGCATTTTTGTATTCATCATTAAAAGAAAGCCTTGCAGTTTTAGCAGTCACAGAGTAATCTTGCTGCCAAAGCTGTTTTGACTAAGTGTCCTACTCATTTTATTGAACTCCTCTGTTAACTAGTTTGTATGTTTTTGCTTTCCCCTGGTTATGAATAACCTTACAAGTGGTCATTTCCTATACACAGTCTTTTATCTACTAATTATATATTGTTTCAATAGTTAACAGGATTACTTTCTACAATAGCTACATTCCAATTATCCTTAACTTTTTCCAGCAAATATCTGTTAGATTCTGCTAGTTTCTCACTGGCTTTGGCAAAATAAGATTTGATTTATTGGTGTTCTGATGTTCTAAGGCCCAGCAAAAACAGATGATAACATGATCAGTACAATGCACCTTTAAGGGACACCCCCCACCCACCCCGACCTTGAAAAATTGGTCAGTCTTTGGGTTGACAATTTAAGGCTATTCAAATAACTCATATGCATGAGTACCTTTGTCTATGACTAGAAGTGTCGAACCATTGCAGAACACCTATGCCTAAATCCTATATCCGGATTGAAGATAAATACTGAAGTGATTAGCAAGGCACAGGCACTCCTGAGGTAAGGTAAGAGAGAAGATATAATAATCAAAAGGAGAATTCAGTAAAATTTTCAACTGCTAGAAGCAAAACCCTTGGACACAAATAGTACTAATGGGGAAAATGGAATGAAAAATAAGGGAACGCGTGTTGTGATGCAGCCGTCACTTAGAAATACCCCCTTAAAATCATTCAAACCAAAACTAACATCATAGGAAAAGATTCTATTTAATCTTTAATTGAGAATGTCGGATATCATACTATGGACAGGCATTTTCCCTTGCGTGATTAACTTATCATCCATTTTTGGTGCTTACGAGTTGCCATGTAGTCTGGCCTGCTGCAAAGGCAGTGGTTCCTCCTCATTATTTAGTTTTTCCTCCAGTTCATGAGAAAATCTCACATACCGTTCCAATATGTTGGACTCTTCTCTTTGTAATCTCATCTGAGTGAGGGAACCGCTGAAGTGGACACTCTTTGGGGACGACAGGCTGAAGAAATGTTGAAGAGTCTGGTGGGAACTCCGTGGACTTTGACAAGACGGTCAAAGCATTAAGGAAAGCAGGACGACGGAGGCACTCCATTTATTTGATGTATTACATCAA
This sequence comes from Calotriton arnoldi, assembly GCA_963921515.1. Classification (NCBI taxonomy): domain Eukaryota; kingdom Metazoa; phylum Chordata; class Amphibia; order Caudata; family Salamandridae; genus Calotriton; species Calotriton arnoldi. The sequence continues at coordinate 510,201 of CAWUFW010003088.1, forward strand.
AGGTGAGGCAGCGTAGATGACTCTAAAAGACTAAGGTTACAGAAGCTCAGAGGATGCTTCCCAAGGCCTCCTGATGTGTGCCTTATTAGAGTCATATGTACATTTGTGAGGGAAGACTGCTCTGGAGGTCCTAATTATAAAACTTATTCTATATGGAGGACCCCCCCTTCAAATAGCAAAAACACAAGTCCACTCCATGAATAGTAGCCGTCTGGGTTAAACCCACTTGGCATGCCCAGAAGGTCTGTGGTGCTAGGTGTGGAACGTTTTGAGAACACAAGCTGCCCTGTAGACCTCCCTTCAGCCTCCCGATTCCCATGTGGCTCACCCCTCATCCCTAGCCAATTTATCCCCATTTTCCTTTTCATGAGCTGTACCACCTTTACCACTGTTAGCCAGTAAAAAGGCCCTCTCCATCTCTCTTTTATTTATCCTTGAATCACTCGCCATTTAGTTACTTTCCACCCTCCACCTTTACCACTCTTTTTATCCCATCCTTTCCTTTAAGTTGTCTTCTGCTTATTCTCAGTCTGTTGCTCTAGGCTGCATCTGGCTTCTATGTTTTAGTGCCCCCTTTTATCTTTCAGTGAGAGGTTTCAGCCTGCTCCAACCAATAGTAGTATCCCTTTTTAGGTCTCGTGCCTAGCGTTGCAGTGCGTAGCCCTGCTCGCGCAGCGCAAGACTTCTTGTAGGGGCTTCTGAAAGCTGACCAGACGCTCGTGCGTCATGGCCTTTTCTGTGCGGTTACCCGCACGGCCGGCATCTGTTTCCAATTATCGTGCCCAGACGCGTGCGCGATAATTGGAAACACATGGCGGCCGTGCGGGTAATCGCAAGCAAAAGGCCATGACGCACGAGCGTCTGGTCAGCTTTCAAAAGCCCACTACATAACGCGCACAATGACGAGCAGAGGCGCCATCTGGCTTTCCTCTCTCGTCATGGTGCGCGCACATCGTACACCACTCGCCAGCCTGCTTTCACCTTACTTTTGCCGTCGCGCGCGCGCGCACCACTCGCGTGCTTTTTTAAAATTATTTTCTTTTAGCGCGCGCACACAACTCCCTCCGCCTCTCTCTCCCGCTGCAGCACCCATCTATGCATTCTTCGCCCATGTTCACAGGAGGCTGGAAGGGACCACATTTTCATGGGCCATCTGTCTCCCGGCGGCAGCAGGTGGAGCTTCGGCAGCATTCTCAGAAGCCCCGGGAGCAATACCGGCATCAGGAACAGCGCCTCTAGACCCCCCAGCAGCGGACCCCGCACTCTCGCCAGCAGCGGACACAGCCACACAGGGACCCCGCTCTCCGCAGCTGCACCATGGTGTTGGTGCACGTCGGATACCTCGTTCTTCCAGTCTTTGGCTCTGTGCGAAACAGAGGTATTCTGTGCTCTCACCCCTCGCAGGGGTTCTTCTCTGTCTTATCTCCGCTCTGCCCCTTTGTTAATGTCTGTGCCCTGCTCCCAGGGCTTAGGGTAGCTGGAGATCTGACATCCTCACCCCCCAAATAGCACCAGACTCTTCACGGGCCATATTACCGTCTAGGTAAATGCACAAATAATAAACATGTTTTTTGTTGTTGTTTTTTTAGGTGGCTAGGGTGACAACATATAACTCTATAGGTGGCCACAGGGTTATTTTAGTCTTTTTCAAACCATACCAACATTACATTTCCCTTGTGTTATTCCCGAGCATAGTGCCTTGCCCTCCTGTTCCCTTTCATTTCCATTGTTCCCACTTTCTTTTGTGCCAGACTTAAACGTCTCACTGGAGGCGAGGCTGTATAGTCTGTCTTCTCCTCGCCCCCATTCTATTCCTGCTACAGCTCTGTTTTGTGGAGGAGGGGGGCTCCTAGGTGGCACAATCAGATTCTCAACCAATCTAGTACACATTTGCAGTTGTCTGGAAGGGGGCACTGGGTGGAAACACATTTACCAAGAAGGGGGCACTGGGTGGAAACACATTTACCAAGAACCCTCACAATATGTTTTCAATTATTTAATCGGATGCATTTCAACTTCGCATAGAATTTATCACCCCCCCCACCCCCTATGTATACATTTTCCACTCCCACTTTGGATTCTGTGTTAAGGTTTTGGTATATGGTTGATAATAAATCTCGATTCTTTAGTGTTCATGGTGATTTGTTCCATTGCAGAATTAGGCTAGGTAGTATTAAGCCTTCCAAACAGTATGTTAGTGTACTGGGGCGTGTGTATACATATCCACACACAAATAGTAGATGCATTTTACTCACCAGTTGTGGCTGTATTATAATCCCTACCTCTATAATCCCTAATCTTCCATCTAGCTGGGGTTTGTCATGGATGCTCTTACCAACTCCTGCCTCCGCTTCCCAGCTTCCCACAGGTTTCAGGTGTTCTTGTTCAGCAGAAAATACAGCAGTTACATTGGTGGACGGTGATGCTTTCAGAAAAGATATAGCACATCCCTCAAGCACAATGATCCTCACATTGCCTGCTCGGCCCCAGACAGTGCATGAGAGAAGTTACCCTGGAGGCCAGCCTGTGCATGACGCCAGAGCCTAATTGGTATAAAAAAAAACAAGCATTGGCATAGCCAATAGGTCTTGCCTTTGGGACCTTTAGAAGTGTTTAGCCATGCAACAGTTGATGTTGTTGCACCAAGGATATTCTGCTGCATAGCTAAATACTTATAAGGTCCGAAAAGCGAGACCTATTGGATATGCCAATGCTTGCTAATATAGTTGTGGCTGAGCACTTTTTGAGGATTACGTATTGCGTTCCACATGTTTTCACATGACGGGTTTGAATAGGAATACAATTCAATGAACTAGGACAAGACTGATCAAAACAAAGTTCACCATTGGCAAGATCTAGCAGATGAGAATGACCCTCCAGGACATCCAGACAAAAGGAACCAGCAGCAGAGAATCATTATCCTCATGAAAGAGATTAGAAATAAGAGATTGCACCACGAACTCCTAAGCATCATTCCACAGACTATGACAACACTTCAGGCTAGAGTACCTACTCCTCAAGAACTTCAAGATATACCACCATGCCCAGTACATCGTGCTATTAATTTTTTGGAGGTTGCAAACTGAGCAGCAATTAGGTTTAACTTTGAAGCCATCCTACCATTTAAAAAAAAAAATATTGCTTTCTAATTAACCAGCAAATCACTTGTTTCTTTGGTTTCACTATTAATAGTGCCCATGTTATACTTTTTTCAGACCTTTTTCTGTAAAACCTGTAGAGAGAAAAATGTAAATCTTACAGAATCTTGCCCACTTATTTATCATGCTGCCCAATCTTCATATTTATTCTTGCTGTCGGCTGCAAAAAATATTGCTACAAGCGCTGGGCGCAAAATTCTCAACTACTTACAAGAAAGAGAGCAGGAAGATAAAAAGACTTGTCACCTCGGATTAATGTATCAGTGTGATGGAAGACTGCTGATCTGGTGGCCTAAGGGCACTGCCATGGCCTTTTCCTAAGTGTATCCATCTGGCTTCGATTAACATCTCTGACCCTGCAGATATTCCCATCACACACTCTTCTCCTCTTGAAGAGGAAGAGAAGATTCAATGTGTGAAGAATGAAGTTGAGACTCTAAATTTAGTGGATCCAGGAAGCACAAGGAGTTATTGAAGATCCACAGAGGATGTGGCCTAATGGCTAGAGCGTCGACCTCGAAGCCGGGGAACTAGGTTCAGGTCTTGGCAGGGACGCTCAACATCCTGTGATTCTGGGCAAATCAAGTAGTCTCCCCATGCCTAACAAAAGGAATGGTTCGTCGGTAACACAACTGGTGCTCATGTAGGTGGTGAAACACTCCCAGAGGCGGAGGATCACAGTAGTCTTCCACTGTCACTGGAAAGGCTGCTTCAACAAAACCCTGGCTTTGCCACCACCCACTACAACATGTCACGGAAGGAGAGAAACCGACAAAACAATCCCCTTCTTGTCAATAGATAACTGGAGAGAAATGGGTGCTATTCTGCATAATGGATAGAAAATCGAATTCTGCTGCTCTCCACCCAGCACACCTCCAGGGTTCTTGATAGTCAGTCTCTTGCATCGGCTGCTCTGGAATGGCAATTTCTCTTATAGAAGAATTGAATGTATATTACAGAAGAATGCAGTAAGAGGTAATTCCAAAACATCAGAGGTAACTTACTCCAGCTACTTTATAGTTAAGAAGAAAAAACAAATCTAAAGTATCATTTTTTTATCTGCTATATTTTTAAAGAGTTACCAGACCCAGGGCATCAGCATGCTGTACAGGTAGCCTTGATTCTGAGCATCTGTTTCAGTGAACCTCAGTCCTGAACAATTTGAAACCACAGACACCGATCATAGAAGAACCATGCAGTTATGATCTGGGGAAAAAAGAAGACAATGAGGATTCTGGATGAGACCGTCCTATCTTACTTCTCAATTTAGCAAACAAATTGGTGGAGAGATATAAATTAAAGATATTATCACTTCATCTACATCACGGAGACTTGATGTGCTCCTTAGATTTGCAAGACTCTTACTTTCACGTTCTTATATGCAAGAAATACAGAAGATTTCTAAGCTTCAGAATAGGAAAGATGTGCTTCGACTATAGAGTACATCCTTGCAGACTGAACCCCTCGTATTTTTTAAAAGGATGGTTGTGGTAGCAGCCCTTTTTTGGTGGAGCGGCATCTTTGTCTGCCCCTATTGTCACCAGATTGATTGATCACAGCTGCCCCAATTCACAATACAATACAATACATTTAGACAACTGTTATTCTGTCTCCAGACCTGGATTTACAGATCAATGCAACCAAGCTGATCCTCCAACCTGTTCAAGTCATGGAATACTAAGGGCAATACTGCATAAAAGAACCCCAAAAGTAGCTTTGTTAGAGGACAGACTATATCCCATCCAGATTGATTGTGAATAGTTCAGCAAGTCTCCTTTCTGTTTGTCCCTTTGGCCTTCTGCTTTTTCACATTCCTAAATGCCACACTTTCCTTGCAAACTTATCAGGATATCCAATGGTCACAGCAACAGTAAATTGGGATGAACTAATGTAGGTGAACAACACCTTCTTCAAATGCTTGCATTATGGAAGTGAAAAAACATGCTCCAGGGATTTTTTGATAACTACACTTTATTGCTTTTATTGAGACACAGAATAACGCACACACTGCTGATCCACATAGGGGATCTCGTACATTTACGGACACCACCCACCTTCAAACTTCCTTGCCCCCAGGAAACACATGGACATGGAATGTAGTCCATAATACGACCACTATTTCCCCCATATCTTTAAGTGTTTCTTGGAATATCCTCGGGCCCAATATATCAGCTCCTCCAGCTTTGCTGAACGGTCCATGCCAGCCCTCCACTCCTTCAACGTCGGGGCAGTTGGAGATTTCCAACATCTGGCCACGTCCCTTTTTGCCAGTAATGTGCCCAGTCCCACAAGCGTAATCCCCTCTCAAGCCCCCCAGGTTGTCCACCAGACCCAACAACACTATTTTGTGGGACAACTCAAGGTTCTGGCCCACTACCTCAGACAATATTGCAAAAATAGATTCCTAGTATTTGTGGATGATGGGGCATTCCCAGACCATATGGTAGAACTCCCCCAATTCCCTCCCACATCTAGTGCAGAAGGGTTCAGGGAACCTTTGAGCCCTCCACAGGCACCTAGGTGTGTAATGGAGGAATTTCAACTGGATTAGGGGTAACAATGCAGAAATGGCTATAGCATGCATGCCTCTCTCCACTCCGCCTCCTCCAATGGGCCCAGCCATCCCTCCCAGTGTTCCCTCAAGGGTGCTGGTGTACAGGGTGAGCGGTCAACCAAGGCCTTGTAGACCTGAGATATATTCCCGCTAGTTAGTGGGCCCCCAAGGAGCCTGACTTCCAAGGGGTTGTATTTGGGGGGCGATCGGTCAGTGCAGTACATTATTCAGAGAGTGAATGGTGTAGCTAGTGGTAGCCAAAAAATTGCAACTTATGGAGGGAGAACGATATATGTAGGTCCTGGAAGGATTACATGTGATCGCCCTCCCAGACATCCCCCAGGCAAGAAATACCAATAGTATCCCATCCCCTGAACCTCTCTAGCCACGTCACCCGGTCCAGCCATCTGCTGTCCACAGAGGGGTCTCTAGATCACCCTCTGGTCTCATCCCATCCATTGCAGGGTAGCCCTCTAGGTCTTGAATACCACTTTGGTGATCTCCAGGAGTGAGTGGGGAATCGGTGTGCCATAGAGCATGTCCATGAGATTATCAAACCAGATCAAGGAGACCTCTAACCTAACGGCTGGATCCGTCCATTCACCTAGTCATGCACTACAATGGTGCGTGTTGCCCAATAGTAGAGACGGATGTCAGTCATTGCCAGGCCACCCTCATATGTACAACGAACACATTTGTCGAAGGAGATCCTGGCTGGTTTATTTTCTCAGAGAAATGTCCTTGCTCTGGAGGTTATGGCACCACTGGCTAGGCACAGGGAAGGAGAAATTCCGAAGTACATAACGGAGGCGTGGGACGACCATCATTTTGCACAGGGCCACTCTACCAAGCATGTCAAGCGGAAATTTGGTCCATTCGTTGAGGTCTAACTGGATGGGCTGGGTAAGGGGACTAAGATTGAGGCTCCAGGCCAGGTCCGGCTCCCACGACTTGTAGATCTCGAGGTACCAAAAGCTTAAGGGCTGGATTTTAAGTCTCTTTGGCCCCGTCTCCCTGAAGAGGGATCAGCAAGGACTTAGGCCAGTTGACTGTGAGGCCCCATGCATCCCGGAAGGCGTTAAGGATAGTAAGAAGGCGCACTGTTTTGGCCGAACAGGCCATGAACACAAGGACATTGTCGGCATATAAGACTATTCAGTTTTCCAGTGCCATCCCCCAAACCTGGGCATTGCATTGTATCAGCGAGACCAAGGGTTCTATGGCAAGGGTGAACAGAAGGGGCGGAGAGCGCACCATTTACTCGCACCTGCGGCCCGCATACACAGTATGGACATAGGCTTGGAATCTGGGTCCCAGCCCCATTTTGATCAGAAACTCTTGGAGAAATTCCAGTTTAGGATGTCAAATGCTTTCTCGAAATCCAAGAACATCAGCTCCATGGAACAACATAGTTCCCGCAGTCTGGCTAGGGCAAGGTGGACCCTACGGATGCAGTGTCTGATGCAACGGTGGAAGATAAAGCCACATTGGTCTGGGTGGACCATGCGGCCCAATACGTGAGTTAAGTGTCGTGCCAAAAGCTTAGCGTACATTTTAACTTTAACTTTGACATTGATAAGTGAAATGGGGTGGTATGAAGCACATTCATCCGGGGGCTTGCCCGGCTTCAACAGGACCATGATAGCAGCTAAATCAATGCTTGGTGGGAGGCGGCCCTGAGGGGCCTAGAATTTTGGCCGGATTGAGGGCCGAGAGGGCGTCGCCGAGCTCCTCCTACGACACGGGTTGTTCAAGGGTCTCCCGTTCAGCTGGGGGTCAAAGACGGTAAGGGATGTCAGCAATAAGTGGACTCGCCTCCTCTTCTGGGGGCTGTGATCTTGAGGCATAGAAGGCTCTATAGTAGTTCACAAATGTGGCAGCAATCTCCGGCCCAGACGTGCTCTATGTACCGTCCGGACCTACGATACTGGGTATCACTCTCGATGCCCACTCTCTGGTGGCGAGCCAATGCAACAGCTTTCCCAACTTGTCCCCCCATTCATATACCCTGCTGGCCGAAGCCTCCTAGCATCTGTGGGCCTCATCCAAACAAAGCTGGCACATGTCCACTCACTCTACCATCAGGAGCTCTGGCAAGTCCCTCCTGCCCCAGGAGTCAAGTTGTAGAATCCAGGCCTCCGAGTGTGTTATGCTGGATTGTGTCTTGCAGGCATGGCCCCTGATACGGGAGCTGGTGTGTCCACGCATGGTGGCTTTGCAAGCACCCCATAGAGTCTCCGGGGATTCCACTGAACTCTGGTTGGTATCAAGAAATAATTCTAGGTTTGGAACCAGGTATTAAGACGCCACATTGGCCGTTCTCCCCCCCTCCCTATGTCCCCACGCATAGGGTTACTAGTGGATGATCTGAGGGTCCCTGGACAAGAATATGGGAACCATGTGTGTGTAAAAGGTCCGTGGCTGGTAGCAAATAAAATTCCATGCGGGAGAGGGGATCAGTGGACCGCTGGTGCATGAGTGCATTCCCTTGCCTTTGGGTTCCATACGCACCAGATATCGTAGAGCCCCAAGCTTGCTGCCCAACTCTGGGTGCTGTTTTGGAGCCCCAAAGAGAATCCATGGGACCCATAACATCTTTCAAGTCACCGCCCATAATTAGTCTACCAGGAGGGAGGGAAAGCAGGACGTCTCTTATTGAGGACAATGAGGAGGTGGTCAACTGTGGGGGTATATATATGCTAAGGAGATTATAAAGAGTGCCATCTATGAAGCCTTCCACCAGCACATATTGCCCCAGGGTAACATGTGTAACTTAGGACACTACCGTCGACAAGGAGTTGTGAAGGAGGATCGCCATACCCCTAGAGCTGTGACTATAACCTGCATGATAAACTTTGTAGTGCCAGTATCTAATCATCAAAGTGCAATTCGTTCCCAAGAGATGTTTCTTGCAACACCAATTTTGGGGGCCTCGTCTTTGGAGGAACCATAGAACCGCGCCCCTTTTACTGCGATCTAACAGGATGTTAACATTCCATGTCAGAGCTATGAATGCCCTCATCGTGGGTCAGATGGTGTCGTAAATAAAGCCAAGTGGAGAGATGTATGATGTGTCTTGGACCTCCAGGAGGCCTCACTATGCGAGTGGGGGTAGAAATGGACCCCCAGGATGAACCATGTTGCAGGGTGTGTGTGCCACTTGCAGTGTCCAATACATATAACGTTTCTTACACCTATTTGTGTCTCATGTCATTGTAATTAATACATTGATGGAAGGAGAGTCTACATGAAAATGGCTCAAGTGAAGTGGTCCCTGTAAACCAAAGTAATCACCTTAGTATGCTGAAGCATCAAGCTCATGGCTGTTGATCTCCAAGGAGCACACAGCTTAAATGCAGATTAATTCTGTAGGCATCTTCTGATAAAGACCAGGTTCTTTACAAATTGCTCCTCAAGGTTAACTGCTGTAAGAGGATTCCATATGCTGTACTTTGCAAAGTTTTCTTATATTACTCTATAATGTTCCTGAATTGCTGTCATATTTACTTCCAGCTGTATGTATGAACTGTGTCATTTCTTGCATCTGCTCTGAATGGAAATCTTGCTATTCACTTGCTACCAATATTTTGAGTCTTAGTGACATAAAATACGCCCCTGTTCTCCTTTGCATGCTAACTTGAATTTGCTTCACATCCTGGGTGAAGCATCCTGGGTGCCATTACATTCTCTGTAATGGCACGTTTTGCATTTAGGCCCCTTTATATGCATCGAACCAAAGAATCTGATGTTGTGTACTCCATATTATTATTGGTGATTGGCACGTTAACTATCAGTAGCTACAGATCTCTGAGCAACATAATGCATGTTCATCCCTGCAAGTTCCTTGTAAAGGATGATCAGAAATGTAAAGTTCTGTCCGTTCCCTTCAGATGTCAGTTTGGCGTCGCCCTCTGCTCATAATTCTTGGGCCAGCTAGGATGGACTAAGCCAGTCGTTCATAGAGCGTATTTTAAACAGGAGGCTTTGCAAAACTTCAATTACAAACAAACATCGGCAAAGCCTATAGGTCTCACCTTCTTCACTTATAGACCTTGCCAACGGATTTTAGCATTTGAGAAAAAAAAATATTTTTGTTGATGTTGTGCAGCATAAAAAAATGAGTGTGATGAGTATCTTTGCATGTACACGTCATGAGGCTATGGCAGCCCAGAATAAGGGTGTATGTCCACACATGTAGCACCCACACATTTTGTTAATTTTTTATTTACTTGTTCCAAGATGGCGGTGCCACTTGGAGCAGTAAATTAAATGTGCGAAAGTGCGTGTTAAAAATGGAGCGGCCCAGCAGGAAATGGGAGCTGCTAGATGTTAAAAAAAAAAAAAAAAAAATAGAAAGGAAAATATTTTTCTGTTTGAAAGAGATCATGAGGGACTGGTGTGAGAGCAGTGGGGAGTCGGTGGGGGTTGGAGTCAATGTGGGGGGTAAGAAACTGCAATCTTTGAGGTGATGAGGAAAAAAAAGCACACAAACAGTTAGGAGCAGGAATGGATGAGCTGGGGTAGGGAAGGAGGGTAGCAATATGGAAAGCGGGGCGGCAAAGGAAAGAGCAAGAAAACACATGCACTCCCGTGGAGCGCTGACAGCAACAACAAAAAAAGTAGTTCCCTGAACGTGAACATTGGAAGGATACATGTCATTCACTCAAAAGGATGGTAAAGAAATTATGCTCCAGTGTAGGGACAAACACAAGAGGAAAGAAAGCACACATAAAAGAAGCACGAGAATGAGAGTAACAAGAAACCCAACTAACGATAGCCAGAGGACTGTCCTAAAGCCCACTGTATGTTTTAATATGGTACCCAAATATCTTTTCAACAACAGACAGCTAAAAGCTGTCTGTAGGAGAGACCGGACAACACTTTAAATTATAAAAGGACAAATAATGTGCACATACACTTAGTGAAATTATGCCCTCCTTGCAAGAAGGGGGTATGGATGGAGGAAGGGGATCTGCTAAAAAGTTTAGGAGTTTTATGTGTCCTCAGTAGATCAAAAAATCCCTGGACTAATGTGATCTGTTTACTACACCCCCTCTGTCCTTTTCAAAGGTAAGCATTTTCAGTCCGCTGAGAAGTCTCTGTGACGAGAGTTTTTCCTGTTCTCTGTGTTTTTTCCCAGGACAGTCAATCTGGGCATCCTAAACAGACTTCGTCTTGACCTAATACCATGCAGTTCTTACAGATTTTAAACCCACCCTCCTTTCATAGAAAGCCCATGGCCATACAGCAGCTGGACTGAACAAGCATTGGTAAAGCCAATAGATTCAATGTGCTAACGTATGCAGTGTGAGGACATTAGAGTGAGAAGCACAGAAAGGAGCCAGCACAGGGAACACAGAGAGCTGTAATTTTAAGGTAGTTCTTCATGCAGTTCAATGCAATCACTCACATGGGAGCTCAAGAATACAGCCAAACAGCTAATAGTGTTACGTGATAAAGGAATACCCCGCTGAGCCAAGACATGCTTGACAAAGCCTCAAGCCAATGGCTTAAAGAAGCTGGTGGAAGAAAGCCAATGCTAGCGAGCACTAGACTTTTACTCGAAATCCAGGGGAAGCAATGTAATCTTTAGTCTCGCACCACCTCCACTAGAAACCACATACACAAGAATATGAGAGCCAGTGATGAAAACTGGGAAAGGGGAATAGGATAAGGAAGAAAACTGAGACACTGGACACCACAACTCTAACTCATCACTTCTGCTGAGCACTGAAGATTGCAAGGCATAGTGGGTTGTCTAAAGGCAATGAGCGATATCTTTTGTAACTGGCATAACAACCCTACATTTAACTGCAACAGTAAATGGATATAACTTAGTGGTATCGCTGTGGAACCAACTTGTATTTGGATGTAGAACTTGGTATTTTTTTTAACCTAAACATATAGGAGATGAGCATCTTGAACATATCCTCACTGACACTGTCTCTCTATGCGCAGACACCTCTCTCTGTGGGCGGCTATCTACTCCAAGTTTAGTCAATATGCAGTCTCTGTGGAAGCCGAGTTATAGCTTCTACTTGAATCGTGTTCCACTGTAAAAGTAATCAGCATACATTAATATCTTGGGATTCCTAACTAGGTAACTCTTATAACCATCAATGAAACTCCAAATGCATTATAAATAGCAAGTGGAACAACGTTCTTGACTTAAGATTTCCCCCGTTCTAACACAGGCTAACTAAGTGTAAACAATATACTACTGTCTTTAGAACACGTGCATAATAACAAGTAAAATATTTTAAAAACATTCAAAGTACATTTTCACAACATGACTCGGCTTTCAGAATTCTTCTCTGTGCTCCCAGTGTTCTTCAAAACAACTCCAAAGGAACACAACAGTTCTTGCAAAAGAAATTCTAGATCCATTTAGCAAGGCCCTGACTGAAGTAACATAGTATCCCTATTGCTTAGCAGAGACACTGTGGGTCACAAGGGAAGCTATAACTAGAAATCTGAGATGGTCGCCACGTGTCTAGACTGCATGGGAGTTCAAGGCGTGCTTGAAAATGTAGTTAGCCATCTGAATGGTGCCACATAGTGTCTTTTCTAGCATGTGAAGCCTCTCGTCAGACAGAGATAGTACTCTGTAAGGACTGCCATTCCTTTCTTCCTTGAGATGCACAAGTGCACTTACAGCTCGCCGAGTCTTGCCAGGTAAGCCATGTCTCCTGAAAAGGTGGGACGGGGGGAGTCCACTTTCTGTATCTTGTTAGCAACATGCCTGCTTGATCGCTTCTCTGTCAAAACTCAGGCCTAGAAATGGCTTTAGTAGAGCATCTCAATAGGCCAGTGAGCCGGGCAAAGTGAATTAAAAAGCTGCAACTCCGTGTGTACTGAAGAACTCCAAAAGTCTCCAGTGCTGGTTGCAGAAGTGCACAACTGATGGCTCTAGAGGTGACACGCCTGGCATGCTTATTCGATTCCTTGGTACATGTTTACACCAGATCTTTTGCTAACCTAAAATTTGCTTTCATTACCTATTTTATCCCTTGCTTGCTGTTATGAATGTAAACTAATTGTTATAAAATATTTAGCAAATGTCTTAAGATTGCAAAGTAACTCAGTTCTTTGGTGTGGTGGATTTAGTTAAACAATTTTCTGTCTCTTTTTCAGGTCCACAATCTCTTTACTTTTCTTTGACATTGGCAAATCCCTTTCTCCAGTTCGTGCTGAATCAATGAGATGCCATGATTTCGAGATCTTTTATTGGTCCAGCTTCTTGAACTCCTATGCCAATCTGGACAGAATCAGCACTTCTACAACTTCAGTCTCATTTTGTAAATGACAAGTAACATAAATTGGACTCTTCAACATAGGAGAAAAAATATCTGAACTAGCTCTCAAGTAAAATAAATAATGCAGCAGAATGGATTTGGCAATGGCCAGAGAACATCACACTGAGGTGAATTCTGCTGAAATATACCTTTGTGTTCAGAATATATTTAGTCACACCGACTATAGTTTGAAAAGCCCTAAAGAAGAGAAGTTTCAATTAGGTTGATGTGCGCCTGTGATGATGATAAATGTTAGTTTGTACCTCTTGTGTGCATCAATAGATGATCCTTTGAATGTATTTCCGTTGGCGGTTGTCCATAGTCACCACCCCTCACATCTCTTTACCAGTTGAGTATTTTGTTCTACACTAGCAGACATACAAAATGTATTGAGTGAACGAGGGCTAGTAAGGCAATTTGTAGCATTTGAAAAAGTCCAGTGCATAAAGGGAGATATAGAGTGGCTAATCAAGAATTATGCATTGTGTCCTTTGATCTCCCATCCAGATGAAAAGGACAATATTTCGATGACCGTACAAGTGATTTACCATTCTTGAGAAGACACTGATGCATGTTGTTGAGATTCTGGGAATTTCCAAGCACAGCTTTTTTATTCACATAAAGGTTCCTCCAGTCTGCATGAAATCCCTTCTTTATAGTGAGGCTCATCAGCTGTTGTGAGAAGCAAGCTGGAAAACAGAGTTATCATAATCTAGTTAGAAATGTCTAACGTTTGAGAAGAAATCTTGAGAAAATGTGCACATAGATTTACAGTGTCTCGCTTGAAGCTGAAAGGTGAGATAAAACAGGCTTATCTTGTTCCTTTAAAAAAGCTGATTTGCCCAGATGATGATGTCCCGCGACTGTGCGGCTACTTTTTTTCTGGGTAAGGGTATCTCATTAAAACTACAAAATCATCTCCATTCTCGCCACATTCTCTATCAACTTGGGTTTAAGAAACGTATCGGGATGATGACAGCCCTATTAAATGAGGGACGTTTTGAAAATAGTGAGTGGGGCGGAACCCTGCATGCAAGTACTCGAGGACATGTCCACCACGTTCCGTGTGCTAGACTGTTTGACCTTCATAGCAAGCCTGGAGGACCTGTGAGGTAACATAAAGAGAACTGTAGTCACCTTTCCTCTCCAGCACAATCCCATCTGTGGTGCTAGGAGAGTTACCTTCTCCTTCAACTAAACTTTTAGATAACAAAGTTGTCTCTAGTGCCGTACCATGAATATATGCACCTCATATCCAGCTTATGGTAGGAGGAGGGCTGGGGTGCCATTCCTATGCGTATAATGACCAGCTGTGCTCCCAAACAATGCTATGCTTTGAACACTTGACTAGAGATGTTTGAGAAGGGGGGAGGATGCATCAGCAGGAGCGAATCTCACTAAAAGGGGGCTCATTGTTTTGGCTCTGAAAAGAAGCTGGCCACTCATAGCACCGGGGTGGCGAAGGTCCCTTTACTAAAGTTCTGGAATCTCGGACTAATAAAAACCAGCTAAAATGGAAGTTTGGATTGACAATGGCTTGTCATTCAGGTTTCAGATTGGCACCACACTCAAAAGCATAATTTCATCTCTCTTCATCGACTTTAAAAAATATCACCCAACGAGTCACCATTCATCTGCAGATGGGAAATACAGGACTAAATATGTTTTCCCTGAGGCGAAACTTGAAGTCATGCCTACGTTTCCATCAAGTTGATTAAAACTCCTGTTGTGATAATGTACTTTCAGGAAGTTATGTAAAGTTAGGCAGAGTAGGATGTTGGCCTGAAAGTGGCAGATATCCCATCCACCGTAGAGTGCCAGTTACATTAATCCTCTTATATTAACATGTACGGCACATCTGACACCTTTTGGCAGATTTCCTGCTCCGAGTAAGGTCCCTAGTGTTGTTAGGGGCGCTTATTATGTTTATGACCAACACATGAATATGATTAGTTCTAAAGAAGGCATCTGAATTTTAGTATCTTATTGTTTCTTTATTTAAGGATACAAGATGTATTTATTGATTTGAATTTGTTGAATGTCATCTTTCGAATGCATGTATGTACAGTGACTTTTAGT
The DNA here is from genome assembly GCA_963921515.1 of Calotriton arnoldi. NCBI lineage: Eukaryota > Metazoa > Chordata > Amphibia > Caudata > Salamandridae > Calotriton > Calotriton arnoldi. Next base: position 525,287 of record CAWUFW010003088.1, read on the forward strand.
AGCTTAGTAACAAACAGGCTTATACCTCCCCCTCCACCCCCCAAAGACTGAACACTTTCAATAGCTAAAGGATGAATGCACAGACAGATATTAATATTTGTGATGTAGACATCTTTATGGACAGTGCAGTTTATGTTTACATTTATGAAAGAGCATCCATAGGAAAGCTCCCATTTCGAGTTAGTTCTTCTGATTTTGACTAATGATGTATTTCCTTCTCCAAAACGGAAAGATAGAACAGTGAAAAGCTAATATGCATTTAGCAGCTGCCTTTTTATTAAATACATTAAGAACACGGCATAAAACAGTTTAATTGCTGCTAGAATAAAAATCTGCTGTCAGCAACATGCGGCAGTAACAATGCTGCCATCATTGTGGATAAAGCGAAATTGCGACTATGTTCCAGGCATGTAATGAAACCAGAATAACTGGAAAAGAAAAAAAGCTTTGTGGATGAGGAATGATTTCAGCTCTATATGGTGCGTGCATGTTTTTGTGACTGTCTGTGGATAAAAAGTGCAATATTTATGTGTTACAAGAACATATTTGTGTATTATTTAAAAAAAAATTGTAATGTGCAATAAACCGTGCTAGAAAGTCTGTCACATCCCTGAAAATGTTCAGTTTTAATGTTATGTTGCCCCAGGATTTTTTTTTCTCTTATAAGTAAAAGTGAGTAGTGGCATGCTAAAATGTACGACTCTTCTTTCACAGGCTTGGCACAGGTCCTAAGGCCAGTCAGGAAGAGTTTCTTCAATGTATACTGCTCAACACGCGATCTCTGATTAAACACAAATATCAGTTTGAGTGTATGCTGCAGCTCCGACATAGTTTACTGACCGAGACCTGGACTGGAACTTAGCACTTGCAGCAGGTTACTCAGTAATGGGTCTAGATAGGATAGGGAAAAGAGGAGGGGGTATTGCTATAATATACCGTTCCAACCTAAATGTCCGAGTAGAAACCATTACACAGCTTCTGGCTGAGGCTATGATATTTACTATTAAAATAAACATCACTTCCACCTTTCATGGTTTACTCTTGTATCGCCCACCCGGACCCAGAGCAGCCTTCATCCTAGCTCTCCAGACTGTTCTTGAATCTTGCCTAGAATCCCTCACGTTTACTGTTCGAGGTGATTTTTAATTTTGACCTAGAATTGAACAACAATCCAGATACGTGAAGATTACTAGACAATTTGGAGGCTCATGGCCTAACACAAATTGTTTCTGAATCCACTCATTCGGCCGGTAACACATTGGACGGCATTTTTACTAACAACCATGACATCACCCTGGTCAAAATCTCTCCATTACCCTGGACTGACCATAAGGCTGTATATTTTAAAATCAAATTAATGCAGCCTAACTGCGGCATTTCAAGTAGATGACCCTCTGTAAAAATCCGACCCTGGCATACAATACAGAGAAACGACCTAGAACAGTCTCTTGATAAGTGCCCTCCCTCACAGGTCATGGATAATAATGAGGCAGTTCTCCAGTTTGAGAATTGGATCAGATCAGCGGTCAACCAGGTGGCCTCAGAAAAAACGATTAGGACAAAAAGATAGCAGGCGACATCACCCTGGTATGGACCTGACCTTAAAAGCATCAAGTCCAAATGCAGGAGAGCCGAACGACTATGGAGAACTGATTATAGTAAGGAGCACAAGCTGGCATATAACCTGGCCTTAGAACATTATAAGGAGGCTATTAATAGCCAAAATGGACTATTTCACAACAAAAATTGGAGCTGCTAAGAACTCCCCTAAGGAGCTTTTTAAATCAGTCCAAGCCCTATCTAAACGTCAGCAGGCCAAACAGTTTAGGCATGACCAAGCCTTCTGTAACAACATGGCTAATTTTATCAAACGAAGGTGCAACTTATTTATGATGACCGAATTAAGACAGCCCCCGACTCTGTTAAATCCAATAGGCTACCTTCTGAGGAGAACGCTATTCAGAACCAACTAACTAGCTTTATGACTCTTACACAAGAGAAAGTGAACAACATCCTTCTAACAACTAAATCTGGATCTCCCAACAATCCCTGCCCCCGCCATTTTACATCTGGCATCAGAAAAGATCAGCTCCCATTTAATTCCTCTCCTAAACAATGTAGTTAAATAAGGGATTTTTCCCTGTGCTTGGAAAAAAGCCTGTATCAGGCCGATTCTGAAAAAGCCCGCCTTGGACCCGACCGAGGTCAAAAACTATCGACCAATATCATGCCTGCCAATAGCAGCCAAAATTCTTGAAAAAGCAGTAAATAGTGAGCTAACTCAACATCTGGATTCCAATAACTTGCTAGACTCCAGCCAGCATGGCTTTCGACCACGTCATTCGACGGAGTCAGCTCTGATAATGGCCATGGAGGAGATTCGCAGACAGGTGGACGGGGGAGCAGAGCCGTCCTTATCCTACCAGACCTATCAGCAGCATTTGACACCGTGAATCATACGGTGTTAGTGCGGCGGCTGGAGGCTGTGGGGATTAAGGAGACGGCTCTGGCCCTCCTCTCCTCCTTTCTTGCATTTAGGGAGCAGAGTATACACTGGGACAATCTACAATCTGGCGTTTTCCATCTCCCGTGCGGGGTACCGCAGGGATCGGCTTTATCACCGACCCTATTCAATTTCTATGTAACTCCGCTGGCCAGACTTATCAGAGAGCATGGTTTCATGCTGGTCTCATATGCGGATGACTCTCAGATTGTCATATCCGTATCTAAACATTCAGAGGCTACTGCCATCTGCTTCCATAACTGTTTGACCGAAATCATGAGCTGGATGAGTCAAAATGTTCTTAAAATTAACACTGATAAAACGGAGGTCATGGAATTTGGCAATGGCCTAACACTGGTACCAAACATGGTGGCTAACAGAGGCGGGTGAGTGCCCCTGCCCGACAGCTAAGGCCAGGAATTTAGGAGTGATCCTAGTCAATCAGCTAAAATTCTCAGGCCAGGTCAACCGCCTAACGTCCTCCAGTTTCTTTTTATTGAAGATTTTACGCAAGATTTTACCCTTCATCCCACAGGAACTTAGGAAAACTGTAGTAGTAGCCCTTATTCTCTCGAAAATAGATTACTGCAATGCACTCTTTTTGGCCATTGACACGGCGCAGATGACCAAATTACAATCTCTACAAAATGCCGCGGCACGACTATTATTAAACGTCCCTAAAGGTCATCCCACTTCTGCTAGTATTAGGTCACTACACTGGCTCCCGATTCAGCAGCGAGTGGAATTCAAGGCCATTTGTCTGGTTCATAAGGCACTATGCGGAGGAGGGGCTGTGGATATGCAGAAACTGTTTGTTTGGTATGCACCTACGAGAAATCTTAGATCCACAAACGTGGGTCTCGTACAAATTCCCAAGGTCCATAGAGCAAGATGGGGAGGTAGGACCCTATCCCATTGTGCAGCCAAACTATGGAACAAGTTGCCAGCAGCTATGCGGCTGCAGTCAAACAGACAGCATTTTAGGAAATTGCTCAAATCCTGGCTGTTTCCCTCCAACTAGGTTGCAGGATCAAACAGAGCAGCTCCCTATCACACGTCACTAGCGCCAATACGCCACGGCAATCGAGCGCTTTATAAAACTATTTTATCTTAATCTAACTTTCCACAGCTTTCCTTCACTGCCCAAATTCTTCCAAAGCCAACATATGCTGCTGCAGTCAGACGCCATCTTCAGATGACTTCCATAAAATGTCGGCAATGTTTGACTTGCCCGTGTCACCATGTTTGGGCCGGTCCTCCGGCACTGGCACTCCCAAATCTTGCCAGGCTTCTCGTCTTTAACATAATCCAGCGGGTTTCATTGAGAGGACTGCAGATCATTGGCGCCCTTTGCTTCCATAATGGTGATGAAGCAAATGGGTTATTTCTCAGGCTTCTCGGTGTGTTTTCACTGGGCAGGTGTTAGGTTTCCTTTGGTGTTTGTAGTAGTTTTATCCTTTTTATACCAACCTGATATTTCCCCTTCACCCCAGCAATAAAGACAGCCAAGTATTTTTGCAGGCTCAGTTTATTGTTGGGGTGTGTATGCTGCAAGAGTGGAAGGGTCTAAAAATATTCTGTTTCATAGCATCTGGAGACCATTCTTGATTGGAATGGTTGCAGATAGTAAGAAAGAACGTACTCAACTTGACATACCACAATCCTGAAAAATAACTTAAGATAATGCCATAATGTATTTCAGTATGCATCCCTGGAAGCAATATTTAGCATTATAACCAAACACCATGGTCCATCCTTAAAGAATATGTATCAGAAAAAAAATAAGAAACGAAAACCTTTAAAACAATTAAGAAAAACGATACTGACAACTATTAGGGAACTGGAAAGCAATTAGACAGAGGTGGTTACAGTAACTACACTGAACAAACTGAAGCGAAATTGGATCTTACAGGAAAGATAGCCACTATAAAAACATTTTTTGCTAGCAGAATCAAGAGGCAGCAAAACATTTTTTTTTATTTGTTTGAGATTGTTTACCATACTACGACAGATTACACTCAACTATAATTTGTGTACAACCTCAATACATTTTGTCAGAAAGAATCAACATCAAGAACAGTCATAACCATACAACACAGTAGCAATACCACAGTACATAGTATACATGTCCACTCGTAAAAGCTAGTCCCATTAGGATATTTAACCCTTTCCGGGTACAATGTCTATGGTCGCTGTAATTTCCACATCCACACATGTAACTAGTTGACATCTTTAGTTCAACACATCAGGGTGTTCTGTAAGATACACCTCAACGGGGCTCCAGATATCCTTTGGTCTGGAAGCTACAGGCAGATCCTCGGCATATATGTTTAATTGCTCCTTACAATATGCAATGTCTTTAAACCATGAGGCGACTGTAGGCGCGGCCTTCCCACCCCAGCATTTGGCCACCACCCTTTTTGCCAGCAGCAGAGAGACAGCCGCCAACCTACGATTACATGCCTTTAGTGCTGTACAGACACCCAGCTGACACACCTGCGGGGTACAAGCCACCAGCTCCATTAACATTTTTGTGAGATGTTGTGCAACACTGCCCCAGTACCGTGACATGGGCACACTCCCAGGCTAAATGTCGAAAGTCTGCACCTTCCACCCCACATCTCGCACATCGCGAGTCCTCCCGCAACCCATAGCTATGCAATCGTACAGTACATTTGATGTAAAAACTTGGTGAATAATCCGAAGATTACAATTTGCTGTGAGTCGCCCCGTCAGCGCGCAGCAAGCTGTCCAGTCCTCCCATGATAATGGGTCCTCTACGATTGCGTAACCCATTTTTTATACGCCTTAGAGGTGTCCATCAGATTATCCACTAGGGAGGCCCTATATAGCCTAGTTATCAAGCCCCTTCTGTCTTTACTAGTCAGGAGCATCTGAAGGGCTTTCAACATCTGCGGCTCCTCAGGATATTCAGCCCTCACAGCGGCACGTAACCTCACGAATGTAAACCCAAGCATGGCAGTGTAGGCTGTCTTGGCCGTAAGATCTTCCAGAGTCACAAAAGATCCACCCCGATACATATCTCCCAGCGTAGTTATTCCCGCCTCTCTCAAAAGAGCTAATGCCCTCTGCTCCTGGGTGACAGATACCTGGGTGCTCGTTTATAAATAATGCCGGTGAATACAGGTGCGCCCTACCCGCTCTGCTCTGTAACCCCCTCCACGCACGAGTGGTACAAGTCACTGTATTAATATGCACTCTAAGTTTAGTGGCAGAGCGTGATGCAGCACAGCTGTAAGTGGAATTGGGTGGGCATCATCTGCCTCCACCGCCAAGTGCGGCAAGAAACTCCGGAAATTGCCAATAGTGAGCAAACTGAGCCTGTGCGCACAGGTATTATAGCCTCAAATCCGGTGCTTCAAAACCTCCCCTCTCATATGGTTGCACCATGACACTCCAACTGCAGCGCGGCTGCTTACCAGCCCATGTCATAGTCAATATACATGACTGTAAAGCTTTAAAAAAACGATTTGTTTAAGACGATGGGAATATTGACAAAGAGATACAAACATTTTGGTAGAATATTCATCTTAATCACAGCGATACGATCCGCCAAGGATAGCGGTAACCTTATTCAACCGGCCACCCTTTCCGTCAGTGTCGACAATGCCCAGCCATAATTCATTTGGACCACCACCTCTGGGTCTCTGTGAACCCACACGCCTAAATATTTAACATCATCCTGAGCCCACTGCAATGGAAATTCCAACTCATGCGCTATAGTACTCTGTGTCAGCGGCATTATGATAGACTTACTCCAGTTTATATTCAATCCCGAAAAGCCTCCAAATTTAACATACTCCCTGAGCAATGGCTCAAGATGTACCTCGGGCTCTTGGACATACAATAGCAGATCATCGGCATACAATGATATGGCCAACGGTCTCTGCCGAAACCCCAGCGCTGCATAATTATGCTGCTGCCTAATTTTACATGCTAAAGGCTCGAGAACAAGGGAGAACAACATAGGTGACAGTGGGCACCCTTGTCTAGTACCCCTTTCGAATTGAATTAGACACCCAGCCATTAGCCTTAACTCTAGCTGACGGTTCGCTGTACAGCAATCTGATCCATTGCACAAACTCAGAAGGTAGCCCCATCCTACCCAGCACCATGAACATGTATCCCCAATTTATAGAGTCGAAGGCTTTGGTGGCATCCAAGAATACTGCCGCCGCCTTCATCTCAGAATCCAAATAATGTAGCACAACAAACAGCGTTCTAAGATTATGCGTTGTGGATCTCTCCTGAACAAACCCAGACTGATCTGGCAACACTAAAGCTGGCACCAATGGTTGGAGCCTCGTCGCAATTATTTTTGCCAGTATTTTAACATCAATATTCATTAAGGACAACGTACGGTACGATTCACAATTGTTTGGGTCCTTATCAGGCTTTAACAACATCACAGTCAGCACCTCGCGTAGAGTGGGAGGCAAGACGCCGCTATCATAAGCCTCTGTATACACCTCTACCAGTACCGGGGCCAGTTGATCCATGTAAGTTTTATCAAATTCGCTGAGCAGGCCATCAGTGCCCGCCGCCTTGCCCGTCGGCAATTTCTGTATAGCTTCCTTAACATCATCAACTGTCAGCGACTGGAGCAAATACTCCCTCTGACCTGATGATAGCCACCCCAGAGCGATATCCTCCATATACCTAGTGAACTCGTCCGGCTCAGCCTCAGGGCGTTGCCTATACAGATCCGTGTAGAAATCCGCAAAGACCGACACTATCTCTGGTGTGGTGTAGCAAGGTGTCGAATTTTGGTCCAGAATTTCAATTATGTGGCCCTGCTCTTTATGCCCGGCTAGCTTAGCTGCTAAGATGCGCCCCGCTCTTCCCCCTTCCCCATAGGCTCTGGCTTTCCAGCGTCGGGATCTGAAGCGTACCTCATGATCAGCTAATTCTGCATATTCTGTATTGCATTCCCTTATTTTTGCTAGAATCTCTGGCGCTGGTGTACTAGTATATTGTCGCTCTAGAGACAGCAGTTTCCCCTCAATGTCCTGCATCCTGTTACGGAGGGATCTCAAGACACCGGCTTGTACCCCCTATGCACTCGCCCCTTATTGTGACTTTAAAAGCCTCCCATAGAGTCCCCGAGTTGTCAACCGTCCCTGCATTCTCTTTAAAAAAAAATTGTGATGGCAGCACCGATGGTGGTGCAGAAAACCTGGTCAGTCAGGCCGCCGGTTGCAAGCGCCATTGGAAAGGAGGCCGAATATATGTCGGTACAGCCAAAGCCAACATTACCGGCGCATGATCAGATAACGTTTTCGGTAAATGCACCACATTCTCTACCCAGGAACCAACCGTGTCAGATATCAACCAATAGTCCAATCTGGACCAGGAGTTGTGGACAGCGAATATGAAAGTACCCTCTTTTATCCCTGGATTCCTCACCCTCCAAGCGTCAATCAGTCCCTCCGCATTCATGATCTCTTTTACAGTGCTCGCAGCGAGCTTGCCATGCCAGTCAGTAGCTGCCGATCTGTCCATTCCTGGGTCCAGATAAATATTCAAATCCCCTCCCCAAATGATTTGCGATGGACCCAATGCACTCAAACGTCTCCACACATCACTATAATAAGCCGGATCATCCACATTTGGCCCGTAACTGTTAACCAAAGCAATTAATGACCCTCCAAGAGAGCCCTGCACCATGACAAGCCTACCTTGCTCATCACTCTGTGTGAAGCACCCTAAACGGAGTACCTTTTTTAACTAAAATCATAACCCCTCTGGAGTATGCCGAGTAGGACGAGACCACGACTGTGTCCGCCCACCTTTTACCCACATTAGATTGTGTTTTTGGTCAAATGTGTCTCCTGCAACAAAGCAACGTTTATAGCATGCCTATCTTGATATGCAAAGACCTGCCTTATCTTCCTTGGATTGTTGAGGCCCCTTACATTCCATGTTATCATCTCAAGTACACCGCCCTTCAATGTCATTCATAGCTTTGTCCTGTATACCTCAACAGCTTATCGGCTTATCCCAGCCGACCAGACCAGCATTCAGACTTAGAAATAACATGTACTGTGGTTTCAACACAAACAAACCCCCCCCACTCCACCCCCCACCTACTTCAGCCTCCCCAACTGGCCAAAGCCATACCCTACACAACGAACCCGAATATACATTAGGGGTGCACCCAATTGGGGGGGGGAGGGGGGGTCGCAGGCTCCAGGCAGTTCCTCCCAATGATAAGGGGAGGTGGCCGAGTATGCACATAACACCACAACCTGCACCCACATTTGTGAGATTTCCAACAGACCTCGCCAGCATTGAGAACAATGTAATAACAAATCAGTTTAGACTTAGACCTGAGCAGGTCGCCAGTCAGCCATTTGACTCTGCTTTTGCCTCACACAGTACCCGTAATGCGTTTTGCTAAGCGAATTACAAATAGCCCCGGCTTAACAACAACAAGATATATTCAAGTCAATGTTTCCAGTAATGCCAACATCCCACCTCCTTTCTTACCCACCCCTGCGTACACAATAAATCACTCAACATCCGACATTGGAGCTTCTAAAGATTTCCAATTCTTCTGCCACGTTTTTACAAAATCCATAGCACTCTTCGGGTTCATGAAAAGCTTCTGCTTGCCATCCACCTCCACTCGTAGGCGGGCCGGATATAACATTGCGCAGGGAATATTCTCGGCTTGCAGTTTCTTCTTTACAGGGATGAATTCCTGCCTTGCCGCTTGGACTGCAGCCGTGAAGTCAGGGTAAAACTCAATCGCATTTCCTTCATATGTAATTTTCTGTTTCTCCCTTGCCATGCGGAGTATCGCATCCCTATCTCGATAGTTAAGAAGACGGGCAATCACAGGCCGTGGCGGGGCCGCCGGGACTGGGCGTGCCTCCAGCGATCTGTGCGCGCGCTCTACCAGCATTACCTTAGAGAGGTTCTCTGGACCGAATATCTCCGACATTTTTTCGATATAGACCTCCATTTTGCCAGTGTTGGTAGATTCAGGCAGCCCAAGAATGCAGAGATTATTATGACGAGATCTCGCTTCAAGATCTTCATTCTTTGCCTGAATCACTGCAAGAACTTTCTCCATGTCCAGGCTTTTTGAGGCAACAGACTGCAGAGTATCTTCTGCTGTGGATATCCGCTGTTCCGCCTCACCTATTCGTGCCCCCTACTTATCCAGCCTAGTGGCAAACTGGTCCATGCACATGTTTAGGGCATCGATTTTTGCCATCGATTGATTGCAAGCTGGTTTGCATCGCCATTAATGTCGTCTCTAGAGCGGTAGGAGTTTTATCTGAGAGTTCCTGCTCTGAATCGGACGCAGCCTGCTGCTGAAACTTGGACGGCTTCTTAGATTCGAAGGTTAGGCGCGACTGTTTATCCGTTTTCCCCATCTGGGATCTATAAACACACTCAGTACAGCAGCCAACCTCTAATCCTGAACTGTGTTGCTTGGCAGTCTATGCCCCCCCTGAGGTCACTGCTCCCTCCGGCACAGTTTCCAGCAAGCCTGATTCGGTAGCACAGTCACTGCCACCAGCACTCTCCACTCGCAGACGTTCTGCTGATGGGCTATGGCCACCCACTGCTTCCCGTCGCCACAGGCCTCCAGTTGTCGTATTCGGACTGCCCAAGCCAGCGCAGTATCTTTGGTGAATGTGGCCCCTATTTAACTGGTTCACTCACCGCAGTCGTTCGGGCCCGCTGCCGCACCAGCAACTCTAATACCTCCAGACAATGCTTGCCCATGCAGCACGTCCCTCCGCCAGTTATTGTACCCAGCCATTTTTCAGGCGAGCTCTGTCAAAGCACCTCCGCCCGTGTATTATCTGCTGGCCAGGACTCCGCTGTTGCCCCCAATATTATGGCTGCACCCCTGCTCAGTCCGCACCATGCAGCTTGGGTCGTCTCAGTGCTCCTCCCCCGCTCAGGTCCGCCTCGTGACTGCTCGTCCCGCTGAACGACTCCCGTCACGGCGCACGTCCCGAGCCTCAGTCCAGTAGGAACTGTCAGTCCCCCAGGGCGCCGCCCCGACACAGGAGAAAGGAACCGCCAGCCGGTAATGGCTCCCGCAGCCTCTCACACGCCTCACGGAGCCGCCACAGCACTCGTCCCCCGGCGGCTGCCATCTTTCGCCTTGTCAGAATAGTAGTGCCCCTGCAGCCCACACTCACAGCTCCGGTGCTCAGCAGGTGGATGAGTCGATCCGCAGCACACCACCGCGCTATTAGCGCCGTCTCAGCTCTTCAGGCGGCACACTGCACCCGTTGCCTCGCTGTTACACCGTTACTCCAGTGGCGGCTGCCATCTTGCATGGTCACCGCGACCACCAGCAGCAGGCGCCAAAAGTCGATCTTTCCGACGGCCGCCGAGATCCTTGATGGGCCAGCGGGCGTCCCCCAATGCTCCGATGTCTAGATTTATTTACGGTGGGTGCAGAGCTGCAGCGTTTCACAGGATATTTTATGGATGTTGCAGCTCGGTCAGCAGAGCTGCTCTAACAAGCAGCCATCTTGCCGCCGGCACACTAGCGCCCCCCAGCAAAACAATTATTGAGAACTTTTCATACCATGGTGACCCTAAAACAAACAATAGAACGAGATAAATGGTGCATGAACCTACAGAACTACTTATGGACAAAGTTAACAAGGCCTAGTGCAGTGTCCCATAGACAACAGTGTTTAGTAGGCCAAAATAGTGTAGGCATACATCTCACGTGTGAAACAGTAAGAGGGCCTTTCAATTTAGCATCATGACTTGACGAGATTTCAAGCTTTATTGCCAACTTGAATCCCTGCTATCGCAACCTAATTGCAATGAAAATCACTGAAACATAGTTAGGCACTCACCCTCTGATCATTGATTTCATTAACACATTGTTTAATCTCTGCTACATCCCTCATAATTCGAGGCAAACTTGGTCTCACTACTGTGTCTAAAAGGACCTTTGGACCCCAGTGGCCCAAAAGAGTATGGGCCTGAATCACAATGGTAACTTACACTTTTGATTAAGTTCACTTTTTAGTACGTTTTACCACTTTACAGTATTTACAAACAGAGTGGAAGTTACAACTAAAAAATTAAATACAAGTCTATATATTTTTAAATATTAAAATATTTTTCTGTTAATTATCAATGTAAATTCATAGTATATGTCTACTTTAAATGTAGAACAAAATATAAAAATGCTATAGCACTACTAAATAATTTTATGGAAATATATTAAACTACATTCAAATTATCTTTCTGAAGTTTAAATTTGAAAATAACTCCTCCCCCCGCCCCTCCCCCGAAAAAAAAGTTGAATGGTCATTAATAATGATTGAAAGTGATGCATTTTAATAATTATCATCATAATGTCTTTATTCTGCAATTAATAGAGCCATAAAAGCACATAAGAATAAAACATCAATACAATAAAAAGCAAAAAAAATTGTTGTGAAAACAAATCATTTAAAAATCCATACATAGCAGCATAACTGGTAAAATGCAGACATTGGCCATGATTTAGATAGTGTCTTAAAACACATAAAATACATACACTCTACTAAGAGTCCAAGCTCAAGATGAGTAATAGGCAAGATAGTCATATTATATCAGCCTGATTACAAAAAATACAAACATTGGCTGCATTATAGTCTCCCAGACCTAGCCAAGTGGCATTAGGCCTTATCAGCCATTGCGCTCCTGCACAATGCCAACACAACGTTCAGGACACTACTCTTTTGTGGCTGCATCTCCACATATGAACCAAGAAGCGGGGAAACAGCAAATACTATTGGTGGTGCTGTGTTGGATCTAAGAATTCTGGAGGCTGTCCTAAAGTCCCAGAAAAAGACAACATGGTCGATGCATTCTTTAACTTCGGGGCAGAAATGACAAAACATGTCGGGGTCAGTGTGGGGACGTTGCCATTTAGCAGTGACAGAGCGCAGCATCAAGATGACAATACAATATTTAATGTACAGAGATTTTGCGAGCGGAGGCTCAATGACATCCATATACTCTTTCAGAGTGTAAACATCTTTGAACTCAAGGAAGGCTAAGGTCAGAGGGACCACCCTCCCAGTTCTATGTAGCCCATCATCCACCTGCCTCTTACAGATCACCTTAAAAAGAGACTTTGATATTCTACATGCAGAGTCTTGCTTCGTCCATAGATGCTCACACCAAAGCTCAATCAAGCAGGTTTTAATAAACCCGCAACCAAAAGATCCTGGTAGCCCGGGTAGCCTTAAGATCTCCTCCAATCCCAACCGATAGAGGACTAAATCTAGAGGCCCAGACTCGTCTCCAAAACAGCAGGGGTCTAAGACCCGCTCTATGAACGGGAGGTCTATGGCCTAGTTCTAACGGGTAGGGAATATGTGGAGTACTGGCGGGGATACTAGTTAAAAGTCGTAGACATTGACACTCCAACAGCAGGGGTCTAAGACCCCGCTCTATGAACGGGAGGCCTATGGCCTAGTTCTAACCGGAGGAGAATTAGTGGGGTACTGACAGGGAGACTAGTTAAAAGTCGTAGAAATCGATTCTCTACCAGCTCCAAATCATTAACTTTTTCGTGTTCCCATAATTTTCCTCATTGTAATGACCCCTGAGTGCTTGTAGATTATAGGTTTAGAGGACAGGAGATAACGGCAGAAAACTGGAGCCCTGAAAGGCCCTCAGAATACCTCCTGTATAGTGCTCAAACTTAAGTTTGCACTTCTAAATCTGTGCAGACCAACCAAAATGCTCCGTAAGAGTGTACTCAAGATATTCAAGTAAGAGTGTACCCAAGATATTCAAATATAGAAACTCTCCACCGGAACATTGGTTTAGCTTGAAAAACAAATGTCTTTATGAATTAAATAGGAGGACAAGGCTAGGAAACTTTCTTTTCTCCAACTTCAAAATGGCGAGACGGGTTGGTTGGGTGGGGAATTCAATCAAGACTCGAGAAGGTGACTGCGTCGTAGTCTCCTTCGGATCACCTGACTTAGTCAATGCGATTTTAGAAAGGGCAGGCAATTGGTCATTGGCACATACAGGGATCAGTGTTTTGCCCCTTGGATATTTTTACAAACATTACCGTGCGACACAGGCACCATTCGGGGAGTCCCTAATGGGGGGGCAGAGGTTCGCTAGATATACAATTCCCGTCAACAATCAGTTTGATGTTTTCAACCCTTTAGACGAAAACGATTGACTGACCCCTCTGATCCTTTTGGATAGTGGAGGACTCTAGTATGTAGGTACGGCAAAGGGTACTTTGAACGAAGTCCAACCCAATTTTAGAGTGGAAGATTTGGGGATTAGTTATTTCAAGGAGGCGATAGGGGTCTTAACTGCGAAACATAACATTGGTAGCCCACATTTGGAGCCTTTGTATACCTTGGACACACCCATCAATGTGTTACCTTTAGATCCCTCGAGCGCCGGTAGTGCTCTAACTTACAAGTCACAGGATGTTCACCCCTATACTGGCCAAGTAGTCGGTAATTTTCTAAATATGGTCACCGAGGAGAGAATTGTTAATATCAAGGAGGGAACTGATAATACAGTCGATGGTGCTGTAGATGTGTCTGAGGGCGCTCCCGTTGGTGGAAACAGGACCAACAACTGTTTAACCTTACTATCCTGGAACCTAGCAGGGATACACTCCAAAACTTCAAGATCCTGAATGGTTTGTTGCTTTGGGAAATATTGATATTTGTGTATTCCAAGAAACGTGGGCAGTAGATAAGGTGTTTATTGATGGTTACACCTCATATTGTGTGGATGCTCTCCCACCTAAAATGTCAGGTAGGGCCAGTGGCGGATTGTTAATACTGGTTAAAAACACCATAGCCTGTAGGTATAAGCAACTTTCAATAACCTCACCTGATATCATGGGCATCCAGCTTACATTTCCGTCTGGCCTAGTCCTAACCGTGTTAATGGTTATGCCAGGTCAGAATCTTTTAATAGCGAATCCTTAGTAGTTTCATTATTAGATGATCTAGTGGAGGGTTTCCAAGCAAATTCTAAAATTATAGTCGCTGGGGATTTTAATGCCACGTTCGAGCCCTCCACTCTATTAAGAGCTTCACTCGAAGAGGAGGACGAGATTTGGGGTATCCCCAATATGGTAGCTGGTAAACACGGCCAACGCTTTTCAAATGTTTCATTACAGATTGCTTCCCTTACTGCTGGTAGGAGTCTGAGGGCCTGTAATGGAAGAACTCCATCTGACATAGGGCGAAAGGCTACTTTTAAGAGGGGTGCCTACACAAGCTTCATAGATTATATCTTTGCCGATGTCAGAATATGGTCATTAGTGGAAGATATGATCATTGAACCTAGGATAGACAGTGACCATAATTCTTTGCTTCTTCAGTTGAAGGGCAAGGACTTGAATAGGGACGTTCATTGTTATATTTCCAAATTAATAGAACCATGCCCAACTAACAACCGTAGAAGAGTCACATGGCCTAAAATTCAAGCAGACCAGGATCTCCACGCTATAATATACAAGTTCTTAGTGGCCTCATTAACTAATATGTGTAGCCACAAGGGGAGTATGGATTTGCCTGATGTCCCGTATGTTATTACCGCACATGAAGAACTTTTTAAAGCCCTACAATCAGTCTTCTCAAAATATAGTCGTGTAGGAAGGCCTTCCAGCGTAAGGGATCGCAGCTGGTTTAACGACGACTGCAAGAGAGCGAAGAAGAAACTACAATTAGCAGTTAGAGAGCGCTCCAGATTGGATATAATTTCTGCTCGTAATATTTATAGAGTAGCACTCAGCCAAGCGTGAATACGCTGACACGAACTGGAATGATTTGGTCCTAGCAGCCCAAGCCAGAGATAGTCGTATGTTTTGGCTTATTGTATCTAAGGGCAATGTGGAGAACCTTACTTCCAATAACCATCATATCCAACAGGAAGTCTGGGTGGATCATTTTTCGAGTTTATATTCTGATAAGGCCATTATGGACCCATACACTGATCTGGCTACTCCAACCATAGTCAATATTGTTTCTGATGAGACTACAAATAATCCTTCGTTAGCTTTTAGCCTAGAGGACACTGTGTCTGCAATTGGTAAACTAAAAGCAGGCAAAGCCCCCGGTCCCGATATGATACCGGGGGATCTGTATAAATCAGAACCCACGATATGGGGACCATACATAACCCTTCTGTCCAATTGTATACTGGCTGGTGGGGACATTCCTGATTCTTGGAGGGGAGCAGAGGTAATAACTATTTTTTTAAAAAGGTGATCCAGCTGTCCCCTCCAATTACAGACCCATTAGTCTAATAGATAATTTACAGAAGATCTTTGCCAGGCAAGTTCTAGACAAACTCCAAGAATGGATGGACGCTAATATGGTTTTGTCTCCTGCCCCAGCGGGCTTCCGAGCTAAAATTAGCACGTGCGACCAGGCTTTCAGGTTTTCCCTGATAGCATGGAAGTACGTGTTACTTAGGAAACAGCGGCTCTATGTAGCCGTTTGTGGACCTGCGAGCCGCGTTTGACTTGGTTCCGCGCAATTTGTTGTGGAAGACCATGCTTGACCAAGGTGCCCCGGAAAATTTGGTGTCTATGATTGCCAGATTGCACAAAGATAATTATGCTCAGATTAGGTGGGGGAAAAATGGGGAATTGACAGAGAGGATTTCGATTCAACGTGGGGTGCGCCAAGGGTGTGTTCTCGCCCCACACTGTTTTCCCTATTCATTAATGATGTGGTCAGTTGTTTAATGGGTTGTAAGAATGATGCCCCTTCAATGAACGACGCAAAAGTCCCCATCTTGCTTTTTGCAGACGATGCCTTATTAATATCTACAACGCCCATGGGCCTACAGGTACTATTGGATAAATTCCTGAGTTTTTGCAAAGAGAGGAAATTGGAACTGAATACTTCAAAAACAAAATTTATGGTGTTCGGAAAAGTACGGGGTGGCATACGAGATGTTAAGATTTTGCAAGAACCCCTGGAGCGGGTAAAAGTTTTGATTACCTAGGCATAGGTTTGAATGAGACGCTTAGCTGGGAACATCAATTAAGGAAGAGCTTTTTAATGCTAGGTCAAAGATCTAAATCAGTATTAAGATTTTTAAAACAATCGTATACTCACCCTCTCTCACCGGCCCTTGAAATTTATCGGGCAAAAGCCCAAAGTGGTGCTCTGTATGGAGCAGAGATATGGGGATTTACTAATGTAAGTAAATTAACTATCTGTGAGAATAATTTTGCAAGGGCTCTCATCTCGCTACCTGTTACAACACCTCTCATCCCACTTTTTGTGACCTTGGGTTAAAGAGAATAGGCGACCTGGCAGCCCTGAGACCACTGACCTATTGGCTACGCCTATGGACTACTCCACAACTAATTGAATATCGCAATTCGCTTCGGGAGGTCCTAGCACTTAACGGGGCTAAACTATTACCTTGGTTCAGGCATATCGCCAGATGGTGTAAACTATTGAACCTGATGGGCCTGTGGGAGCACCCAGAAAGGGCCACTAAACGTGACATCTTGACTCTTAAAGCAACGTATTGGAGGGTAGTAGGGGAGCATTATATAAGTAATCAAACAAGCGGACAGCTAACATCTAACTTTTTAAACATTAAATCACGCTTTCTGTTTGAATCTTTTCTTGACTTGATTTCACCCCCTTTGCCAAAAGCTTGTATATTAGGTTTAGATATGGTAATCTGCTATTGAAATTTCCGGGGAAAGAGGCGATCGGCCTAGTTTTAGACATTTGTCCTGCTTGCCGTGAAGTTGTTGAAACAGAAGAACACATTCTGTTTTTCTGTCCAAAGTATCAGCAGTTACGCAGGAGATGGATCAGACCTTTATGCCTCAATCTGGGTGCTAGGCAGCACCAGTTTGCGTTTAGGATTTTAAAAACTGACACATCAGGGCCAATAGTCTTTGCTCTTAGCCGTTTTTAGGTCGAGCCTCGAGTAGCGCGCAAGTGCTGCTAGGCGAAGACTTTATGTAAGGGGGTTTCCAAAGCTGACCAAACGCTCGTGCGTCGTGGCCTTTTTCGGGCGGTTACGCGCGCAGGGCCGACATCTGTTTCCCATTATCGTGCCCAGACGCGTGCACGATAATTGGAAACATATGCCGGCCGTGCGGGAAAGGCCATGACGCACGCAGCGTCTGGTCAGCTGAGCAGGCTGCCGCGCTCGCTCGCCCCGCTCCTCCGTTTCGATTCCGTGCTTGTTCTGTAAATCGACAGTCAGTAATTTGGGTATCAGCGACACTCATTACTAACATAACTGCTTACAAGATATTCATTTCTAAAGTAGAGATGAAATGGTACCTGCAGACGAATGCTAAAATGAACATTAACGTTGCATTACAATACAACACTTACATTAACTGTAACAGTTGCTAAATTTGAACTCATTTGAGCCTTTTTTTTAAAGAAACTTAAGGCAGGCTCCCTCACTAGTGGCGCAAAACAAAACTGAATATTTGTGCAGTGAACCGTGCCAGCACTGGTGCCGTACAAAGAAAGAAACAAAGATTAGTTGTAACTGAAAAATAAACAAAGGAAGCACGGTAGTCAGTCTAGAAATCTCAAATTGTCTTCCGTCAGGTAGATGTGGTTTATGTAAACATGGAATACAAAGAGATCTGATTGTTGTACTGTCCCGCACACGCTTTCGTGTTAAGCGATGTTACAGACGAGAACGAAGCCGCGCCCCTTATTGCAGATACCGGCCCGACTGGAGCCCAACAACGTGGGCAGCAGCCAGCATGTTCTGCCCATTCAGCCAGCAATGGGCCGGCTCAGTCATTCGACTGGTCGCCGGGGACGCACCGTGACCAGGTCCACGTATCGATCACTCTGAGCACCCTGAGGAAGCAATACGCAGCGAAGAGTACTCCTTACTCGCTCTTCCCCTTCAGAAGCGCGGCAACAACCTGGCTGGCCTGCCCGGGCGGAGGTATGCTCCTCGTACACGACTCGCCCGCCCCAGATGCAATTTCAGTAAATGCCCACGGGCTCCAAAATGAGCAGTGTGCACCGAAGCGTCCGCGGGCGTATTGGACAGAGGCGCGTGCGGAAAGCTCGTCCAATCAGTACTTCCGAATCATGTGCGGTGCACCAGTATTGGCTAAAATGGCTCCAATCCTAGATCACCTTACACATTAGCAGAACCCCCCCAGTACTCCCAGACGACTCTCACAGTATGTTTAGTTGTGGGATTGGTGGTATGCGACCCGGAAGTGCTGAAATTACGTTAAAAGATCAATAACGGACATTAGGCTGAATTCGCGGACCGACCGTGTAAGTACCGTACAGGTGGACAGTTGACACGTGGTAGCAGTAAAGGCGGTATCTGGTGAGTAGAATTGACACTTGAGCATGGCTGACATTCCTCCCAACCAACGTAACCCGCCAAAGGCATGCATGTATGTGTACCTACGTTTTGAAGGCTTCTCGTGCATTCCTTCCTGTCAACACCAAAACGTGCTGATAAAATTGACAGTAGTCTAATTTCCCTTGAATGTAACGGGCCCAGTTCTTAACATTTGCGCGATGCACTCTGTATTATGCACACCATAATCCTGCTTTCAGCACTTGGGGTCAAGGTACGGTTGATACGTTGTTCAGACTCGCCAAAGTACACTTCCAGCCCTGGGCTTTCATTTGAAAAATTAATGTATTTTGGATCGTGGATTGTTACCATTGATCCAGATACCATACGATTCTAATGATTTATATTAGGACTGAAGCTCGGGTCTAGAAACGGCAGTGGCGCTGAAGGAGTCGGAAGCGGTAATGGCAGAGTATCCGGTACTGCGACGGTGATACTGCAAACGTTTGAGGTGTATCTTGTCGGTGTTTTATTGAGCCAAGAATATTCTGAGGGCATGAACATGATTTGGTTTTTGCAGAAAAGTGTTGGTGTATATCATGAGTGTATATACTGATTGGATGAGAGGCAATATACTTGAGAGACAATTTTCACAATTGAGCACAAAAAGAAAGGTCGTCAGCATGGAGTATTTTTCGTTGTTTTATTCTCAAATGTGCTTAGTTTGTAATCAATTGGATCAGCTAACGCGTTTCGCCCAAACATGGGCTTCGTCAGGGCAAAGAGAGATAAAGGTTCTATTGTGTCCTCGGTACACAAAGCCAAATGAATGACAGTATAAGAACCTGTGCGGTTCGTTGATTATATTCAATTCAGAGAAAGAACCACACTCAGTAGTGAGGTATACTTCAAGCGGTGTGCACCGTGTGTGCGAAACGGAGCCGTGTCCGGAAAGCGTCCTGGCGTCTTCAGGTCGAAGTCTCTCAAGTATATTGCCTCTCATCCAATCAGTATATGTATTTATGTTTATGATCAAGGGGCAGCTGATCATTTGAGGTGGGCAGTATCACTATACTTTGTGACTAGTCCAGGTTGTGCAGTCTTCTATGACCCGGCTGCTCTTTTTCTTTGTTGGAACTATATCATGAGTGTACCTGCCACTGCCCCCCCACCCCTCACCCATCCACTCCGAACAGGTTAACCTTACTGGTGAGTGCCCATTTGGGAATCTTGAAACTGGTCTGTCATGGGTGCCCTGTGGTGGCGTTGGAGAAGGCGCTTGCGCAATATCATTTTGCAGCATTAGTGACAGTCTCTGGTGGGTACCTGTGTTTTAGTACCATGGATAGTCTCGTGTGACTGTTAGACCTGACCGCTCTATTTGTGACCTAATGTAGCCACAGGGGCAGTCTCAAGTCAAGGACTGCGATAGGCAGTGATGCAAATGCTTCACTTATTAAATGATATTTCCATGGAGGCTACCGTAACGATGACCACCCGAGACAGTGTGCACAGGTGCAGGAACGTCCCTTAGTGCCCGTCACTAAAGCTCCTGTGTGTGCCGATGTAAGCCTCACACCCATCAGCAAGGGTAGATAGCAGTCTTATGATACCGCTGATTTTCCCAAGGACTAACCCTGCAAGTGTTCTGGGGTCAACCCCTGATGAGTGCCCACTGCAGTTTTTCGTGAGTGCATTTAGTGGTCCTGGCACCCAGTGGGACTCAGCTGTTCCTTGATGCTTTCTAATGGGTACGTCATGCCGTGCACCACAATGGACTCAGATGTCCGCTCCTCATTGATACAAGAGACATCCTTGGCAGCAGCGTATGTAATGTAACACACAGACTTTAGATTTTAATGAAAGGAAATCTAGATTTGTAACGCGCGCTAATACCCGAGGGTGTGTTTTACGTATATTCTGCAATTTTTATCTTTTGTCTTCAGTCTTACTTGCAAAGGAACGTCTTTTCTAAAGACAGCTTCCAGCTCATCACGCTTGAGATGACTCCTTGCCAATGACACATCACTATCTGGCAGGGAACTTGGACACGTGCTCTTCACTCCGGGTTACTTTTACAATACTGACATTTAATAGAGGAAGTGAGTGCACGTATATTTAAACTCTGTTCTGTATTTCTTGAAAGTAATAGTCCTGAAGCCATTGTATAGGAGGTTTTAAATATATATTTTGTGGCATTAAGCCTAATAACACTTTTCGCTAGTAATGCAGTTTTTAGTCACAGTGGAAACACGCTCTTCTTTAGTTTTCCTTACAATCTTTTTTTTAAAAAGATTGTTTTGATATCTGTCCCCTTGATCTCGCTTCCATTTTTGATGTTTACTTGTACGCCCAACAGCATATTTGTACACCTCCTTTTCCTGTGCCAAAACCAACCATCGTCTTTCTCGTTGCCCTGAGAGGTCATGACTGATCAGTGCCTGTGCTTAAAATTAGCTTATTACATTAAAATGTTCCTTTGCACATTGTTTGTTTAGTCATGGACTATTATTGATCGTGGATTCTTTTTTGAAACATTGTCTATTTTCAATACTTATTTTGATCTAAACGTGTGAATTTTAGAGTTGGGCATAAGTAAAAAGCACAAAATGCACACGTGGACTGAAAAACAAGTTAGCATTTTAATGTAATCTAATTTCTTACATGTTTGCTGTAGGTGTATAGTGTTTCAGCTGTGAGTGTAATCTCTATAAAGTGTCAAACAATCTAATCCTGCCAACCTCTTATGTTCTGATTGCCCTTTTGGGTTCCGTTTTCATTTATTTATTTTCTTTAAGAGTTATTTTTCTTTATGATTTCACCTGTGTGATATTTATTTAGCCATGTGAATGTTGCTTTCGCCTGGAAATTGTGGCTCATACTTTGGAGCGGTTGGCTGTTGTAAAATGTGAACAAGTAGGAAGGGGAAAAAATAATATCAGATTTCACTAGTAACCTTACTGTATGGAAGTAGAAATGTTATTTTTGCCTAATGGAAGAATCAAAGTTTTAAGGATGAGAGATGCAAGAGTAATTGTTATCTTTTGTAACTCAATTTCTTGGCAGTGGCCATAAAGTTATACATAGGCTTAGCATGTTGGTGGCGTCCAAACCTACTATTGTAAACAAGGCAGACAGGCTCGGGGTGGTTATGATTTCACCTGTACACGAATACAGTCTCATGGATCAACATTTCTTTCTAATCGTTGCCTAACCAGCGAGTCACTTGTGTTGCATTTGGGAAAGCATGCATTTTCGCCTTTACATAAATTCTTCAAAAGAAGCTAGCGATCAAAATGCCTTTTTGGGATGTAAGCACAGTTTTGCCTTGGAATGTAAGTATTGTCGCCCTTTTTAGGACTCGGCCTGACGTAAGCAGCGCATGCGCTGCTCTCGTCATACGAGGGCTTCTTGGAATCGATATGATTCCCGAAGCCGTGTCCCAGCTCAGCCTTCAGCTTTCATTCGTGCGTGTCGTTTGGCGTCACAAATTATGCCAAAGGCAGTGCAATGATTGCACCGAACGCATGTCAATCGCTGTTTGTTGCCACCCTGTCTCCTTTTAGCCCCGCCCCGGGATTGGATCTTTTACTGGCGGCAGTACACAGGCTGTTTTTTATTGCTTTTAAAAGTGCGCATGCAGCGCTCCGGCCTTCAGCCAGTCTAATAAATCATGTACATCATCTCATCTCTCCTCAACCTCTCTCCCACTCTCTTCCTGCTCTGTCCCTCTTTCTGCTCTCCCCTCCGAGCTCTTCTACCTGTCTCCTGTCCCTTTCTCAGTCACCCCTCTGAACTTCCTTCCCCAGGTTCTCATTTCTCTTCCCTCCCCTCCACTCTACTCTGCTTTACATTTATTCTTGTTTCCACATTCCCTCCGCACTGCACCCCATCCTATCCCGGTTATTCTGTTTTAATCCCCTTCTCACTCTCTGTAGCGCCTCGTCTCAGTTTCCCTCTAGCGCCTCGGAGCTCCCCAGCCTGTCAGCGGCCTCCGCTACCAGCACGGGGTCACATTGGACAGGGTTTACTCTGCAGGATTCCAGGGAACAGCGCGAGCCCGGCTCACATTCCGCCCCTGCGGCATATTTCCGGTACCCGCAGATGTGCTGAGTGAGTGCAGCAGTCCTTGGACCGGAGTGGGCTCCTCTTCAAGGTGAACTCTCCTCTGAGCAGGGAGGGGGAGGGAGGGGGGGGGGGAGGGAGTTCTTCAGCGCGACTTTCAAGGGGGTGCTCCATCTGCTACATGAACAGACCCACTGTCGAGAGGGTGACCTCCAGCACTCGGGATGTTCGCCAACAGCACTAAGCGAGCTGGGACGGCCGAAGGCTGTAACATACCACGCATCGACAAAACCCGCACTTTATGTACAGCAGAGACCGCAATAGGACAATATCTACCCACACAGGACAGCAACCAGGAGAGCAGGCAGCAGTGGGACGGGCAGTGGGGCATAGCCTTGTGCAAGAAAGGAAGTGGACCCTCTGGCAACAATCAGGGTTCATTTGGCCGTCGGTGCTCTGGGACCCGGTGCCACTGCACCTGCTACACCAATGACAGCTACGCTCCAGCGGACAGGCTTCCCTCGCAAACGAATAGCAGAGGTGTCACAGGTCCTGGTGCATGCTTGGCAAATGGGTTGGTCCCTCACCTCCGTGCACAGCAGTAAAAAACAAGCATTGAAAATGCAATAGGTCTCGCCTTTGATTAAGTTAAAGCCATTTGCTTTGCTAATGGTATTGTATAGCAAAGCAAATGGCTTTAACTCAATGAAAGGCGAGACCTATTGCATTTTTAATGCTTGTTTATTTTCTTTCTGGCTGATCCGCAAAAAATTCTTATTAAAAGAATGATACGATCTTTTAACCCTTTCCCTTCTTATGCTGTACATGTATTTTAAATATGAAGCTTGGTATGCATGGTTTAGCATCTCAAATGTCTGGTGGCTGCTTTAGCACTCCACTTTAGCTGACCAGGTCGTTTGCATTTATGTATTCACGTACCCTTGTCTTTTTAACATGTTTTGGGATGTCATTTGTACTTGTGTTGAATGGTTTAATACTATTTTTAATTGTACATATTTTTATGTTTTATTTTTATGTTTTATTTTTGTACACTTTGATGGTGTTTTGTACAAATGACCGAATAAAGTTATATATGAAGTGTACCCAAAATATTCAAGTAAGAGTGTACCCAAGATATTCAAATATAGAAACTCTCCAAAGGGACACAATTTAAGGACGGTTGCGGGTGGGTTGTGTGGCAAGGGTTCAGGACCATATACTTGGTCTGATTAAGATTGATCTCGAGCCCTCTGCCTGCAGAAGATATCAAAGTGGACCAACAGATTTTGAATGC
This sequence comes from Calotriton arnoldi, assembly GCA_963921515.1. Lineage (NCBI taxonomy): Eukaryota > Metazoa > Chordata > Amphibia > Caudata > Salamandridae > Calotriton > Calotriton arnoldi. Next base: position 549,472 of record CAWUFW010003088.1, read on the forward strand.
CTATGGGAGATTTAGAGACCAGTAAGGTGTCGTCCACAAACAGGTGCGCCGGAACCTTACTATTGGCTAAACTGTGGGCATCATGCTTGCACTGCTCAAGTTGGGCCACCAGATTGTTGATGTATAATAGGAACAAGGTGGGGCAAGAACGCACCCTTGCCTCACTCCCTGATAAATGGAATTGGCACTGACAATTCCCCAAGGGAGCCACATCTGGCCTGTGCATAGTTCTTCAGATGCAGCCTACTGATGACATCTACGAGGTATTGGGGGGCTCCCATGTCAATTAAGACCTTCCACAGGGCCTCCCTCGGAACAAGTTCAAAAGCTGACCGAAACTCGACGAAGACTGCGTACAGATGACCACCTCCCAAAGTAACATATTTCCAGTAAATTAACTGCAATTCAAATACTTGGTTGGCGGTACTAGTCCCCGCCCTAAACCCTGCTTGTAAGGGAGTCAATTAGCCCTCGTCCTCAATCCACTTGTGCAGCCTATCTAGCAGTACCCGGCTAAAAAGCTTCTGCAAGCTGTCAATAAGACTGATTGGCCGATAGTTGGAAGGAAGGGGCCTTAGGCCCTTGTAGATCAGAATAATCTCTTCCCCTGCCCACGTAGGGAGAATTGACAGCCCTTCTAGAATGCAGTTAAAATACAAGACAAAATAGGGGCTCCAGATAATTTAAACAGATCCCCCAGAACCTTGTCCAGGCCTGGCGCTTTCCCTGGGATGATCCAGTTTATCGCTTTATCAACTTCTCTAGCAGTAATGGGCCAAATATCACAGTCATCCTGGCTGGACAAGGCCACCCTGGGTAGATCACTATGCACAGCTGTCCCCTACCAATTCAACAGCCGTTGAAAAATCATAACAGGGAACAGCCACTTCATCAGTCCCACCAGCATATAGCCCCAAGAAGTGGTTAACCCAAGCAGCAGCAGTAATATGACAAGTCAATGGAGCAACAGGTTCCAGGCCCCCACCAGCCAAAATTTGCAAAAACCATTGATGAAGTATTTTGTTTATTTTCCATGGCTAGCAGCTCCCATAACCTCTTGCATCAATCCAGGTAGGTTGGAATGCCAGCAACAGATGAGTGTTTACCCTGGTTTTCACAGACTGTGGAGGGTATGCATTTTTATCTGGGATCCCTTTTAATGCCTTTCTGTTGTTGCCAAGTAAGCGTGAACGTGTCAATGCAGCTTTATCATTTAAGAATTTCCCCCAGATTTTCATTGTCTTGGGTCAAGTACAGAACATATGTCATGCTCTGGTGGCTCAGTGGACTAATGTGTCCACTGCAGTGTTTGACCCCATGCTTATGGGTTTAAATCCGGCCAGGTGCACTCGGTGTTTAATCCTTCCACGGCTGCTAAAATAAGTACCATTGAGCTGGGTTACAATACACAGCTGTTATCTGAAGATAGCGCTAAGAAACCTTATTGGGGTAAACTTTGTGCTCTATAAGTACTTATCGTAACAGAGCCACAACCTCCTCTGTCATAGTTCGGTTCTGGGCTGATCAACAACTTAATTTCGCCTGGGTGCAATAACTACAGAATAAGGTTTTCATCAGTATTTCTCTCCCCCAATATATATGCGACCTCTATGTTGGATCCTATCCAAAGTCTCCGCCGTTCGTTCGATCAGCTGCATTTTTAGCTCACATTTCCTGGCATTTCTGTTTTTAGAGGGCTTTAATGTCAACAGTATTCTTTATAACACAGATAGCATTTGCCCTGTCCACATGCTTTGTGTAGCAGTATTTTCTAGTGCTGTCAAAAACCTAGTTCCTCCTGTCCTCACTTTGCCCTGCAGCCTACACTGTCTAATTCATAATTTTATATTATATTTCTCTGCTTTAGTTAGCTCAAATTCCATTTTGTAGTGCATGATACATTTTAATATATCACCTGAAATGCCATGAAGCTTTGCATCACAGAATGCAGTCCAGGTTACCAAAAAATGGGTGTTAATGGCAGTGGATAGTTTGCTGCAGTTTCACGTTTGATAATTTGATCAAAATTCCCATAATGATGCCCCAACGAGGCACGCGACTTAACCTTCGAAGGCTGTATGGGGTGCTAGATTGAACAAGAACGACACAGACTGAAGATGCAGTGCTACTTTCCCTAGATGCGCAAATGGCATTCGATAGTATAGAATGGCAGTTTATGTTCGAAACGCTGAGTAGATTGAGATTCGGACCCAGCTTTTGTGCATGGGTAAAACTTCTGTATCAAGACCCACAGGTTAGGGTGAGAGTAAATGGAGAGGTGTCCCACTCCTACCCACTTAGAAAGGGCATGAGACAGGGCTGCCCACTCTCGCCGATGATTTTCGCCCTGGCACTAGAGCCCTTGGCAGCATGGGTCTGCAACGATCCAATAATATCGGGCATACAGGGAGGAGGTAACTGGGAGGATAGACTATCCCTCTATGCAGATATACTGCTATACTTGGTTAATCCGTATAGGTCAGTACATAGGGTACTACATATATTCCACTACTCGGCAGTTATTCGAGATACACAAAATACTGGGTCAAATCCCTCATCTTCCCTTTAACGGGAGTTGTTCCCCAGAAATTGATGGACACGACAACATTGGTAGTCAAAACCAAGTTTACTTACTGGGTATTCAGATATCCACGGGAGAGGAGGACTTTCTACCAGATAATCTAGATCCCCAAATACAGCGACTAAAGAACGACGTGGACCACTAGAGGAAACTACCGGTGTCCCTGATGGGCATAGCGGTGCTTTTTAAAATGATGTCGTTATCCAGACTACTATATGTTTTACAAAATACCCCATATAAAATATCTAAGATAGTGTTCCAGGGAATAGAGAGCAAACTGAGAAAACTCCTATGGGATGGAGGCAGCTCCAGGATAGCACTGTGTAAGCTACAGTGGGAAGTATATGAAGGAGGGCTCGCAGTCCCAGACCTCCAGAAATATTATTGGGCCTCACAGCTGACAGTGGTAAACCACTGGGCATTCACAGACCACAATGACCCAGCCTTTAGAGCAGATCACTGGGCTATGGGGGGGCAAGGGATACTCAGCAGCACTATATCGCAGAGGTAAGGGAAAACAGCTCCCGGCGCACACGCACACAGTGGTGCGTGTTTGGCGGGAAGTGTCAAACCATACAAGCTGGGAGGGAAGGCTGACGGGGAAAACTCCATTGTGGAACAGTGACCAATTAAGAGAAGTGGGATCCCTGAAAGGGTTTAAAAAAAATAGGAAGTGTTAGGAATTGACAATCTGGGAGATATATGGAGGGGACAGGCACAGATCACTTTCGAAAACCTAAAAGTTGAATATGAAATGGCAGACAGAAAGAATCAGATATATTCAACTTTGCCATGCCATACGCCAACGTATTAGAGAAGGGGAGACTCTCCCGGACTGTTCTCCTTTGGAGGATAGATTATTAATGTACCCAATGATGACAAAGGCCACCTCATTAACATATAGGAAAATAATGTACAATTCGCCCAATCCAATAGACTCCCTGAGGAGAACGTGGGAAACGGAATTAGAGCTCTTAGAGGATGAGGACTGGGAGGAGGCAATACAAAGTCCAAGGGAGGTAGCTATAAGGGCCCGATTCAGTCTCATCCAGCTACTTATTTTACATAGGTTGTACGCCTCAAGATCATAACTGCATCGACTGGGCCATGGCATATCAAAATACTGTGCGAGGGGGTGTAGAGAAATGGGATCCTTTTTTCACATTATTTGGGAATGTAGTTTCATTCACAACTTCTGGAAGGAAGTGACAATTCATGTCTGAAGTCGCCGAATGAGAGATCCCAGTGGAACCACGATGGCTACTGCTATGCATGACGGGCGAAGTAAAATGGCCCAAATCTACTATAATTTGGCTTAAATAGTGGCAAAAAGGAACATAGCCAAAAAATGGGGGGCGAGCAGACCACAAGACCTAAGGGAATGGGAATAGGATCTAGACTGGTGTTCGGGGGCTGAGAAAGTAACATATAAAGCCAGAGGATGCCCGAAAAAATGGGACAAGATTTGGGGACCTTGGAGAACATACAGGGGACATTGAGAGGGAAACGGGGATAATGAGGGGAAGTTAGAATAGGTAAGCAACCTCAGGCCCTAGCAACACTTAAAGCTGTGGGATAGAGGAGGGTGACCAACCTGTGAATTTAGAACTAGTGGATAAAAGTATGTGTACTATTCTGTATTATGCTTATGAAACAATGTTCTGAGCGATTGTTAAATCAATTATAAAAAAAAAGTGATAAGACACCGGACAGCCACGCAGCCCACAAAGACGCCATCCGTAACCACCACCACCTCATCAAGTCCGCCAAGAGAATCTCCTTCAAAGACCGCCTCGACAACAACGCACACAACAGTGAAGGAACTCTCCAACCCCAGCTCCAACACCAACGACATCCCACCGTCGCAACCCCTGTGCGATTCCCTCGCCACCTTCTTCCACCGCAAGATCGCCGACATCCACGACAGCTTCAACACCCAGACAGCCCCAACTAAGATCGATGCACCAGACCCGCCACACACCATCGACTACGACCCCCTGCCAGCCTGGGCCAGCGTGAACATCGAGGACACCATCAAGACCATGAGCACAATACACTCCGGCTCCCAGTCAGACCCTTTCCCGCACCACATCTTCAACAAAGCCAGCAGCTCCATCGCACCCCACCTGTGCAACGTCATCAATCTCTCCTTCGAGACCGCGACCTTCCCAGAGAGCTGGAAACACGCAGAGATCAACGCCCTACTCAAAAAACCCAAGGCGGACCCGAGAGACCTCAAGAACTTCCGGCCCATCTCCCTGCTTCCGTTCCCAGTCAAGGTCATCGAGAAGATCGTCAACAAACAGCTAACCCGATACCTCGAAGAAAACAGCATCCTGGACCCATCCCAATCGGGGTTCCGCAGCAACCACAGCACTGAGACTGCCCTCATCGCCGCCACCGACGACATCAGGATCCTGCTGGACAACGGTGAGACCGCAGCCCTCATCCTGCTGGACCTCTCCGCCGCCTTCGACACGGTCTGCCACCGCACTCTACGCGCACGCCTCCACGACGCAGGGATCCGAGACAAGGCGCTGGAATGGGCCACCTCCTTCCTCGCCGGCAGAACCCAGAGAGTCCGCCTCCCACCATTCCGATCCGACGCCTCCGAGATAATCTGCGGCGTACCCCAGGGATCGTCCCTCAGCCCAACACTGTTCAACATCTACATGGCCCCGCTCGCACACATCGCCAGACAGCACGACCTCAACATAATCTCCTACGCCGACGACACTCAACTGATCCTCTCCCTCACCAAGGACCCCCTCGCCGCCAAATCCAACCTCCATGAAGGAATGAAGGCCGTCGCCGATTGGATGAAGATCAGCCGACTAAAACTGAACACGGAGAAGACAGAGGTCCTCATCCTCGGCTCCAACCCCTCAGCCTGGGACGACTCCTGGTGGCCAACGACGCTGGGAGCAGCCCCGACACCCACCGACCACGCACGCAACCTGGGAGTCATCCTCGACTCAACGCTCTCCATGGCCAAGCAAGTCAACGCTGTCTCATCCTCCTGCTTCAACACCCTCCGCATGCTTCGCAAGATCTACAGGTGGATCCCGACAGACACAAGAAGAACAGTCACCCAGGCCCTCGTCAGTAGCAGACTTGACTATGGGAACGCCCTCTACGCGGGAGCCCCGGCCAAGCTCATCAAGCGACTGCAACGCATACAAAACGCCTCCGCACGCCTGATCCTCGATGTACCACGCCACAGCCACATCACCCCCCACCTGAGGAACCTGCACTGGCTCCCCGTCGACAGGAGAATCTCCTTCAAACTCCTCATCCACGCACACAAGGCACTCCACAAGACTGGCCCAGCCTACCTCAACAGACGACTCCTCTTCTACGTCCCCAACCGCCAACTCCGCTCCGCCGACCTCTCCCTCGCCTTCGAAGAACTACCACCGGCAGCAGATCCTTCTCCCACCTCGCCGCCAAGACCTGGAACACCCTTCCACTAAGCCTACGACAGACCCAAGACCTGCTGACCTTCAGGAGGCTACTCAAGACCTGGTTGTTCGACCAGTAGCAGCACCCCCCCCCCCCTTTTCTTTTTCCCTAGCGCCTTGAGACCCTCGCGGGTAAGTAGTGCGCTTTACAAATTCTGTGATTGATTGATTGATTGTTAAATCAATTATAAAAAAAAAATCCATAATGACATTAGTTACCAATGAGATGCAGAAAGCTTTAGGCCCAGAATTTTTCCCAGCAACCTTCCAACTGCGAAATATTACTCAATAAACAACTAGCGCATACTTTTGTACAGCTTTGCCCATTCGATTGGGTGTTTCAAGTAGGCTGCATAACATTGGCTACCAGCAACAAGGAATCAGAGACCCCTCTCTTTGGTAACAGAACCTTTACACTTTCAAATTTATTAATTGGCTTGTGCACCGGCAAGGCCTAAAATACAGGCAGCATGGAACCAAATTAATTTTAAAAGTAGGAATTCTCTACACACAAAACTGCCTCATTTTGCTATTTTTTTTTTTTTTAAATGGCTCTGGATTTCCATAAATATGGCTAAGTAATAATTTACCCCATAAAGGGCCTTGTATCTTACCATCAGTTATACCCTGGATATGGGATTCATTCAGTCAACCATTTGAAGGGTTCAAGTGCAAATTAACACTAATGGCAATAAATAGCCTATTACTGACATCTGTTGTTGTGAGGGTTCGCTCTTCAGACGTGTTTATGTAGATTCTACGCTGCAGAACTAAACTGCTTTTAGGCGCAGAGGCATGAGAAATCATACATTAAGACGGTAAATGAATATAAAGCAATGAGAGTTTTGAGACTTTAGGATTTATATGAACATCAACAGATAAAATGAAAAGTACATGGAGTAAGGGCAGTGCTTAATTTGTAAATAAATAAGTGCCAGGGCCCTCATCAGAAGGCCACGGCAGTTTGCACCACCCATTGCCCTGCCATTGACAGTACCAACACAACTACTAACCATCACAGTCCTACAAACGGGACCTATAAGACTCTTCCAGGACCCCAAAGCTATAACAATGGCTTTGGCAGCATATATTAGTCATTTTAACATATATTAAATTAATAAACAACTGTTATTGCACTTATTTGTAAATTAGACAAACAGTGCCACCATGTGGCAGACTGTTCTAAGTGCCGGTGTTGACAATTAAGTGCGGGTGCTGAGCACTGGAAACCACCGGCTCAAATTAAGCAGAGTAAGGGGAGTGGTGGCACTGCTTACATGATAGTTAGAAGACGGGATTCTTAATCTCAACATGATCTGCTTCAAAACTTGGGCCTGGTGTATATGGCTGGGCAGGCTATTCTGAAGTGTGATAGCTGCCAGAGACTGATCAGTCGTCCTTATTCATGCACCTCGTTTTAGATGTGACCAGAAGACATTAGTCTCCTGGTCCTTGAAGACCCTAAACTCAGAGACCTTGCTATTCCTTCTGAGCCTGGAAGGACGTTTGCCAAGTAAAAGTTTGGGTCCTCATCGAACAGTAAAAAAATAAAACAGCAAACATGGAAATGTTGGATATATCTGCAGTGATACTCCATATACGAATGTTCTGTTCCTAAGGGTCTGCATCTTGTTCACGTCCTGAGCACAATCATATCATCTTGAACTGGGTCCTAAAAAAAAAAAACACGACTTAGTTTTCAGTCTTTTTTTTACTTATCTGCCATTCCAGGGCTCAATATGTTCACAACAAGGTTTAGGCATGTTTAAGCATTCCATACCGGCTTTAATGACTGGACTTTCAATATGGACATGTATTCCTAATTCAAAAAGGTAGACTGCCTCTACTGTTAAATGCACAGGGATTGATGTGCGTGCTAACAGAATATTCTAGTACCAATGAATACTGAATAATAACCTGATCTGAGGCATGTAATGAATTTGTGACGTGCAGTGCAATGGTGTGCAAGATATTTGGATGTATGGCCTAGTGTGCTTGAGTTATTGGCTGGTCTGCTTCCTTAAGGAAGCGTATACATTCTGGAGGCATGTTAAGATACCCACCCGTTCACTTCTAGTGCCTTGTAACCGGATACAGCTACTGGGTGTAACACGCTTCCTCTTTTTTTACTAAATAGCTTAAACCCTGAACAGTTTTCCGCAACAGACCATAAACATTCATGAAACCATAGCTTTCGATCCTCCGTGGGTGCAACTAAAATCATGGTCACATTCTCAGGACTACGTACAGAAGTCCCTAGGTCATGAAACCATCGATCGATCGATCGATCATTCTCTGGACATTGGTGTTGTGTGTAGCAAGACACAACATTTAGGCATTTTTCTTCTGATATGCAGATCTATGTCTTCTGTCTCTTGCTCTTTGAAGTCTGCATCTCACACTCGAGTGTTTCTTGTTGAGCCTCGCTTACGCTTGCTGGTCGTTCTTCATGCCACAAACATATCCCAACAGATGGTGCATGTATCTCCATAGAGTACAATGCTATATACACTGCACTGCCCTTGGAAGGAGCATGTGTTGCTCTTTGCTTCCGTGAATAATAGTTGGCCATCATGTATGTTTGACTAAGGACAACTTTGCCTGCGAATTGTGTTATCAACAGGTAATCCATGGTTGGGCGCTCTACTAGGCCAAACTAGGATCCATATTCACCCTGCTCAGGCCACCTTCTATAAAATTGTCAACACAGCCGCATGTGCCTGTAAATAATAACTTTCAACAAATTCTTTACTAATTCAAAAATAAAACACTCCTAAATAAATTATAGAAGTTTTGGATAATGTCTTTAGAAATGGCCCTGAACGAGGACAGGAAGAACTGGGTAAGCCATTCATGGAATTCTTCAAGTTGAAAAACATTTCTTTAAAGTGCTAAGTCACTATCTTCAGAAGATATAAACACAGTTCTGATAATCTTTGGTACATTGAATTTATGTAAGGGTGGACTGTGACGCTTTACTCATTATATTCTATGTGATGCTTTTGGCTGCTTAAACTAGAGATATGTAAGGAGGGAGTCTTCAGTTCAATTCATGGTTATAAGAAGTCTACAAAGGCATGCATATGAAACAGTTAATTACAGAAATTAGGCCTATGGGAGACAGACATGTAGCTCAATACTGGCTGCTTGTATATTCTCTTTGGTTGAAAAAGAGGTTACAAGCATGCAGATTTTAAATATAATCACCTCATACAATTACAGTTTTTGGTGACCAAACTAATACTGCCCATAATCCAGCAAGCAGCGTTATTTTAAATGACAAATAAGTATTTGTAAAAGCATTTAAAAGAGTACAGTTGGTGGACATGCAGGGTAGTTGTCCTTCGACTATTACAATTTAAAGTGTGATGAAGTGGTGTAAAACCTATGCTAACCGGTGAGGACAAAAAAAAACACAAGTTACACATTTCTCTATTTCAACCTTATGATGAAATCAACGTGAACAATGATGAATCACTTTTTTGGTCATCACACTGCAGAATTGAGGATCTATCAGTTATACCTCCTAGTTTTATGCATTCAGAGGGCAGAAATAGTGATGCCCATGTTCTTCTAAACTTAAGGGGCACTTGTCTGGCACAACAATAAATGATCCAAATTGACATCCTGTAGCCATAGTCCTGTGACACAACCAAAAAAGGCCGAACAGACATGGGTGGAAAGAAAAGTCTGAAATGGTTTCCTCAGACATGGTACTGTCCCCAGGGCACACTTCAGATGCTAGCTTGGTAAAAGAGCTGTAGTCAAGCCGGTGAAAGTCTGGAAGGAGACCCTAGGTGTGGCAGGACACCTTTGGTCACATCTGGAGAGTGCATAGAGGTCACCTTTGGCATACTTTTAGTAAAAGGTCCCAGACATCACTCAGACAGAGTCAAGTGTAAAAAGCCTTCAAGAGTAGAATGAACGAGGGTTGGACATGTACTCTTCTGGCCACCTCTGAGGCCCATAAACAGATCCCTTTGGGTGTAACCTGGTATAATCCCCCAGAAGACAACTGCGGAGTGGCAAGGATGAAAAGGAGGCCTTGCAGAGGAAACAAAGGACCTCAAGGCCTTCTGGACTGGCCTAATATACAGCTTGTAAGGCGCACCACAAGGCAGATGAAGAAAAGGATGCCGGCAGAGACAGCACACACTCAACCAAAAAGAGGATGAGCGAAGATAAAACCCAGGGTGCAAGAATTCTGATGTGTGAAATTTTCAAACTGGAAATATCCCTCAAACTGATACATAAACACTCCCATATGTTAAAACTCACAGCGGAGTGCAGAAATCCGCAGCCCTTGGCAGCACATGGGAGATGGCACCTGAGCACGGTCATGCCTTCGAGTGCTGCATTAATCATCATTGCCCCTCAATGGATGAACTGCTGTGGTTCTGGAGCATGCCGGAACTGATCCAAGTTCCTCAAAAGTACAAAAGGAAGTGCCTAACATCTGTCCATTAGACTCAAAAGGGAGAATAGCTTTCTGAAATTTTTGCTGGACAAAACTCTTGCTTTAGATCTGAACCGGTCATGAGAGACATTTAGGTGGATTCTTGTATAGTTCATACACCAGCACTAGAAGAAAAACAACTATGTGGTTATGTGCGAATCACTATCCTTGTGTGACAATGTGTAAATTTAGATAATGATGCAGTTCCTAAGTGTAAGTGAGAGTGTTCAGGTCTGTGAAAAAGTGCCCTCTCACACCCCGAAGGATGTCATGCTTCATCATATAGGCATGCTCCTCGTCGGGCCCGCGCTGCAATGCCCGACGGGCACCCGCAAAGGGGCTCTTTGGAGGAGATCTTTTTGTTGAAGCCGTTTGGTGCGTGTGGGTGTGTGGAATAAGTAGTGTAGTGAGGTATTAAAAAAGGTTTAGGGAGACCCTATTGCCTACATTTTATTCCTAGGGCTCACTAACCTTACTAAAAACAAAGCCGCCCTAGCCGGGTACAATGATCCTAAAGGGCGTGCGTGGTGTGTAAGGTCGACATGTTTCTTTCCTATGGTAGCCCCTAACAGGTCTAGTGGCAATTCATCAGGACCAGTGGTTAAAAAAAAATTATTATGAGTCTTACACTACTGCAATTCTGGTGCTCAGAGTACAAGGAATTCAATAGTTACCAGCTTTGCGAGTGAATACCAGGTCAGATTTACCGGATATTGAAAGACCTCAAAGAGAAAATGTAGTATCTTCTTGTTATGTTTACAATGTCCCCCGTTACCTGGTTCTTAGCTGCTCAGCCAGTGTGAGTGTTCTGTATGGAATGTTGGTGTGATGGACATGAGTGGAATGCTTGGGTGCCTGTTGTGAGTGTTGACAGTTGGATGATGGGCTGAGCAGCAGGCAGGCTGCTCCTGGTGGGGCTGCTATCGCTGATGTTAAGAACTTAATAAATAACTTGAAAGACACAACTCGGCTACGCCTGCTTCATCACATCTATGCATGGAACCTACTGGTTACAGAAAAGAATAATAAAAATATATGTTTAGGGTGCTGCATGACAGAAAGTCTACAGCGGCGCTTCCCGAGATAACGTGAAGTGATCCCAGTCTAGATCAGGTGAAGGTGCAGTAGTCAATTGCTATAGGGGGTCTCAATTTGTGGCTAGTCTGTGATGCGACAAAATACCTCAATATAAATATCGTGGTAATCCCTGTGTGTGGTATCGCCCTTAATTTTAAGTGGGGTTCAAAGAATGTCGTTGTTAGCATTAAATGCTCATCGCATTGGAAAAGCGGAGTCTGTTGCGGTGTAAGCTATTATCATGCAGGTTTCCGAAAACAGAATGGCAGATTTCTGAAGTCATCACCAGTAGATTGATCATTCTCTCATAGCGGCAATCATGACCACAACAAGACAACATATATAGTGACGTGCCCCGTGGGTCATCGTTGAGGACAGACAATCTTGCGGCTTAATATCGCTCTTAAACGTGTCCCTGTGTGTAGTGGGCCACTATAGTCATGATGGTGTGTCAAATCTCCAGGGGCGTTTAGCGATCCGCAACAAGCGTAAGAGACTGACAAGACAAAACAACACAGAATATATCGCCAACACTTGAGATAAAGCTGGCAGAAATCAACAGCGAAATAGCGGAAAACAAGGAGTACCTCATGAAACAAAAGGTGACTAAACTCCAGAAGGATATAACCAAGTTCAGCAAGGAGACAATATATCCCTACCTAAAAGAGGACTACCGTCCGACACCTGAAGATAATTCATCGGAGGAGAGCCAGTCCTCAAGAAGGAGGAACTCAAACAGTAGAAAAACTCCAGCACAGACAGTTGGTGAGCTCCACAAAACAGAAGAGAACCACCACACCCGATGTTTGGCTTTGGAATGCTTCCCTACCAAGGACTCCGATGTGGCAATATCCGGGTTTCCCACACGGCGCGCAACAACCATTTACTCCCTTCCACCAACCTTTTTTAGGCAGAGGCTGGGTCAGAGGGTGAGGAAAAAGAGGAGGAGGCCAAAACCAACGGAAACAGGTTCAATGGCAGGACCAAACACAGCAACAACATATGGAGCTCAGAAGTCACACAGGGAAGAAAAATTGATCGTGAATCTCTCCCCCAGACCCCTTAGTGAGATGGAATAGGTTCTACGGAGAGGACTTTGCCTTTTCCCAACGTCCAGAATTGACAACTTTAGGACAAATTGTGAACTCCACAATTTCTTCCGTAAAGTACGACTGCAAGCATTCTTTGCAGGCTAACCAGATGCGAAGAGCGTTTAACGCTAACAACGACATTCTCTTTGAACCCCACTTAAAATTAAGGGCGATACCACACACAGGGATTACCTCGATAGTTATATTGAGGTATTTTGTCACATCACAGACTAGCCACAAATTGAGACCCTCCCTATAACAATGGACTACTGCACCTTCACCTGATCTACACTGGGATCACTTCACGTTATCTCGGGACGTGCCGCTGTAGTCTTTCTGTCACGCAACACCCTAAACATATATTTTTATTATCATTTTCTCTTTCAGGTCTTTCAATATCAGGTAAATCGGACCTGGTATTCACTCGCAAGGCTGGTAACTATTGAATTCCTTGTACTCTGAGCACCAGCATTGCAGTAGTGTAAGACTCATGATAATTTCTTTTTAACCACTGGTCCTGATGAATTGCCACTAGACCCATTAGGGGCTACCATAGGAAAGAAACATGTCGACCTTACACACCACGCACGCCCTTTAGGATCATTGTACCCGGCTTTGTTTTTAGTAAGGTTAGTGAGCCCTAGGAATAAAATGTAGGCAATAGGGTCTCCCTAAACCTTTTTTAATACCACACTACACTACTTATTCCACACGCACCAAACAGCTTCAACAAAAAGATCTCTGCCAAAGAGCCCCTTCGCGGGTGCCCGTCGGGCATTGCAGCGCTGGCCCGACGAGGAGCAAGCCCATATGATGAAGCATGACATCCTTCGGGGGGGTGTGAGGGCACTTTTTCACTGACCTGAACACTCACACTTAGGAACTGCATACCCTTCAGTTATATCTAGTCTTTGGTTGGGAGTACGTGTGCAGGACCTGCTTAAAAAGCTCCCGGTTCCTCTCATTTGGATAATAAATTTAGATAATGCAAACAATTAATGCCCTTTCTTCTATTTAGTATTGTCTCAATTACATGTTCCAATACACACAGCCAGGACCTGGATCCTGTAACCCAGTTTCAACCAAACCCTGCCCTCTTCTACGTACAGAACATTGTGTTCGAACTGCTTAGGTTTCACATTGTAACCAGGATCTTTTCAGTGTGGCAAACTTCGACAAACATGTAGATGAAGATATTGTTATTTTCACAACTAATCACTACAGTGTAAGATTTATTTTCCAAGATACCCAAATAAAGAGACAATGCCATTCAGTATTACTGATACCGATCAATAAAGTGACTCCCAAATTTGGAATCTTAGGACTCGTCAGCCACCTTGAACAGTTTACAGAGTGTATCCCCAACACTCAAAATCAAATTTATAAATAATACACAGACTAATACACAGACATTTCTTTTAAATAGTTTATTTTTCTCTTTACATTTAAAAAACACCAACACTGGTTCAAGGGATAGGTGGGAGACAAAGACAGTGCTCTGCGAATAGAAAAGTGCCACTATCAGAGCAACAGAAATAGCTTTACCTTCGCTCTGGGAAAAATACCATATTCCATCACAGTTAACTGGATTTTAGATTCAAGTTTTTAAAAACAAACAGTTCACAGCTTCAAGAAAGGGCAATGCCTTCATAACAAGTAATGTATATTGTAAGCCATTCGGTGCTTTGTTCACTGGTGGGAAGTGTGTAGAATTTCTTATTACAGGCGTCTCCAAACACAAACCAATATTAAATTGTTACTTACGTTTACTCTTATAACTTACAATGCGACTAGCACTGTTTTAGGTAGAGGAAAGAGCCAGCCCTAGGTGATCTCAGAATCCACTGTGGCTACCAGAAATACTGTAAAGCTTTTCTAACTGCTCCTTGCACCTAAAACTTCCACTGAGCTCCCTGTAGATCATGGATTCTGAAATAGGGGCAGGCCCAGCTGGAGTGTGTTTGGAAGGTTATGATGGCGTCACTGGATGAGAACACGAGTCAACAGAGTCGTATTCAACTCAGGAATGTTAAAAATAGAAGCAGCAAGGTCTACACTGACAACTGGAGCAACTGAATAGAAAACAGGGTCAGTAGAGAAGGGGGGGGGGTGCTTCAGATTTTCTAGCAATCACGCTGGCACATAATGTTAAAATACATTATACTACAAGCTGGGTGTGTGAGAGGGGTATAAGGGGGAAGTGGAAAGGGAGAGGAATGCGGATTAGTAGGAGTACTAAGTGAGACAAAACACAATGATCTGTAAAATAAACATTTTTGAGGACTTTCAAAACGGAGAGGGCGGGAGTGTGTGCGTTTGTTTTGGTCTGTGTGCATGTAAAAAAATCCTGGTGAAATCCGACAGACACCTCACCATACCCGACTGAAAGCACTTGTACCCAACTATTTATCAGAAAATACATTAGAGAGGTGTAACACCCCAATCACCACACCGAAGCTACCCCCCTGAATAGGGCCCCGCCATGAGAGGTTTGAGGAAACCCTCCTCTAGAATGCAGGGTGAGAATGGGTCCTGCAGGGCATGGTAGTGCAGGGAATAGTGTCCAAGTGAAATTTACTGACTGCTAGTTTTCAAACTTCTGAAACAAAAATCTTAAACTCACTTCCTACCTGCAGTTCATACTTGTGCACTGGCAGGCCGTTAGTGACAGAGAACAGCTCTGTTAATTCAACTTAAAAAGTATCATTGCTTAACATTCCTAGCGAAGCTACTTCGGTTCCCTCTACGTGATGGCTCCTCCTAAGTAGCAAATGCAACAAACTACAAGCGCCAGATTGAAGGAGGAGTCTCGCCGCGCGCAAAGGGTCAGTAAAGGAGTCCCAGAAAGCAAAAGATACCACGTTTAGGTCCTTAGTCGTGCCACTGCCACAACAGCACCTTAGTAACTTCCTCTGATGCCTGCTGCCTCCCAGGCATGCTACAGTCATACAAATAGGAGGCTGCAGCCTACTTAGCACAGTCACCTGGACGAAAATGTACATAATGTCATGGAACAAACCGTTCCTTACAAAAAGGTGGGAAACATCTACACACTTAGTACACATGATCACAGCGACCACAAAATAACACTGGGCACGTCCAGGTTTTGCGACGGCAAGGACTACTATGATTTACTTCTCAAAACTGGACTTCAGGGCCAGATGTACTCCAGCCCACCTGGTGCTTGTCCACAGGTTCTCTTGGTCCGCATATTTATTGGTCAACATAAAAGGTCCCGGCGCTAAAGCGTTTTTCTTCACCTGCTCCATTTGTTTCAACAGTTTTTTTTTTTTTTTTAAAGGCCGCCAGTTCATATATAACCCACAGCACAGGCAGCAAATTGTAAAAAGAACACAGGCGATTAAAAAAACTGTACACTATTTTCGTTTTTAAGTGAAAGCCCGATGTGAAATAATTACATAAAACGAATGAAGTGACAAACACAGACATATAGTTTATGTCTCACACTGAACAACATATAAAATGCCCTTAAGGGGGTAACAACTTTATTTTTATGCTCTACCTTCATTCCTAATCTGTGAGAACAGCACTACCTCATGCGTGGCATTGGAAAATGTGACAAAGCTACACACACTATGACCAAGCAGCCACAGCACTTGGCCCAGCACAGCCCCAGGCAGGCCTCACCCTCAGTTCCTTAAATAGCAGCGTCCTGACACTTTCTACGTGGGCTGAAACAGTGGGCACGCTGGCTTGGTCACTGTAAAACAGAAACGAGCAACTAAAGTCTTGTGCAATGGGTATGAATGTATCCATTGAAATCGGATATTACTTTTGAAACTAAAAAAGAAGAGTAAATCGGAGTGTTTGTTGGTCCCTAGACACGACAATTCGCTTTTATGTTTTTCTATTTTAAAATTCATTTCAGCATTTTAAGACTATTCTATAGTACCTCAGATGACTGATCTTGGCTAGTAGTACCCAGGCATAGCACCGAATCCAATTCCTTTGGGTGTTCCCCATCTGCAATGTTGTCATCAGGCACTGGTGCTGTGTGTCAAACCTTCAGGGACCAACCCTTCAAGTTCAGCAGTTGAGAGAAGCGGATGGAAGATCCTGTGTTCTCGGAAACTACAAAATATCTAAGCACCAAATCTACCTAACAGTCTGTTCTCAAGGAAAGAAGAGTGTGACTGTGGAGAACCTGGTGGGTGGGGATTTAGGGGATTCTGTTTGAGTGGGTTAGTTTGCCATAGAAATATATTGGTTTAAGGGTCTTGTGAACTGACCGGTTTGATAGAGCGCCAATAAAGTTGGCAAAAAAGCAGGGGAGATGGGATTCCAGTGCCGGCGGCCAATGACTAGTCAGGTAACTGCACCTGGGATTAACGCAGACTCAAAGGTACACGTCCCTGAAGCATATGAAGTTAGATTGATCAAGCCCTGCAGAATGGTCTCTTGGACATTTATCAGGAATTCTGATGTACTGTCAAGACAGAAATGTTTGGATCGTGTTTAGAGATGCGGTTGGTGTCTTTGTATTTTTACCTCCATCAATCTCAAGGAGGAGTTGTGTACTGTCCATGAACTTCTCAACTAAGCGATCTGGTGTGATAATGAGGGCAGTGAGGGGGCACGCAGACACGAAAGAGAGAAGACTGGACCATACTTCTGGAGACACAGGTGGTCAGGGCAACAGTTTTGGTGACGGACTAAAAATACTGATTAAAGTAGAATACAGAGAAAAGGAGTTCCGCTTTGAGGACTCCGCAGATGAAGGGGACACTGGATTTAAGTTAATCAGCAGAGGTCGAGGTGTTGCCTTTTGAGTCTTGGTGCATTTCTGCCTGGATCTAATGAAAGTAGTTTGAAGTGAACCTTTAAAAAGAATCTGAAAGAAAACTCATGTCATGCCTACAATTACACTATTGGCCATGGAGGAATCAGATGTTTTGGATAGAGATATTCTAGATAACCAACTATTGAAGAAACTGGGATACGGAGTCCCAGAAATTAAACATTTAAAATACTAGCCAAAATAGTTTGCCAGCACCAGTTGTGAAACCATTCAAGGATCAGATGTATGACTTTGGGGGTAAAAATACCGAAATATGATCCTTAAACTGAGGAAGTCTCCGTAGGTCAGATGTAGAACTGCCACTACACCTTCGAGGAAGACTGGAACCTGGAAAGGAGTTCTAGATTGATTCAAACATATAACAAATCTGATTAGCAGAGGTCCTTCCATCTCCACTCCTTGAGTAAGTGGGCAAGCAAGATGCTGCACCAGTGGGATGAGATGTCTGGCGTTGCCCACACATGCTTCATAAGGGCTCAGACACCATCTCTCCAGTTAAGGGTCCAAAAATCTGCTGGACTCCTGACTTTTGTGCGGTGATGGCTGCGTCTTTAAATATTATGTGGAGGTGGCAAGACGTTTGCAGAGTGCCTGCTTAAAACTAGATCTGAAGCTCTAGTGATTTTGTGTGAAACAGCACAAAGACAGAACCTGTACATTTCAGTTTTCCAGAATTATCATCAGCTTTCACTTTTCTTTTGGTCCTCTGAAAGAAAACTATCCCCCCCCCCACCCCTCTGAAAAATATTATGCAGCAAATTCTTCAGCATAATACGTCATTGGGAAGAAGAAAACGTGGTGACGAGTTTCGGGGAACAATTTCCTGCATTACTGGAATGTTAAATTAACAGGAAAATCCGTGGAGCACTTTTACTTCAAGAGCCCTTGCTCTGGGTCCAGAGGCGCAGCCTCCTGCATCCACAGCAGATCCATTGCAGCAGACCGCGCTTGTCTTCGGTGGATGCGGCGCAGTCGCAGCGTGTACAGTACTATGGACAGGAGGACCACCAAGATGCAGGCAAAAAAGAGATAGTGGTTGTAAACGAAGGCAAAGCGCAGTGAGCTCACGTGGGCAGGACGCAGGCTGTCTTGGTGAATATCCCTAGAAAACAGGTAAGTGGCGGATTAGAGAGAGAAACTAAACGAATCCACAGCTGAATAATTGAAGAAACAAACTAATATTGAAATTACATTTTTATTTTAGATGAGAAAAGTCATGAAAAAGCAAAAAATACACTTACACAACCATATAAATAAAAATGAAACTGCTACTCACCCCTCTTCACTCCCCCCCCCAAAATAAAAATTTGCCTTGATTCCATCAATATACTCCACGCTCATTTCCCCTCCTCTAAGCGGTGTGTCCAGAGTCCCACATTACTCCTTATAGCAGCACTGCAGACGTGCTCAGAATTCCTTAAGTGAGGCTTATGTGGCAGCAGCTTCCCCGACCTTCCCCTCACTGTCTAGCTACCACTTAACTTAGTATGGCTCTCACTTCATCAGGCACGAGTCTAGCCATGCATAAATGTAGGCCACACTGCAGGACTACCCGGTCTCTGGGCCACCAAAGAAGTTAGCTTGCTTACTGCACCAGCACCAT
Organism: Calotriton arnoldi; assembly: GCA_963921515.1. NCBI lineage: Eukaryota > Metazoa > Chordata > Amphibia > Caudata > Salamandridae > Calotriton > Calotriton arnoldi. Next base: position 568,560 of record CAWUFW010003088.1, read on the forward strand.
GCAAGTGCGTGCTCTTTTTAGGTTTAAAACGGCAATAACAGTTTAACTTTAAAAAAATAAAGAGAGCAATCGATGATTAAATTGTTCTTCGTTTCTGAAAAGTAACAAATCTCTTATCTAGTGAAATGCTGTAATGATCAATTTTCTAATGAGACAGAAAACTGTGCCTACATCTCCTGCTTTCCAAACCCCCAAAACACGTGCTTTGTTGTTACACAAATTAACTTAAAAACAAATTATTATTAAACTTAGGCTTGGTTGCCAGTTTTTTTCTGGCTCGTCCTCTCCCTTTGCCAGGACCTCCTTACTGTTTCTTTTTCTCTACCCTGCCTTTTTTCCCCATTTCTTGATACGTCCCCCTGCTGAAGTTACAAGTGCTAGACATGAAAACACACTATAGTGACCTGATATTTTTGATTTTAGTTCTAAAATCTCTCTTTAAGCTATTTTGTTTAGGTCATGCCTAAAGACTTGGTTGCAAAAGACCTCTTGAGGGCTTACTAAGAACTAAGGGGCTTACAGCCCGCCCATTGCTTATTACTGGTTGGCTTTACTGTCATTCATTTGCTTGCTTCTTATTCAGTGGCTTTCCTTGTCCCAGCTTATCCATTTTGTGTTTTGCCCTCCCTTGGAGCATAGCATCTTAACCATCTCTCTGATTGGCTGGATTCTATCCTTTCACTACTCACTTTTAGAGAACTCCTTTTTAGGTCTCGCCTACGCAGCGCGCATGTGCTGCATAGGAGGACCTTTAGCCGTCGCTCTGGTCATTTTCAAGCACTGCACTCGTGCTTGTGGCGGCATCCACCTTGCGGGAGCGAGCAGGGGCGCGCCACAAGCACAAGTGCAGTGCTTGAAAATGAGCAGACTGCTCTTTCAAGCGTGCGCGCGCGCGCACCACTCACGGGTGCACCCCTCCGCCTTTCTCACGTCCCTACTGCTGCAGCCTGCACGCCTTTTTTTAAAACTTTCAGCGCGAGGCACGCGCACTTGTTGTTTCCTGCGCCTGTCTTTGGCACAGTCGCTGCGTGGGAACAAAATAACTCGCATTACAGGGCATCATCCTATTTAGAAGGGACGGCAGCGTCTCATTATGCGGGGATGTTAACTTGTGCGACTTTTTGTTTAACTTTAAGGCTGGATCGAACAAGCTCTCTCTCTCCCCGTCTAGTTCTCTTCCCAACAATGGGCACCCCCTTCGGACCAGGCAAAATTTCTTCCCCCACTCCCCCAATTTTCCGATTGTTTCTATCTCCACGTATTGCCCCAAACAGCAAATTACAGGCACTATTAATTGCAAAACAGCTGCCATCCTGAGCAGAGGAAACAGTCAACTTGACGAAAACACTTATGTAAATGCAGGAATCCTTTTATGCACCCATTACAACCCATTTTTTTTACAGCCTTTGTTGCTAGGGATGACTAATCTCTTCACATATTCAGAAAGAAGCACATTCCCATTTCCACTGCCCTATGTGGCAAAATAAAACAACGCACAGGCACACGTGTGGGCACAAACACATAGGCAAACTCACAGACATATGTAGGGACACACCATACAGACCTGTGGGGGTTCTAAAATCCTTGCACCCGTGGACAGCTGGCTGCTGGGTAAGTGTATCTAAATTGCCTTATCATGCTTTTGAAACGCACACTTTGACTCCCGGCGATCTTGCCATGGGCTTAACTTAAAACACGAGTATTTTAAATCTGTAGTTTCTGCAGTCACATATAACTCTGATCATATGACAGAAGACTGCTTGGACAGGGGATGTCATTGCCAAATACTTGCTGTTGTAGTTGGAAAAAAATATTTCTTTGTATGTGTTTTCCCATTTTAAAAATGTTTTGTTTCAGCAAATTTTTGTATTCGGGTGGGAACCTTGAGAGATTTCATAGAAACATCAGTGAGCGGAGCTGGCAGGAAGTAAAGGAAGGGTCCCCCTAGCCAGGAACATGTTTAGGTCGAGCCTAAATCAGCACACATGCTATAGTCTCTCTCTGATGTTTTAACACGCCAACTTATCTAAAACATTGGCAAAACAAACAGCTTCAGCTAAACACTTCCAAAGTCACAAAGGCGAGGCCTATTGGCTATGCCAATGCGTATTTTCTTTTTACTTAAGCACGCCATAAGATACTCTCTAGTGTGCTGCTCCCTTGCCAAACTCCTTCCCTCCATCCCTCATGCTAAGTGTTGGTGTTGCTTTCTCGTTAATGTGATTCTCCCCCGCCTCCCATGCTGATTTCCCTTGGGTGCTGCTTTTCCCAACCCCCTCAGTCTCCGATGCTCCCCCACCGCCCATTTCTTTAAAAAAAATATTTTCTTTATTTTTTGGAGAGGACAAGGCAGCAAACCCCGCCCCAATAATTTTTTTTTTTTTAAAAATCACTACTTGTCTCTCTTTACATTAATCTCAAAGCAGTAAATAAAATAAAAAAAGGCGCCTGCGTGATGCTGTAAATCAGCTATAAATCAGACGAATTAGTGACTCTATAGTATTTCCATATGATTAAGACTCAGCAGAATCGAAATGCGTTATGCTGCCTTTTCTGCCGGAATAAAGGAATTTTTGAACAGAGCACAGTGGTTGAGCTTGATTAGCGAATACCAGGAAGTGGAATGCGTTCTTCTTTATGGAATATATGGGGTATTGACGCTGCCCAACCAGCCCCGGTCCGTGAAGCTGGGCGTCCCAATTCGTTTGGATATATTATATATAATATATCTATCATCAACATAAACCCACACATTGTGTCAATTTTGCAGCCTGACATTTTTCCATTTCTGAAATGGAAAAAGAAAATGTGTTTGTGGAAGAAATTTGGTCCAACCATATACTGAAGAAAAGTGATGCATTCACTTGAAACAGCGTTTCATCCACCCAGATAAACTGGTACACCAATTAAACTGCAATATAAAACAATGATTTATTTGAGGGTTGCACAACGTTCTGCTTGCCACAATTCTACTGCCTTAGAGGGCTAGGATAGTGTGCAATGAAGGGGGCAAGATAGGCAGTCTAGAAGCATTTTAGCAGTTTGGCTGTGCCAAAGGCAGAACAGGGATTACAAATGTTTAGGCTTTCAAGGTACCAAACAGGTTGAATACAAAGGCATTGACGCCTGCAATATTGAAGCCCTTTTTACTTCTTTGATAAAAGGCAGTTGAAGAACGCGGTCTTAAACATCAGACTGGCCAATGGGCGAGGGGGGATGGTGATTTGGTGTGCATTTCGGGACAGATTTAGGATCTAGTGGGCTTACCTAGCTGTGCACAGGTAGTAGGGCAAGTCACAACACTGCCATCTTCAGGCCCTTTCCGCGCCTTCAAAACTCCCAATTTTGGGGTGGGCTTAGGGCTGAGGTAACAGCATTTCAGGGAATGGCTCCCTATGCATGAAAAGACTACTGATGTTGTCACGCCTCATTTTCCCACTAAATATGTTGGTGTTAACACTAAAATATAGTAACACGTACTGTATGGAGTAATGTTTTGTCCTGCACGTCTGTGACGTGCACACAGTCGAAGGATTCTATTTCTAATAATTATTTGTTCAGTGGAGCTTGGTCTTTGTGAAGGATAGTGATTTTCAGGGCCGGCTTTAGGGCAGTGCCACTGGTATCGCCGCACCAGGCGCCGAGCTCAGAGGGTGCAGTGTTTGCAACGGTTTCTTTTAAACCCATAAAATATTTCCAGAGTTCATTGTATGTCCACCAGTCTTCAGGCAACAATAACAATGTCAAGATATCTCAAGTAATTAATCTTCCTGCTGGAGAGAGATCGGCGTTTTGTCAGTTTAAACTCATCAGAAAGTAGCGCAGCAGGTTAATATGCCTGCTGCAAAGGACGTGTATCATGCATATCACTGTACTGTATTTTATGTGGATAGCTCCGTGGATTACTGCTTTTGTCACCGAGATCCTTTTGTTACTTGCAGATCATAAGTTACAATCCTAATAAAGCACAGTGAGATATGTACTGTCAAAGAGATGCATGCAAATTGCATGGTAAAGGTAAGAAAGTTATGTTTTTCCCCCAGTCTTTGATTATCCTAATGTTGCTAAAAAAGGGTTTGTTTGGGTAGAAATGAACAGTCGGACTGCCATTGAAAGGCTGTCTGAAAGGGACATCGTAATCCCTATGGCGGTGCCTGAGCAGGCACCGCCCTTATTGTAGGGAATTACATTCCGACCGACAGTTGGACGGACTACTTGAGCCCGTTGGAACCATTGGTCAGTCCCTCTGCCCTGCCTCCGACCACCGCGCCTCTTAATGCAGCGGTTGAACTGCGACAGCAGATGTTGGTCGGACCGCAGCAGACAGGCCGACGGCTGCAGTCCGACAGATATCATAATGAGGACCCTAGTGTAGATCTGAGAGCATTAAATGCAAACCTATTAGTGGACAGTCACAAACTACCAAACATTAAGGGACTTTTAGCCACATCGGAAGGTGCTTTGGTGTTCTCAACTCTAGATCTTAGGTCAGCATACCACCAGATCCACTTGTTGCAGGACTACAGGCCTTTAACAGCATTCTTTATGCCATACAGCTTAACAGCTCATTTCAGTTCAAGTGAACTGCGCTCGGTCTGGTGTCCGTGGTTTTTCAGAAAGCTATGTATAAGATTGTCAAGGATGCTGAACAATTTGCCTGGTGATTTCAAGACAACATTATGGTTTTCTCTACATACGTAGAAGATCACCAAAAGCACATTAAAGACATTTGCCAAGGACTAAGTGTATGGGGATTAACATAAAAAAATGCAAACTGTTCCTAAAGGAAGCAGAATGCACAAGTTACTACTTGTGTAACGATATATCTGTAAGAGACATTAGTTAGTGATAGATTCCTTACCTTAGAATATCCCCAGGAGTCAGACTGGATCCGGAAAATGTTTTCGCTAGCAGTACCCCTGCGCGTCAGTAGGTGGCGTTGTGCGGTTCCACGTCCGTCGCTGGCGTCGTAAGCGCCGAGATGACGTCACGGAAGCTACTTAGGTGCCACCCATGCACGCTGACGTCAGTTCTGTACACGACTTTCCGCGCCAGGAACGCAGAGCCATGCAAGAAACTGACCATTGGTGCCATGAAACTAGGGCCCTGAAAGGGATGACCCTAACCCTAGAATCAGTTCGCAGAACGGGGAGGATATATCGTTACACAAGTAGTAACTTGTGCATCTGAAAGAGACACGTTAGTGATAGATTCCTTACCTTAGAATAAATACCCCAGCAATACCAACCCCGGTGGTGAGTCTGTGAATAGATTACACCAGAAAGTCATGGAGAACAGAATGGCCAAAGAAGCAGTCTCTCTGGACTTGGTTGTCAAGGCAGTAATGCTTGGTAAACGTGTGCAGCGAGGCCCACGTAGCTGCCTGACAAATATCCTGCAAGGGAACGCCACGTCCCAAGGCAGTAGTGGCTGCCGTCGCCCTGGTAGAATGGGCACGCAGCCCCACAGGAGGCTCCTTCTTAGCCAAGGAGTAACTTGCTTTGATGCACAAAACGACCCACCGAGAGATGGTGCGTTTGTGCACGGCCGACCTTTTTTGGCGCCCATGTAGCCAACAAAGAGCTGGTCATCCACCCGGAACTGTTGTGTGCGCGTCAGATAGAACGCGAGCGGACGTTTTGGGTCCAGACGATGGAGCCTCTCTTCCTCTTTTGAAGGATGCGGAGGCGGAAAGAAGGTGGGCAAAGTGATGGTCTACCCGATGTGGAAGGCCGTGACAACCTTTGGCAAGAAAGAAGGGTCCTTAAAACCACCTTGTCCGGATGAACAGAAAGGAAAGGAGGTGTAGAAGAAAGAGCCTGGAGCTCACTCACTCTTCTGGCAGAGGTGATAGCTACCAGGAAAGCCGTCTTGAGAGTAAGAAGACGTAAAGGACAGTTATGAAGGGGCTCGAAGGGAGCGCACATCAGATAGGTCAAGACAAGATTTAAGTCCCATTGAGGCATTATGAAAGGCACGGGGGAAACGTGTGTGTAATGCCTTTGAGGAAACGGCTAACAACCGGGGACTTAAAGAGAGAAGGCTGATCTGGAAGCCGAAGAAAGGCGGAGATAGCCGTAAGATAACCTTTGACAGTGCCCAGAGCAGAGCCCTGCTGGGCCAAAGATAGGAGAAACAGAAGGACCTCAGAAAGAGGGGCAGAAAGGGGATCCACAGACTTGCTGTGCACCACGCCACAAATCTTTTCCACCGGCAGGCGTATACCGATTTAGTGGAGGGACGCCTGGCTGCCAGAATGACATCACAGACTTCAGGAGGCAAGTCAAATGGAATCAGCTGTCGCCGCTCAATCTCCAAGCATGGAGGTGGAGGCTGGCCAGGTTCGGGTGTAGGACCGTCCCCTGCTGCTGCGACAGAAGATTCTCCCGAAGAGGCAGTCGGATCGGGGGATCGATCGCCATGTTGAGTAGCTCGGGGATACCAGTATCTTCGTGCCCAGTCCGGAGCCACAAGGATGACTTGGGCCCGGTCGCGCCGAATCTTCTTCAGCACTCTGGGCAGAAGTGGTATAGGCGGAAAGGCGTACAACAGACCGCAGCTCCACTCGCGACGAAAAGCGTCGCCGAGCGAGTGCCGCCTTGGAAATTCCAACGCGCAGAACTGATGACATTGCGCGTTCTCTTCGGTGGCGAATAGATCTAACCAAGGCTCTCCCCACTGCAGAAAGAGACCTTGCGCCACGTCCAAGTTCAGACGCCATTCGTGATCCATCAAGCACCGGCGGCTGAGTTAGTCGGCCCTGGCGTTCAAAGAACCTGCCAGGTGTTGAACCACCAAGGTAATGTCCTGATGTTCCAGCCATGTCCAGAGGCGCAGAGCCTCCGGACATAGGGTCCAGGACCCCACCCCGCCCTGTTTGTTGCAATACCACATGGCGGTGGTGTTGTCCGTGAACACCTGCACCACACTTCCCCGGACAGAGGGAAGGAATGCCTTCAGTGCAAGCCGGATCGCCCGAAGCTCCAAAAGATTGATATGGAGCCGGGACTCTGCCGGAGACCAGAGGCCTCTGATCTCCGCCTCTCCCAAGTGGCCACCCCATCCCAGGAGGGACGCATCAGTCACCACTGTGTGCTCCGGTTGGGGAATGGAGAGGGATCTGCCATTGACCCAATCGCGATTCGTGAGCCACCACCGCAAATGTCGTGCAGTGCCCTCCGAGATTTGGACATGATCGGACAGGTTGCCCTGATGCTGTGCCCACTGGAACTTCAGGTCCCACTGCAGAGCCCGCATATGCCATCTGGCATGTTGCACCAGCAGGATGCAGGAAGCCATCAGGCCCAGGAGCCGAAGGGTCATCCTGACAGATCCAGGATAGCGGCTGAAAGATCGGAATCATAGCCTGAATATCCCGGACCCGCTGCTCGGGAGGATAAACCCGAAACAGCGTCGAATCCAGAACCGCTCCGATGAAGGGGAGCTTCTGAGAGGGACAGGTGCGACTTCGGCACATTGATGGAGAACCCCAGCAAATGCAGGAGGTCGGCCGTAGTCTGAAGGTGGGTGACAACTGCCTGGGGCGAGCCCGCCTTCAACAACCAGTCGTCGAGGTAGGGGAAGACTGACACCCCTGACCTGCGCAGATGAGCTGCGACCACCGTCATCACCTTTGTGAACACCCGAGGGGCGCTGGTAAGGCCGAAGGGGAGCACGGCAAACTGAAAATGCTCCTGGCCTACCATGAACCGCAGGTAACGCCGGTGGGCCGGCAGGACGGGAATGTGAAAATATGCGTCCCGCAAGTCCAACGCTACCATCCAGTCTCCAGGGTCGAGGGCAGCCAAGACCTGAGCTAGAGTCAACATCTTGAACTTCTCCTTCCAGAGGAAGCGATTGACGTTCCTGAGGTCCAAGATGGGGCGCAATCCCCCTTTGTCCTTCTTGGGGACCAGAAAGTAGTGGGAATAACAACCGCTCCCTACTTCCGGTCCAGGAACACACTCGATGGCCCCCTTGGCCAAGAGGGCCGTGACTTCCTGCAGGAGAAGTGCCAAGTGGTCCCCCGACACGCGGCGGAACTGAGGCGGCATGGCTGGAGGGGTGGACTGAAAAGGAAGGGCGTAACCCTTGCGGATGATCTGCAACACCCACTTGTCCGATGTGATAGCGTGCCAGAGGGGGAGATGATGGCGGACCCTGCCACCCACTGGCGTGGGGTGCCCCACAAAGCTCGGATTAGGAAGGTTTGGAAGTAGAAGCGGCGGGGGCGGAGGTGGACTGACCCCCACGCTGACTCCCAGACCCGCCCCTGCGGAAACCGCGTCCGCGGCCTCGCTGAGGCTGGTGCTGCACAGGCTTGGTGAAGGAACGTGCCTGGGCGCCCCGTCCTTGGCCACGAAAGGAACGAAACCCAGGAGTGGCTGGGCTTCTCATGGAAAGACCTAAGGACTTGGCAGTGGCCCGCTAGTCCTTTAAATGCTCCAGCACCCTGTCGGCCTTATCGCCAAACAGGCGAGTGCCATCAAAGGGCATGTCCATGAGTGAGTTTTGGACGTCTGGCGAGAACCTGGTAGATCTGAGCCAGGCGTGGCAGCGAAGCGCCACAGTGGTAGAAACCGCTCTACCCAAGGAGTCCGCGGTGTCTAAACCACACCGAATGGCGAACTTAGCCGCATCCTTACCTTCTGCAATGGCTTGGGACAATACAGCTTGGGTTTCCTCAGGACACTGAGATAACACCTGTGCAACTGTGTCCCACACTGCGTGGGAATAGCGGCCCAATAGACAGGCGGTATTCACTGACCGCAGCCCCAAGCTGGCCGAAGAGAACAAACGTTTACCGAACTGTTCCAGCTTCTTAGAGTCCTTATCCGGCGGAGCCGTGGGAAGGGCACTCTGCGACGTCGAAGCTTGGATGACCAGACTCTCGGGCGTAGGATGAGTGGTCAAAAAGGCGGGGTCACCCGGCGCCGGGCGATGACGCCTGGCAACGTTCTTATCCACAGGGGCCCCTGTGACGGGCCGCGACCAAGTGCCCAGCAAGACGTCAGTGAGGGTGTCATTAAATGGCAGTGGACGCCGTCTGGAGCACCTCAGTTAGGAGGTTAGTTTTGAGGGCTACCGTAGGGAGGTCAAGGTGGAGAACCTCAGCTGTCCTACACGGTGGTGCTTCGTCGGAGGCGCCCTCCTCCATGGTAGGCGGGGGAGAGGCAAACCCCGGGTCCGACGAGACGTCGAAGTCGCCGGCGTCCCCCAAATCGTCCGCCCAGTCCTGCTCAGTCACATTGACGAGCAAGAGGGTCCTCAGACCCCTCCCAGTCGTCCTCTACCTCCGCCGCCTGTGGCACCGACCATGGCGGCAGGGCAGGAGCCGGGGAAGGGACAAACTGCGTTGGGAACGGCCGGGGCCGGACCGGCGCCGTGTCCCAATGCGGATCCCAGGTAGGAGCAAAATGGTCCTGGAACCTGGGCAAGGGCGGGACAAATGGTACCCACTGTGGCGCCGGAGGCGCAGCCGAGGGTGGCGCTGGGGCCGGAGCCGGCAGCGATGGACCTTGTGGTGCCGGGGTCGGAGCCAACGGCGCAGGATCCCGAGGCCGCGAAGCTGGATCCGCCGGCGGCGCCGACGGTCCAACAGGATCCTGACACGGGACCGCAGGGCCCGAGGGCGCGCCGGCAGGAGCCCGAGGCCTAAAAAGGCGTCCATGGTAGCAAGAAACTCTTGTACCTGTGCGGGAGTCGCCGACGGACCCGGGTAAGGTGGGTAGGCCGCGGGACTCCCGGGCTCCAGAGGAGCCGCAGGGGCAAAGCATCCGGGGACCGACGGGGGGGACGTCGGAGAGCTAACACGCTTCTTCGACTTCTTTTTGTGTCGTCTCTTACCCAAATCCGAGGGTGAAGACTTTGAGCCCGAGGAGCGATGACTGTCGCCCCGCGAGCGTTCTCTGGAACGGCCCCTGGACCGGGAACGGCGCTGGGACGAGTGCCGGACCTCCAGCAGCTTCCGGTGACGCTCCCTCAAGGCCTTCGGGGCCATGGCCCGACAGTCCCGGGAGTCGTGGTCAGTCTCCAGGCAGTAGAGGCAAACATCGTGGGGGTCCGCCACCGACATATTGCGACGGCAGGCCCCACAAGACTTAAATCCAGGCATCCCTACGTGCACCATTGAAACCAACAGGAGACAAAAGTCTCAAAAAAGGTAGTCAAAAAGTGACTAAGGTACGTGCTCTAATCGGATCTGCGCTTACTGGCGCGGAAAAAGAAAGAACTGACGTCAGCGCGCATGGGTGGCGCCTAAGTAGCTTCCGTGACGTCATCTCGGCGCTTACGACGCCAGCGACGGACGCGGAACCGCACGACGCCACCTGACGCGCAGGGGTACTGCTAGCGAAAAAAAAATCCGGATCCAGTCTGACGCCTGGGGATATTCTAAGGTAAGGAATCTATCACTAACGTATCTCTTTCAGATATTTAGGACACACTATCGCTAGTAGTTTATTTACTGATAACGGTGTCCAGTTGTCATCTGATAGTTTTTAAAGTGCTGGAGTTACCCACATACCTGCACGCCTGTCTGGTCCTCACACTAAGGGGCAGGTAAAACAGGCTAATAGGATCCTTAAAGAATATACTGCGAGTTCCCTTATGAATGGTATTGTTAGACCTGGCATCCTTGGCGTTGTTTCCCCTTCAGACCTCCTGTTTTGCGGACATCATTTTTGCTGGGTTTAAGACTCTGGGCACTTTAAGCACTGCTAACCAGTGCTAAAGTGCATATGCTCTCTGCTTTAAACATGGTAACACTGGCTTAACCACAATTGGCATATTGTTTTACTTGCAAGTCCCTAGTAAAGTGCACCACATGTGACATGGGCTTGTAAATTAAATGCTACTGGCGAGCCGGCAGAACCGACTGTGCTAACCATTTTAGTAGCCCTTTAAACATCTCAGGCCAGCCACTGCAGAACCTGTCTGTAATTTTTAAACTGCCATGAAGACATGGCAAGTTAACCTTCTTGCCACAGCCAAACCTTCCTTTTTAATACACATAGGTCACCCTTAAGGTAGGCCCTGGACAGCCCAACGGCAGGGTGCAGTGTACTTAAAAAGTAGGGCAAGTGCTTGTAAGTTATACATGTCAAAGTAGTAAAACTTAAATATGTTTTTCACTACTGCAAGGCCCATCTCTCCTACAGGTTAACATTGGGATTACATTATTACATCTTATACGTGTAATTTCCAATTGGGAAGAGCTGGGACCCCTACGTTTGGTGTCTCTGGAATCACAATTTAAAACCCCAGCTTATGGTGAAGTTAGAATTAAAATTTTATTTCCGAAAATGCCACTTTTAAAAAGTTACAGGGTACATGGTGCGTCGTCACGCACCAATTTCAAGTCGCACAGCGTGTGATAAATTCACTCAGTAAACACTTCGGTAATCTTGTAAATCTTCATTTTAATCCATTTGTATCCCTTTTCAATCGTGAGTTCAGACAGAGGCAATATGATTTGTAAAACTTTTAATGCTCCCAGAATGCCCATCTGGGCTTTTTCCAACAGCTTGGTGTCTCATATTTCAGAATGAGCAACCCGATTTGATATCCACCCAATGCATTTCTGGCAATGCGCCCTTCATCAGGGGTAACTGGAATTTAAAAACAACCCATCAGAGGCCATGTCTAGTTCGTTTCACATTTTTAAATTATTTCAATATACTGTACTCAAAGAATTATTAAACCAAAAATACCTGTGCCTATTGACAATGAAAATAATTAAACTAACCATGCTGTAAACCTGTGACTTTACACCCCGATAAGTAATAGCAAAAAGAGAAAAAGAAAACAATGACCAAATACGCCCCGTGCCAAAGTTCAAACCTACGTGTGATAAAACATGTACCAGCCTCCCACCTCAGTGACAATAAAAACGTTTGACTTCATTTACCTCTAGTTCAACCAAAAAGTCGTCAGTGAAACTCCATATCAGTGCAAGCAGTCGTCCTGCTCGGTCCGCGACAGTGAGCAAATGAAAAAAAGTCCTAAGGAAACCCCACGTGTGCACCCTTTTTAAAAAAACAACAACCTGTGTGACTTGCGTGCAACGTAAAAACCATGTGACTAAAATGAATACTCAAAAAGATAGTGAAAATGCAACAGCTTATCTACATCAACACACATCCATATGAAATGCTGGTCACAAAAACTTTGAAAAAGTTGGCATTTTCTTTACCATTTGGTGCCTTCTGCCTGTCTCTGAATTCAAGTCTGGGATGGGTAACAGCTGAGCTTTGTGACAGACAGACGGACAGCCTAGGTGTGACTGATGGGCCATACACATCCTCATGGGCTACCCTGGGCATGATGGGAGGGAGGGAGGAGCTGAAAAACCTGAATAGGCTGTGTCCTGTCCCCACACAAAGGGCTGCATACCCTCCCTGTAGTGAGTCTGGAGCCAGGGCAGGGGCCCTGGGCACTTCAAAGGCCTCTTTGAAGTCTACCCCATTTCAAAGGCACAACTGAGTATAAATACTGGACCTCAGACACCATCAAGTCAGTTCGCTTCTGGACCTGTGGATTCTCTGCCAGGGAGAAGGTGGTTACAAGGACTCCTGCTCTGCTGCCCTCCTTGCCTGGGAGAGAGAAGGACTGGACCTGCATCTCTACAACCCAGAACCAAAGTGACCCCAAGGGCTTGCTGGTTTGCCTCCTGCTAGAAGTCTAAGGGACAACAAATACTTCAATCCACCCATCTACAGGACCTGGACTCTGCCATCAGAGTCTTGCCCTGCCAAGTGGTGCCAATCCAGTCCTGGGCCCTCAGAAGTGCGTATAAAGTGCTGCAACTACCAACAACCCAGGCATTGGTGTCATTGCGTGGCTCAGAACCGGCGCATCGCCCTCCACACAGACGCATCACCGCTGCTGGAAGGACCAAAGACATCGCATCACCAACTGCGCGGCGCATCACTTCCAGTTCCCAAAGCATCCCGACTTGCGTGGTTCGACAATGACACATTGCCTACATCTTGGTGCTCGACGACAATATATCTCCAACTTTCGCGGCTCGGAACCAATGCATAGCCTACATCTAAAGGGATCGGCGATGACTCATTGCCTCCTCTGCCCCACGCATCGGGTCTTTTCTTCGATGACACCACAATGTACTTTTCAGCAGGACAAGGCTGGTCCCTGTATCTGACCCACGCTCCATTGTGGTCGGCATGAACCTTTGTATTGGACCCTGTCTAGTGTGACCAGATGGCCCCGGTTCGCGTTTTATGCTCTTAAGCACTACATTTCAGTTTAATCTTTAAAAAATCATAACTGCGGTTATACTGATTGTATTTTTTGTCATTTTGGTTTTGATTTGTTCATTAAATTAAGCTCTATTTTTTAACTAGCTGTGGTATCTTTTTGTGTGCCAAGCTACCAGAGGGTGAGCACAGGTTAATTCAGGGTGTGTATCTGACTTACCCCGACTAGGATTGTGGTCCCTGCTTGGACAGGGTGCATACCTCTGCCAACCAGAAACCCAATTTCAAACAGGTATGGACTGGACGATATATCTGAGCGAGAAACGGTGGTTGTACATGATCACGTCTCACACCTCTACTGGTGTCAGTTCATTTAGGATACTGAAAAGGAGAGATTCCATATATAGGTAGTGTCTGTGGAAGTTTACACAGAGAATGCAAGATCAGGAAAGAGGTACCGACACAAAATGTAGCGGAGCGTGTGACCAAAAAACGGGAAGTAAAAATCAGATATGATTCCAGAAGTAAAATGGAAATACCTTTGTTCTCTACCGAAGAATGGGTGAGCATTTGCAAATGTGAGATGGTAGAGAAAACATTACGTTTGGGAAACCTGCCAAGTCAAGATCAACACCCATAGTGTAGTGGCACAGGATGGTAAAGTATGCAATGTTAAACATGTGGAAGGTGCAACAGGATAGGAGGACATTACAGTGAGAAGAGAAGCAGACAAGTGGGCGGCTATGAAGTAAACTGAACTCTGGAGGATTAAGAGAGTTTATGATTAGTAACGCTAATACATCAGACTAATAAAGTAAACATGGGGTTTCAAGAAAGCTCTGCAGAATAGTGATGTGTGGAGACAGAGACAGCTTTGGATTCTCTGGAGTCTGTGGCTGAACACGTGCAAGGAATTCCAGGATAAGAACTACGTCAGTAAGACTATGGGAACTTAATTGAATCTGTTTCCATTGGTTGTAAGCCCGTCCTGCAACGTTATTGAAATCTATGGAACATTGTTTTATTATTTTGTTGTACATATTTATTAATCGTATCATTGCTCTTTATTTCTTTAGTTCATATTTTTTCTCAGTGATGTTTCACTAAGTTGTGTCATGCTTTACATGGAATGTTCTTGCTTGGTTCTGTTGCCCTAGCTACAAAGAATATCTGCTTTTACATATGTCAGTTGTGCAGTTACCCTTGTGAACTGCACACTGTACATACACATTAAATCTCTTTCTATTTACCTTCACGTTTAAGTGTTTTCACTTTACAATAAAGAGATGAAGGACCTTGGCTCAATATCCAACCACAAAATAATGTGCAGCTTTGTGATCTGTAAGAGCTCAGAAATGCAACCCAAATAACTGGCTGCTAGTAAAGTCAATCCTAGGATTCAAGAAGACATCAGGTGGGAATTAGGTATGGAGCAGTGCAGGTTACTGGGGAGAGTGATATATAAGGGTAAGGGATGCAAATTTGAAAAGATTTGGGGTACAAGGGGCGAGACCAACATGTAGTGGAATGTGCTATAAGTGGTTGCGGGTAGGTAGATGTAGCAGACAGCCTCAGCGGTGGGTGTGCTATACTGCAGACTAATTCAGGGGCAATCTTACAAGGTGGTATTCAGTAAACTATGATGTGGGTAGGTGTACTTCTGAACAATATAAGGGAGGGAGGGAGGGATAAGGGTTGGATGGGAGGTGAAGTACTCTGTAATCGATGCACAGTTACATGTAAAAAATAATAAGAATATTTTACAAAAACAAAAAAAAGGAATGAAGGAAGGACTGACAGTTGTAGTAACAGATGTGATCTGAGAACTGATGACATGGTAAGTCCGTTTTTTTATATAGCGCAGCTACTCACCCTTACGGGTCTCAAGGCGCTGGGGGCCGTAGTGGAAATTAAGTGAGCTATTGCCCAGAGTCACATGGTGCTGAGCTGCCGCCGGAGCCGGGGATCGAACCGTGAACCCTGTGCTCCGAAGTCAGCTGCCCTGCCCGCTGCACCACACCTCTCATGGTCTGGAGGAAGGTGTAAGCCGAAACGTGTTGGACATAGATATGCACCTGTATTTGTTCACCTGATTTTTTGGGAATAAGGGAACTGTGTCGGGGGGGAAAAAATGAAGACATCAGGTGTGATCAGCAGGTCTCAAGTGTGAAACCCAACATGGGCAACACAGCATTTCACCAGTCTGAGGTTGATAAATTTAGTATTGATATACTGTGTAATAATAACTGCAACAATTGTGACTTTAAGTGAACTAATGTAAGCAAGCTATTTGAACTGGTTTGATGTGGTTCCTGCATCTCAAGCTAAACATGATCTTTGCAACAAGATTTTAGAATACTTTCAAATTTGTCATGTGCTTCTATAGCCACATAAAATGCAAAGATATTATGAGGGTCAAAGCTAAGAACAGTAGAAATAAAAAAAAATAGATTTTGGTTCGGAAGAATGTCAGTAGATTTTTGCAAAGATTGCTAAAAGGAACTGTTAAAGGGGAAGCACCACTTTCTACAAGGCATGATGGAACACTGGAGATCAGAAGGCCTTAAATAGTGCAGTATCATATTTACATTGTTTGAAATGTAGCCTGTTTAGGCTGCAGCATTGAAAGTATTACTCCGTATCTTACTTTAAAAAGTAAAAAGCTTTTGTGAAGGATGTTTTTTTTTTTTAAAACACTTTTTATTGGCAATTATAGAATGACATATTACAACAACAATTATGCGTCACCACTAAATACTTTCATGTACCGCCCCCCCTCCCCCTCCCTTGTCCGCGATTTCTCCCATGACTTGACATTTCCGGCCCATGCCCTTGTGTTGATGGGGAGGTGCAGATGTTGCCTCGATATGTATTCCATTTCTCCCATACCTTGTCCCACTTCTTGGGGCATCCCCTATTTGTATAGAACGCTCGTTCGGCCAAAATGCACCAGTCAACGTCTCGTTCCCATTCGACTATCGTTGGCGGCTCGGAGACCCCCGATCTACGTGCAATATTACGCTTTGCTAGTACAAAGCCAGTGGCTGCCCATAGTTGGTCCATATGATTGAGATCTGTGGCATCCAATATATTCAGCAGGAATATCTTGGGGGATAGCGCTAAGGCAATCCCACATACCTCACCAACTACCCCGTTGACCGTCCCCCAGAATGTCTGGATCCGGGGACATTCCCAAAGTGCGTGGTAGAACGTGCCCATCTCCCCGCATTGCCGTCGACAGTCTGCAGAGCAGCTACGGCCCATCTTAACCAGTGTCGTACATGTGATATATGTGCGATGCAAAACTTTCAGTTGAACCAACCGCAGTCGAGATGGTATGGCCACCTCTCGCGGGGAGGCCAGCGCATCACACCAATCCTCCTCCTCCAAGTCCTCTACATCACCCTGCCAGCGTGCATATAGATGTTTCAATGTTTCAGGAATCCCATCTATTTCTTTGGTAGCCTCTAATAAGGCATGTCGTATTTGCAGGTATCGGAAGGTCTCACCGGCGGCTAGTTTATTTTCATTTTGTAATTCTGCAAATGTCAATATTTTGCCTTTCTTGATTAAGTCTCCGACTAGTAATATACCGATGGTATCCCATTTGTCGAATCCTCTGCAATTGCTTAAATTGCCCAGCATTGCTGCATGCCAAAGGGAAGTCATTTGCGTCAGTTTATTACCTCAACCAAGTTTTACAGTGGCGATATGCCATATGGCGACCGAGAGAGCAGCGAGGCCAGTGTGCTGTTGTCCACGCGGTGTTGTGTAAAGAGCTTCTCTATACCCTCCCCGGCACATCAGCCATTTGTCCATCCGACATGCTGGGTCCTGCTGCTCACCAAAAATCAATTTGTTAATGATGGAGAGGTGGGCTGCCCAGTAATAGCTACGGATGTCTGGCAAGGCAATTCCTCCATCATACCACCGGCGGACCAGTTTGGGCCCTGCAATGCGCGGCGGTTTCCCGTCACAAAGCAGGTTTCTAACCTCTTCTTCAATCAATTTAAAATATGCATCGGAAACTCTGTATGGAGTATTCTTTAACGCATATAGTAGCCGGGGCAGCGCCATAATTTTATATAGTGCTGCGCGTCCCAACAATGAAACCGGCAGCTTCCGCCAGTGGCGGACATCACTCTGCAGTCGGGTCAGGGGACTCAAAAGGTTTCGTTCGTGGAAAAGCGATGGATCGGCCGTTATGTATATACCTAAATATCGAAACCCCTCCTCAGCGATCGTGACCTCACAGTTAGTCGGAAGGGTCGACGCCGGCCCATGGAGTAAATACACAACCGATTTATAGTATACCCAGAATACTTGCCGTGATTAGAACAGATCTGGAGTATTTTGTTAATTGAGGCACCTGGAGAGGCAGCGTTTAGCAGGATGTCATCTGCATAGAGCGAGATTCTATCTTCCCACTCGTTTGCCCATTTCAGTCCCCGTATCAATGAATCTTGGCGTATCCAACATGCAAGAGCTCGAGGGCTAGTGCGAATATAAGGGGGGACAATGGGCAGCCCGGTCTCGTCCCACGGCGCAGCGTGAACGTGTTGGACACAAACCCATTCAATACCACCTGAGCGAGTGCCTCAGCATATAAGAGTTTGATCCATTCCAAATAGGCCGTTCCCAGTCCCATACGCTCGAGGACCGCGCTCATGTATGGCCACTCGACTATCGAAAGCCATACGCGCGTCCAATGAAAGTATGGCTGCATTTTCTCTAATGGTGTGCTTCCTAGCAAGCACTCCATTCAGGCGGCGCAAGTTCATAGCAGTGTTGCGTCCAGGCATGAAGCCAGATTGGTCCGGGTGGACCAACTTTGTAATTAGGGGGAGCAGCCTATTAGCCAGTACTTTTGCAAGGATTTTGGCCTCAACATTCAATAAGGATATTGGCCGGTACGAGGTAAATTCCTCCTCTGGCTTCCTGGCCTTACGGATTACGACAATGGATGCCATTCTTTGATCTCTGGGTAATGCCCAGACGTCTTTACTCTCGAGGTACATATCAAGAAGGTAAGGTGCCACTTTGGATATCGTTATTTTAAGGAGCTCAATGGGGGAGACCGTTGGGGCCCCCAGCTTTCCTGGATTGTATGCCGAGTATGGCTGCTGTGATTTCCTCAACAGTGAGATCTACTTCCAGCTGTTGTTGGTCGTCCGCGGTCAGTGTCGGAATTTGTATGTCAGCTATTATCTCCCGCACCTCATACATGGTAGCCGTTGCGACGGGTGAGTAAAGTTGCTTATAGTATTCGGCAAACCCATCCGCTATATGTTGTGGAGCTCGCAGACAAGTCCCATCCTGCCCCTGTATCACTCTAATCCAGCGGTCAGTCCTTTCCCTCCTATCTAACCATGCTAGTAGTTTGCTAGCTCTATTTCCCTGTTCGTATATCCTATATACTGTGGTGCGGTGTTTGCCTCTGGCTGTGTCCTGTGCTAGGTCTCTGTATTCTTTCCTTTTGAGTTCCAGATTATGATTTTCTGCCTCATCCCAGTTGTCCCTTAATGACTGCTCTGTTGTGAGGATGTCTTGCTCTAATTCGACTAGTTGTCTGTCTTTCTCCTTCCTATTGCCCACTGTGAGGGATAGGGCCCGGCCCTTAATTACGACTTTATAGGCTTCCCACAGAATCTGTGCGGACTGGACCGTCCCCGCGTTTTCGGCAAAGTAATAGTCTGTGTCCTGGATCAGAGTATCTTTTATATGCGGGACTTGGAGACACCATGGACTAATCGTGATTGTTCTGCGGGTCAGGGCAGTACTTACCGTGTATTGCGCCTTGTTAGACTTGCCATCTTTTGGCGTGTTTCCCCCGAGTTGCTTTCTGACCTCCCGGTTTTGACTCTGTTTTTGCTGGCGTAGTGTTTCTACGCACTTTTCTCACTGCTGATCAGTGGTAAAGTGCAAGTGCTCCTGTGGTAAATTGTGTTATGGATTGGTGTTTCCATGATTGAATATTTGATTTACTTGTTAGTCCCTAGTAAAGTGCACTGAGTGTGCCAGGGCCTGTGAATCAAATGCTACTAGCGGGCCTGCAGCACTGGTTGTGCCACCCACGTGAGTAGCCCTGAAAAGGTAACTCAGACCCGCCATTGCGGAGTCTGCGCGCAGTTTGTAACTGCCATGTCAACTTGGCCAGTGCACACACACTTGCCAGTCCCTCATCTTCCCTTTTCTTACATGCCAGCCACCCCTAAGGTAGGTCCAAGGTACTCCTGGGCCGGGTGCAGTGTATGTGAAAGGTAGGACATGCCCTGGTGTGTGTGGCATGTCCTGATAGTGAATTACGGCCAATTTCGGTTTTCGCTATTGCAAGGCTACCTGTTCCCCATAGGACAGAATGGGGAGTTTGTTTATAACACCTTATGTTATGTTATGTTATGTACTTTTATAACGCGCAACAGCTACTCCGAAGAGTGTCCCGGCGCGGGTCCAAGAGGAGTCCCTAAACAACACACTGATAACTATGGAAATAAATGAGTTTAAGAGTTTCTTGAAGGCCAGCGGGTCCTGAGTATTACGTAATAGAAACGGAAGGGCATTCCATGCCTGGGCAGCCTTAACAGCCAAAGAGCAGCCACCCAGCCTATGGCGGGAGAAGCGGGGGACCCTAGCAAGAAGAAGGGCAGAGGAACGCAGTTGTCTTGATGGGACATAAAAGGTAAACCGCTTCTGTAAATAGACGGGTCCAAGACCGTATAGGGCACGGTGAGCAATGACCAGGGATTTAAATTTGACTCGGTCCGCCACGGGTAGCCAATGGAGAGCGCAAAGATGTTCACGCACACTGCTCCTCTTCGCAATTCCCAGGAGCAGCCTAGCGGCCGCATTTTGAATAACCTGGAGTCTATTCAGAGAGTAGCCGGGGATGCCGAAGTACAGCGCATTAGCGTAGTCCAATCGAGAGAGGATCAAGGCACGGATAACCGTCTCTTTGGCAGACCTGGGGAGGAGTGGCAAAAGCTCCTGAGTGTTTTGAGAAGGCCAAAACAGCTACCTGAGAGCTTTTTCACCTGAGCAGAAAAGGAGAGGTTACCCTCAAACCATACTCCAAGGTTTTTAGCGGATTGCCCATTGGAGGTTGGTAGCGGAAACCCAGGAGGCCAGATCGAGTCTCGAAAGCCAGGGGGGAAATTCCCATACAGAAGAATCTCTGACTTGTCTTCGTTGCATTTGAGTTGGGCCGCCGCAAGCCACTCAAAAACCGAAGACAAGCAGTGCTGTACAAAAGATATGGAGTCCTCATCCTTTCCCCACGTGAAGAGAAGCTGAGTATCGTCAGCATAGGCTTATAAACATAACTCGCCCGGGGAATTAGGTAGGAAAATAAAGTTTAGTATGCCTGAACTCAGAATCTAAAGATGCATCTTTTAGTGAAGGTGATTTTTACATTCTGTGTTTGAAAATACCACTTTTAGAAAGTAGGTATTTTCTTGCTCAGTCATCCCGTGTGCCTCTGCTGGAATGTGGATTGCCTGTCTGGGTTTTGGATGACAGAAGGCTGGGGAGCAGGAGTGGCTCCAGATAGTCTAGGTGGGTCAGGATAGGGCTGAATAGACCTGGGCTGCAATTGGGGAAGGGGGAGGAGATTTCCTTGCACCTCAAAGGGCCTGGTCTGCCTCTGCCCATGCCGTCTCCACCTCCTGCCAGGAAGTCACACCAGAGAAGACAGAACTGGTTCTGGCTGGGCACAGACACTCTCTGCCTAAGAGATCAAAGGATTTTGAGATATAAATATTGGGGCCCACACCCCCGACTTTTAGAACTTTTTTGGACCAAAAACACTGCCAAGAAGAAGAGCTGGAGAAGCTGTGAGGAGGAACTACCACTTTGCTGTGTGCTTTGCTGTGTTGGCCTGCAGTGGCTGCTTCTGTCTTGGGCAGTGAAAGGACTGGACTTTCTGCAATCTACTTTTGTGAGTTTCTCCAAGGGCTTGAGGTATAGCTTGCCCCCTGTTCAAGAAGTCTCAGGAACAGCAAAGACTTCAAGCTCTTCTGCCCTCAGCACTTGGGACTGTGTGTTTTGTGCTGCAACAGAAGAAAACGCAACCCAACGATGCTGCCGACTCCGTGTCCTGAAGGCACCGCAGAGGGCACGGCCGCAATGCGACCCTGGTCTCACCGACGACACCTGCTGACGCTGCCACCGAGCCGCTGCTCGCACCGTGACCTGTGGGCACCGCACTCCGCACCGCCTCACGACGATGCCTTGGTATCCCCGACGACGCTCCACGCCGAAATCTTTAGCCCCTGCTTGCACCGTGGTTCGAGGGCACCACTCGTAAAGTTACACAACGCACCGCCCTCATCCCGCACCGCAGCCTTGGCCTACCGACGCCATCGACTCCAGTTCGTCAGCCGACGACAGCGCTTCAGCAATGACGACGCCGCCGCTTGCACCGTGACCTGCCAGCACCGCGACGAGCACCGCATTCACTTCGCACCGCGACCCTGGTCTCACCGACGATGCCATCTGACGCCGCCACTGAGCCGCTGCTCGCACCGCGACCTGAGGGCACCGCACGCCGCACTTCGCACCGCAGCACTCGACGCCAGCGCTCCTGACTTCAACAGAGAGGAGTTCGATCTGCAACGCGTGTGACCTAGAGGGCCCCGACGACTCCTGCACTGACCTCCGGAACCGACGCCTGCGGACGCCGTGCTTTCAGAAGCTCAACAAGAGGTCGCCGACGCCCTGCATTTCTAAAAGGTACTGTTTGCGGGTCTTTCCAACACCGTAGCTGGACAGCGACGTCGCGGTCAGCCAGAACGGTTTGGATTTGTTTGTTCACGACGCCGCGATAGCCCCGGACGGAGCTATTGACATCAAGGAACTGTTTATCAAGCATATTTTGATAACTGAAGATTTTTAAGTACTGTATTGTGGATTTTTATCGTTTTTAGTCTTGTTTTAAGTATATAAAAATATTGGATATTTTTCTATACTGGTGTGGTGTCCTTTTGTAGTGTTTACACTGTATTACTGTTGGTTATGTGCAAATGCTTTACACGCTGCCTCTAAGATAAGCCTGACTGCTCGTGCCAAGTTACCAAGGGGGTGAGCAGGGGTTATTTTAGGAGTGTAACTCCCTTATCCTGACTAGAGTGGTGGTTTCTGCCTGGCTTTGGCACATGCCCTAGCCTACCAAAAATCCCATTTCTAACACGCCTTTATGGGAGCGTGGTCAGAAACGCCCCTCGCTAAGTGCTGGACTTCAGTGAAATGGTGCGCGGTATCAGTCAAAGTTAGTATATAGTCGATTCGAGAGTGGCTTTTATGAGCCGCTGAGTAGTAGGAGTACTGTCGTGCATGTGGGTGAGCCGCCCGCCATGCATCCGTCAAACCCATTGCAGCTGTAAATTCAGCCATTGTATTTTGGGAGCGTGTACTGTCTCTTGGGGGGTGTCTGTCATCCTGGTCACAAAGCGTCATATTGAGGTCCCCGCCAATAACTATTTCGCCTTCCGGTAAGGCGAGGAGAATCTTACTCAGCTCCGGCAATGCCACATTATGTAGAGCGGGGGTATGTATACCGAGAGAATATTCATATTCCTACCCTCCCAGGCCCCGGACATCACAGCGAAGCGTTCATAATTATCTATGTGTGTCTGAGTTACAATAAATGGGAGGTTTTTCTTCATTAGTATCCCAACCCCTCTGGACCCAGTAGTAAATCCGGCATGGACTTTAAGCTTGTACCCCCATCTGTCCAGTGCCTTACAGGTATTCCAAATAAGGTGAGTTTCTTGTAGCAGGATTATGTCAGAGACCTGTCGTTTAATATACTGGAGCACCACCCCCCTCTTGATCCTATCTTCTAAGCCATTGGCATTCCTGGAGAGCAGATTTAGTGCCGCTTCCAGTTTTATATCACTGGTGGTGTCGGTAGCCGCCATTGTACATGCTTGGGGATCTATGCAGGTCGGCTGGCCCAAAGGGATAGGCGGGCTGAGACTGATCTGTGTACTTGCACATGGGAGATGGCAAAGAGTCACGTATGACTCTTTTAGCAAATTATATACGCCCATGATATTCAAGGAACACATGGACAGTACAATGAAGCTGAGGGTCTTTAATGACAATGTTAGCACAATAATTGACACGCTGGCCCCACTGAAACACTGTATGAACAAATCTAGAAAATAAAGTGAGGAATGGTATACTGTAGAGTTACGCAGGGAAAAGGAAAAATCCAGATGTAAGGTGCTGGAAAAAAGATGGCGCAAATCTCAGTTTGAAAATGATAAACTTAGCTTTAAACTGGCCCTCGCTGCTTACCACAAGAATTTAAAAAGAGCACGGAAAAATCATGTTATATTAAAATTGAACCAGGCAGGAAACTCGACAAAGGAATTATATAAAGTCCTTAACTCTTTCACTAAGCCCACAGCCTGCGCCCAACAGATCACCCCCTCAGGTGGAAGCCATGCTTAGTACGGCGAAATCGGGCTCCCCCCTAGATGTTTTGCCAGCATACAAATATGCCCTGCTTGCCCCTCTTCTAGCCGCCCCTATCACTGAGATTCTGAATACCTCCTTACGCGAAGGTATTTTACCATTGGACTGGAAGTCCGCTCAAGTGATTCCTATCAAGAAAAAAGAGATCAGCTGTCTGCTGACACGCTCTCAAATTACCGTCCCATTTCGCTCCTCCCGCTGATGAGTAAAATGGTGGAGAGCTATGTCAACACTCAGCTAATGGACTACCTTGATAACCACACTATTCTGGATCCTTCACAATCTGGGTTTAGATCCAACCATTCCACAGAGACAACCCTTATTGGGGTTACGGATCATATCAAAATGGCTTTGCATGGTAATAAAGCAGTGATACTGGTCTTATTGGATCTGACAGCAGCCTTCGACACGGTCTCTCATCAGAAACTGATTTTTCAATTGAGAGAGGCCGTGCTGCAGGGACAGGCACTCAACTGGCTCATCAGTTTCCTTGACCAGCGCACTCAGACCATCAACTTGGGTCCTTTCCGTTCCCAAACCTTGAAACTTACTAAGGGGGTGCCCCAGGGCTCTTGTTTGAGTCCGACTTTGTTTAATATCTATGCGGCCCCCCTTGCCAAGGTTATCAGGGAACATGGTTTTACTCCTTTCTCTTACGCTGACGATACCCAGCTGCTTCTGACCTTTGATAAGGACTCGGAGGATATTGAGCAGCGTTTTGCTAAGGGTATGTTAGCTATATCAGAATGGATGACGGACCATTGTCTTCAGCTAAATGCGTCCAAGACGGAAATCCTGTTGTTTTGCACAGCTCAGGCCGTCTGGTCCCCTAGGTGGTGGCCTGCTACATTAGGTCCGGCCCCCTCTCCAACCTCAGAGGCAAAAAACGTGGGGGTTCGCGTAGATGTTCTGCTATCCATGAAGGACCAAGTTATGACTACGACGGGGACCTGTTACCATACCTTAAGCCTCCTGCGAAGAGTGTTTTGCTGGCTGCCACTCTCTGTGCGGAGAACCTTGATTCAGGCATTGATTATTGGCCGCTTGGACTACTGCAATGCTCTGCTGGCATCTGCTAATGAGTCCCTTCTCAGCAGACTGCAGATTGTTCAAAATGTGGCCGCTCGCCTGGCCCTAAAAAACCTCCTCGTACCTCGGTAGGACCTTTATTAAAACAGCTTCACTGGCTCCCTAACCGCTAGAGAATTAATTTCAAGCTTGGTTGTCTCACCCATAAAGCACTCTATGGCACGAGCCCCAGCTACCTGGCGGATAAATTTAAAGTCTACTGTCCGAATCGTCATCTTAGATCGGAAGGGAAAAGGCTGTTAGTGGTCCCCCGGTTTAAGAAGCTTAGAACAGGCGGCAAAACTGGTGTCCATCTGGCCTCGAAATTTTGGAACTCCCTACCTGTGGACCTGCGTAAATGCTCCAATCTTTTACGCTTTAGGAAACTCCTGAAAACGGCATTATTCAGAGTTTAATTACTATCGGCACATGTTTGTCTGACTTTCCCGTTATGATAGCGCGGAGATACCCCTCTGGGGGTGATTCCTGCGCTTTATAAATCCTATACATACATATGTAATGTATTTATATCGACATTTATACACCTGATACAATGGACATGACCCTGTGATAAGTGTGTGCTGCAGCAAAGTGATGATCGTTGACGCATTTAACAAGGATGTTTTTAAAAGGTCACTTTCCATTCTGCTTCAGTGATTTCTCAGGAAAAGACCCCTTTTCCTTCTAAATTTTAAAGTAGTTCAATAATGATTGGTAATATATCCTGTTTTTAAGGCACAAAAATTTAACATGTCTGTCACATAAGTTTCCTGGCCTTCCCGAAGCAAGGTGAAGTAGATGTGACTTTGAAATAACTGCTCCGGGTTCCCCGCATGTTTTTATGATAACCAATGAAGATACCCTGAGAGAGAATGTTTCTTTACAATCGGAAGACACTTAGAAGTAGGTCGGCAATACAATACACAGTTTGATACCTATATTAAAATATGGTACTTTTTGATTGACCCTTATGACTTTGGATCAGCTTTGGCAATCTTACATACTTCTAATTAAAAGAAACACCAGAGACTGGAAGATGTTATATGGTAGTGTCCATAGGTGAGATCAGGCACCATGAATATTTTCTTATAATGTGGAACAACTATCCCGCAGCTCGATACAAAAACTGTAGTGGGGTAAAGAATTAACATATGCACTTATACAATCACATTTCTTTAATGTAGAATAATTCCATGCTATTTTCATATTATATCCACAGATTCTGACATCAAAGATCTACTTTTCAGCAGTTGTAGTCAGCAACAATCTCCTTCCAGATGCTTCCGAAAACCACGAGGAACATCAAAGACAGTTTAAAAAGGAAGTATGCCGTTTAGAGGACTGCATTTAGAAATGATGCTCAACTGCAAACGATATAGTGGAGTGGTTGGTCCTTGACCGCTAGTTGAGGTAATTTAGTGTTGGACCTGGGACACAGGTAGAAGCTCAATACGAACAGCATGATAACCTGCGCAGTCAGGATCGGAAACAGGCTGCTTCAGGTACAGGAAATATGGAACTATCTAGCAATAATCTGTAACAAACCTTCCTCTAGTAGAGTGGATAGGGTGTGACCGGGTTCAAGCCAATTTATTAAATGGAAAACTCAATAGTACAAGACTCAAGGGGCAATATAAAGTTCCGAACTATGCCAGAGTCAACATTGTTAAACGGTCAAATAGCATGTGTGCAGCCAAGTGGTTGTTTTTCAATTCCAAACGCAGATTTACCATAATCTGAGAGTTCTCTCTTGGTCTTCTCCAAGTTGGTTAAGCTTAGTTATGGTAAAGCTGTTTTGCAAGTAATGTGGTGAAGAGAGTAGGATTTAGATACCAAGTAGTGGAAGTCAATGTGCTCTTGTGAAAAAAAACTGGTTCTAGGTCAGCACAAGGAGCTAACTAAAAAAACAAAAAAATAAAAATATGAACACCCAACTGGTGAAGGTTCAGGCTTCCTCATAAGATTAGCATGTCTTGGAACTGGAGTATGAGTACATGGCTATGAGAAGCTAATTAATGGGGTAAGATAGCATAAATCTGTCTAAATGTGTTTGCACAGTATTCAGAAATTCATGCCCAAACCATTTGGGGTATATATGACTGGATTCCAGCAAAGAGAGACCGTTCAAAACTGGATGCGTTTTAGACCACTTGTGTTTGTATAACATATTACTTTGATGCATCACAAAAAATGTACACACAAGTCCTCTTAAAACATTTGGAGTAAATGCCTTGCTTACTATACTAGTAAATAGGAGTATAATTTTGAAGTAAATAGTAAACAACGAGAAGGGTATTATAAATGTATTATTTGCAATCACACATTTTATACTGATCCATTAACCCCTTGACCGCGATCGGAATTCCGCTCGTGTGCTGGACATTCCGATCGCGGGTGGGGTCGTGACGAGCTCAGCTCGTCATGCGCACAGCGCTACCGCGCAGCATGACGAGCTGAGCTCGTCATGAGCACGGAAGGGGTTAAGTAGCATTATGGAAGGCACTGCCACCAATGTCGAATTTGGACCTTTGTTAATTGTTTGTACCCTGTGGTGCCATATTGAATAAAAATATGAAAAAAACATTTATTAATATCTTATAAGCTGAAGGTGCTACATAAGTTATGCAAAACAAAATGTTGCACCAATAATCTGCCACGGAGTCTAAATTTCCCGCTCAAATATCCATTTTCCTAGTGAGATGTGGATATATGAATTGGCAGAATAATATCAAAAACAAAATGTGTCTGAAAACGGATTGGTAAAAACACCATCCATGCTTATTTAGTTTATATCAAATACTGACATTTCTCCCTTGTTAGAGTAGACATGGTCAGGCACCCAGTAATAAATCAACGCTCAAAGTGAAGAGCAACAGTACTATATTATTAATGTGCTTTATTGGTAACACTAGCCATCCACATTTAGAATAAATCAAGTTTTCTTCTTTGTTTTGCAGGATTTTCTAAAGTATTATCTAGAGATCAATGGATCTTTACCCTGATTTATAAACTAGATCCCTCTCCTGCAATGTACTTTCCTGCAAAGAAATGCAGAGATATCACAAATATCATCTAACCCAAGACCAATTTCCTTTTTAATTGAAACTCAATTTCTATTGACTGTACCTGAGAGGAAGAAAGCGAGTTTTGAAAAGGATGGCTCCCAACGTCCACTGTACTTCTCGGTCATAAACCAACTGGGCCGTTTTCAGATTTGTGTAATCGTAGGGGAAGTGAAATCCATCATGGAGGACTTGGTACATCCAGGCTGATTTAAAACACTGATATCTGGAAACGGAAATGGACAGCGCTGTTACTACAACTAAATTAATGCTATTTTCCAAATAATCAGCTGGTTACAGATAAGGCAGATCATGAAAAACCACAAATAAATGCCTTTCCATACCCTTATTCCTCCACCATGCCCAATTATTCCGCACTTTTGATGCAAGTAGGCAAATAAGTGAGAACATATCCTTACTTTACACGGTGTTCATCAGCATGGGAGGAGTACAGGCCATTCCTAAACCGGTCACTCAAAGCTGACCAGGTCGTGCTACAGTAATCCTAGGGTAGAAAAAGAAGCAGAGTATTCAGAGTTATTCAACATGTGTAAACAGAATGGCTCAAACTAGGAAATAAGCCTCTGACCACATACCTTTGCAGCTTTAGCAAACTTGAAACTGTTGTAGCGGCCTCCCATACGCAAAACATCCTCTGTGCAATAGAAAAACTCAGAGAAGCCATAGAACTCGCTGTTAGTGAAGTCGATCGGAGACTGGTAAACTCCATTTAGATGGGCATAGCTGTCATTGCTTTTAAGTAGGAGAGGTTCAAGCTGTTGCCGGCATGCATCCCAGTCTCCCTTTCCACGCAAATGTAGGGTTTGGCTACTTTTTTCAACGGTAGTTGTAGCTCCAACCGGTAGGCAGGGATCCATGTATGGGGCATCCTGAGCCACACCAATGTGTTGGTCTAGAAGCCTGGAACACAAGGCACAAAGGTTCTCATAACCACTATGGAAATAACAGTTTCATCATTGCTGTAGTAATATACATACAAAATCAATTGTAAACGTTTTATTATAAAACACAACCTCGAAAACATGATTAAGTATTTCAAATCAGAAGTATCTTCATAATTTCCAAATTATCCATATCAGAAGTAACGCTTTTGAATTCAAATGTTGGAAACCATGAAAATCGGGTGCAATTATACAAACCAAGTATCAGAAACGATAACAAACCATTTCTCGCCAACTCCAGCCACCCAACACTGGTTGGAAAATCTTAAGGTAATTTCCTTCATGCATCCTCTACAAATGGTGTTTTTCCCAGCGGCACTGCGAAGCCAAGCAAGCTTACCATGGGCAGGAAAAACATGCAATGTTCCTCAAGCACTGTGAGAAAACACAAGTGTGTCACGGACATTTATTTTTTTTATTCCGAAAAAAACAACACCCGCTCTGAGCGGTTATGTAAATAGTATGGAAAGATCTGTTATACCCTCATCACATTGTGGGGCGGCCGGCCGGCCAGCCAGCCTTGTGCATTTTCCAAGGAAGAGATTTTGGTGATAAAGCCGGCTACACCAGGGGCAAACTCTGGAACTGGTGTTCAGACTGTGGCAGCGGTAGCAGATGTGGTGCTTTCAACATACCAGCAATTGTGCAAATGACCCACCATCTTTAAATGACCCCCTTACTTTAATATAGTGTGCACAATTATGCTTTTTCACAATTCTGCCTGCTTTCCTCAAGATAGCCTCTTGAGAGATATTTGTAAGAGAGATACGACCCCAATTAACGATGAGAAGAACAAGAGGCGGTAGAGAAGGAGAGAACATCGAAATGTGAAAGCAGAACATAAAGAACATGAGAAAGAGCGAGTATGAAGTAAGTGGAAATCCTGGTATACACAAAACGAGATAAAAGGCGATTTGAAAAGACAGAAGAGAAAAGGTAATGAAGTGAATAGAAACAGGAGAGGTGGAAAGAAACAAACAGGGACCGATTCTGAAATTTTTTGAAAATTTAGTCCCATGGGTTTTTTAGAATTCTCAGATGATTACAGTAATAGAGGAAGTTGCAGCTGTTGTAGGTTATAGAGAGTACTAAAACGCATACCTTTTCCCACGTCTATGTAGGTAACAGGTGTAATTTATACATTCAAACAACAGTGTTTGCACTGGCTAACCTTTTTGTTTTTCCATGGGCAAAAGTATTTTTGGAGCATTGCCTCCAATTCACCCAAGTTGAGGGACTTATTCCTATCGTTTGCAAGAGTAAATCTCTCACTGTATCCAGGGTAAGAATGTGTCTGCCAAACGTTTGTGAACAACTACAATGAAGTTGTGGGTGTCCACTTAAATAAGCAGGCATCCCACAATGGCATGGATCCTGAGTGGGAAAATGTTGTCTATATACAGTAAGGACCACATAACAGAAAGTACACAGGCATGTACATAAACAGGGAGATGATGGCCAAAGCTAGATACAAAATTTGGAAATCAAGGAAAATTAATATGAGTTTTTAAAAGGTAAAAATGGCAGCTTGAATAAAATGAAATCAAAATCGTTTATAAGTTACATCACAGACCTGAATGTCTGTTCTAGGTATCATCAGGCACACCCAAGACTTCCATTGCTCCAAAAACCGAACCCAACACAAAACCTCATACAACTTACACAAGAATAAAACTAGGTGAACCCAATCGAGCTGAAAACCCACACAAATCATACAGATCCAATTAGCAACAGCAACAACCAATCATGTGCAAAAACAGCCTGTTCCAAATCACGTATGACACCACAATCCAGATCAAGTAGCTATAGCATTTGTACTGCATATTAAGAGTCTACTGCAATCAGACCTTAAAATGTATGGCATAGTTCGGAAAAACAAATTTCAAAACCTTGTCCTCACAAAGACCAGATTTTTATAAATGTTACATTCTTTGGTGAAATCCACTTCCAGAATAAAAGACCAAGTAGCTCAATTACACACCAAAGGGAGATGAGATTTGGTTATACTGCAACCACCACACAACCTCACTCAAATATTGGGCTTTGGGCTGTGGGGTGGTTGCAGTACAACTGTTTTTTCCGATTCGAGATGGCACATTGACTGAACATTTGTTGCCAGGGGTCTAGAAAACCTCACTTTCAATTTCTAGAAAATACAGAAAACTTATCACCAAATCTCCTCATTGAGCCCTGGAGTACTGCTAAACATGCAACCAACCAGCAGGAGAAATGGAAACTGCACAGTGAGAGAGTCCCAGGGAGAACCTTCAACTTAAATACTTCTTAATCTGTCTGCATGATATATGGAACACTGGCATTTTTCTTGTCAAAGGGAACCCTGATGCCTGTTAATAAAAACATTACCTATTTTTAGTGACAGTTTTGTTGTACACCATATCTTCATAGCGCTGTCTAGCAAAATTACCACCAAATCCCAAAAACGTTGTGACATACACTCTGTAAACATGGTCTGTGTGCTGCAAGTCACAGCCCAGATTAAATTCAGCCAGCAAGGCCTTTGCTGCCGCCTCCTGAAACAAAAAACACAAATATATTTGAAATAAAGAAATTACATGATTAGAACTACAGAAAGGAAAACAAAAGCAGTGCGTAGTTTGAGATGGACTTCTCACAGAAGTCAGCTCAACATGTCAGA